>CM056798.1:16039616-17247539 GCA_029852875.1 Mythimna loreyi
AAGTCTTTTGAATTCAGTGTCAAACTCCTTACACTCATCTTTTACAATAAACAAAAGCTTTTCTTTAAAAGGTCTAATATAATTTCCTTGTTCAGCAGTTGTCGTTATTTCTGAAAATACACATGTTTGATGTTAAACTACTACACATATACCTGTGTATGCCATCGACTACATCTTGAATGACATTTCTCGGAAGCAGAGGATTTGCATACAGGGATGAAATAAAATGAACTAAAGTATACTTGTTAGTTTCTAATGGGGGTTCAACAAAATTCAAGGACATATTAGAATGTGAATACGAGGGTTGAAGAACTGATATACACTTCTCATCAAAAAAATCGAAACACCTTGCAAGTTTACGTTTTGTCAGGATTATCAGAAAAATGTGTACATTTAGGAATAAATGTTAAATGTCGTTTAATAGTGAGTAATATGAGCTTATCAAATCTTAATGTTAATGTTCTAAATTTAAATGAATTTTTCATAGGTTTCGTATTTTGTTAAATGAGTCATTTTTATTCCGTATGGAGTATAAAGGAAATGGATAAAACAACACACGTAAATGAAAAAAAAAGCTAAAAAACGTTTATTTAATAACTTGTATTCCCTCCCCGAGCTCTAATTACTGCTTCCATACGGTTCTTCATCGATCGGATGAGAGTCACGATCACATGCTGTGGTATATTGTCCCATTCCTCTTGGATTGCATCTTGCAGCTGGCTAAGTGTTTCTGGGGCAGGATCTCTTGCTCGAATTCGTCTCTTTAATTCATCCCATAGATGTTCAATGGGATTCATGTCCGGGCTTCTTGCTGGCCATTCCATAATAGAGATATCGACTTCGTTAAGATAATCTCGTACGACGCCCGCGGTGTGAGCCCTAGCATTGTCGTGCATGAATATGAAGCCGTTGCCAATAAAATGTGCATAGGGCATCACATGAGGCTCGAGACACTCTTCGACGTACCGATGACAGTTTAGTGCAGGCAGACGTGGCCCAGACACGAAAGCAAGCTCTGTCTTACCGTCGGCGCTGATTCCTCCCCAAACCGTCCACGAACCGCCACCATAGCTGACCTTTTCTTCAATGCAGCATTGTGCATAGCGTTCTCCGTCTCTTCTGTAGACCTTGTTCCTTCCGTCGTTACCATACAGCATAATTTTACACTCATCAGAAAAGAGAACTTTGCTCCACTGTAGGTATGACCAATTTAGGTGCTCACGTGCAAAGTTAAGGCGCGCTCTTCGATGGTCTGCAGTTAATTTCGGCCCATTTGCTGGCTTATGCGGTACCAGTCCACGATCCTTCAACCTTCTTCTAATTGTAGAGTCACTTACAGCCACCCTTCGTACAACACGAAGCCGCTGCTGCAGTTGAAAAGCGTTAAGGCGTCGATTTCTTAAAGAAGTTGTTACAATAAATCGATCATCTCGCTCAGAAGTGACCCGATTCCTGCCAGATCCTGAACGGCGCGTGAACAAACCAGTCTTCCGATAACGTTTATAGACTCTATGAACAGATGACAGGCTTAGATGCAGTCTTGCAGCCACAACACGCTGACTAAGGCCAGAATCCAGCAATGCCACAACTTGGGCGGCTTCTGTGGGCGAAGTATCCATACGTTTTAGAAAAAAAACCTTTTTTCAGACGTCCCAAAGTCACAGTATTGAAATAAAAAACAAAAAGTTTAAGGATAGGCGCCAATTTTTAGTTTTTAAACGCTAAATGTACTCCAACCCTAAACACACATTTGTCTCAAAACAGTGATTCATTTCGTTTATAAGATAAACAAATGAAATTCTAATTTTGAATTTAGAATTTTCGCTTATTACTGTAATGGCCAAACTGCCAGCTATAATATATGTATTTTTTTTCATCGTATGAATTCTTTTTTGTGTTAAATTCGGACAGAAACAATGAAAACGGAAGTGTTTCGATTTTTTTGATGAGAAGTTTATTACTAGTATTTTCAGAATGTGTATTATCAGAATCGGAATTTAATATCCTACCCCTAGCAGTAGCATGACTATGGTATAGATGTTTTCGATAGGTATTTCTTAAATGGAAAGAACGATTACAATCATCTTCAATGCAATGATAAACACTAAAATGTTGTCTTTCATGATTCAAATGAAAAATGTGATTAATCCTTTCTTTTTTGCAATGCTTATAAGTTTTGATTTAATTAAGGGCCAATTTTCATTAACCTTGTCTCCGTAGTCTGGGTACATTATCTTAAAATCCTTCAGTAACTGTTAGATTAACAGAAATCAAGTAGAAAAAAAAATTAAGTACCTAACTGTGGTTTCTAGTCGCCATATATTACCAGTTGCCCTTGTTTCGAACACCACCTGAGGCAAATGGGAATGATTACCCACAAAGCAGGAGCAACTGGGAATATAGGATAAACTTCAAGGGCAAATTACTATCATGACTTACCAAATATATTCCACCGGACAGATTGATAGCCTTATATTTTGTGAAATAATTTGAAATCGTCATATTTTTAGAAGCAAGATCATTTAACCTTTCTTTAGTAGTAACTTCTCAATATGATTCTACCATTTGCCATGGATCACAGTTGTTCTGAAGCCATAATAACTTCTCTGAGATGTCAACACTTTTGCTTCCTTCGAGGTGACTAATAGCTTCCTGTGCACTTGTACTGGGCCGGGGGGAATATTGCTCATTTGAGTTTGAACTGCTTGAGGAGCAACGTCTTTCAACTAGTTTTGTAAAATACTTTTTTCAGTGTAGTCCCAAGTTTTTCTAAGAATTCTTTTTGAATTCGTTTCTTTTCTGAAGCAACGATCTCTTTATCTCTTTCGCCTCTTGCTTGCCACTTGGCAAGTTTTAATTTATATGCCAGATGTAACACGCATTCAGCTAATCTTATCCAGGCATAGAGGGAAGAAATGCCATATTCTAAGTTATCGGTCTTCACTGTTTTTTTTAAACAAAAGTTTAGTTTGTTAAAATCCTTGCTTGTGGCTCCACAAAGGTAACAACGCATCGCTGAGCTGGTGTCAGTTAGAGCGTTTTTCATTTTTCCGTCTACCATTGTTAATTTTAGGTCGTGTTTAATGCACCATTCCTCATTTTTTGTTGGCAAAAGATCTGCTCTCTCTATTTGTAAATTTGCAGCTTCTTGTCTTGAGAGTTCAGATGTTTCAGGAGCCATCTGAAGGCCGGCAGTATCGTGGTGAAGAAGGCCGGGGATTTTGCCAGACAAGTACATTATTCGTAGTTATTACACGTATTGGCACTATTGCCGTAACCATCATGTGCTTGTCCGATGATTCTTGATCTTGAAACTTTTGTTTGTATTGGGAATGGCTTCCAGATCCGTCACATCCCCACTTTGAAATAAGGCATAGGTCTTGCTTCTGATTGGGACGCAAATGTAAAATCACTTCTTTTAGAGAAAGCAAAAGTCTTTCAGCAGTGTGGTTTAAAAGATTTTGGAGAGATACTTCAGCTTTTATTTCAGTACACATAATACCCTCGGGGTAACACTTCTTTTTAGCTTCTGTTACAGACTCGTAATAGGGTAAAGATTACAATTTAACTCTAATGCAGACTTACGCAATACATTGTATTGGTGTTTTGTTAGGTGGCTTTCAGTAACTAAAGACAACGCTTTATCTGGCGTATAGCGTGCACGTGGTTCATCAACTGATTTTAAAGTTGTACCTGCAGATATATTTTTTATCAATTTAGATTTATTAACTTCTCCTGCTGCGCGGTATTCCACTTGTGCAGCAAAAGCTAATTCAGCAGGTGTTAAATTCTTCCTAACGTCTTCGGTCTTTTATTGTTTCGTACATTCAGAACAATCTTCAAAGTCTTAAACGGGACGACCACCCATAACCACTACTTCTTTTTTGTCCTCTGCTTGGTACAGGAAATGTAATATACGTTTCAAACCAATTTTTATTAGAGTTGTTACATCGCTCAAAGATTTTATGTGACGTTTCTAGCTTTTGTTTGTATGTGTAAACCAGTTTGCTTAAGACACTTTTTATGTCGCTTGACAATTCCGGCACTCTTAGGGCATTTGCAACTTTGTTACACAAATAATGCATTCGATCAACATCACTCTTAGACCGACATTCTCGATAGTAACTCACAAGAGTTATTCTGTTAATACAAATTTCTTCATTGTTGGATCCTAGAAAGAAAAAATAAAATTTAAAAAAAGTAGTTTTCACAAATAGGTAGGCTAGTTCATTTATAAATTCACTCAAGTATCACACTGGCTCTCGACCCAGATGAAACAAAATCCCCACTGGAACCCTTACAAGACGTGAATTATTAAAATCGTTCTAGTTACATGGAAGTGATGTATTGAATAATTATTCCTTACTATTAAGTCTAAAAAAAGTCTTTTATACTCTATATCTAACTACAAAGACAAACCCGTGCTGAGCCGAGACGTGTAGTTAATACTTAGTTGAGTTACACAGGAGACTCAATATGAATTCTCATTCAAACGCATATTTTGTTAAAGCGTCTAAATTGGTCGCCTTTAAAAGTTACTTTTATTCATTAAATAGTAGGTAAATAAAGAGTGCAGTGAAGGTTATTTTAAGGAATGAAATGGCAGGAAATTAAACTTTTACTCTATGAGAAATCTCTGTTTGAAAAAAAAAATACTGATTTCGTAACAAATGAAAGATTTTAGTTATACAATTGGATCACTATAAAAATAAACAATTATTACCTCCTGGAAAGACATCCATTGTTGAAACACCAATAATTTCACAATAACTTATAATATTTTAGATTGAAATGTTACAAAAATTGCATAAAACACATCCGCCGCTTAACAAGTCAAACTTTGGACTAAGATGGCGCCCGTTCTGTGAGTCGTAAGATACAACAATTAGAAAAGGTTTTATGACATTTTTATTTTATGCCAGCTTTTATCGATTTTTCGCCTGTGTGGGGCACGGCGAGCGGGGGCGTGCGGTGGCCACAGTGAGGCGCGAGCTCTTGTAGCGGTTCAACGTATATCAGGTGTTACAAACTATGGACGAGAATTTGCTATTTTTACTCGACAGTCCGATCTTGAGATGGGAGGTGTTGAACACTAGAGACGGTGTGCACGAACTAAATAAAAACAGAGCAATGAGTGGTGAATTTTTCCTTTAGGTTCATAACGACAACTTTCCCAAAACGTTCACACTCCCAAAATGTCTACTTCCCAAAATGGTAATTCCCAAAATGTCTATTTCCCATTTCGTCTACTTTCCCATAACGACGACAAATCTATAATTCCCGAAAAGTCCACTTCCCATAAGGTCAACTCTCAAAACGTCCACTTTCTAAATAGTTTTTTTTTTATGAAAATTTTACGGGTTCCAGTGGGAATTTAAATTTTTGCGTAAAATTATTTTCTAAAATAATAATATTATAGTAGTTCGCTATTATAGTAGCTCAATTATTCAAGATATTCAAGTTCAAGCTCATAGTTCAAGATATTCAAGTATTCTTACTTGAAAATTTTCATAATTCTTTGTTTTTTCTCTTATAAGAACCTTTACAAACATCCGAACTGAGAACCTCCTCCTTTTTTAAGTCGACTAAAAAGGACTATAAAGCGATTCTTTTAGTTTTCAAGAAAATAATGGACAAGTGTTAAATTTTATGAAGTAGACGTTTTGGGAGTAGTCGTTTTGAGAAACAGACTATTTGGGAATTGGTCGTTATGGGAAAGTAGACGAAATGGGAAATAGACATTTTGGGAATTACCATTTTGGGAAGTAGACGTTTTGGGAGTGTGAACGTTTTGGGAAAGTTGTCGTTATGAACCTAAAGGGATTTTTTTAACTTATACGAAGAATGAGATCCTACAAAATTCTTTGAGTATACTCGAATGCCCGTGTCAACTTTTGACTACATACTAAATAAAATAGGGTGCTAATTAAACAGGCTTCTTTTTAATATCATAATTCGCCCCCAAAAATGTATGTTGCCTTCTAAATTACTAAGTCAGCCACAATTAACGAGCATCTAAAAAATACTATCATGACTACTAGTTATCTTCTATGTGAACCACTCTAAATACAACTCAGCACGATAGTTATTTTTTAGCATCTAAATTTGTAACATGCATTGTAACAGTAAACTTCTAAAATACTGTTAAATGACATCAAAAAATATATTTGTTTAGCTTCTAATTTTTTAACTCAGTACGTTTAAAATGTACCTCATCCCATATTAATTGATCGTCAAAAGTTTGCTAAAAATGTCATCAAATATATACTATTGGCCACTAATATTACCAGAAGGTATTAAGGAGAGACAAAATAATGAACTTTATTTTTGAAAAATCAATTTTTTTTATTGAATTATCGTCATTTTACGTATAGTAAATAATAGAAACGTAAAAAGAATGTAGGCACCTTCCTAGACAAAAAAGAAAAAACCATTATTGGTTAATTAATGCAGCTCGCGCTTTAGTTGGCTATCCACGCTTTCTTTTACAGTGGTTGTGACTTTGCCTCTAATGGTTTTTTTTTTATGGTAGGTAAAAATCATCCAATGGCGAATCCCGCTCTTGGGCGGAGCGGAAAACAGTGTCAGACTCTTACTGACTAAACAACCTACCCCGTTCCTCCCTTGCCTTATTCCCAGAGCCCCGGTAACACTTTCGCACCAACCCTCGGCTCCAGGAGGCTTCGACCCTGAAGGGCCACTACAGTTTGCTGACAACTCCTTGAAGCACGCGGGAACAGTGCGCGCCGTTGACGACTTGGACTAGGCCTGGACAGTTACCAGATGACCGGACGGCGAGCTACCCATTGCTCATTGTCCGCGAGCCAGTATCTACGGTGGCCGGATATCGGCGGGATCGCGGCGGCGGCGGCGTCGGCTGCGGCGAGGGCGCTGTTGCCTTTGCCTTATGCGTTCGGCTTCCTCCTTTACGAGCATTACTGCTTCGCAGAAGGAGGCGTTCCTGCCATTCCTCTTCGCTGCGGACCATGGTAAAGAGACATTTTGCGAAAGAGACATTCTGAGAAAAGAACATTTTGCGACCAGTGGACATTTTGAGAAGTAGACATTCTGCGAAGGAGCCGTCTGAACCAAGGCCCGGCGCGAGAGGTCGTCGCCGCCGATTACCTCTGTAGCTGTACTTGCGATAAAAGTCTGGACAATCACAGCAACCAGTAAACTCGGTCTAATTGTTTGGTAGTATTACGCTCCAAGCTGAAAAAAACACTTTTTTGCATTCTTCAAAACTCCTGAATTTCTTGTCAGCTTGATTAAAATTGAATGAGTTGTTGCCTGGAATTAGGTGCTGGCTGATGTTGAATGTACGACTCTAATTTTGATATCAGTTTCAGCGATAAAAGAATATAATGTATTATAAATACATGCTAAGTTATAATAAGTGATGCTTTCTGTCGAAGCTTGAATTATATTTTTTTGAGGACAGTGTTTTGAAGCTATAAAACGTAAAATAGTGACGAGATGTAAAATCCGTGGCCGAGTTAGTAAATTAGGTGGCAATGTATAAATGAGAATGACAAGTCATAATAATTGATGATCTTTACTTGACGCTTTCTATAGCATATTTAGTTGGCGGTGTAAAAAAGTCGAATTAGTTTATTAGAGGCTATGTTATTTTCCCGTTGCTTAGTTATAAAATTAGAAGTTTAATCTAGTGTCCAATAAATAATTTTGTGGCTAGACTTATAATTTCCCAATAAAATATCACCCAAAATCACCAAAGAAGATACTAAGTTTCGCAAAAGTATTAGACCTGAGGAGAAATTATTCATAACTGAGGTAAAAATAAAACAAGATTTTACTAAATTTGTATTTTTATGAAGATAAGTAGTAATCAAACAAATAGGTAAGTAAAAATTGCAATCATCAAATTAATAATTAGGGTAGTTGCCAGTAGAATAAACCTCCGTAATTTTCTTCATATCTCGGTTGAGGAAACTGCATACTTTCTGTCTCGTCTATTATGATTTGGGAAATTTTATTTCGAATGCGTAACTTTTGTAATTCACTAAATTTTTTCATTTGTGGCACGAGACTCATAAAAAAATAATAATCATCACATTTCTCCGGCTGTTCACTATTTGACGCCATTTACTGTTCAATTAGCAACATTTTTTTTCTTTCACATTCAATAAGTTCATCTCTATAATTTGATGCCGATTTTTTGCGCTTTGACGCGCTTGAGCGACTGCTGCAGGTTGATGTACTTGGGCTCATCACGTCAGCGATGTTATATTGCTCAGCTTGACAGGACTCGTTGAGGGATTCCGAATCACTGTCATGTAGATTTCTCGTCATGACTTCAGGTGTAATGTCATCATTTATGAATTGCATAAGTTGAAAGTATGGCCACGTGCTCTCTACTTCATCGCCACCGTCACCAGAGCGTAGCGTAGGGAACTTCTTTTTTTCTTTTCGATACTGATCACGCAGGTTCTTCCATTTCTTACGTAGTTGTTTTTCTGTAACAATAATGATATATATATATTTTTTTATTTCAGGTTTTTGTCAACAGGAACTGGATTTAGAGCACTGGCTTACAGTTTTCGAATGGGGAAGAGCACCATTGCGTCTGTAGTGCACGAGACATGCCGTGTTTTATGGACTGAGTTAGTTCCTATTCACATGCCGATACCAACAGAACATCGCCTGAAAGCTATTGCAGAAGACTTTGAAGCTACTTGGAATTTCCCACACTGTATCGGAGCAATTGATGGGAAACATTGCGAAATAAAAAAAACCACCTAAATCTGGTTCGGCACATCGGTGCTATAAAAAAAGAAATAGCATTGTCATGCAAGCTGTGGCTGACGCAAAAAGGAAATTTGTTGCAGTCGAAGTAGGCGGTCGAGGAAAGCAAAGTGATGGTGGTACTTTTATTGCATCAACGTTGTATAAGCTAATAGAAAAAAATAAATATAACATCCCTATGCCAAAGAGACTTACAAACTCTGACGTCATTGCGCCCTACGTCCTAGTGGGTGATGAAGCTTTTAATACTTCTTAAACCTATCGAAACAAACAGAAAAAATGCCTTGTCTATAATAAAAGCTACGTGTATACTGCACAATGTTATAATGGATTTAAACGGCGATCTCGATCTGGATGTCCAACATGTGCTATCTAACCCGCCATCATATGAAAATCGTCACAGAAACCGGGGAGTCGAAAATCCATCACGGAGAGCAAAAACTGTTCGTATAAAATTCACTATTTCTGGGAACAATATCAAAGAATGTAATTACTATTAGGTACCTACTTATATTATATTAAACTTCACTTCCAGGAAATTGTTCTTTTATTTCACTCCATAACTTTCTTGTTATTGTGCGATTATTGTGGTGTGGATGTTTGCTTTGCCATATCGGTCGTTTAGATTGAATTGCACTTATGAACGATTCAGTATTTACCGCCATTTTAAAGATAAACAAAATATGCCGAGCGACAAGACCGAACAGATTTGTTACCCCCGCCGCCCGCGCATTGGGTCGGTTGCTGACTAGGCCCGTAGTGTGGCCAGAACGCGCACAGTCACGTCGCGCTAGGCTTCCGCTTTAGTCACTCCAATATGGACGCAAAGGCGCGATTCATATGTTTGATACTTAGCGCCCGTCGCAGCAACCGCGCTAGGCCCGCAGTGTGGATGCACACATTGTCGCACATTAAAAGATATCGCTCGTTTGATTCTCCAGTTCTTAGTTTTGTTAAATAAGCGCCGAGAACTGAGCGCGGACGTCTGCTTCTTAAGGCGAGAGATGGCGTTTCTTCTAAAATTGTATTCAATTGTTTCTTTCGATGAAAAAAAAAAACAAAAGGTTCACATATTTTTAAGGCCCTGTAAACGCTTTTGAAATAAATACTTGAGATAAAAAATAATATTTCATTTGTAACATGGTACAGTATCATTTTGACATGATAACTATGTTTAAAAGATTATAGTTTGCATGGCACTATCTAAAAATTAATAACCATACTACTATAAATATCATTATAATCATAATAATACCTATTATGATTATAACACAGATTTTATGAAAGACTAAACTGGAAAGAACACAGAAAACATTCCTGCCCTGTGAGATTTTAGCCCTTACGTTTTGAACCAAGTAAACAACATTCTTTGTCTTTGCTACCTGCGTGTTCGGCATACAGTGGGTTGCCAAACTATAACCCAAATAGGGACTGTCGCAAACAGTGGCTTTTTACACTTTATTGGTCCATAACTGATTAACAATTTTGTTTTGAATTATAATTACATTTCATAATATTAGACACATATCTTACAAGTAGTTTAAACAAAAAAAAAATAATAATCTTTAGGTAATAAAAAAATATTAGCAAGTATTATGAAAGTGGCAATGGGATATCTACACTAATATAATAAAGAGGTAAAGTTTGTTTTTTTGTTTGTAGGGGGTAATCTCTGGAACTACTGGTCCGATTGGAAAAAATTAAGCAACAATAGAAAGCTGCTTTACTCCTGAGTGACATAGGCTATATTTTATGTACGCGGGCGAAGCTGCGGGCAAAAGCTAGTTGCTAATATTTTGTCACATTTCTTCTAGCCTGAATGATTCTTCGATCCGCATGCTTTCTATGCACTATATGGCACTTTCCTTTATTTTAGGGTTGTGGTGCCACACATTTATTAATTTTTCGATCAGTTTTACCTTGGTGGTTATCATTTCCTTGGCAATTTCCGCCTTGGTAATTTCCCATAAGTTTTCGATGGGGTTCATGTCTGGAGAATTGCCAGGCCAAGGTAAAACTGGTATATTGTGGTCTGCTTAAAATTTCCTTATACTCCTTGTTTTATGGCATGGTGCTGAGTCATGCATGAACATGAATTCCTCCCCATCTGGGAACCATTCCCGGAGTTGCGGCAACAAGCGAGTTTCTAGAACCTGCTTGTATTGGTCCTGTCTCATGGTTCCCTGGACAATGTAGAGACGCCCAACCCCTTTAGCACATATGACAGACCATACTATAATTTTAACAGGGTGTTTAACGCGTTCAACAATGCAGTCAGGGTGAAATTTCTCGCCTGGGCGCCGCCTGACAAAGTTTGTCGGTTAAAATCTCAAATGTTGATTCGTCTGAGAAACACACCTGAAATAAAAAGTATTTAT
The DNA here is from genome assembly GCA_029852875.1 of Mythimna loreyi. Taxonomy (NCBI): domain Eukaryota; kingdom Metazoa; phylum Arthropoda; class Insecta; order Lepidoptera; family Noctuidae; genus Mythimna; species Mythimna loreyi. The sequence goes on from CM056798.1 coordinate 16,050,761, forward strand.
AACTTTTATGAAAATGTTTTTAGATAATATAACATAACATTAAAACTGACCTTGCTCCAGTCTTCAACACTCATCAGACGGTGTTCACGAGCCTAAGCAAGTCGTATCTTCTTCATCGCCTCTGAGAGTCGCGGTTTTTTAGCTGGACGATGACCGGTCAGGCCTTCCTCTGCCAACCTTCGCTGTACAGTTCTCTTAGAAACTTGTATTCCAGACTCCTGTACCATCTGGGTTAACAATCCAGCACTTTTTTTCCTGTTTTGCAAACAAATATCCCGGATTTTCCTATCTGACCGTGGTGTTGTAATCCGTTTTCTTCCGCATTTGCCTTTTCTTTTGGGCGAAAGTGGCTGAGTGTGGCTAAAAAATCATCGTTTTTTGAGATCGAAGTTCTTGGTAATAAGTTTTGAGAAACGATAAGGCATTTAAAGTTGAGTCAGAAAGAGAACTTCTAAGTTTCGTGCAGAAAAAGCCTGCTGCCGAGAATGCTCGTTCTGACTCCACGCTCGTAGGCAAGACACAAAGCAGATAGTGGTACGCTTTTGAAAGGTATTTTCCTCTGCATCCGTCATTGTCAAAGTAGAAAAGCAATTTATGTTTTTTCTACTTTTACAAATCCATCCAGATTCAAATTAGCAGATGAGGTCCTTTGTTTTTTTAATTTTTATTTGCTTAACTCCTGCCTCAGTTGTTCTGCAACACTTAAGTGCAATTCTGGTTCATAAGTTTCCATTGGTGATTCTGTTGATATGATGTTGATGTCAAGTTTACGCGATATTTTAGTCTTTTCAAAACGTCAACAATTGTCTCAGATATTTATTCATTAGTTGGTTTTCTAAAAGTATCATCTGCTTCTGATGAAAAAAAATCTTCGCAGTCGTGAAGGTAGTGTAGAGTTCTGATTATTTTTGCAAGTCTTCTCTCTTTTATTCGTTTTCTTAGATTTTTCGACAGGCCGACGTAAGCCGAGCACTACCAAATAATACCGAAGTGTTGTGCTAAGGACTTAGGAAGGAATCAAACAGCGGGTTACGTTACGTTCAAGAATTAAGATGCGATTTTTCGTTTTGTAAATAATGTTTACATGGTTTTTGAAAACCGGTTTCAACTCCGGTGTTCTATTTCAACTCCGGTTTTGAAAAATGCTTAAAATCGCTCCGAAACTCCGGAGTTACGAAACTCCGGAACTCCGGATTGAAAGCCCTAATGGAGATTGAGATCTACCATCATTCCTTGACTTCCGCAACTCCCTGAGCAAACCCTCATGAGCTTCCATTCGCCTCTTCTTATGTTTTAAATCTTTTCTAATTTTCTATCACTATCAGAGGAGGAAGAACTTGAACTACTCCTAGAACGCTTCTTATACTTATGTCGACCCATGTTAACACACAAAAGGAAATTGAAGTAACAAAATACACACAAGGTACAACAATTCACAGCTCAATAAAATCCAATCAAATGTCTCACTGAGATGAGTCCAAAAAAAATAATATTAAGTTGTAAATCTTATCAATTATAAAAGTTTATGTCAGAATATTTGTTTTTGGTACTATGTTCAGAAAAATGTAAAGTTAAGGTTTATCTGATATCTAATTTACACTCAACTAGATTAAAAAATAGTTCACAAGTCACAACAAAATAATCAGTCTATGTTCACTCATCAATTCACATTTATGTAAGTACCTTTGAACTTAATTTTAACAGTTCCACTAATAAAACACAATTAGACCAATTTAACTACTGTAAAATAGACATGAGATTTGAGATACAGGATACAGCTCACCAACTAGTAGGCACCAAGGAATTTTGCGGCGACGGTGATTCCTGCGTCTCGTGAAATCGTTTCCAATTTAACCACTTTTAATCTATATATTAACTCGTTATCTATTCCTGTAATATCTCAGGATAGTTTCGGATCTTCAAAAATTTCCTACTAGTGTTACCATCATTAGTGTTTCCGAAGTTTGCTTTCGGCATGTCAACTAATAAGCCAGTTTCATTGCGGAACCTGGTCTGTATTTCGATTTTCTTATTCATTTCCATTTGTTTTTCTTCTGATTTTCTCTGCCGGTACTTTTTCACAGGCAATTTATACGCTAAATGAAGAATGCTTTCAAAAAATCGTATTTTTGCATGTAAAATAGAAAGACCGAATTCAGTAGCATCCTTTGAAATTCTCCTTTTGTCCTTTATATTGTTGAATTCTTTGGAAGTTTTCCCACAAATATAGCAACGACTTGTAGATGTTGTTCCAGTAACTGCGTTGTAAACCTTTCCACCTACCATTGTCATTACAAATTGAAAATGCACCAAAAACTTTTCTCCGTCAATATCCACCTCAGTCGCAACCAAATTATCAATGGAATTTTTTTACATAATTGATCTCTTCGTTTGTTATATCAGTTGACTCTGTGACGAAACGAAATCTTATTGGACGGCAAGTCCCCCATTATAATAGTGTGACTGTAAAAAGGAATAAGGTTCACTAGGAGAGTTTCAAAAGAAGAAAAATAGTCGATACACAAAGAGGGACAATAGTAGACACCAAGCAGAATCCTCGTATGATGAACATTCACTTCTAAGAAGAGATGCTCACCAGCGTTCGGCGGCGGTGGCTGTGATGACATATCAACAACTTCGAAAAGAACGGTAGCACGAAGATATATGGCAACACCGCCATCACCACAGCTCGTGCGATCATTTCTAATTAGTTGGTATCCGGGTAAGGAGTAGGAAGTAAATGGAAAGCACGGCTTCAGCCATGATTCGGAGACAAGGATTGCATGAATATTCTTACAGTCAAGGTTGGCCAGCATGTCATGGTGATACTTTGAGCAATAAATAAATGACTGGACTACATTAGGATTCTTTGGAACATCGGAAAACCGAGCTTCAAGCGTGTCAGCCAGCGACGGGATGATATTAAAACTGTCACTATCACGCTGATAAATACCATTGTCACTTTCTTCCATTGTGTAACTTTAAAATAAAAAAAATAATTTAAAACAAATATAACAAAATAAAAAGAAATAAAAATAACAAAATAAAGAGGCTGAGATATCCCGCCAGTTATGTGTTAACAATAACAATTTTAAAAAATCAAAACGCGCATCACTTTAGAGAATAACGTACCTACCTAACAATAATTCTAAAAAATATGGAAGTCGAAGTTATTTGACAAATTGACAACATGAACAAAAACATGCACAGAATATTACTTTAAATTAACAACACTGGAACGCAACTATGACTTGACACTTGCTGTCAAGTATTATTATTTTTAATTATGGCAATATATTGTTGGTATTGTTTGGAAGTTGAATTAATGTCAGAAAAAGAATATTAAATTTATTTAAAAACAGAAGGGTAAGAGTAAAATAAATTAAAGAGTGTAATATGAAAACAAAAAAACAAGAAAACCGAATAAGAAAAAAAAAGGAAGAAAAGAATCATTACTTTTTAGAAATGGTTAATGCTGCACGCCTCTTCTTCACAACGACAGACGGAGGTTTATTGGCATTAACAGTCTGTAGTTTATGGGCGTCCAGCTTAGGCTCGGCGATAGAATTGAGTTCGCTTTGGGTAACGACACGATGCTTACTCCCATCAGGTCCCAGAATATGAATATGGCCTTGTTTTGTCCAGCAGTTGGTAACGCCAAACTTCTCACGTGCAGCCATGAATACACGATGCCGCGACCTCGTCAGGAACTCAAATAACGTTACACCGGAACCCTTCAATTTAATCTTCGCATGCCAGATCTGATCCCGGAGGTCCAAATCCTGCAGCTTCACTCACGTATCCTGTTAAGGTGCGTACGGATAGCGCGTTCCTGTGTTACGCGTAGTTGGGAAACACTGTCCACGCGTACATTGGATACGCGTACAGCTCCTGTACGGACCGCCGCGAACCTGTACGCGAGGTCAATCGATCCAGAGCGCTCCGCGAGCCCCAGTCCTTCGCCATGACTCCGACAAACTTAGCGGTTGAGTGCACCACCACTGCTGCGGCATTAGTCATTATTCAACACATTTTAAATAAAAAAAAGAGAAAGAAACGGAAATCTAGATGGTGGATGAAAAAATTTATTTCGTGAAAGATTACAGTGTGAAAATAGGCTAATGGAGGCTAATAATATTTTCATTATTGAAACTCGAAGAACACGCGTGTTTATTCAATTTGCCGTCCAAATATAGCGTAGCCGGCCGCGTGCGTCCCCTTTGACGCGCGACCAAAAACCGACCGACGGTGGCTCGCGCTGCGAGTTGGCTCGCGCGGTACGCGTACCCCAAGAGTGAACGCGTAGCTGCAGGTATGGACTAGGCGTTCCGGATACGCGTAAACTGAGTACGCGTACCAGGGTACACGCAATCCGTACGCACCTTTAAATTTTCTTGTGTGAGATTCGCGAACTTTTTGAAATTCTTTATTTCTTGCTTCTCCCGCTTCTTCAGAAAGAATGCCAATTGGTAGGAGGCCAAAGTGATGACAAATGTCTGCACCGTGTATGAGTAGCTTGTGCACACTTGCGGGCATATAAAGCAATGGGTATAGATAAACAAAGAATCCCAGCTGTTTCTCAGCAATAAGTCCTGAATTTTTCAATATCTATGGCACATCCTGATGAAATCGTTTGAAACATAACCGCAAAATGCTTCAGCAGGTCTTTGTCAACATTTTGGTTATTTCGGCAGATATCTCATAATCTTTAAAAAACCTTCTGGTCCTTTGTGGTTCCAAAGCCTTGCTTCACAAAATCCACAAGTATTCCCATTTGCTGTTGAATTCTTCTTGTGTCAAATGTTTCTTCGCAGCTTTTAGTTGCTTGTGTAAGATATGTGTAGAATACACTCCATACAACGAATCCACATAATTATGAACAGTAGAAAATTCATATTTATAATCATCTTCTCTAACTGGTCTTGAAAATACTTCTGTCAGCTTATACATCGCAGGCGGCTTAGCAAGGCAAATATTGCAGGCAGATGCAGAAAAAGTATCCGTTATAATAGTAGCCACTTTTCCGTCGGTTATTGTCATATGAAGCTTGTGACTAATCTCTAGCCCTAACCATTTTGTAGAATCGATGTTTTTTATTTCTCAATGCAGCTTCTTTCTTCTTGCTTGATGTATTCTGCTGTCTCTTTACAAAACTCGAACTTAATGGGTCTGCAATAATGTTTCAAAGGTGTTGGGTTGTCCCATATGGTGCTGTTATTTAATAGGAACAAGACTTGACATGAAAACCGATGAATCACTTAAGTTTACATCTTCACTTCTTTGCTTGTAGATACTTTGTGAAGAAGCTCCATCGAAACCCCATTTACTAATAAATTTCAATCCTTCAGTTGACGAATCAATCTGGGTACCGGTAATTTGAAGAATCTTCTGGACTGTCAGATCCAATAGGGCTTGAAGCTTCACTCTGGCTCCTCTCAGTGATTTCCAAATCATGTGGATAGCATCTCTTTTTAGCATCAAGGAGTTTGTGATACGATGGTAGCACTGAAACTTCACAATCCAACAGCGCTTTCCTTAAACACAAATATTTCCATTTTGACAGGTTTAATGGTGAGCATGATCTTCATCAAAAGTTTTTTTTCCTATTTTTCTTAAACAATGTGGCTTGAACGATAGCAACACTATCTTGGTTCTTCGTTATATGGTCAATATCACAAGCAAAGTCATTCTTCTTGTCTGTCCTTAACTGGCACTAAAAATTATAGAATGACTGAACCTCAATTATGAAAGACTGTTAGTAAATAGTTTATTAATATGTTGATTAGTTACATAAATTATTTGATCTACAAGTCTGAGTTAGTCTAAGGGCTGTGTTAATGAAAAATAAATCTATAATATTATGTTTGTTAAGTTGAAATTCGTTAGGTAAATAAAACATTAAATTAATCGAAACTCGTTTTTTATTACACAACTTATATAGTAAACAATTAAACAATTTAAATCAACTCAACAAATCAACTCAAAATAATCAACAACTTTTTAGGCAACACTCTTGTATTTATTCTTAATAACTATGATACGGTCTAAAACACTCAATACACAATCCAGGCTGACCAGGGCAATCTTCGCATGCAAATATGGTTTGCACCCTTTTTTTTAATGTGCGCCAACATTGATTGCAGCGCCTTCGCTTTGTTTTGCCGTGGGTATCTTTTGTTAGTTTCATAATACAATGAACTTTATTTTTTAAAGGCATTTGTAATTCGGAAGGCAAATGAGGTTCTACAATTGATTTAATTACACTTAAGCGGAAATCGTACAATGTTAATTTTTTTGAACTGCATTTATTATATAAAAAAAAGTAATTTTACATGTCATGCAAATTCTATTGGTCAACAATAGAATTTGCATGACATGTAAAATTACTTTTTTATACCATCGTATAGATTTGTGCTCGCATGAATAATACGAGAGCATTTGGTCATGACGATCGATTGCTTTCATACTTTTATTATATTTGATAACCATTTGAGGCTTTAATTTTAATGTACCCTGTCGATTTCGCGTGTGTTCTAAATTTCCATTATATTTACTTGATATGACCCTAATTTCTCTTTGGTCTTTCCATTTTAACACACATATATTATTCTTGTGAACAATACATAATTCGCCTTTTTTTAATTTACTTAATTCGATTTCTCTAGGGTTATTTTTCCTCTTCTGTCGAAGCGTACCTGTGCAAAAGGTTTTACTAGCATACAATTTTTCGACTAAACTGACGCTTGTATAAAAGTTGTCTATGAATAAATGGTGTCCTACATTTATAAAATTTGAAAGCAGATGGTCAACTACTTTTTGCACATGATTTTTGCCGCCTACAAGATAATCAGATGCACCGCCATATAAATGTAATTTCATAATAACCCCGAGCTGGTCAGCCAGTGCGTAGAACTTTAGGCCGTATTTATGACGCTTCCCCTTCATATACTGTCTAAATGTTAATCGCCCCCTCCATAACATCATTGATTCGTCAATTGTTATTTTTTGTGTTGGTTAATATAGAGATATCATTTTTTCATTAAAGTAGTCGATAATATTTTTTACTTTATCATAACTACACGTCACTTGTCCCACATACACACATAGCATTCGTAAAATTAACATGAATCGATTCCTTGACATTGCCTTTCTAAATATCGTTTGATTAAAATACTCATCGTTTTTCCAGTAATCATTGAAGCGATTTAGTTTTACAAATCCCATATGAAATATGAGACCAAAAAAAGTTTCAGTTCTTGACATGTTACAGGCTTCCAAGATATTTTTCTGCTTTTTCTACCCGCTGCCGACGTTTTCTCATTTCCTCCATATTCATTGGAACAGTCTTTAAGTAATTCCAACAGCTGGGATGTGCATAATGTGTCGAAATATTGAATGGGCTCATCACCAACATCTTCTTTCAGTCCGGGGGACTTCACAAATGGGAATTCGTTGGAGTTTTGTGGGTTTCCGGGCATCCATGCTTCATCAGGCGCAACATAGTTTTGTTGAGTATCTTCTTCGACAAATTCGAAATCAAAGTCACCATCATTATCGGTCTCCAATTCATCTATTACGTTTTCCGACAATATTCCAAATAATTCGGAATCTGTGATTGGATATTGAGGTGAATGGATACGTAAATTTGTGTCTTCTCTGTTTGGTTCTTCATTGAATGAATCCATCATCCTGAGTGTCTCTTCTATATGGAGCGTGTTCCAAGCGGGGTCTTCCCAGGAATGAGAAGTTCCAGGTACGGGGTTCTCGTAAGGATCCATATTGCCTTGGACAAAAAATTACTATTTTACTATTTCTTTAATTAATGATTCTACTTGAATACATATTTTCAACATTAAAATACAAATCAATGAGTCCCTTTGGCTTTTATAAAAGGAAATGCAGGGATAAAAATTTGGAAAGCTTTGAATGTCATATTTATTCATACCGATTGATTTAAGTTTCTAGCTTAAAAACGAAACATCCATACGAACTTTCAATCACAATAATTTTAATAGACAGACTCACGGATAGACAGATCTACTTTCGCATTAATATTATGTATTAGTATGGATAAATACAAGGACTATTAGAAACATATTTATTTCAAGGAGATATTTAGAATGAGAATCTAACATTCTAATAAACTAAACCTTTTATATAATAAATAAACACAAATAGAGAGTACTTACAGATTTTCAGAAGTCAAGCTGCGGCTACTTTTGATCCTTATTTCCAGCCCACCACAAAACACATTAATAAAAACACAAGAATCTCAAAGTCCAGTAAACGCTTGCCAGGGGTTAAAACAGTAGGTACTTCAACAGGTCCAGTAATCGAAAGCCAGGTCACAAAGATAGATAACAGATAAACGCGTGCGATGAGGAAAGGGTCGTTCATAACACTAAAATTTAAATAAAATTTACAAAGCTCGCTCACACTTAAAGACATATCGGAACTCTCGCTCGCACTCATAGGATTGTGTGTAACAATAAGAAAGGAATTTGTTGAAAGTATAGTTTATAGAAAATGGGCTTATGATTTCACAAAATGAAACCCAATAGGTTCAATGAAATGTTTATTTGCAAGTGCATTCCTAGAAGATTGGCCAATGAGAGCTTCGCAAAAAACAATGTTATCAGTGCTTTTATTGCTTACTAACCAGCACGTTCATGTTAAAAAATACTGGTGCCTTTTGTTTTGCCGGCTATTTTTTAACAATACGAAGGGATCCTCTTTCAATTATAACTCTTAAAGTAATAGACCGAGAGTTGAGTTTAAAGAGCAATACTTACAACAATGGTTACTTAAACAGTTCCTCTGACTCACAAGAGCAATGATAACAAAATTGGTACGAGTATAATAAATATAAAATAGCTCATAGACAATTATATTCCACAAATCACTTACATAATCCTTATTACTTTGACATAAGTTCGATAATTGCGTGTTAGTATGTGAATTGGTTGGGAATGCTTTTCATAATAATAACTATGCAATTTATTATCCTTATTGTGTTTACATAAGGTCGGCAATTGCGTGATAAAGTAGCGTGTAAGGTAAAATTTGCCTATATAATAACACCAAATTCGAGCCCCTACAAGATGTAGAACACAATCCGCCGTTGTTTTACGAGTGAATGTGACTTTTGGTAAAATGAAAATAAAAGTATCAACCGTACATATAGATATTTCATTAATAAAAGTTTGAGAATCTATGTCAGTGAACTCGCCTAGAGAGTTCAAGGCATTGCAGAATAGTTTATTTTCTTTCGATTATAAACTGGGTCTGCACACCCGGCCCACCACGTAATTCTTTAGATTAGGCTATATTTAGTCTTCAGTATCATTTTAACCAGAAAATACACATGCATTTTGGAAAAAAATAGCAAACACATTGAACTCGACGGGCGAGTCTACGGCGCTGGAATAAAATTTACGTGGACTCTCCGGGCGAGTCGGTGGCACTGAACGTGTTAATATCATAAGGAAAAATAAAAATGTCACCCTCTTGCCTAGGCTTTGGCAAATATGACACAATATCAGAATAATCAATTTCAGAAATATCATCTTTAATTCTTTTAAATCTTTGTTTACTCCCATCTGATTTAAAACCTTCAACAAGCAGAGGGTCTACTTCAGTAATCTGGCAAACATTTAAAAGTCTTTTTTCCACGTCTTGTATAAAAACTTGCTAAAACAAATCTTCCTACAGAAGACTCTGTTTGCTCATCTTCTTGCTCTACTATATCTTCATCGGAGCCGCTTTCAATTTGTTGTTCGTTTTCTGGTGCAATTGTTTGCTCCGCGTGTGAAGAGTCATCTGATATGTCTTGGCTTGGGTTCTCTGCTGTCGATTCGGCTTGGGTTGTTTCCCGCGTGGCGATGCTTTTTCCGGGTGCTACATCCAGACGTTTTTTTTTTTCTTGCGGGCTGATTTGAAGTGTTGCCATATCTGGATTCCTTCAAAAACTCTGTCAAAGTGCTTTCAATCTCCTATTCAGCTATATCTTCCTTGGGGAGGCGGTCAAGAACTTTTTGTTTATTAAGTGGATAGATACCAGTTGCGCAAAAGCCGCTCATCATGTTACGTTTAATTCCAGAACTAATATGTTTAAACTGAGAATTTGGCTTTGGCTGAATTTCTTCCATCTTATTAATGGCTTTAGTCAAAAGATAAGGAAATGTATCTTTTGGAACTGATGCTAATTTAGCATTTTGCATCTTCCAACTAGTCAAAATTTGGCGCCAGCTGTCTTCATTGGGCGGAAGAATGCTACATCAAGGGGTTGGCAAAGATGAGTTGAATGTGGAATTAGACATACAAAGTCAATATCATTTTCTCGACAAAACTTTATAACCTCTTCATCAAAATGAGAAGAAAGATTGTCTCCAATCAGGACTTTACGTCCTGGCAATCTTCGTGCGTGGGGTACGAAACTTTTAAAAAACCAATCTCTAAATGTAGGAGCATCAATCCATCCACTGGCTGTTCGGTTGAACCGGGATCCAGCGGAGCAACAGGGCTTGTCGCAACATGGTGTACCACAAGGAGCTCTTTCTTTCCAAGTGTCATATAAATGTTGACTTTTATATATTATGTAGGGTGGCAAAAGAACACCATCAGCTGAACCACAAACCATAATAGAAGTGGCGCTTTTAGAAAAATTCATAGCTTTTTCTGCATATTTAGTTCCCCTCCGATATATTCCTATCTTTTTTCCTGGATCATCACTCAAGTTAGACTCGTCATAATTAAATATGTTACAGGGAGGTACATCTTTTAGTGTGTTTTCTAGGTTCCTAAAGTATTCCTTAACAACTTCAGCTGATACTGCTGCACGAGCCCTTTTGATGTTAGTAGCTACTCTTTGTGAATATATTTTCATATAATTATATTTTCGCAAACATACGTAGATCTAAGATTGTAAGAGGATATCCCCAGTCAGCACATTTCGCAGCTGATTTAAGAATACTTTTTTCTTCATTCTCAGAAAATACTGGCTGAGCCCCTGGATTTTTCGTGAATTTCCCATGATATTTGTTGAATACTGTTCCGTATGGTATATTAAACTTATCTGAAGCCCCACGCAAAGTCATACGACCTTCCACAACAGCTGTTATTGCTCGCTCTAACATATCTTCATTGTAGTTTCGATAAGCGCGAGCGCCTAGTCGCTTCTGGTATGTTCTTGGCATAATTCTGAAAATAAATTAAAGAATCCATAGCAAACACAATTCATTCCAGCAATTAAAGACATACTTTTTTTAAATGAAAGAAGAGTACAAAAACTAAGTAAGTACACCACACTAGCGATCAAAGACACCCCGCAATAAAAAATGTCGCCAAGCAAATAAAGTTTTTGAGGTTAAGTTGCGACAAAATGTTTATATTCAATGCCAAACATATATCTAAAACCATGACCCTTAATTATCTTATCCAACAAGTACGTATAATAAAGTACACAGGAAGTTATTCAAGCATTTAAAAAAGTTAATATGCAATACTTACATTTATTTTACAATAACTCCAATAATTAATCGTCCGCACTATCGGCGCTTGAACAGTGAAAGAGAATGACAATCAGTGCTACCAACCTAAAGAAACTGCGAAATTTACGAATTTAAAAAGTTTAAAGTTTTTATCAAAGTCACCCCGCAAATCAAAGTAACCCCATTCCACGGTATTGTTTATGAATTAGTTTTAGGGGCCCTGTGCGCTCGCAAGCACTGTGAGACCGCATAGTAACGTTTGTGAATACGGGTATTAGCTCACTGTCACTAACTTGGGGTAGTGTAGGTCGTGTTCTACTGTGTGTGTGTTGGGGTGAGGTTAATTGAAACGACTGTTTCCGATCGTGGTTTATTCGCGACTCATCATACATGCATCGCGGGCGCAGCCGCGCGTTATAGTATATTTGCTGACATAGCGTGACGTGTACATTGTGTCCCTACAGAAGCCCCTTTCTTAAAAAAAGAACTTACACCGAGTATACACATAGGTACCAATTAATGTTATTGTTGTTTGTTGTTGTTTTTTTTTTACAATATTCATACATTATTATACCTTAGCACAATCCTATTAAATGTTACCTACAAACACAACACCTGATACTAATATGCCTCTGGGTTTCGTGGTACAGTCGGTGGCTGAACTGTTTGTACCTTCACCATTGGTGGACTCCACCCGGCCACCACTGCTTCTTTCTGAAACCAGTTGCGCACCCATTTCTTGCATTGGTTTCTGACAAACCATAAACTTATATAATTTCCAAAGAGCTGACTTCTTGTCCAATCATCTCATTTGACACTGTTTGTGCGTTGGCGACATTGTTCTGTTGTGGCTTACTTTGATTTTAGCCCATTTTAATAACAATTAATAAATCAGTTACAGAGATGTTTGCTTCTGAATAACAATTACAATTATGATCATAATTATTAGCGCTATGATATACTACATTAAGTGCAACAATCAGCTATTTCGCTAACTATTCATTTTGTAGACCTAAAACAACAACTTTATACATGCAAACCTGACATTATTTCATTAGGTACTTATTACAATATATTTAAAAATTCACTTGAAAAACGTATACCGATACTTAATATTTACCTTAAAGTAACTAAATACAATATTTGTTTAAAGTTGGATTCGAACCTGTACAATTATGGTTCACTGCGCATTGTTTTATTCTACAAACTTTATCGGCTTCCTAACTGCTCTACCACTGCGTGTGATGTAAGTTACACGCTTAGTACTAGTCTTATCGCTACACAATTTATCAGTAGGCTGAGTTACAATATTATTTTTATCCTGCGGTGTAGGTGGAGAGGTTCCTTCATTAGCTACGTTTTTTAAATTAATTACTTCAAAAAATAAAAATAACGGTGTGTGCCATTACGGGTACATTGCTGCAATGTGTTCCACTACGAAGTATGAAACGTTTTAAAACAATTGTTTTGTTTGTTGTTGCATAATGCAACTCCACATTTTTCACAAATGGTCTGTGATTTACCAGAGCATTTAGATAGTTTGCAGCGGATACGTTTTTCGACCCATGTGCGCCAAGATCAAGTAGGTCACCTACTTGACCTACTTGATCAGTAACAGTAACCAGGCATTGGATATGGCAAGGTCCAGGAAATAATAAAACATTCGTACCTGCCATCTCTTGCTTTGTAGTTTTATTTTATATCTACCCATTATACTATCAATGAGATCGACACCGCCCATGTGGCGGTTGTATTCTCCTACTACGTTAGGTCTATCAATGCTCACATACCTCTTGTGGTGCTCATCGTATCTCGATACTTGTGACTTGGGTAGTTCACCCACAAAACTGGACGCAAGTGTGACTATTTTATTGTCCTTCCAGGCCACTGTTGATATGTCTGTTCCTTCAACACAAGCAGAATCCTTTACATGCGAGAAGATCCCCCAAAGTGAATGGTTTATCCAGCGGATCATCTGATGCCATCTGGGGATCTGAAGAAACACATTCATATTTGTCCGGGGCATAGGCAGGAGCTAGTTTGGAGAAGATGTTATACTCCCAGAAGGTGGTCCCATGCTGCTTCTGAAGGATTTCAATTTCCGTCACACTGCTGAAGCTGGGGTAGATGGACTAAGCGAATCACAATATTTTCGCCAACCCTCTCTTTTCTTTTTCTTGAGTAATTTTCTACATTTTGCCAATGCTTGTTGAAATTTAAGGAGGTTCTCCTGGTTCTTATCCGCGTTGACTTTCTTTCGGCCTCTTTTCTGGCTTTGATCGAGGCAGAGCATTCCCTATCTCACCATGGCGGAGATGGGATTTTGCCAGTAGGGGGTTTTTGGAGGGGAAACAGTCGTCTGCTGTTGTTCGTGAATGACGAAAAGCAATCTTGAGCATTTTCGTCATTAATGGTAGGAAGGGAGGAGATCCGTAGATCCCGAATTTTTGAGTACAAATTCCAATCAACTGAACCCAGTTGGTACTTTAATAGGGGAGGGGAGAGGTTATTAGGAATGGATTTAGATAGGATTTCAACCGTGATGGAATAGTGATCACTCCCATAAGTCATATCCAATTTCAACCGTGATGGAATAGTGATCACTCCCATAAGTCATATCCAAGCATTTCCAATTGAAAAGGCTGGATATATTGGACGAACAGAATGTCAGGTCAACACAACTGTTGTTTTGTCCGGGCGAGCCGCGACGAGTAGCGCTGCCGTTGTTGATCACACACAAATCTAGTTCGTCCAATATATCCACAAGACCTGAACCAAAGTTGTCACAGATATCTGACCCCCACCTATAGTGATGGCCATTGAAATCACCCATTACAAGTAATGGGCCCTATACACTACTCAGCAGATTTTTTATAGAATCAAAATCATTAACCTGTGGGTGAGCAATATAAAAACTAAAAATATTTATATCCTCAGCCTTAACAGCAACAACATTGATGTCATCACCAACCAAGGGTAAGAAATTGGGGAAAATGTAACTTTGTTATTGATGAACCAAGCACATCCCCCATAGCCATCTGTTGTCATGGCGGACACTACAGAAACCTGGAATCCTGAAATTACTTTCAGGTCGAAGCCATGTCTCAGCAATGCTGCAGATTGATGGTTTGTACTTATTTATTAAATAAAGGAAGTCAGTCTTCCTGGGTGAGACGCTCCTGACGTTCCATTGCAAGAATATCTGGGGATGGAATGTCATGTTAATTGTCAACTGTATATAGTTGACAATTGATGGCAGTTTGTTGGCAACGTGGTCTGGTAGTGAAAAAAAAAACCCCTCCCGTTTGCTAATGATGTCATTGGCATTCTTGAGATTACATTGAGTATGTTTTCTGAGCTCTTGGAAGGACTTTTTGCACCTTCTTTAGGGAAAGCTCTTGATGGGCCTGTTTATCATAGCTGGGTGACAGGGGGACATGTGATCTGGGTTTAATGAAGACCGGGTTAAACTTTCCTTTATGGGCCATCGATTTAAGGGTCGGGGAGGGGGGGGGGAGGAGGGACTACCCCCCTGTCCAACCCCCACCCCGCGGAGCCCCATGGTTATGGAGATATCCATGGTTAAAGTTTTGAGGTTAGGTTAGGTTAAAACACATTTCCATCAATTTGAAGTGAAATTTCTATAGATTTACAAATCGGGAGGGCAGGGCCTATCCCCTGTAGCTTCCCCACCCCGCAGAACCCCATGGGTAAGGAAATATCATTGGTTAAAATTTTGAAGTTAGGTTAACTACCTGCCAAGGCAGATCGACGTCGCGGGGCTCCTACTTCTGGGTGGTTTAAAAAAAAATAACCTCGAAGAAGGTCATGGGGTCTGTGTTCGCTCGCTTCGCTCGCTCACTACGACCCCGTGACCTTCTTCTAACCTAAATCTATACGAGTCGGGGTGCCCTAAAATTTTGAATTGGGTCAAGGTATTTTTCAGATAAAATAAAACACAGAGGAATATTATTATAATTATATTAATCTAATTTATGCTATATTTTATGGCTGTAATCAATTCTTCGAATGGATCTAAGTGCTCTATTACAATTCTTCGCCTATGTTGTCTAAATTTTTGCTTCAGACCTCTCCACTGGCTCTCTATTCGTTGAGTGTGTGTGTCCCGTCTGGTGCCACAAAATTATTTGTAGGGTCACTGTGATTCACTCGTTTATATATATAGCCATGGAAGGGTCAAATATGCTCTCCAATAATCAGTATGGATGATGGAGCCTTCCTCAACATGCTTCTTTATTAGTGGCACCAATATCTCTGCAGATCTATCGTTATCGGGACACACCTCCAGCCGCAAATCGTCACTGCCATCCTCTATCATGCCTATGACCCAATGACCTTCGATATGACGGCCACGATTATATTTTCTTTGTCAAAATTTTGATTCATCTATTTGAACAGTTTTGTTGGGACCACCTATCTTTCCTTGCGACCTTTGATTCTCCAACTCATATATCGCAACAGTTTCCCGGCAATAGCTAAACCAGTCCGCCACAGTTCTAGTTGATATAACTGGTCCATCTTCATTAGTTAATTCTTTTCTGGTTTGATGATAACTTAGTTCCTCACTAAATGCGTACATAATTTGGAATATTCATGTGAGGGACAACCGTGCGTTTTCAAACCACGTCCCCGCAGCTCTAGAGACTTGTCTTGTACGACAGACGCTCTTTCGGCATCTAAATTTTCCAACTTGACCAGATTCCTTAGCTAAGGACATGGGCGATCTGTGGTATGAACACATTTTTCTTATGGGGATGAGTCCTCTCTCCTCCGCAAACTGGACACACTGGTCGCTCGTTCCCAGTTTGGAAAAAATCTTTTTCCAGTTCCACATAGATCTGAAATATAAAAAAAATATATTTGAATTAGTGATTTCAAATAAAGGAACCTAACTAACCTAACCTGAATCTATCCGAGTCAAGGTGCCCTAAAATTCTACTAAGATAGATTGTTGATTAGACCCGTGGAGCAGGGGGTGATTCTTTACCCCGTGCTCCACGGGGCTCCTACTTCTGGATAAAGAACCTGTTATATAACTTAACTTTAACAGACTTAATCAGAAAATCGGCAGATTAAAAACCCGCATAAGCAAAGCTAACCTTAACTCCTCCGAGTAAGGATGGTTTCTTCTGCCAGTTGACCCAGTAGGTCTGGGCATCGCAGGAACATCATCTTCATCCTCGTCCTCTGAAGAACTAGCGATAACTGGTAAGCTGCCACTAGAACCCGCTGCTACTCCACTGGGACCAGCAACCGGTTCGACGAAGACCGACGACGACGACAACACACATGGGAGCACAAGTGGCTCATTTGAGTCCAAGACTTGCACTCGCGCAGTAGGCACAAGCGGCTCTATTGAGTCCATCACTCGCGCACTACTTGAAGACACAGGCGCAGATGAGGAGGCCGTGACAAGCGGCTCCTTGGAGTTGGACTCCAAGGACACTTGCACATCACTCAACTCTTCAGACGCAGGCACAGAAGAGGAGGTCGTGACAAGCGGCTCATTAGAGTCCAAAACTTGCACATCACTCAACTCTTCAGACACGGAAGCATAGGGCTTCGGGGACGCCATGGTAGTCAAACGAACGGAACTTGCAAGGGCAACCAACGAACGATGACTGACAAGACGAATAAACAACAAAATGGCGTCACTTCACGTTCCGTTCCACGTTCTGTTCCATAGTATAAACAAATATTCTTTATTTTTTAATGTTAATATGGTCCGGTACATGTATTTTTCTACTGAGAGAGCAGAGTAAAAACAATAAACACGCCTAGGCAGAACTTGCCCATCAAAAGTGAGGACAACGGTTTGGATGGGTTTCCACTCGGTAACACCCAGAGAACTCACCTTTCGGTTCATTCTCCTGGCCTTTATAACCAAGCCACGTCCAGTAGGAACCTTGATATTTTGGATGATTTCATCCTCTGTCCAATCCGTAGGAACGTCTCTAACAAGCCCCATACGAGTGATGTTATACTGGGAAATGGTGGCTACGTAATTGTGCTGGACTAATGTACGGCTAATCAAAAAGCTGTTCGCATCCTGGTGAGACTTGAACTCCACTGATATGCCGTTCCTTCCCAATTGTTTTACGCTGCCTAGTACCACATTGCTAAAATTTTTTTCAAAGAGGAACATTCCAAACTTTACTTTGTGGAGTGTGGTCCCGGATGTCTGGCCATTGATTAAAGATGTCTTTTTGCACCACATAAAGAGCATTGTCTCTTGCTGTGTAGATTTGTCTGCCTATTTCTTTTTTATTGAATTTGGGAGGGTGTTTTTTGGGTGAATTGGATAAAAACTAATTAAAACATAATATTATTATAATACGAGTATTTTATAAAATGCTACTAATACCAATGAACACAGTTTCGTATGAATAAAATGTTCCTGATGTAATGCATTTGTCGATCATATCACACGTTTTCTACGAGTGTAGTTTAGGACACGTGGTTTGGAACGTCCTTTATTATATTTATCTTTCTCTATGGACTATTATGGCGAAACTTGACAAATGATAAGTTGAATTCATCTTGCATTACTTAATATTTTGAAATAATAACTGACAGGTCTAGAGAGGCTAAAAACTACGTAATAATTCATTTTTCTATTTTTATTTTACAGTGTATTTTATTTTATTGCACTGCGATGAATAGGTCTCTGTCACTTTTAATTATATCAAATGCACTAATTACACGGGTTTTGAATTAGTCCACGTTTTGAATGTCGTTGCCACTATGTCCATACACTAAGTCTTTTACACGACTCCAAAGATAAAAATCTAAAGGCGTTAGGTCGGGCGACCGTGGTGGCTATACAATAGGCCCAGGACGGCCTATCCAGCGGTTCGGATAGGTAGCATCTAAATACGCACGGGCATCTCGGTGGTAGTGTGTAGGCGCCCCATCATGCTGGAAGAAGTGGCCCCTTGTTTCGGTAAGTGAAACTTCTTCCAGCATCTCTTCGGACGACTAAACAAACGGGTCGGGAAGGGGTAGCGAGAGCTGCGGGAAGAGTATTGGGCGGCGGGGAAACCTCTAGCGAGTCGCTCGCGCGCGTTACGATGCCGGCGCAAGCCTTAAAGCGCAGCCCTGCGTACAGTGCACAAAAACATATTTTACTTGTTTTATTTATGAAAAAATATAAAAATGATTCGTTTTTCGATGTCGAGTAAGTGGACGAAATTCATACAGTTAATTTTTTAACACTTTTATTCCCAACTATTTCACCAAGATCCACATCCATAAAGTAGTAGATTTCATTCCCACCTGCCCCATCACATTTTAGTAATGGGACCGTGAAGTGCGCTTGATTGAAGATGTTTAGTTATTTTAAACAGTCCCTTGAATATCTAATTTATAAGTTAAAGCATCTTCATATATTTCATAAAAAAGTTAATGACTATTTCTATTTAGATGTGTTATTAATAAAACAGTGTTATAACATTTTGATTTTTTATTTAAAACAATACATTCAATTAAGAGAAAACACTACTCACAATTGTTGTTCGGACAGACGTCTCAACAGACTGTTCACCAATGTGGAGGAAATGACCATCATCTCCATCAATAACTATATCATCAGGTGGTTCCACCTCGTCAAGTTCTATACAGAGATTATCTAACACCACACATGCAACTACAACTTCAGGACTGTTAATGTTTTGTTGAGTGTGATACCTTTTACAAGACATGGGCATCTGCGTTTTAGGACATTCTGAATTTCTTTGAGGACGCAGAAAGGGTGTCAGCAGATAATTAATTTTTATTGAAGTAACCGCTGTTTCCCAATAAACAGAATAGACCATATTTCCTTCTTTCAAAATCTACACATATGTGTGAGTTATTTAAAATCGTTGAGTTATGGACCGACCCAGGCCAACGAGCTATGAGGTCTCTTATTTTAAGAGTGGAGTCGCAAATGGCTAGCTAACTATTTTGACATGGGTGCAATCAAGGGATCCTGCCACCCGTGGGAAGCCATCAATTTGCAAAAATCCTGCAGCAACTTTTCGTAGCTCGTTCCTGTCTGATGGCATTTCCATATACACTGAGCTTAGACTTGCCAGCTAGCGGGTTACTTTTTGTTCTATTCGACATATTGTAGGCTTGTGCACATTAACAAAATCGCCTAACAATTGCTGGAAAGATCCTGTAGCGAAGAAGCTCAAACATTATTGATAACTGTGAGGCCATCAATGGCGTTATTTCTTCGAGTTTCAGGTTCCAAATTGAGTTTCTCGCAAATGCGTAAAGCAACCTCTTTAGAAATCCTTCTCAGTTCTCACACTAAAATCTACTCCATCATGTTTTTCAAATAAATTTATCCTATCCGAAATTACACGACGTCGTCGTGGAACATATTGCTCGGGATCAGATAAAGACGAAAGGCTTGAGAGGGACATTGTAAATAGTACTGAAATAAAGGCTAGAAATCACTATATCTTTATTTACAAAACAATTCACAGTTTAATGACAAGGTTAATGAACGCTTGACAAGACATTAAAAATTATAACCTCAAACTGTCAAATTAATAATCCTTTAGCGCTAATGACGTTTTATGCAACGTAAAAATAAGCTAGTCCCGATTTGACGTTTCGTTAATTAAAGTTAGAACTTAGTTCTATCTAGATATTGTTAAAGCATTTTTTTTTCTAACATATACAAAAATATTTTTTTTAAGAAAAAGGAGTGCATAGTATATTAGACCCGTGCAGATATAGTAGTAGGGTGGATCTCGTCAAAACAATGTTCTTGACAAAAATAATTAAGATTTTCTGAACCTCGCGGCAGAGCTTCAATTTAAGGCTAGATGTACAGATGTATCAATTATATAGTATGTTGTAATGAAGGCACCCCAAGCAGACCATTAATTTAGATATTTTTCAAAATCATTAAAAAACGTTGTTGCTGATAATGTCACATTGTGAGGATAATGACGTTATTGTTAAAAATAATGACGCAAAGTTGCCGACAATGAGTAGGATAAGTATTATAAATAGGAAGATGATTTTACATTTGACTTAAATACTATTTTAGGTATTATTTTGTTATGATATTATGAACAAGGAAAATAAAATGCAGTATTATAAATTTTAATCCCCTTAATGTATTGATTTTTTGGTCTCCTGATTGGATATTCTGACGATAACAGAGTTTAATGAAATAAACCACACTTGTCTTACGTTATACATAAACATTAAAAAAAATAACAGACTTAGAGAGACAGTAAATTATACTTACGTTTTAAGCCACTAAACCCTGATTGTATACAAAAATGCTATTTACTCTCCTTAAAGACTTCAATGGTCTCTAATCAGAATTTAACATCTGATAAACCTTTGGCAACAATCTGATAAACAGCTTCTAAAGCAAAAGGTACCTCACTAAAATTATTTTATATAATAAGCTCCATAATGAACAACGATAAGCACAAAACAATTAAATCTTTAAAACGATATTCTAATAACAGTTTTATAAGAAGACAATAATAATTAACAAAAACCTTAAATCAATTATACTCAGATATGTCCCTCTCCTATAATGCTCTGACTATTCAATCAAAACTTTCACTATTATTGATTATGATAACAATTACAAGACTTTATTTTTATTATTTTTTTTTTTGGGTTATTCTCTGCTATTGATTTTTTTTTTTTGTGGACGTCTTATCTTTCGGTGGAGATTTCTGCGTGTTAAGCACATTCAGTGAAATATCCGACAGTATAACCACGTTTTTGGTCATAAGGTTCTGATTGAAATTTTAGAGTTTCAGCTTTTTCTACATTTATTGGCTCAGCATTGAAATTGGCATGGTGCCCAAGATGATGTCCGTGAACACAGATTTGTGAAGCGGAGTATTCAAAGCAACTCATTGTTCTCATGGTTAACTTTTTTGTTGATTTCTCCCACAACACCTGGTGCACGGAAAATGTACCCTTAAAGGGTTTGATGTTATTGGAAATTAAATTACTTTTTGTGTTATATCTTGTTCTTCTATTTTTTTACAATAATATTGAGCTGTTCGTTTTCGACGCGTCCCTTAATCAGATTATAGAATTGATCGAATGTACCCACATCTTCACCGTAGAGAACCATTTGATCTGCTGTTCTTTTTAACGTAGCTCCTACACCATCTGGGGCACCCTTGCCGTGGCCGGCCTCAGAGTAGTTCCACGTGATTTTATTTAACTCCGAGAAATCGTTACATCATCTCAACCGAAAGACGTCCACTGTCTAACAAAAGATCTCCATGAAGACATGGGAACATTTTGGAAAAGGAACATGATGAAACGATAACAGTTCTACTTGATTGACTACTATTCGGTACTTCTTTTCGTATTTAAAACTATTCCGTTTATCAACTATTATCGTCCCACTATCCTTTATGTACTGGCACATATTTTGTATCTGCTCCAGGCTGCTACCCTCTAGTTCAATTTGAATACTTTCGTATCTAAACTCTTTGTTTATATTGTAGCTACTATATAATTTCAAATTTTGCTGGTCGTCACAGAGTGTCTTACACACACCACCTTGATATGTTCCAATTATACATGCGAAATCTTCCAAAATATTGGTGAACTTATTAACGTTCACACTATATCTATTGGTGTCTATTATTCATTTTTTACCGAAAAAGAATGTTTTGCAAAAAAAAAACAAAAATCTTAATCAAATCTTGCCTTTTTTCATTTCTTTCTTTCCAAATGTTTATTATATTATCGTCGCTTTGTTTAAAGCGTTTTACTTTTATTGGAGTCTCATTTAGAACGAGTGGTGATGTTTCCATTTCCTCGGTATGATCATTTTGTGATTTTCTTTCTAGGTGATCTAAATCAATACTATCCTCATTATCAGTGACATTCGGAGGTGAGGCTATTATATTCGTACCCCCCGATCTGTGTTCGGGAATATTGTCTAGGAACGACAACTGTTGGTACCTTTTGTCTTTTGCGTTTTACCGGTGAAAGTTTCAGATCTTTATCATATTCATACCGTATATCTGAGAGCTATATATCACGTATCGTGAAACGTGTATTAAAATTTAAGGCAAGAATTAGTACCTCTCCTAATGAAGCCTCTGGAGGAAAACGACTTTACAGTCGTTGAAACATGTTTTTGGCATAAATGGAATATACCGAATTGCGTTGGAGGAATAGATGGCAAACATGTGCGTATCAAAGCTCCAAAAAATAGTGGATCCCACTTTATTAATTATATTACAAATTTATAGCCGTTGATGTAGGAGCTTACGGCAAAGAATCTGACGATGGCATTTTTCAAAAGTCAAAAATGGGCAATGTAGCAAACGAGAGATTTCATATTCCTCCACCTAAGAATTTGCCTGGAACAAATGTAACTCTACCCCACTTTTTAATTGGAGACGAGGCGTTTTCGAGATGAAGCCATACCCAAGAAGAACAGCGAGATTGTCTAGAGACAAAGAAATTTATAACTACAGATTATGTCGAGCTCGGAGAGTGACAGAAAATGCTTTTGGTCTTTTAAGTAAGTTTTCAGAGTTTTCTATTCGCCTATCGGTATATCGACAGAGGTGGTTGACGACCTTATACTAACAGCTTGTTGTTTGCACAATTTACTTCGAGATGGTTACCTCGAAGAAAATAGCATTCCACATTATCAAACAAATAGAGACAATCTCCCTGACCAAAACATGATAGATTTAGTGGCTTCGGGTGGGTTTTCGAATAGCAATGGATTCGAAGTCAGAGACAAACTAAAAGATTTTTTCGTTACTGGGAACGGTTCAGTGTCATGGCAAGAAGCAGCAATTAGTCGAATATAGTATATTTCAAGCAAAATACATTTTTAACCGATCTCCACAAAAGCAGGAGCTTATCATTTGAACAGTATTTTTTTGTTTTTCTTTTTTCTGTTTTACGGTTATTCTTTTCTAAAAAGATATTCATAAACTTATTTTAGTAATTTAATAAAAAAAAAAATTAGAAAAAAAAAAATCTGTGACTAAGTAGTAGGTATGTAACCATGAAATGAAAATAAAGTTAATAAGAACATCAACTCACTTGTTTCATTGATTTTCTTCGATATATCCTTCCATATGTTCCTTTTATTAAATTATTACGATAATTAGTATGACTGCTATCGTAAAGGGCTGGATATAAAGTCACATAGTTAAATTGTTCCTCTTCTGAATCAGAGAAATTCATCCTATTGTTGTCAATTTACGAGGGTCATTCAATAAATACTTAGCCTACAAAAAGTAAACGAAAATGTTGGAAAAGTGTAAATTTATTTTTCAACATAGTCTTCTTTTAGTTCGATACACTTAGTCCAGCGATGCTCCAACTTTTTTAACCCGTCCGAAATAGTACATTGTTATACGAGGGATGAAAGAAAGTTATTTAGTCCCGAGAAATTTCTTGGCGACCGAGCGAGAGCGAGGTCGCTAATAGTTCGAGGGACTAAATAACTCTTGAACCCGAGGTAAACACTGTGCTTTTCATTACGAATACGAGGAAAATAAAAATAATTATAAAAACCTGAATCGACGTCAAATGTCTTCGTATGTTTTTAGGTAGGTATATTTCTTTTGATTTAGGCGGTAAGCGGTTTTCTCCTCAAAGAATATTGTGTTAAATTTATAACTGAAGCTGATGAACTTATCGTGTTAATACAAATTTCTTATAACGGAGATTTAGCAAAATGTAAACAAAAGTCTACACCTCGAAAAAAAACAAGGAAGATCAAATCGGCCACAGATTATAGAGAGACTACCATTTACCCGCCAATTTTTTTTCCAGTGTTCGGCTCCCTGGCTTTTCAGTCAATATTTTTCATTTTGTCATTGTAAAAATGGGTCTGGTCAACATTTTTCTCAAATATAATATTAGTTTTAATGAAATAGTTGAAAGTAAATTAAAATAAAGTCATTAAAAAAAGTATTCTTAAATTATTTGTCATTTTAATTGTACTGGCAGTATAAAAATTCGGGTCACGGTTCAATAGAAATGTCAATATAGAACTAGTTTTTTTTTTTAATATTTGCTGTCCAAATATTAAAAAAAACTACTGTCAGTTGTAAAGTAAAACTCCCTAGGGAGTAAAAGTACTTCTTCCAGCCCTGTCCGCAGGCAACTTTACACCTACTTTCAGAGTATGAGTAATGAAAAATATATTTTGTCAAACTCTGCAAAATAGGCCTCCGTGGTGGCGATGACCGACCTCCTCATCCGATCTATATCTATTCCCGGCGAGTGATTTTTTCAGATTAGGAAACAGAAAGAAGTCACAAGGGGCCAAATCTGGAGAATACGGTGGATGGGGCAGCAATTCGTAGAGTAATTCGACCAATTTGGCCATGGCAGCGGCAGACGTGTGAACCGGTGCGTTGTCGTGGTGAATCAGCACTTTTTTCTTCGCCAGATGGGGTCGTTTTTCTTTAATTCGGCGTCGAATCGGCCCAATAAATCGGCATAGTAAAGCCCTGTAATTGTTTTACCCTTCTCGAGGTAATTGATGAAGATCACACCTTGTGAATCCCAAAAAACGGTGGCCATAACTTTTCCGGCCGATTTTACAGTTTTCGCCTTCTTTGGAGGTCACATGCGTCGCCGATATGACAATGGCAATTCTAATAACGCTTCAAAAAATTCATTTCTCATTTTTTTAAAAAAAGAAAAACCTTGGGCCATTTAAATTTCTTGGGAATTCGATAGGAATCAATTGATCATCGATCATAACTGCCCACACATTCAAAGATAATTCATGCTGGAATGTTGATGATCTAACAACATATGTAGATTTTCAGCTATCCACAAGTATACTAGACCAGTGCACATAGCTTTTGAAAGGGTAAAAAATATAAAAAAAAAAATTATAGTAAGTTAGGGACAGATAAAGGAAACTTCACCAAAGGAGGTGTTTTTTTTCTGGCTCAAACCTGTACCTAGGTACAAATTACTAATAAAATTCCTTCCAATAATTTGTGTTTTTTGCAGTATTTAAAAGCCTTTAATATCACATATATTAAGAAATAAAGAATATGAAAAAAAGCTGCCTCGCGACGTTACTGCGTAAAAAGAAACGTTCGTGATAACGTTGACAGCTGTCAATTTGTTCTATCTGTCAAAGTATTTTTTTTTGTTTGATGTGAATATATTGTTTACATATTATTTTATTATTATGTTACATTGTTTGGAATATATGATACATTATTTTTTGTCTTGGGAAGGGCACAGCGACATACTCATATACTGAACATTATATAATGGTGTTCAATAAACCTACCTACCGTTCGTGTTGACGGAGTAATGCAGAAAAAGCTATAGCTTTTTCGGAATTCGAAAGTGTGGGTAGGTATACCTACCCACACTTTCGAATTCCGACAAGATCAAAAGAGGATCTGAAATGCGTACACTGGCCGTTCTATTCCAATATCACCAATGGTTATATTGTGTCTGTAGGGCTTAATTATTGTCGTCATATTATAATGGCTGATTTACATTCCTACAGTAGTTGGTGTTAGCATCACTGCATCAACACTATCGTTAATTCGACGACCATCAAGCTCAGAAGAGTAATGATGCTTCTATTTTCATTATGTAGGTTAGTAGCTTGTAAAGACAACGTACGAGGAATTGAATAGTGTGTTAATGTGAGCAATGGGAACAAGTAAGCACACAAGGGTGTACTAGGGATATTTGAAATAAAACCAGTAATATTCTTATTATTATCTTTTATTTCCTTCATTCATTTTCAAAATCTTCTCTTACTAAAATATTGTCTCGGAAGGAGGCAGGAGCTGTTATATGTTCTTGATGTCGAGCCCACCTCATATACCAGACAATAGTCATAGTGTGAGCACAGCAACCCACGGTACGTTTTCCAATGATGCAGTTGCAGTAATAACCGTGGATTCTGTGCTCCCAACTGCTTTCTTGTAGATTTAATAAAATATAGGTATAGTAAGCTCTTCCACTACGGTGTCTAGACTGGATCCTTCCCCTAAATAAAAACATTTCATTTTCCAAATCTGGTATATGGAGACTCTCGACATCATTACAAACTTCAATTTCGAACACTCCATTTTGCCTTATATGCTCTCCATTATAAGAGCGTGCCTGCTTTATCTGATAAGTTCCCAGTGCAAATAAAACTAAATCTGATTCTTTCATCACTGGGAACTCATCTATAAGTATGATGTTAACAAAAGACGCTCTTCTCCTATTTATATTATTTTCAATAATAAAATCAGCTAATACATTCGGTTGATTTAATTTTTGCAAGGCACGCTCCAAGAGTAAAGAGGCATCTGGTCTGTCCGTGATGGGAACATGGAAAGCATTAATCATGGCCCCTGCTATTCCAAAATCAGTTATTAGATGGGTAGCGGCATTGTTGCTGAAATCATTTGTTATTAGTTTGTAATCTCTTTTAAACCTACCATTTACAATTTCCACTACCCATCTACACATTGTCACTAGTCTCGATTTATTTGCTCGTAAAGTAGGCAACTGTGTCTCACCAGATTCCAGAGATTCAGGTTTATAAACGTTGTAATTTAAAGATGTTAGCAATGGAATTGCATCTCTGAATCCCCAATCTAAAATAAAAACATCTCCTCGTCTAAAATATTGACGCAGCTCATTATTTTCATTTCTAAACAATTCTAACATTATGTCAGCATCCGACACAGTTGCCGCATAGGGGCCATAAATGTCAAGTATGTGACCATCTGTTGTCACTATTAAAAAAGGCTTTATTAAGTTTCTGTACTTATGTAAACTGTAAGATTGTTTTTGAAATATTATGTCCCATCACAGATGACAATAGCCTTTCTATTGCCTCCTTCCTCACCACCAAACAAACCTTGTGGTATAATTAAATTATGATTTATTATTTCATTTCTTGGCGAATGACCAATACCCATATGCAGTGGTACAAATTGTTCATTTAAAACATTCCTAACAATAGTTAATGTCTTTGAAACAGATGATTTAGACATTCCGAACATTTGCCCTAACCTTGAATGTGGTTCCCCTGTCCTCAATTTAACTAAAAATATTCCAAGAGCGGTCTGATATTTTTAAACCGTTCTCTTAAAAGGGGAGCTTCATTGATTATTATCATGAATTTTTCTTTAGTTGTGCCTGTCCAGTAATGGCATTGTTCATCAGACATAACACTTAATTGTTCAAAATCTAATTTATTTATTTCTTCATCTGTTAGGGCTAGTGATATCACTGCCTCTAATTGCGAAGGAGTAAACTGATTAATATAATCATATTCATCAAGAAATTCCCAGTCATAAACTCCCAAATGATAGTTACATATGCGAGCATTTTGTGTTATATATAGTTTATGCGATTTTAATATGTGATACCTCAAAAACTTTGGTACAGCATGTCGCTCCACATTAATGCAACCATGTACAAAACATGACCTTTCTGAGTTACTTGTCCGTCTAAAATTGGGTAGAGTGGTTAGTGACATCACATTGCTTGCGTTATCAGTTGATGCATCAGCAACTTCTTCAACAACACTCCGGCTATTTCTCCGAGCTGATAACCAGCATCTATAGCACACTCTGCTATGAGTTGTAATCTAAAAAAAAACCATATGTGTAACAAACATCATTATGCTTGTAAGAATGGATAAACTCAAATAGTATTTAATTGTGATCAATTACCAGTCTGGGAGAAATTCTTTGGGCAATATAGTCTCTTTCTGGTCCTTCAGGCAAAGAATGAGAATGACGTCTTGCAAGTGATGCTTGACACCAAGCACCCCTAGGATCATCTTGTAATGTAGAGGATTCGGGCTGCGAGGTTGAGGGTTCTGACTGTGAGGTTGAGGGTTCAGGCTGAGGTGGTGAAGGTGGAGTGCTTGAAGTCATGTGTGCCATCCTCATCAATTGCTGCTGTTGTGCTCGTTGAACATTTCTACGAGCTGCAAGCCAGCATGCGTAGCAAACTCTATTTGCAGGTTGTATCTGAAAACAAAATGTAATAAAGTAATTTTAACAAATTAAATCAATTTTGTAATCTATACTATAAAGCTCCTATACTTTAAGAAGAGTTGGTATGTTTGGTTGAATAGACTAGTCTCAGGAACTACTGGTCCAAATTGAAAAATACTTTTACTGTTAGATAACCCATTTATGGAGGAAGGTCATAGGCTAATAATATCACACTACGACTATTAGGAGCAAAGCAGTAATCAAAGATGTGGGTGAAACTGCAGGGTACATCTAGCGTTAGGAGAAAAAAATAAGCATAATAAGTCTGTGAATGCAATACGTCTTACCTGTCGTGGCAGTATACGGCGAGCTATATCATCTCTTTCAGGACCATTGGGCAATGAATGAGAGTGACAACCAACAATAGATCTCTGGCACCACACACAGTGATCTTCCGAGACAGCTCTTGATTCCGAAGACAATAGA
Source organism: Mythimna loreyi (assembly GCA_029852875.1). Classification (NCBI taxonomy): domain Eukaryota; kingdom Metazoa; phylum Arthropoda; class Insecta; order Lepidoptera; family Noctuidae; genus Mythimna; species Mythimna loreyi. The sequence continues at coordinate 16,079,706 of CM056798.1, forward strand.
TTTGCAGCTGACGTAAAGCAGTATTCACATAAAATGCTATTGTCGTCAATCTGAAAAAAAAAACTACTTAGTGTCATTTGTTTTATTTTACGCATCATCATTTTAGCCGAAAGATCTCCAGGGTGGATGTGGGCCAAGCGAGCACTTTGACCGATCTAGTGCTTTCCGCAGCTATCAGATTTCTACAGCATCAACAAAATTATACCTATAGTTCGTCAAATTCAAGTGAATGCCGGCCGGTATTTGCTCTCATTGTTTTTCTATTGTGTCTCTAATTCCAGTATTCAAAAGATAAAGCATGGTATGGTTTCAAAAAAAAATACCTACCTCACGATTAAGATTTCTTAAAACAATTGCGCTTAAAAGTAATCCGCTAACATACGGTGGGCTCCACTTGCCCTGATATCGTTTTTCTATGGTAGAAATGTCTTGATGGAATCTTTCACCGTGTTCATCGCTGACGGCGCCTACATTTTCAGGAAAGAAGTCTAAATGTGAATGTAGAAAATGTATTTTCAATGACATAAGTTCTGCGATAATACATTTATAGTCATTTGATCGGCGATTTCCTAGAAAATTGGAAGTTACTTTCATGAAAGATTCCCAAGCTGATTTTTCTTAATTACTAAGCTTTTTTTTAAATATATCATCTGTCATCAATTGCCTAATTTTTTGGGCCAACAAATATGCCCTCTTTTGTATCAGTAAGACAAAAATAACAATCAGACGAGCGGTTCGTTGGTTCCATCCAAATCATAGGGATTGCAAAAGGCACAGATCGAGATTTTTTCGCCCATCCAGTGAGAAGACCCACACATGTAACACAACAGATGTGTGGAACCCACGCCTTGTCTTGTTGTCCGATGGCAAAACCAAAATACTGTTCATATAATAAGTTATATGAACAGTATTTTGGTTTCACTCAGCGAAACAATTTGACACCATTAGTAACTAAGGTTTCTAATGGTGTCAAATTCCTTCGCTGAGTTTTGAAAGTAATCTCACCAACTCACCACAAATGTAACAAAACTTGTCAGGAACATTTTTACACTTGACATTATTTAAGAATCACTCAACCCAAAAAACAGAACAATATACTACGCTCCCCAAAGAAACAAATTCTCTGAATGCGAACTTAAAACAAAAGCGGTTATTCTTTTATTTTGTGGGTAGTAGCTGTAACACGAAAACTAGATCTGATGGAATCAAAATAAATATGGTTATAAAATGTGGGTAGGTAGGTAATTTAAAATTAGCCAGCAAGTTTCTTGTTACAAAATTTTGTTGACCAGTGTATCCGGTTATTTGCGGCCAAGGGTCATATTTGTCATACCGGACATCATCGCATGGTCGTTCAGATACCGGTTTTTTTATTTTTACTTTGTCGGGAATTGCGTCTAAATTTATCACTGAAACGTTTCGACCTCGTTTCAGTAGGCCGCTGTAGATTTCATACCTAAAATCTTTTAGGCGATCCTGCTTTCTAATGGTGTTGGTCATTTTGTTATGTCTCCGACGTAAAAGCCAGTTATTGATACATATATCCAAAATTTGTGAGAAAATATTCATATACCACCTGTGCGATCTTATTCCAATGCTATATAATGCAATCAGCATGTCTGCCAAATCGACACTTCCCATGCGTCGATTTTAGTCTTTGACAATTTTAGGACATTTTACATCAACAGGAGATATCGCTTCTTTGCTGAATAGTTTTATATTTTCGACGGGGTATGCATCATCATAAGAACTCACCAATGTGACCTCTTTATTATCAAACCACTTGACAATACTAAGTTTATTTTTATTACAAACAACCTGACAGAAGGCACCTCTTCCTTTCTTTTTCAGTAGCAGCACCAGTGAGTCTATTTAGTCTGATTGTTCCTAAACCATAATTTTCTCTCAATATGTATACCAGCTCCAAGGAAGTAAAATAATTGTAAAAATATAACACACTGGCTTTATTTTTAACAGTCTTTTTTTGGACTTTACCAATAAAGTGCAAAAAACATATTGAAGTTAGCAATGTATATTATTCTATACACCTCCAACGAAATGTAAATTACTGCTATTGCGGCATTGTATAGTATAATATACATTGATAAAAACACGACAAAAACATGCTAATTCTCATAGCGACAACAGCAAATATATGAAAATGTGTAAGAACAAACATTTATCCGCGTGTATTTTATAATTAACACACATATTTAGGGGTACAAACATAAAAATAAAATAAAACTTACCTGAGATAAACGTGAGCGGCGCATCTTGACGGTTATTTTTCACAACTGATTTAAAATTATGACAAATAAACTACTATTTTTATATTTGAAGTATATTCGTAAATAAACGTCTAGAAATTTCATGTGTTTAATAAAACTTAGTTAAAAATTATTTTTAGTAATCGTATATTTTTATTAAGTTGTATGTATGGTATACTATACAAAATTAACTTAAGGGTTAAATTTTCGTTATATTATCTTCCTTTTCCAATGGGTTTCATTCTTCTATAAGGTAAACTTACCAATACTCGTCGGATTTCGGAAATCACTGACTTTGAAGCGCTACTGTGTGTTAAATATTTAATAGAAAATGTCAATTTTTGCATGACGTGATAGTTACTTAAGTAATTTTTTAAAATCATTTTGATGGGTTTATGTACTTATTAAGACAAAAGTAATAAAGGGCACTTTGTACCAATAGGCGTCTGATGTGTAGGGATACTCGTCAAATATTCCCAGTAGGGGCAGTGGTGGCCGAGTGGTAACGGCCCCGACTTACGAGTCGTAGGTCGCGGGTTCAAACCCAGTCAGGCGCATTACTTTATGTAATTTATTTCATCACCACTGCTCTCAAAACGATGAAGGAAAACATCGTGAGGAAACCGGCATGTCCTAGAACCAAAAATTCGAAGACATGTGACATCCACCAATCCGCATTGGGCCCGCGTGGTGGATCATGGCCCATATCCTCTCCTAGAGAGAGGAGGCCTGTGTCCCTGCAGTGGGAACATTGAAAGGCTGATGATGATTCCCAGTACTCGTCAACTTTTAATGTTAATATAAACTCTCTGTTCTTGAACATAAAGTTCAAGTTATGTACATTTTTTGTGCTTGAATTTGTTAAGCATACTTGTGCATTTGAAACATTAGGTAGATAGATAGAAAACCAAATCCCTATTTAGAATAGCAGGTTATAATCTGTTAGAAGAGCAGGTATTCAATAAAACAGATACATAGTTGCATTTTAATTTATATTCCTAAAATCAAACGCTTGGAATCACAAAATCAGTCTATAAAATAATTATGTAGCACGAGTAAAATTATTACTATTAAAATATTTAAATTGTAAAATCAGTTCTCTTATACCTAATAAAATAATCAGTTTTAACAAAAAATAAAAGCTTTCCGCGAAATAATTTCTAACATTCATAAATATGTAGGTAAGGTTCAATCAATCATCAAAACTTCTGAACTGCTTAGCGCATGCTAAGTACGATTTGCATAAATCTCTATATAGAGTTTGAATTCAAAATCTATTTTAAAGGTATCAAACTAAATTATGATTACAACTAAGCGTTCAATACCCATAATAATATATCAAATAATAATCTTAATTATTTATAATCAGTCCGCAATGTAAACCTTATTCAGACTTTAGAAAACAGGTGCCTAAACTAAGTGTTACTTTTGACTTATACAATAATATTACACCTTCCAAATCTCCCGAAGACCGCGACGCATACAGAACCGCAAAACGTGCCGCCAAGAGAGCCGTAGCCAGAGCCAGACGAGACCACTTACAGCCACTTTATGATAAGTTGGAATCGTCTGAGGGGCAAAAGCTCATTTATAAGTTGGCACGTTCCAGGGTCAAAGCGGCACTGGATATCTCTAAGTGCCGCTGTGTAAGAGACCCTGACGGCAATCTGTTATGCGAGGACCTCGCGGTGAAGGAGAGATGGCGCTCGTACTTCCGCGTACGAGCTGCTGAACAAGCAGCACAAAGAGGTGCTGTCTCCGGTTCTCCCTCCAAATCAGGGACTTGTGCCCCCGGTTACGCCTGAAGAAGTGCATGTGGCTCTTCGCCGCATGAAGAACCGGAAAGCTGTCGGTGCCGATGGAGTCCCCATTGAAGCCTGGAAGGCGATGGGTCCTCATGGTGTGGGTATCTTAACCCACCTATTTAACCGCATGCTCCTCACCGGAAAGATCCCTAGTCAATGGAAACTGAGTATTATCACTCCAGTCTTCAAAGGCAAGGGATCGGTGCAGGAGTGTGGCGACTACCGGGGGATTAAGGTTATGTCCCACACCATGAAGCTCTTCGAGCGGGTGATTGACTCTCGGATCCGACAGGAGTGCACCGTCTCGGGATGTCAATATGGGTTTCGACCAGGCCATGGCGCCATGGATCCCATCTTTGCCCTAAGGGTTACCATGGAGGGGTACAGATCGAAGAATACGCCTCTGCACCTCTTGTTCCTAGACATGCAGAAGGCCTTCGACTGTGTCCCCCGTGATGTGATCTGGTGGGCGCTGAGATCCAAACGAGTGCCCGAGACCTATGTTGACATCATCCGAGATATGTACCGAGACTCCGGTTCTGTGGTTCGGACCGCTGTTGGCGATACGAAACCCTTCCCCATCACCGTCGGAGTTCACCAGGGCTCTGTCCTTAGTCCGTTTCTGTTCAGCGTGGTGCTGGACGTGCTGTCCTCCACCATCAGGGACTTACATGAGCAGCCGCCATGGCTGCTCATGTATGCAGACGACATCGCGCTGGCGGACTCGGACAGTGGGCGCTTGGTTCGACGTGTGGCAGCGTGGAAGGAATCGCTGGAAAACGGCGGTCTGAAAATTAATGCGGCGAAGACCGAGTACTTGGCCTGTAACACAATTAACGCTGCTCCTGTTCGCATTGGCGAAGACACAGTTGAGCGCACGGAACAGGTCAGGTACTTGGGATCGGTGCTCCACGAGTCCGGGGACGTCGATTGCGACGTCGAGTCACGTATCTCGGCGGCCTGGGCGAAATGGCGTGAGGTGGCGGGGGTTATCTGTGACCCCAAAATGCCGGTTAGGCTCAAAGGACAGGTCTATAAGACCATCATTAGGCCTGTCCTTTTGTATGGCAGTGAAGCGTGGCCTGTACTTGAGCGACATAAGCAAAGCCTGCGTGTCACGGAAATGAATATGCTGCGCTGGATGTCTGGAGTTTCGCGGAAAGACCGCATTAAGAACTCCCGCATCCGGGGCAGCCTTCAGGTCCGTGACATAGCAGATAAACTGCAGGAGGGTCGCTTACGCTGGTATGGCCACGTTTTACGAAAACCGGCAGACTACGTGGGTAACAGATGCCTCGCCATGCCGCCTCCGCCGGGACCCGGAAAACGAGGTAGGCCTAAGAGGCGTTGGATCGACGTCGTAAGGGACGATATGCGTGCTAATGGGCTTAAGGCAGAGGACGCAAAAGACCGAGCGAAGTGGAGACGACTAGCTAGGAAAGCGGACCCCGGGCACCGAGGTGAAAGCCAAGGTAGCAACCGGGACTTACGCTAGGCTGATGATGAATAATATTACACAGTAGTGTTTAAATTGACTAGCAGTAAATCAAATAAAAAACCCTGTCCTATCAAAAACAAATATTTTATTTGTCCGAATTACTCGTATATCCCCTATTGGGATGACTGGAGGTATTGTTTGGTGTAATTCAAAATTTCCAATCTGCTCTAAAAATACTGGCATTTCTGTGTTCTTTGTCACAGATGATTGAGGATTTGTATTGCGAGGCTTTAAATAAATAGGTTTTGAACCTGTTGTCCGCATTATATCCCCTATTGGGATGACTGGAGATGTTGTTTGGTGTAATTCAAAATTTGGCATCTGCTCTAAAAATACTGATGAAGATGATTGAGGATTTATTTGGTTAAGCGTTCCATTAACAACTTCAAAAAATTCTACCTTTCCTTCAGTTTCCGATTTATTTGTGAAATTAAATTCGGGAACATCGTTTAACGAATAGTCCATTATTTGCGCCAATCATATACAGATTGTTTCCATATTCTTTTGAGAGGCCTAAATACTGCTACATCCATGGGTTGAAGAATATGTGTAGCATTTGGATACAGCGCGATGAGTATAATTTGATTTTCTCTACAGAAATTGCTCAATGGTAGCGTGGTATGAGAGCAGAGGCCATCTAAATAAAATATTATCGGCAGCTGGATGCCACTTCTTATAACCCAAGGGTAGAACACATTTGCTATATATTCATAAAAAGCTTCGCCAGTCATCCAGCCTTTTTTTGTGTGCCCTAGTCCCCAATCATTAGGTGCTGATTTCGAAATTTTGTGAGGAATTGACTTAAGCTTAAAAAGAACCATCGGCGGTGCCAATTCACCTGATGCACTAGCTGTTAGTAGAACTGTTACGCACTCTTTTTCTCCACTTGGTATTATATTGTAAACATTTTTAGACCCACGTTTCGCTAAGACTCGGTTGTCAGCGGGGGACAAGAAAAAGGCGCTCTCATCGCAGTTAAATATTCTCCGCGGGTCTTCAGAAGTTGCCTGTAGCTGAGCAGTACAAAAATAATCCTTAACTTCTTTGAACCAGGTACGAACATCATCTTCCGTGACTAATACTCGAGATTGTGTCAAATTTTGGGACACCATCCGGCCCACTTCAGGGTGACGCTTTATGAATGACTCGAACCAATGTCGACCTGGTCTATTGTTAGTAAATGGGTTACTGCGTTTGAATTTGGTAACTAATAATTTGACGCTATCTAATAACTGATCTGATGTTACAGGAAAACCACTTTCTGCCATAAAAATTAACCAGTTCTTTAAATGTTCTTCTTCTTCCGGAGTTAAAACAGTCGTTGGTCCTTTAGAGCAGCCGACTAAACTACGCCCTTTAATCTTGTCATTTAATGTGGTCCTTGGCACTTTAAATTTTCTTGCTGCATCTGATGTTGTGGCCCCTTGATTTACTGCTTCTATGGCTTTTAAAATGTTCTCTTGCTTGTAGTTTCTTTCAGTCATGATCTGTAATTAAAATTACGATTATGCAATCACTAGGTACATTTTTTTATTTAAGATTGTATGTACATACAATCTTAAATAAAAAAACCTTACTTAAGATTAATCTTTACCCATCGATATCGAATACGACAAGCAGTGACAGTGATGGAAGCTATGTCATCTTAGTTTTAAAACTGATTTTAATAATTTTTGCGTCAAAACTAGTTGAATGACATAATTATTATACAGGCGCTATTAAGGCACGTTAGGGAGACGCGGTACAATACGCGTGACGACATGCAGTTATTTCGAACAAAAAGCATAGTGTAAGAACAGCCCATTTTTGCTTGTCACAAATTGTAATCCAAGCATAGTAGAAACGAAGACAAGTAGTAAACCTACTTGTACCCAAAGCGGTAGATATGTATCGCGTGTTCTTAATCGAATGGCGGAGGCCTACAGTGGCCAATATATACCTTAAAAAACACTCGTAGAAAGTGCATACTTATAGAAAACAGGGGATTTAACCATTAAGAAACAAAATAATTGAATCGAATAACATGACTGTGTACGTGCATCTAGAACCAGCAGAGTAAAATATACCCCTAAGAAAAAGCTTAAAAGAAACGCAGTTTTACAACAAATGTAGTCTAAACCTAAAATATGTTTGTTGTAGAGAGTTAACAATTTTGTAAAAGTCCCGATATTAGCTATTTATTCGCATTTTGTACTGTAAAACATAAAATATCCTCATTATGACGAGTTTAGGTGTCCCAGTAGTCGTCATAATAATTCTAAAATGACGGGTTTTGGGTCAAATGGGAGTTATAAAGTGCCAATAGATGTCACATTAAAAAAATATATCTTCTATGTTAAAAGTATTCCAAATAGCATATTACATCGTTAGCAAATAAACTTAACTAACTCATTAAACAAAGAAACTTACCGCAGACCCCACTGGAGTTATGTAAATCAAAACACAAAACCACGTGCTGAGTTTCACTTTTGACAGCTAAACTTCACGAAAAAACGATCTTGTTAGAGCACACACGTTTCGACTACATATCTCCGACGCCATGACTGTTAAAACTCAGTGTTGTCATTTCAATTGTGCAATATGTTATCAACAATATGTTGCCCTAAAAACCGGCCCATTTTAAGTTCAGTAGAAAAAAAAAAAGTTTTTAGATTAATTGTCGACTATTGGGGCATGACGACTTCACCCGCGTTTACCTTACCTACATTTCTAAAATTAGTAATTCCTCTTCTTGTGCATTCACAAGAATTACTTATTTCAGAGATTGGACAGATGAGGCATCATTATGCCTCATCTGTTCACATAATTCGTTTAAAAATTGCGGGGTACGTCGCATATTTTGAGTTGCCCATAAGCAGAATACTGATCGTGCAGCATTGTCTGGCTGTCTTATATCCTGCACACGTTTGAAATTATACTGGTGTAGTCTTTCTTTCCTTAAAATCTTCCAGACTGTCGTTCGTGATATTCCTAAACGCATTGAAATACGACGGACACTGAGTCTTGTTTCACTGAAGGTTAAGTTCAACACCGCTTCTTCACTATGCACAGATACAAACGGGTTACGTTCACCTTGAGGGTCTTCTTATTCCATATTCAGCCAATCTTGCATGAATCGTACTAAATGTCTGGTGATTTGGTATTGGTCGATTCAGATATCGCCTTTGATACTCCCGCACAGCAGCTCTTGCATTTCCATTGCAAAATCCGTAAGCAAACTGCATATATCTGCAATGTGTCTGCTTGACTGCTCACGAGCACGAGTTCCCATAACGAATAATTAGAAACGTCACGACTACTCACGACACTTTTAAAACAATAATGCGCATAGGAGCAAATTATGTGTAGTCACAGAAAACAGGGACTGGTAAAAATTAATCCAGTTCAAATTTTATTTTCATGTTTAGAAAGGCGTAGTCACACGTTACATATGTGAGGTTTGGTATCAAAATCAGTCAAGTTGAATTCACCCAATTTGTCATTATAGTGCATAAACTAATTTTTGTTATTGGCAATATTTTTGACAACTCAGCTCAAGGCGAGTAATTCAAACGAGTCTTAAAACTAAACTAAACAAATATCTACCTTAGTTGAGAAATTGAGGCAGACGATGCTAGTGTCACTGCACTTTTTACACTTTTCACGGGCTCGGTAGCCATTTTGTCTTTGCACTCCCGTTTGCTATTTCAAGTCCCCAGCCTAAATCCGGTTAGAAGGACCAGATTGTAAAGTGTAGAGTTCTTAGGTAGGTCGCTGGTGTGTTGGGAGGCCGGGGGATGAACGGAAACAATGTTTATCGGCAATCAAACGGCGGGCGAGCGTACTTCGCGTTGTGTCGCGGTGCGTGTGCGCGTGTTGGATTCTAACGTCTGACTGCGGGGGCGAGGGGATGCGATGGCGCGCCAACCCTTTCCACGAATGATTGAATGTAGTAACCACCGAATGAGCACAGGCGCGAACGGGACGCTCGCGCGGGCAATTTCAATTTATTAATGACATCAACATAAGTTCCACACATAAATAGATTATACAGGCATGGGCAACATACAAGGTAAGTATTTAGTATAAAGTTTTATAAGTTTTTTAGCTTAAGTAGGTAGGCATTACAGGTAAGTACCTACGAATGTGTGATGCGTCGCCTACAGATTGTTTAATTTGATTACATAATTTCCTAAATTTTAATATATTTTGACAGTAGTACAGTAGTTTAACAGTAGTTACATCATTTTCAGGGTACCATTGTTAATGAATTTCCTATTAAAAAATTACCTCATCATCATCATCATCAGCCTTTTTAATGTTCCCACAGCAGTGACACAGGCTTTCTTCTTTTCTTCTTCTTCTCCTCTCTAAGAGAAGGGAAATCTCTAATCTCTATCTCTAAAAAATTACCTGGTGTTAGATAATTAAAATCATTTACATAAGATGACATAGGAATCAGAGATCTTGAGTTTAATATACATTCTATTTCTACTAATACAGTGTTTATTTGTTCATAGGTTAATAATTGCTTGTTCATTACTCATACTCTGAAAGTAGGTGTAAAGTTGCCTGCGGACAGGGTTGGAAGAAGTACTTTTACTCCCTAGGGAGTTTTACTTTACAACTGACAGTTGTTTTTTAATATTTAGACAGCAAATATTTAAAAAAAAAACTAGTTCTATTTTGACATTTCTATTGAACCGTGACCCGAAACTTTATACCGAATTAAAATGACATAGAGATAGAAATAATTTAAGAATACTTTTTTTTAATGACTTTATAATTTACTTTCAATTATATCATTAAAACTAATATATTTTTGAGAAAAATGTTGACCAGACACATTTTTACAATTACAAAATGAAAAATATTGACTGAAAAGCCAGGGAGCCGAACACTGAAAAAAGAATTGGCGGGTAAATGGTAGACTCTCTATAATCTGTGGCCGATTTGATCTTCCTTTTTTTTTCGAGGTGTATAGTTTTGTTTACATTTTGCTAAATCTCTGTTACAAGAAATTTTTATTAACACGATAAGTTCATCAGCTTCAGTTATAAATTTAAGCAAGATTCTTTCTTAAGAGGAGAAAACCGCTTACCGCCTAATTCAAAAGAAATATACCTACCTAAAAACATACCTTTGACGACGACTCAGGTTTTTATTATTTTTATTTTCCTCGTATTCGTAATGAAAAGCACAGTGTTTACCTCGGGTTCAAAAGTTATTTAGTCCCTCGAACTATTAGCGACCTCGCTCTCGCTCGGTCGCCAAGAAATTTCTCGGGACTAAATAACTTTCATTCATCCTTCGTATAACAATATACTATTGTAACACTCTCTTTAGAAAGTATTTAGTACTTTTCATAGCAGACTCTACTATACAATGAAAATTAATGCCTCTTTGGGTTGCAAATTCACATAATTGTCTTCTAATTGGTTTTTTGCGCCTTTAAAGGTGGATGGGATTTTCAAATTCAAATTAGATGTCTTTTAAAAGACAGGGTCTTACATTATGCACCTTATAAGGCGACTAAAATAATGAACGCCTGCTGTGTATTACACAATTTGTGTATAACCCACAACTTTGAGCTTACTGATATGCCTCAAGAAAGAGAATTAGGCATAAGTCATGTAGACCCTCTACCCGCAACAGGAAGCAATACCTATCTATTTAAATCAACAAAATATGATGAATAATTACTTGACTGAGAATTTTAATAAATTATTACAAAGTATAAATAAAATCGTTTTATTTATTAACTTAACACTATAAACAATCAATACATATTGATAATCATACATCTATACATTTGTAATTATTACATTTTGTAAAACAAAATAGCACAAACAGCTACATATTAGCTATCTAAGTCTATCAAATTAGTTGACCTCAGTATTACACAATATGAATTAAAGAAATATGGCAGAAATTATTAACAAACATGTGTACATACATAAAGTCAGACTAATTATAAGATCATAGTATGGTCTTTTAAACAATTATTATCTTAGAAAATTACCAAATAAACTCTACATCTACATACAGTCGACTCTCGTTAATTCGAAACTCGAGGGACTCTTAAAATATTACGAATTATCGAGTGTTTGAAATATCAAATGGTTCGAAATTTGTGAGAGAAAATAAATAAAACTTCGAATTATTAAGTGTTGATCAATTATTATTTATTAACTGCTATTCTATAACAATGACAAAAGTTTAGAGGTACATTCGTATACATACATGTATTCATAATGTGAATTAATCAATCTTTCGAAAGAACTCTTGTTATACTGGTTTGCTTCAAAGCACATTGCTGCTGCTCAGACTGCTCAATAACTTTTTTTAAGAGAAAAAGTGCCTGAAATGCTTTTTCATCACTTTCGATTTGTAGACAAAAGCTTTGTAAGGTATCAAATGAGGATCTTGCTTCCTTAACTGACACCTCTGCCAAAGGCTCTGATGTATCGTCCTCATCTTCATCGCTACTTTTCGTATCTGTCGCAGATAAAATTTCGCCATCGGTTAGTGAACCTGAGACAGCAACATCTTCATCCACTTGAACAAAGTCAGAAAAACTCACACCGCTGATGTCAACTAATGGTTCTATTACTGGTTCATCATCACCCATAAGTATTGGAAGATTTTCTTGATTTCTTTTAAGAAACCGGATTTTTTGAAGCAGTTGAGAATCGTTAGGGGTGTTACAGCTCTCCATGCTTTGTCAATAAGTAAAATAGCTGTCAGAACCGTGATATTTGCAGTTAGCTGTTTGTCGAGAGATTCTAAAACGAGCTTAACAATTTCTTTGAAAGAAAGAAAGAAAAAAAGAAAAACATTTATTTTGACACGCACAGAACAAAATACAAAAAAAAATAACTACTTAATCTATATGTAACTTATACTAAACTTACAACAAATCACAAAACTAAATATAAAATTGGAAAAATCAACTATGCTCTGTGCGAGGCCAAAAAGGCTCCTACCTCAGCATATGCTGCGATATTTAACAAGGTTGCAAAATAACGCAGCGCTGGTTTTCTGATAGGGCCTGGTGATGCCACGGACACCAACGGTACACATAAGTATAAAAGAAAAAAAAAATTAAATAAATAAAACAAAAATATACTAAGTAAATATATAAAGTTCCAATACCACTCATACGCCCGATGCTCCATATGCGTTTATTTCTAATAAACGAATGGAACGCACGAGCGCAGTGGTAATAGGCTACAGTCTGTGGTCTCCTCTATGATATTTATATCTGTGGTCTTTGGATTTGTTCGGCAGTCAAAAACAAAACAGTAAACAATAGATAAATAAGCGATATCAAGTTTAAACTACGCTTCACTTATATCACGTATTGCACATTATTTATAATGTGCAATACGTGATATAAGTGAAGCGAATTCATTTTAATGGTTGTTATCTGTTGTTATGCGGTTAACAAGTATTTTCATGAAGTGAAGTAATTACTGACGAGTAAAAAATTTGGCGATAACGAGAGAAATGCCGCTGAAAACCATTACAGCTCAACAGCAACAGCACACACATTGCGTGCAGACCCAAGGTAAGCTCATTTGGCAGTTTCTTTTTGGGTGCGCAACAAGTATACTTTCTCTTGAACGCTCCAACCGTTTTCAGAGCACGAAGAGGTGGATCCAAGCCATTCCAGATATGGGAAGCTGTATACTTGAAGCTACCACGGAATACAGCCGTTCTATGAGACAGGGTCAACAAAAGGTAGGCAGAAGCTCGAGTTTTAATTTTGTTCACATCTCGCGACCAGGTCAGTTTATTGAATAAATAAACAGGTTTCTTCCTGAGAATAGTTTCTTTTATATATATAATATTATATTATATATATAATATTATATATATAATAATAGTTTTCTTTGCGATAGAACGTCTTAAAATTATGGATAATCCCTTGGTCTAATGGTTGCAATTTGGAAGTTGTATTTGGCGGAAAGAAGTAGAGTTCCACGTTAGACAATGTAGGAGGACTGTTGTGGACAGTGTAATTGTCTAAAAATAGTAAAATTTTCCGCTTTCGTCGTTTCATGTCCCCATTAACTGTTAAAAGCCAATTGTTAAAAAGTTCTGTCGTCATCCAAGCTTTTTTGTTAGCGAGATAATCAGTAGGAAACGATTTCACTCCTTTGAAACATCGCGGTTTCATTGCTTTTCCTATCACTAAGGGTTTAAGTTTTTCCGATCCATCCATATTTACTGCAAGTAAAACTGTCAACCTCTCTTTACTATGTTTTCCTCCATGACATTTTTCATCTTTAAAAGTAAGCGTCTTGGCCGGTAAACATTTGAAAAATAGGCCAGTTTCATCAGTATTAAAAATGTCTCGGGCATCATAGTTTTCAATCAAGGTCTTCAATTTACCGTGCCAATCTAAGCAAACTGCATCATCAACACTTCCACTTTCCCCACAAACTTTTTTAAACACAACTCCATTTCTCTTTTTGAAATTTGTAAGCCACCCTTCACTTGCCGCAAAGTTTTTGATGCTTAGAGTAGACGCGAACTCTTTTGCTTTTTCCTTCAACAAGTTCCCGCTAATAGACACTTTTTGTCCTCTACACTGTCTTAGCCAAATGACCAGGCTTTCTTCCAGACGAGGGAATTCACCTTTAGTAGTTCTTTTCCGTACTCCAGCAGTTTGAGCAGCATTAATTTTCTCCTTGTGCTTTATTATGGTTGAGAGAGTACTCAGAGGAATCTTAAATTCTTTTGCAACATCACTCTTCTTCTCACCATCCTCTACTTTTTCGATTAACTTCTTCTTTTCAGCAATCGTCAAACATTTATACTTTTTAGGGCTCATAACTAACACTAACTTTTAATCTGCATACCAACGAAAGAGTAACAGTAACTGAAATATAACTAAACAAACCAATTCGTGAGAAGTGTGTGTGTCAAATAGTCAAACGAATCAAAACAAAGGCTCGTGTACGTTGATACAAGTTTGAACTAGTCGCAAAATGTAGGTACTTACAATCTTTCCGCCTCTTTCTCTCTGCAACTTTGAATTGTTGAGTGTTGGACGCCGATAAGTTCGAATTAACGCGTCGTTTTGTTATATAGCAATGATTTTTTCGTTCGAATTACCAAGTGTATGAAAATGTATTGATTTAGTTCGAAATATAAAGAGATTTTGTAGGGAACTCGTGATCACTTTGAATTATAGAGAGGTTCGAATTATCGCAGGTTTGAATTAACGAGAGTCACAGTAACAATAAATATGGGAGTCTCAGACTTTTAAATATAAGTTGATAAAGACGCCATCTAATGACGTTTATTTGAACTAAGATTTACTCATTCCTAACGAAATTTCATGATAACACAATTAATTTAGCAATGATGATATCATTTTTACGCAGGCACATAATAATCTTTTATTATTGACAAAACACAAGTCTCGGTTTTTAGCATAAATCAACTTAAGTACGTAACATTATAATTACTTGTCAAATATAAGTTCATACAGACGCCATCTACTGAGGTTTAAAGTAAGATTCAGTTATTTAGCTATCACAAATGACCAAGAAATTTGACAGAAACTATAATATTTTTTTGTAAATCCGACTCATAATTCCCACTATTTATTGAACACTCAATTTTGGATAAGTACCTAAGTCTATAAGTTTCTATGTACCTAACTATCTACATGTCTTTCATTTGTGACCGCGCAATAAAAAAAAGTCAAACTTGGATTATTTTCATTTATTTATTTTTTTTTGTTTTCTTACCCACCCCTTTCCCTTTGGGCGTGGGCAAGGGTAATTCCGGTCGGTCGAGGCACGGTCGTTTGGCAGGCCGGTCGTCGATTATGACGGTTCTCTTCGCCGCCTGCAGCAAAACCGTCATTTTACTGGACCCGGCGCCGCTTCCCCCGGGCTCTACGTTGCTCACCGCTGACCCCCCATAGTCAGCGGTAGTCGGATGCATAGTCTCCGACGGGACCCAGTTGCTGGGGTTTGTGTCTTCGTGTTGTCTCTAACTGGTTCGGTAATTAACAATATTGGCAATAATAACTTCAAAGAAAGACTTGTAAGACTTAGAGAAACACTTCACTTTCCATTTTTAACGGCTAAATTGCAAATGACAACTTACTATTTTTTTGTTTCAATGCCAGACTAATGATCGGAACGTACAGCCTAGTTCTAACTGGATTATTGTATTCAAAAATAATATGATATATTTGTAAAATAATAGTGTACAATAAATTTCGTTCCTTGTTCCAAATGGATATTCCATTGTTCAGCCAAACAGAGCTTCAGGACTGCTAAGTCGGGCATACCTACTAAATAGCCCCATGACACATGGGCGAGATTAGTCAGTGGATGATTTTTACCCATAAAAAAAAACTGACCTGAGCCAATTATAACCATGCCAGAAAGATAAATAGAAATATGAACCGACAGTGGCTCCAAACAGATAACGCAGCTAAGTGAAACTGTAATTTATTAGCTGATGTGCAGTTAAAAAATAACCCGTATGTTTAGTCTGACTATAAATAGAGAATAACGTACCTTTGTACTTAAAAAACTGATACTTCCTTGGTTTATTTGAAACAAACGATTTTTAACAATAAACTAGAATGTATGCTGCAACGACTATAGCCTGCCAAAGAGCAAAAAAAAAAACTTAAGTCAATGGTTGTCATAAATAAAGCGTCAGCTTTACGTAGGTCCATACCTATCCAATCAAAAATTTAAAAGTTTTGAGTTCCCGGCCAGCTGGTTGTTAGAAAAAGTAATCATGTAAGTAGTTTCAATTTTACCTAACTTTGATGAATTAAGTATTCGTAGGAAATTCATTCAAGTTTGTGCGAGATAGTATCATGATTTTTTAAATACAAACCATTTTTTGTCGACTTTGAGCATACTTCCTTAAAAATTGCTGGTTTTTAATTTTGACTCACGAGTTTTTATTTAGTTATTTTATCAAATAAATAGATAGTCATTTTCATGAATCAATTTACATCTTAAATTGCAGGAATGATGAAGATACTATGCCATGCGATTGGGTCCCATCGGATCAACCAAATGCTAAAGTTCCTGAGGAAACAAGCTTGTCGTGCTTGTTGCGGGCTGCCAAGTGCACTGCGTTGTTCGATGACGAGAATCCGTCTCCAAAGAGGCGATGCATCCGGCAGGAGTCGAAACAAGCCGACAGACCAGCACAGTAGTCCCGACGTGTGCGTGTGGTGTGAGGGCCCGTTTGTTAAAATTCTTTCAAAATATGCTTAATATTTATTGAACATTCCCAAACAATTGTGGAACTTGAAATCAGAATTTGTGAAAGTCAAATAACGGAGATATGGGCTGTTAAATTGGGCCCTCAGAAGACTCCACAAAAAAACTATTTATGCTAAAATCTAAGGTGATACCAAACAAAATTTGTGAAATCAATATATTATCGCAAAACACTCTCCTACTTTAGATATCCTTGTTCAAAATGGGCCCTCAAATCTCACTGACGTAAATGTTTACTACGCAAATAAACTGAAACCATTAACTTACAGCTGCTGTTTGAAGTCATATAAGCTACTAGATAAATTGTGAAAATTTGTGAAAGCAAGACCAGGTCACATCTTCTTGTTGTTTAAAAGTTATGACCTTGACAAAATCCGAGCCCTCAGTTCTCCACTTTTTCATGTTTTCGATAAATTACGCTAAATGTATGAGAGATAAGATAAAGACGAAATTGTCGTTTCATGTGAAACATATTGTGTAACAAATTCTGTAAAAGAAAGAACTGAAAAGACCATTTATTGTAAAAAAAAATCGAGTTTTACTATAATTCCTTTGAATTGGGAAATAGGGTGTCCACAATTTTCCATATAACGAACTAGTAAATTCGTTAAGAGCGTCCGCACTACTCAACGGATCGCAAGATTGATATTCATTAAATGCCTGCCTCACCATCAACGACAGCATCACTGCTTTCCATCAGATGGGAACGTAGTCGCACTAGTTTAAATATTTACTGAGTAGGTATTTGTAAAAGCGTTAATTTAGAACAGATACACATATTGGTCTAACTTTATTTTTTGTTGTATTCGCAATTGTCGGAAAAAAAGAGTTTGAAAAAATCCACACGAGTGAAGCTGGGGAGAACAGTTTGTGTGTAGTGATAGTTAGTGAGGTATTGTTTTGAAATGTGTAAATATATAATAACTTGCAAATAAAAACTTTATATATGGAAAATTGTGGACACCCTATTTCCCAATTCAAAGGAATTATAGTAAAACTCGATTTTTTTTACAATAAATGGTCTTTTCAGTTCTTTCTTTTACAGAATTTGTTGCACAATATGTTTCACATGAAACGACAATTTCGTCTTTATCTTATCTCTCATACATTTAGCGTAATTTATCGAAAACATGAAAAAGTGGAGAACTGAGGGCTCGGATTTTGTCAAGGTCATAACTTTTAAACAACAAGAAGATGTGACCTGGTCTTGCTTTCACAAATTTTCACAATTTATCTAGTAGCTTATACGACTTCAAACAGCAGCTGTAAGTTAATGGTTTCAGTTTATTTACGTAGTAAACATTTACGTCAGTGAGATTTGAGGGCCCATTTTGAACAAGGATATTTAAAGTAGGAGAGTGTTTTGCGATAATATATTGATTTCACAAATTTTGTTTGGCATCACCTTAGATTTTAGCATAAATAGTTTTTTTGTGGAGTCTTTAGTTTATCCGGTACAGCCGGGCCCTCAATCCTCTATGTGAGAACTGAGGGCCCAATTTAACAGCCCATATCTCCGTTATTTGACTTTCACAAATTCTGATTTCAAGTTCCACAATTGTTTGGGAATGTTCAATAAATATTAAGCATATTTTGAAAGAATTTTAACAAACGGACCCTCACACCACACGCACACGTCCCGACCCACGTCCAAAGACAAAGGCGTGGGTAAAAAAATAAAATAAAATGTTGTAAACTTTTTTGTTTTATTTACAATACTAATTAATTATTTGAATTAATATTTGGTAACAATATTCCTAACAAAAGTAAGGCACGACTGTGAAATTTAAGTAAGTAGATAGTGACCTCCGTTCACAGAATTTTGTAATTGAGTTATTATCTATTACCCCTCTTCTTAGGTTTCTTCGCAGTTTTATTGATGACGATTGCAGGCTTTTTACCTTTGTAAGGAAGAGTCATCTCATCAATACTGAATTAATTTTCTTCTTCATAAGCAAGCCGTTTAGGCGAACTTTTTCAACAACAGGTCGGACCTTTTGAAACCTATCCAAACTTTCTTCATTGCTATCAACAAAATGTATATATCTGCGAATTAATTGGTACTTTTGTGTGCTCCAGTAATCTAAATAACATGGCATTCTAACTACTCCCATAATAACATGGATAGCAACAAATTGTTCAATATTTCGTCGGAAAAGAATAATGCGAAGTATTGACGAGATAACGGTAGCTCAGCAAATAGATGAGAAAATGGCATTGCTTCAACAGTTTCCTCGTAAATAAAGCTTTTTTATTTGTCATCTATAGGTATGCGCTTCTTTTCGCCACTAAACGGGGGCGGTTGTTTCGTTCACGCCTTACAGATCTTGTGGTTATCTGTTTTTGCAGGTGTTAAGATGTGTTTGGAGTCCGTTGCAAGCTGAGGGGTGACTGTACTGCTGGTGAAGATAATGATGGTATTGAGTTGTAATCGGTTACGTTTTCAGAAGGAAATGCTGCTTGTAACACTGGAGAAAAAGGTATATCTTGCATCATAGAAGAGGAAGGCAATTCGCTTTTGTGATAGAAATAGTGGGGGCGTTTTGAAATGCCGGAGACATAGGTGCATCATGTTCAAATCCATCACTGTCGAGTAGGTTCATCCGATATAAAGAAGAATCTAGAGAAGACGAACAAAACTTTCCTTACTCATGGAGTCTGTTTCCAAGGTGCTAATCGCTTTTACAAAAATTCAGGATAAAATAGAACAAATGCTAGATGATAGTGAGCTAGACAAACAAATGGAGTATGGGGCATCTTTTGAGTATCAATATTTTAGTATAATGTCAGTAGCGAAATGCTTAACCAGTGTGCAAAAAAGCAGAAAAGAAAGTGATAGCTCTAAAGGTTCTAGTGCGTATTATAATAATTATAGCTCAATTAAATTGCCACAAATTACAATCCCCGCTTTTGACAGTTCATTTGATCAATGGCTCGATTGTAAAAATTTATATTTATATCTGTGATTCTGTTATGTAGGTAGGTGCGTAGGGACACAAGTGAAACTACTCGCAGCTAATAGCACACTGGTTTATTCCTGCATTCGCGTTGGGGTGGGGACGCGGCGCACGCTTACATACGCGCTGCTCACACACACATATACAACACTTCCCCCCTATTTGACCAACATTATATAAAGTTGTGTAAAATACAATATCAATTAACAATAGAACATACAACAGCTGTTATAGAAAAGACTTATAATCTACCCTGGGAATGTTTCTCAACAGTCTTTCTGGATTCCTTGAAATTGGGCCCGAGACAGTATTTGTGTCTGCAGACGGTGGTGATTGTAGATCTGCGTCGTCGGTACCCTCACCCGCAGGCGCCTGTACCGGAGGCTCGCCAGGCAATGGCTCGCTACGACTGTTGTTAAAATCATCAAGGTCATAATGATGTTGCGCGTCCGCCTGTTGTGAAACATTACCCTTGTCGTCTTTAAGTAATATAATTTGATTTTTATGCTTTTTCACATCACACGACGTAATTAAGTCCTGAATAAGGTAAAGTACTTTACCCAGTCTCTTTTTAATTATACCTTTACACCAACGGAATGTACCATTATTTATAAACTTTTTATACATTATGGGGTCTCCTGGCTTAAACACTTGTTTATTACATCCTCCACGTGCTTTAATTTGCGAACACTGCTGACGGTAAACATTATCAGTGAGGGATGTGAAAGAGGCCGAAGGGGGCTTCGGATTAATCAGATCCAAGCGTGACCTCAACTTGCGGCCAAACACTAGTTCAGCCGGTGAGAACCCAGTGACGGAATGGACCGAATTTCGATAGTCAAAAAGATATTTTAATATTTTTATCTTGCAATCACTTTTATTACGTGAATGAGTAATGCATGATTTAATAGCTTTTTTAACGATTTTAACATAGCTTTCGGCTTGCCCGTTACTTTGCGGATTGTAGGCCGGTGACGTCATATGGTCGATGCCGTTTTTTAAACAAAAATTCCTAAACTCAAATGACGTAAACGCGGTGCCGTTATCGCTTACGATTGTGTGTGGCAAGCCGTACTTGGACATAAAATCGTATAGCTTCTCTATGACGTTTGTGGAAGTTGTAGACATAGTAACATCGTACAACTCCACCCATTTAGTGTACGCGTCTACAACTACGAAAAACATCTGATTATTTAGCGGCCCAAGGAAATCGATATGTATTCTATAGAATGGTTGAGGTGGGTACCGCCACGGCATTATCGGCGTTCGCGGCGGGGACGGCCGTAACTGTTGGCAGATATCGCATGAGTTTATCATTGCCTCCAGCGCCGCATCTACCCCTGGGAACTAAAATCGTGATCTAGCCTCAGCTTTCGTTTTCACTATGAGCCCAAAAGTGAATTATGCAACTCGTGTAAAATTTTTGAGCGTAACGTTCCCAGAATTACCACTTTATGTCCTCTCATGACGCAACCATTTTCGTGTGACAATTGTGTCCTACACAAATAATAAGGCTTAATATTTGAATCCGTTAACAATTGTCTTGGCCACCCATATTGAATGTAATTAATTACCTTAGCTAAAATAATATCTTTGGCAGTTTCTTTGCGTAATTCGTCCGTATGCTGCCGTCAACTACAAAATTGACATAGGTCGCCCGGACGATAGGAGCCGCAGACGCGGCCGCGTGCGCGCCGCTGTCCCCCCGCTCCTCTGTCTGTTGTTGATCGTGACGTAAACTCGCCCACAACAACGCAGACTGCGTTGTTGTCGGCACTTTTTACGTACTCAATTGTATAATTATACGCGCTTAAGAACATTGCGTATCTTTGTAGCCTATTAGCTGATACTTCAGGTATTCCCTTATAGGGACCAAAAATAGTGATTAAGGGTTTGTGGTCTGTACGTAATGTAAACGGTATCGATCTGCCGTATAAATACTGGTGATAACGTTTAATGCCAAATATAATCGCCGTGGCTTCTTTTTGTATTTGCGAGTATCGTTTTTCGGCTGACGTGAGCGTACGGGACGCGAATGATATGGGACGTTCTAACATATGTGATAAAATAGAGCCTAAACCAAATGGGGACGCATCTACTGTCAATATTATTTTAGAATTGGGGTCAAAATGTGTTAACACTTGCTCCGACGTTAAGCATTTCTTTATCTCATTGAATGCGTTTTGATGAATTGCTGTCCAATGCCATTTAACTCCTTTTTTTAACAAGTCGTACTAGGGACTGAGAATGCTCGTCGCTCGAGGGACGAAATTTCGATAGTAGTTAACAAGCCCTAGGAATGATTGCAAGGTGGCAATATTTGATGGAACTGGAGCGTCTACAATTGCCTTTACTTTAGATGAATCTTTCTTTAGACCGTTCCTGTTGATGATATATCCTAAATATTTTATTTCATCTTTAAAAAATTCGCATTTGTCCTTTCGCACAGTTAATCCCGCGTCCTGAAGTCTCTTGAGAACTATGTGTAGCTTTTCCAAATGCAACTCCTTAGTGCTTGCTGTTATTAACACGTCATCTAGCAGGCATAACACTCCGTCTAGCCCGGACAACACGGATTCCATTGCGCGCTGAAAAATAGACGGCGCGCTCGACAAGCCGAATACTAGACGCGTATATTTAAACAACCCTCGGTGAGTGTTAATACAGGTTATGTTTTGTGACTCATCATCGAGCAAAAATTGATTGTAAGCCATGGATAAATCAATTTTCGAGAACTGCTGGCCTCCGTGTAATTTTGAAAATAATTCGTGAACCGACGGAACAGGATATTGTTCTATTACTAATTGTTTGTTAATGGTCACAGAATAATCGGCACATAATCTGACGGAACCATCACGTTTGAGTACCGGCACAATAGGTGATGCGTAGTCCGCATGTTTAACGGGTTTTAACACCCCGAGGTTTACCAAGCGTTCTAACTCTTTATCGACTTTGTCGCGCAACGCAAACGCAATGGGACGCGCTTTAAAAAATATCGGTTTTGCATCGTTACTTAGTTGCAACTTAACTTTATAGTTTTTAAAAGCGCCCAGCTTGTCTGAAAATACTTCGGGGAATTGAGTTTGTAACCGGTCAATTGCGCTTTGCGTTAAGAAAATTTCGTTAAGAAAATTTACGGGTGTTAACCTCAATTTAAATATTGATATGAAGTCGCGACCTAGTAACGGTGGGCCGCCGTGTCGTATGACGAAAACGTCAAGTGTGTGTGTGCGCTTCATATATGTTATAGGTAGACGCACGTAACCTACACACTGCATATCGGTTCCCGTGTAACCATAAAATCTTTTGTTAGAACTATGCAATGGTGTACCCGAAAACAATTTTTTGTATGTACCTTCAGATATGACCGTCACCGCCGAACCGCTATCTAATTGAAATTTTAAATTCTGACCGTTTATCATCACCGTTTCCGACATAGGTTCTCCCCGAGCCGAACAAATGTTATAAAGCTTACCATCATCGTCCTCGCTCACATCCCCCGTCAACACGTAGTTAACCTTATTACACATTCTGCGCAGATGTCCTACTGTGTTGCACTTTTTACACTTATACTTTGCAAACCGACACTGAGATGATTCGTGATTAGCGCGACCGCACACGGAACACTTTTTTTTCTCGGCACTATTGGTCGTGTTGACACTATTTTGTCCTTTCGCGATCTTGAACACCTGCGCTTGATCTGTAGATGCAGGAGCAGTAGCGGCAGCGCCTGCCCGCGCGCATCGAATGCTCTCTGCTAGCTCCACCGCCTTCGCCAAGGTTAAGGTCTCCGTATCCAGCGCAAATAGTTTCTCCCGTTCAGGACCCGCTAGCATCCCCATCACGAAGCGATCACGCAAGGCCTCCTCAACATTGCTGAATCCGCAATGCGCCGTCAGTCCACGTAACCTCGCTGCCCATTGTGTAGGCGTCTCGCCAGGATGCTGCGAAGCTGCATAAAAATTGTGCCGTTCACTGAACCCGCAACGTTTTGGTGTGAAGTGGTTGTCCAGCAACGTCACCAGCTCTTCGTATGGTACCTCTTGTACGTCTTTGGGCGGGGCTAAATCTGCTGCCAGCTTGTATGTACCATCGTTGAGTGCGCTGAATAGAATGGCTCGCCTCCTGGTTCCCGCCGCATCGTTTTTTGCATCGATGTTATTTGCGATGAACCATTGTGTCACGCGACCTTTGTAGGTCTTCCAATCATTAACATTATGATCGAAGATAGACAAAATACCACAAAATGACTGTGCCATTTTTCAAAAGACTTGGGTAACTCGTCGCCACTGTTATGTAGGTAGGTGCGTAGGGACACAAGTGAAACTACTCGCAGCTAATAGCACTGGTTTATTCCTGCATTCGCGTTGGGGTGGCGACGCGGCGCACGCTTACATACGCGCTGCTCACACACACATATACAACAGATTCATAAACGAAGTGATTTAGACGCTTTTCAGAAATTTCACTACCTAAAATCAGCGCTAAGTGGTTCCACGCTCCAAGTGATCAGTGCATTAATTGCTGGTCCCGCAACAGAGTATCCAGTTCCGTGCCGAATTCGCACAATGCAGCCAGTTCACGTAAACGATCTATCTAATTTTCGATGGTTTCATCGTCAAATCTCGTCGCTGCATGAAATGTCTGAATTGTTTCAATCTGCCACAGAAAAACTGCCATTCTTCCGTTTTGTAGTCAAAACTTAATTTATGCACACTAACGTCGCCAGTTGAACTGTAGGTGAGTATAAGGGCGGTCGGCGGAGAGAGAAGCAATAACCGTTCGCTTGCGTAGCTGATTTATTACTAACGAAAGGGCGGGTAGTGTTGTCAACAGTCTTAAGAAAAAGCGCGCTAAATTGACTTAAAAAAAGCGCTAGATTTGGATATTTTTTGAAAAAAAGCGCTAAATTTAAAAAAAATAACAAAGTTAGGTGATTTTAGCTTTTATTAAAAATTACATGAAATCGCAAAAAAGAATCTACAAATTTATTAGCCAGTCGTCATCGTCAGAATCTTGTTCTTGTTGTACAATTTCCTTGCTCTCCTGCTGAGTAGAAGTGGAAGGTCCTGCTTGTACTGTAGAAATAGGATTTTGTTGTGTCAGTGTGAATGTATAGACATCCTTGCTGCCGACTTTTTTTGTCACCTCTTTTGGAATGTCATAGCTATAACAAGTTGAGTTAAAAGTTTTCAAACCAGTTCTAATATATAAAATCGAATTGAGTGTATTAAGATTCATACGGTTTCGTAGCTTTGATTTAATGACATTCATCTGACTGAAAATCCTTTCGACATCAGCATTCAAGTGTGGTAAAACCAAAACATGCAAAGCAAATTCTGACAATTCTTGAAATGGATTATTACCACCAGCATCTTTGTATTCCTTAACTTCCGTCCAAAATTTTGTAGTGTCGTTTGTGAATGTACATGTCTCAAGTGCTATATTCCGCCACTGACCAACGATTTTATCTATGTCATCTCCACATATATCAAAACTTTCAGCTAATTCAATGATTTCCAACCCTTTGTTCGTCTTTAAAGTTTCAGTCACACTTAATATATTCATTTTTTTTTTAATATGTGGACATTCTTTGGCAATCTCTCTTGTAACTCTTTAATTAATTTAACAGTGAAGTTAACACATCGTTTACGTAAATTGCTCTTATCCAAATCAGAAAATGATTCCAATGATTTTTCAAAATTATAACTGAGATATGGGGCTGGATCTAAATAATCTTCAATGTTATTTATTGTTAAAATGTCGATAGAATTACGTCTTGTTGAAAGGATGTTTATAAGTAAGAAAACCATTGAAATTAGGAAACCAAGTATAAATCTGTATTATGTTTAAATAAATAGTTTATTGTTTTTGATAAAAGTTTTATGTGCAATTAGGGTAAAAGAAAACCAACCACCAGAAGTATATTAATGTTGTATTTTGTTAAAACATTGAAATATGAGGTCTTATTAAAATAAAACATTGTGACCCCCTTATTCATAAAAATAGGAATTGCTTAATAAACCTGTTTTGTCACTTTCTCTCAAATAATTACAGCCATAAGAAAGAAAGAGACAAACAGTGTATTAGCTAAAAAGGTTTAGTGAGCGATTCGTGTTGTTATGAATAAGGTGGTAATTAATTATATCTAACATGTTAAAACGCATTTTAGTCTGTGATTTTATAATTAAACTACTTTGTTGATTCTTAATCGAGTTGTTTTCTTTCATTATTTTTGTAACTTAGAAGATTTAAACAACACAAAATCATTAGCCGTATCAGTCGTAATTTTTCCTCACCAATAAATCATTAACTTCTCACGTCGTCATTATCTTCAACAGTATTTTTATTTAAATTAGATTTATCTCCGAAACTTTTAACTTCACAATGGTGCCTCCTTTATCAATTTCAATTATATTAATATAGAAATGATTCTGGTAAAAAATAATTGTTGTTCCACAAGGTTTTATTATTTTCGATATAACCGTCAAAAATATATTCCGAAGTAAGATTCACCAATGTACGCTAATACGATGCTACAACATTGCGATGCACGTTACAGCGAAAGACCGTCTCTGCGAAGCCACTTTACTTCGATGCACGTTACCGCTATAGATCATCACTGCGATACTACTTGACTTCGATGCACGTTACCGCGAAAGATTTTCACTGCGATACTACTTAAAGTTTAAATTGCATTTATTTTACGCAAAATTATTAGGGGATAATTAGTTTTACTACTTTTTTTTATAACTTAATAAATAAATTATGCAAGGTCATCTCACAAATACCTACGTTAAAATATCCATGCCGACTTTCATGTTGAGATGGTTTTGTAGTTTGATTCGTCTGTATTGTTTTTTTGTTATGTGTGCAATAAATAAAGTTTATCTTACATTGTATTACATTTCATATTAGTAAAAAATAATAAATTTTAGTACAGCAATTTATGACGCCTTCAGATTTTTTGTGAGCAAAGTATTTCCGTGTGTAATGGCTATTTGTACAGTACGGCCGTCGGATCTTGGCGCGTCTGAAGTTAGGCTCTGCGAATTTTAGCGCTTGATAACTCGTAAAAAAATAAATGGTTTAAACCAGCGGTCGGCAACCTTTTGGTAGGCAAGGGCCACAAGGTGGCAAAATAAACTAAAGGCGGGCCGCAGTCATGGTAATTGACCCTAGAAGCCCAATATAGCTACGCATAATTGGTCAGATTGCATAGGAAAAATAAAAATGCTATTAAAAATTGATAAAAGATAAGGAATTTAATTCGTTCACATAATACTTACATTATGTTTATATGTTTGGGTTCTATAGCTAGAAAAATAAGAGAAAAATAAAGTAATGAAAACTACCAACTACCTACATAGAAAACTGATTTTACACAAATTTTAGTGTGATGTCTGAGGTTGCATTTGAGAGGCTATTTCTTGTATGTTAGCTGTCATATTTGTAGTTGCGATTCGTAGAATGGCTCTCAAATGCTCATCTGTGAGACGAGAAGCATATTTATTTTTTCTATAATTGACAATTGAAAAAGTTTGTTCGCATAAATAAGTGCTACCAAAAATTGTAATGAACTGCTTAGCAAACTTTTTCAACTCGTCAAAATCAGATGGCAAGCTAGCATAAAATTTAACAAGATCATTGATTTCATAGAAAGAGCTTTTGAGAGTATCATTAGATTGAAGATCAATCACGTTCATTTGTAAATGAATCGGTACATCCTCAACATCACACGAATAAGGATTTGCAAAAATCTTCAGTTTGCTTGAAACTTTCTCAAAATCACAAAATCTGTCGCTAAATTGAGTTTGCAGCTGTATTAAAATATCTTTCATTTTATCACTTTTCCAATGAAAATTAATTCCAGCTTCTTCGACAGCCGTTTTACAATTCGGAAAATGATCTAACTTTTTTTCATCAATATGTTTTATAAAGAGTCTATTTTTCATTTGGAATGCCTTTACGTCTGTGTGCATATCAGAGATTAGTTTATTTTTACCTTGAAGCCTTATATTCAGCGTATTTAATTCATGAGTTATATCTGTCAAAAATCCAAGGTCTATTAACCATTGAGTATCTGTTAGCTGTGGAATAGGTTTGCCTTTTTCATTCATAAAAGTGTTGATTTCTTTTCTGAGATCAAAAAATCTTTTCAGTACTGCACCTCTGCTTAACCATCTCACCTCAGAATAATAAAGAACATCTCGATGATCTGCTTCCGTATCTGCCAGAAACTGCTGGAATTGACGATGAGTCAACCCATTTTTTCTGATGTAGTTTACAGTAGCTACCACGATGTCCATTACTTCTTTCCAAGATACGACTTTGGAACATAATGCTTCTTGGTGGATAATGCAGTGAAAAAATAGTGGGATGTTACATCCTATCTCTGCCAGTTTCGTTTTAATTCTACCTACCAAACCCTTATTTTGTCCACTCATGTTCCTGCCTCCGTCAGTTGTTACACTTACCAATTTTCCCCATGGTAATTGCATCGATTCTAGCGCTTGTCCTAAGTTACAAAACAAATCTTCCCCTGTAGTCGTTCCCTTCAAACTACATAACTGTAAAAGCTCTTCATAGACATTAAAGTTTCTATCGATTCCGCGAACAAATATTAAAAGCTGAGCAGTATCTGAAACGTCATTACTTTCGTCGGTAGCTAAAGAGAACCATTCAAATTGTTGTGCTTTTTCCCGAAGTTGCTGATATAAATTATCGCCCAAATCTTCAGTTCGCCGGGTACACGTTCTTGCAGAAAGACTTATATTTTCAAATTTCTTTTTTTGATCTGGGCACACCTCATCAGCCATAACTAAGGCACATTGTTTTATTAGTTCACTGTCGGTAAACGGTCGGCCAGACTTCGCAAGAATTTCCGCTACCCTTAAACTTGCACGTATACTCGACTCGTTACTTTGGACTTGAACCTTAAAAACATTTTGTTGGTTCTTTACTGAAGATTTGAGTGCGTTAATTTTAGTTTTTCGTGACTCACCCACTAGGCATGCAAATTTGACTTTGTGCTCGGTATCATAGTGGCGTTTGAGGTTATATTCTTTTTGCATAGCAATAGTCTTTTGGCATATTAAGCAAAGCGGTTTGCCATTGCAATTAACAAAAAAATACAAATCTGTCCATGCATCGTTAAATACCCGATTTTCTTCTATTACTTTCCTTTTTTTCGAAGCCATCATTAACTGTAACAATAAAAGCATTGCCTTGTAGTAAACATGTCACGGCGACCTACGTGAGCGATCTTACTGCGAATGCGAAGTGGCACACCGCTTGAGCCCCGCTGGCACAAAAACGTGCCACAAAACACCGACCGATTTAAAACTGTATTTATGGTTAAGATAAGTCTTAAAATCGTTTGTGAACGATTGTTCTCGACGGCAGATAATATTATACAACCATAGACAAAGATAGAAACTAAAAATATTATTGGTAACATTATAAAAAAAAAGTGCGAAGTTGGTACAAAAATCTCGCGAACGCCATTACGGCACGCGTCAGTGAATTGCTGTGTTTTCGTGATTTTTATGTGTATTTTTACGGTAAGTGGGTGAATATTCATTTATAAGTGTTTCACGCAACTTTGTGGATAGTTTTTCATATGAAATATATTACAAAACTTGTTTTATTGAGCTAACAAAACTTACATCGTACTTTGTTCGTGGAACCCGCCATTGTTATTGTACGATTTTTTGAGATAATTCAACGAAATTTCATCTTTGCAATGGCTGAAGTAACGTAAAATCTATTGATAATTCATAATTACACGTAGTCCGTGCATATTTCAGTAATTTATTCATAATATGATGTAAATTCCATTACTAGGTAACGAAATCGTATTTGAAATTTGAGCTGTCAAACGTCAAAACGGTTCAAGGCCCTGCTAGTGCTTAGGCTAATGTCGATAAAAATTATCGATGACACATCGATTGTTTGTGTAAAATTGTTCGGATATATGTATAAAATGAAAGTATTTTTTCTTAGTATTTTATAGTTTTATTTCCGTTAGTGTAGTTTGAATGTAGTTTTTTTTTATATTCTTATAGATATAAAAAAAAAACTACATTTTTTTTCTATTACTACATTTTTTGATTATTATTGTTATAGATTTGAGATGGCTGCGAGGCGAAACTGGTGCGTTGGACACGAGAATGCTCCGGAGAACTTTGATGAGCTTCTCCGGGTCACCGACTCGGAGGACGAGGGTGTTCAGTGTGTGACAGTTCTATCTAGGCTTATTGGAACAGCCGCTCGGTCTGCCTAGTGTTTCCGCAGTATTTTGTAAATAAATAAATAGTATTATTTTACTAATATGCATAATAAGTAAAGAAAGTAAGTTATGTCGATCTAAAATGTTTTTTATTTTCCTTCCTGAACTCAGTCAAACTTATCGATAATATAGTGGTGTGGTCCCAACCCTACGGAATGTTTACAACTTCGTACATTTTTATGACCACTTGAGACGTTGATAGTGTTAGTTTTTTCTATGAAAGATAAGGTAAGTATGGGTAGAATTCGATAGACTACTTTGTTCTTGTTCATTTTCAAGTAACATTCAAATTCAAAAGCCTAAATTACCTGGTGAAAAAAAGCTTACAAAAAAGTTATCAGATTTGTTCCCTAATCGTGGTTATTTTGAGGTTTTACAATTATAGTGGCGTATTTTAACGATTTATTGTTACTAATGGGTCGATGAATATATAAGTAGTATGCTAGAAATATTTATAAAGGCCATCTGTTTGTTATACCTCGGATGATCAAAGTACAAAGTAGTGTATTGAACAATGCAAATTCATGAAATCTGCGTCGCGCGCTATGAAGTTCGAGTTTGAATTTTGCAGGAATCCTATCTAACACTCGTAAAATAACTTTATCATTAGATTACCAGTCTATTCAAGAGTCAGTTCCCAAAATTTCGTGTAAAAATATCACACAGTTTAGTTATAAATCGACATAATTTAGCAACATAACTATATTCGGCAAGTACTACGATTTCAATAGGGTATGTTTATTTCTTGAGGTCTAATCAGAATCTTGTTTACATTGTATTTCATAGCCACATTATTGAACAACCCGACACTGTTTAGAGTGTGTGAATCGAAACAACAGAGACGAAGTTATAACAGTTTTTGTGACCGGTGTCAGATTACGCTGACGTCAAGTGCCCGCCCGCGGGGCTCAAGAGGTTAAACAACAAGCAGTCAATACCCACTATTGAAGTGGCTCATTAAATAACCAAACGCTTTGCCATGCATTTGTTTCAAATCGCTAACTTACGTAGATGGAATAAATAGGAAGGAAAATAAATAGGAATATCACACTTACCGAAATTAAAACAAAGCACACATTAAATAACTTGTTTCACTGATCACGCAACGAAGCGAGCGATTCACGGGGCGCCGGCAGCAAGACTTCGCTCACTCCACAAAATCGGAGGGAGCGGGGGGGACGGGACGCAGCGGCGATGTACTTCCGCGCTACACTCGCGCGCCGCGTCGCTCATTTGTTCGTTCGCAGGCAGAGCGAAGTGTGTATTTTTGGCGTGGGTATTTAAAAGGAGCGCTTAGTTCATTTTGATAAATTATAATAACTTATCTACAAAATATTCACGGGCCGCAAGTAGGAGGTCCGCGGGCCGCATGCGGCCCGCGGGCCGCGTGTTGCCGACCGCTGGTTTAAACAAATAAATGCAATTTGCAGTTGTTATTGCAGTTGAAAACTGTTATTGGCACTTTTTTTTTAAGTTTTATTTTTGTACGAATTATCAAGCGCAAAACAGACTTTATTTATTGCACACATAACAAATCAATACAGACGAATCAAACTACAAAACTATCTCAACATGAAAGACGGCATGGATATTTTAACGTAGGTATTTGTGAGATGACCTTGCATAATTTATTTATTAAGTTACAAAAAAAAGTAGTAAAACTAATTATCCCCTAATAATTTTGCGTAAAATAAATACAATTTAAACTTTAAGTAGTATCGCAGTGAAAATCTATCGCGGCAACGTGCATCGAAGTCAAGTATTTTGAGTTTAAGTATTTGTATTTTTCCTAAAGTTAAAGAGCGATGTAATGAAGTACTTTCAAGAATTTAAAGCTATAGTAGAAAAGCAGACAGGAAAGTACATCAAGGTACTGAGAACAGACAATGGTGGGGAATTTTGTGCCACAGAGATGGAAAGTTACCTAAAAAAGTGTGGTATTGTACACCAGAAAACAAACCCTTACACACCGGAGCAAAATGGAATGTGTGAACGTTTAAATCGAACAGTAGTAGAAAGAGCCAGGTGTCTTCTCTTCGATGCTAACCTTGATAAAAAGTTTTGGGCAGAGGCAGTAAATACTACAGTATATTTACGTAATAGAACATAAGCTTCTGGTTGGGATCCCTTCTTTTCGCATAATGTTTTTTGTCCTAATATACTTCGGCATAACGATTTTGGCACAATTTGTTTTGGCATAATAATACTTTGGCATAATTTTTTTAGGCTTACGTTTTATGTTTGCATATTCATGTTAAAGACTAATTTGTTTTGGCATAAATTTGATTCGCATAACGTTAGTAGGCCTAATGACTACTAGCATAACGTTAGTAGGCCTAAAGACTTTTAGCATAACGTTAGTACGCCTAATGACTATTAGCATAATAATATATATTTAGGCATACAATTAATATATATAACAAAAACAATGTTCATACAGAACCGAATTGCTGCAAAACCGACTTCACGTAGTCTTGTTTGTCCTACCCCTAGAGTGTTATTTAAAATCGCGTATGCGCGTAGGGGCGAGGCGGCCCGCCGGCTGAGGAGCAGGCGGCTGCGAGCGAGCCGCTGCGACTGAGGCTGGCCGGCGAAGCCGGCCAACAAGCCGGAGCTGCGGTGGTGAGCGAAAGCCGTCTGCGACGATTAGCACGCGTGGGGCCGCCGGAGAGCCGCAGCGCCGGAGCCGTCACAGAAACCCTGCCTGCTGCATGCTGCTTGCTTGCTTGCATGTTGCATGCTTGATTGCATGCAAAAATATGTTTTAATATTTTTATGCGTTATTTATGTTTAACTTTTATGCTTTAGAATATTATGCTTAAAAAAGATATGCTTTAGAATTTTATGCTTCAAAAAATTATGCTTTAGAACTTCATGCTTAATAAGTTTATGCTTTAAAATATTATGCCTAATCAATGTTATGGTTACAGACATTACGCTTAAAAAAATTATGCATGAGCTGTTATGCGTAATTATATTATGCGAAAATATAATTATGCCAAACAGCATTATGCTAAGTTATATTAGGTCTTAAAATTTTATGCTAATGGATAGGGAACCCTTCTGGTTTACAGAAAACTCCGTACAAGCTCTGGTCAGGCAGAAAGCCAGATCTTAGCCACATTCGCATATTTGGCAGTACTGCGATGGCTCATGTTCCCAAGATTAAAAGGCAAAAGTGGGATAAAAAGGCAGAAAAATATGTACTTCTAGGTTATTTTTACTTGAGTTAGGTTATAGCTAAGTGGTAAAATAAAAACTTTTATAGCTCTATTTGTTGACGATTTTTTCGTTTTTTCTAATTGTACCAAAGAAGTTGAAAGACTTAGGTGAACTAAGGCAGTGCTTAGGCATGAATGTTAAAATAGAAAATGGCAAGATCTTTGTTGATCAGAAACTATTTATTGAAAAATTGTTGTCTAAATTTTATATGAATAATTGTAAAAGTGCAGAAACGCCTATGGAGGTTAACTTAAAGCTTGAGAAAAGTGAGAATTTAATTAGTAAATCTAAGTACCCTTATCAACAATTAATAGGTAGCCTTATGTACCTACGAGGGTCATTCAATAAATACTTAGCCTACAAAAATAAACGAATATTTTGGAAAAGTGGCAATTTATTTTTCAACATAGTTTCCTTTTAGTTCGATACACTTAGCCCAGCGATGCTCCAACTTTTTTAACCCGTCCGAAAAATATTTTTTGTCAAACTCTGCAAATAGGCCTCCGTGGCGGCGATGACCTCCTCATTCGATCCATATCTATTCCCGGCGAGTGATTTTTTCAGATTAGGAAACAGAAAGAAGTCACAAGGGGCCAAATCTGGAGAATACGGTGGATGGGGCAGCAATTCGTAGCGTAATTCGACCAATTTGGCCATGGCAGCGGCAGACGTGTGAACCGGTGCGTTATCGTGGTGAAACAGCACTTTTTTCTTCGCCAGATGGGGTCGTTTTTTCTTTAATTCGGCGTCGAATCGGCCTAATAAATCGGCATAGTAAAGCCCTGTAATTGTTTTATCCTTCTCGAGATAATCGATGTAGATTACATGTGGTGTATGCGTATAATACGAGTAGTTACTTAAGTTAATGTACCTACGTACGCGCCGGGACGGACGGGCTGCGACCCCGCGCCCGCGCCAGTATTAAATCGGCTATGCAAGCGAATGGATGTTGTTTCTCTCTCCGCCTGACCACCCTAATACTCACCTATAGTTCAACTGGCGACGTTAGTGTGCATAAATTAATTTTACGAAGATGAGTTATATCGGAAATCTGTCTGTTGAGACCTTGGTTCAACGACCGGCGCGGCGGCCAGAGCGAGACAGAGCATCGGACATCGCCGCCTGCGCCTACGAGTCATGACAGCTCGCCAAGCTCGCCAGTCAGCTGTTACACACTTCGACGTACACTCGCGCTCGCGCTCTTAAATTCACATATCTAGTCTTTGTTCGATTTGCACGTAACAGTTGTCATTATATTTCCTTTTACATATTACATATTCTTATTATACAGTCCACTCTAGTTTTATTCCAAGGAGCTGCTCGACTATATGGTCCTTCTACCGTTAGAAGTTGAACCTTAGCGGTCTTCAAAAATTTGAATAGTCATCGTCAACGGTTCGTAAAATCGTGAGTCATCCGACTTTGGTCTCCGAGTTTACAACGGACTTCGTTTGATCCTACGTGCCAGCAACGCAATCATCTTCAGCGTGTACTTTGGACGTCGTAGAAATCGGCACGGCTTGCAAGAGCCGTCTTCGCCAGTTTGAAATTCCAACGAACAAACGAAAATTTGGAACATCATCGAAATCGTCGTGACACCGCAGGAAGTCGATCCACCTCTTCAGATTGTCGTCGTGCCTTGAGAATCATCGTGAAGAATCTCCTCGTCGCAATCAACAGTTGTTTGACCCAGCAAAACCGTGAGATCGTTCCATTTATTCCTTATTTTTTCCTTATTTTTTTCCACATCATATTCATCCTATCATCTCACATCATCATCCTTCATAATCATATTCATTTAGTTTACATTTAAAAATCATTTCATTAGTGTTCGTAACACAAAGCATAAAAAGTGCAAATCATTCAAATCATTTTATTTACAGTAAAAAAAACAATTGCCAGCTAAAGGTAAACTCTTATCTTTGTCTCCATTCTTCGATAAAACCTTCAACTTAATGCGTGTTGGAGGCAGGTTAAACAACTCATTCTACGATTTTAACGTCAAACATCCCGTTTTATTGAATAGTTCTCACATTATTTGCAAACTTTTATTTAACATGTATCATATAAGACTTTTACATCCAGGACCTGAACTTCTACTTGCCACGATTCGTCACCACTTCTATCCTATTGGTGGCAGGAACTTGGCTAAGAAAGTAACACATCAATGTGTGAAATGCTGCAGAATTAAGGCTAGCACTGTACAACCTATGATGGGTAACCTTCCACAGCAACGCTTACACTTAGAGTTTTCGTTCCTAGATTCAGGTGTTGATTACGCTGGTCCAATCATGATAGCTGACCGCAAGGGTAGAGGATGTCGGCTCGTAAAATGCTTTATTTGTGTATTTGTGTGTTTGGCTACGAGAGCCGTCCATCTTGAGCTTGTGTCAGACCTGACAAAGGATGCTTTCCTATCTGCTATGAACCGCTTTATTGCCCGCAGGGGGAAACCACGCAACGTATTCTCAGACAATGGCACAACCTTTGTCGGTGCCTTCAACGAACTGGCCAAGCTTCTCTCACAAGATTTGAACCTCAGTGCTATTGATCCTGGGATCAACTTCTCCTTCATTCCTGCATACACTCCACATTTCGGTGGATTGTGGGAGTCCGCAGTTAAGTCCGTCAAACACCATCTTAGACGTATTTTAGGTTTAACAAACCTGACCTTCGAAGAGATGGCAACATGCCTAATACAAGTAGAGGCTGTGTTAAATTCTAGGCCTCTCACTCCACTTTCCAACGATCCATCAGACCTTACTCCTTTGACTCCAGCCCATTTCCTCATTGGTCGATCGCTCGTAATGTTGCCTCATCCACAAATGAAGACTGCTAACATCAGCAACTTGCAGCGATTTCGTCGTGTAGAGTACTTGAAGCAGCATTTTTGGACCCGCTTCACTCATGAATACATTTTATGGCTTCAGGAGAGGACCAAGTGGCGTCGATCATCGGGAGAGCTGAAAGAAGGAACGCTGGTTGTCATCATCGACAAAAATTCACCACCTCTTCTCTGGCTTCTAGGACGCATTGTCATAAGTGCTTCCTGGCAGAGATGGCATCAACAGAGACGCCGACATCCGGACACGTAAGGGTGTCATACGGCGCGCTTTCAACACCATCTGCCCCTTGCCCGTATCATCAGTTGAAGACACTTCAACGGGGGGAGCATGTTGAGACCTTGGCTCAACGACCGGCGCGGCGGCCAGAGCGAGACAGAGCATCGGACATCGCCGCCTGCGCCTACGAGTCATGACAGCTCGCCAAGCTCGCCAGTCAGCTGTTACACACTTCAACGTACACCCGCGCTCGCGCTCTTAAATTCACATATCTAGTCTTTGTTTGATTTGCACGTAACAGTTGTCATTATATTTCCTTTTACATATTACATATTCTTATTATACAGTCCACTCTAGTTTTATTCCAAGGAGCTGCTCGACTACTATCAGTTTTTGACTACAAAACGCAAGAATGGCAGTTTTTCTGTGGCAGATTGAAACAATTCATAAAGTTGAATAACATCGAAGAAAATAATAAGTGTGCATTGCTTCTAACACACTTACCGGATGATTCTTACCGGCTTGCGAAGAATTTAGCTCACCCTGGAGATTTAGAAGCAATCTCCTACGAAGAGCTAGTTCGGTTACTCAACAACCATTTTACGCCGAAAAGGTCGACGTTCGCCGACAGGGCGACATTTTATGCAGCGACGAGATTCGACGATGAAACCATCGAAAATTGGATAGTTCGTTTACGTGGACTGGCTGCATTGTGCGAATTCGGCACGGAACTGGATACTCTGCTGCGGGACCGGTTCATCCTGGGTCTGAACGCGGGACCGGAACGTGATAGACTCTTCGAACAGGACGCAAGTAAACTCACCTTGGCGGCAGCAGTGGAGATAGCAGCTCAGGCGGCGTGCGCGCGACAGGCGCGACGCAGCCTCGCAGAGCCCGCGGTGGCAGCTGTCGTTAAGGAGGAGCCCGTGTACATGGTGCGCCAGGGCGGCGGCAGCTCCGGCAGCGGCGGCGGCGGCGGCTCCGGCGGCAGCGGCGGCGGCGGCTCCGGCGGCGGCGGCGGCGGCGGCTCCGGCGGCGGCGGCGGCGCTCGTAATCAGTCGGGAAGTGTTCGGTGCTCAGTGTGCGGTCTCAAAAACCATAGTGCGAGTGTGTGTCGGTATAAAAATTATACTTGCCAATCTTGCGGTACGAAGGGACACCTAAAGAAAGCATGCTCGAGGAAGAACAGACAATCCCGGGTAAATTGTGTCGAGGAAAAGGAATCCGATTGCGGCGACTGTAAGGAATGCGCTTTATTTAATATGAGGTATGTGCAATATAAACCTTTAAAATTAAATGTGGTAGCTAACGGCATAGATTTAATAATGAAACTAGACTCTGGTTCTGGAACGTGCATAATACCCGACAGTGTTTATTTTAATTATTTGTCTAGTACTTGTTTAAAAATGTGTATGTACAACGGCCATAAAATCGCGCCATTAGGATTTTTCAATTGCCATGTGAAATACAATAACAGGGATGCTTGGCTTCATTTTTATGTCTTAAAAAACGGGGGCCCGCCCTTATTAGGGCGTGATTTTATGGCGAAGTTCGGCCTTACCATCACGTCGGAATTAAATAGCATTAACGGTGAGAATAAAAATAATGTGCAGATTTTATTAGATGAATTTTCAGATTTGTGGAAAGATGAATTAGGCTGTTTCAACAAGTTCCAAGTAGATCTACACCTAAAAGATAATGCAATTCCAAAATTTTTTAAATCTAGACCGCTACCATTTGCGTTGAAGGAAAAAGTTAGTGACGAAATAGACAGGCTCATTAAATTAGGTATTTTAATTCCATTCAGATTACGCCACTCCTATAGTACCGGTTTTAAAAAACGACGGTAAAGTAAAGATCGCTGGGGATTACAAGTGCACATTAAATAAAGATTTAAAAATCGAGAAATACCCCTTGCCACGTATAGAAGAAGTTTTTGCAAAGTTAGGAGGGGGTGAGCATTATTCCAAAATTGATCTGAGCAATGTCTACAACCAATTTGTTCTGAGCGAATCATCACAGGCCCTCACAACTATCAACACGCCAAAGGGACTTTTCAAATATTCCCGCCTAGCGTACGGGCTAGCCAACGCCCCGGCTATTTTTCAGCGAGCGCTGGAAACGCTCCTGGCGGGAATAGATGGCGTCACGTGCTGGTTCGACGACATCTGCTGCACAGGTCCTGATGAAGCCACCCACCTAAGTAGGCTGCGGGAGGTGCTGAGTAGACTGCAGGATTACGGCCTACGACTTCATAAAAGTAAGTGCGCTCTATTTCATGAGAGTGTTACCTATTTAGGGTACGTGATCGATAAAACTGGTCTACGGACGTGTCCGAGTAAAGTCGAAGCGATATTAAATTCACCGGCTCCGACAAATGTCGTAGAAGTACAACGGTTTTTAGGAGTAGTTAATTATTGTCGTAGTTTCATTCCGAACGCATCGAGTCTTTTGAGTCCGCTCCACGAACTTCTGCGCAAAGATGCGCGGTGGGAGTGGGGACCGCGGCAACAAGCCGCGTTTGAGCGCACGAAGCGAGAACTCGCGTCGGAGCGCGTGTTATCGCATTTTGATCCTAGCGCGCCGCTCGTGTTGAGCGTGGACGCCGGGCCCGCGGGGCTCGGCGCGGTATTGGCTCACGCGCCGCCCCCCGCACTCCCTGCGCACCCTGCTGATAAACGCGGTGTCGAGCGGCCGATCGCGTTCGCTTTTAGATCGCTTACAGCGAGCGAGCGGAATTACAGCCAAATTCAAAAGGAGGCTACGGCGATAATATTTGCGGTCACTCATTTTCACCAATACCTCTACGGAAGGGACACCCCATTCATTCTTAAAACCGATCACAAACCACTATTGTCGATACTGGGCGAAAACAAAGGGATTTCTATTACCACCGCAGCGCGTCTTCAGAGATACGCTATCATTCTCTCGGCGTATAACTACAAGGTTCAGTTTGTAGGTAGCAAAAATAATGAGATCGCAGACTATTTTTCAAGGTCTTTTCCTACCGATAATCCTAAATCAGAAACTAATTACACGTGTCGTTCGTACCTAAATTTTTTAGATTCTCATTCAAGACCGATTTAATTTTCTGATATTAAGGAAGAAACGTCCAAGGATCCCGTTTTGGTAAAGGTAATGAAGTACATGAGCGTAGGCTGGCCTCGAAAAATTACCTGCAATAATATTTTGCCGTACTTCAAATGCAAAGCGGATTTGGAAGTTCAGGAGGGATGTTTATTTAGAGGCTATAAATTAGTTATACCTACCAAGTTTAGGGAAAAGCTGTTGAGCGAGTTGCATTCGACTCATCTTGGTGTCGTAAAGACTAAGAGTGAAGCTAGAAGTAGGATGTGGTGGCCAAATATCGATGCAGACATAGAAAAATGTATAGCAAGCTGTTCTGTTTGTGCCGAAACGCGCAGCGCGCCCCCGCCGCGCGCTTGGTACAGAATACACATAGATTACATGACTATTCATCAGAGAGTGTACCTAGTGGTTGTTGATGCGTTTAGTAAGTGGTTAGAGTGTATCTACATGGAATCTGGAACTACAACTAGAGCTTTAATTCACAAATTAAAATATTTATTCTCACGTTATGGTATACCTAATGTTATTGTTTCCGACAATGATGTTAAGATTTGCTCATCCGAATTTGTCGAATTCTGTCAACATAATAATATTCATTATTTAACGTCTCCCATTTACCATCCCGCCAGCAACGGTTTAGCGGAAAATGCTGTTAAAACGTGTAAAAAAAATGATAAAATCTATTCTGTCCAGTGGGGGAAACCGAGAAATAAATGATAAATTATTGGAGTACCTGTTTCACTACCGCAATAGTTGCCACTGCACCACTGGCAAATCGCCAGCGCAGTTAATGTTGGGGAGATCTCTAAAGTCGAAGTTGGACATGATCTTGCCCGGAGACCGATTACCTCATAAAGAAACGGAAACTGTAGTGAATAAGAGGTCTCTTTCGGTGGGCGATAGAGTGTGGGCTAGGTGGTACATTGCTAGGAAGGGTAAATGGGAACGAGGAATCATAAAAAATGTAATCGGTAATAGATTGTATGAAGTGTATTTTGATAGGTATAAGGTTATTTGTAAGCGGCACATCGATCAAATTATCAAAAACAAGGGCGAGCACGCAAGTTCAGAGAACCAGGATATTGATAATTACTATGAGTCAAATTCACCACGAGAACCAAGTCAATCGAATCCAATGGAACGACCGTCCTCGCCTATTGTAGTTGCTGGGTCGCCTCCCCCCCGCTCACCGGCGCCGAACCAGCGCGAGCGTGCGGAGGAGGAAGAAGCGGTGGACACGTCCGCGTCAGTCGCAGACGATATAAGTGAATCTGATACTCCACCTTCGGTTGAACCGATCAGTGGGGTACCGGATG
Source organism: Mythimna loreyi (assembly GCA_029852875.1). Classification (NCBI taxonomy): domain Eukaryota; kingdom Metazoa; phylum Arthropoda; class Insecta; order Lepidoptera; family Noctuidae; genus Mythimna; species Mythimna loreyi. The sequence continues at coordinate 16,120,466 of CM056798.1, forward strand.
AACCAGTCAGTGACGGTTCGGTAGGCCGTTCGATGCGCCGTAGACATAAGGTAGATTATAAGATATTGTTTTAAATAGTTGTAACCACTAAGTTTTAATGTTACTTATTCTTATTGTGCAGGTTTCCTAATTAAGTTAAATAGAAGAGGAGGGAGTTGTGGTGTATGCGTATAATACGAGTAGTTACTTAAGTTAATGTACCTACGTACGCGCCGGGCCGGACGGGCTGCGACCCCGCACCCGCGCTTCCCTTCGTCAGTATTAAATCTGCTATGCAAGCGAATGGATGTTGTTTCTCTCCGCCTGACCACCCTAATACTCACCTATAGTTCATTACACCTTGTGAATCTCAGAAAACGGTGGCCATTACTTTTCCGGCCGATTTTACAGTTTTCGCCTTCTTTGGAGCACGTTCCCCGGTCTGGATCCATTGTTTTGATTGCTCCTTGGTCTCTTGTGTACCAGTGAATCCAGGTTTCATCGACGGTCACAAAACGACGCAAAAACTCCTCTGGATTCCGCTTAAACAGCGCCAAACACGTCTCCGATGTGGTCTCACGGTTGCGCTTGTTTTCTGGTGTGAGTAAACGCGTCACCCATCGCGCCGACAGCTTTTTCATGCCCAGTTCCTCGTGAAGAATATGATGCACTGTTCCTTCTGTTCCTTCTGAAATGCCTACAGTCTCAGCTAGCTCCCGAACCTTCAATCGGCGATCTGCCAATACCAAATCATGGATTTTTTTAATGTTTTCCTCCGTAGCAGCTGTTTTCGGTGCACCTGGACGCGGTTCATCAAAAACCGACGTACGGCCACGTGCAAACTCGTTGAACCAATTCTTGACGGTGGCCATCGATGGAGAAGAGTCACCGTACACAGCATCCAAGCGCTCTTTGATTTCGATGCGCGTTTTCCCTTCCAAAAATAGGAATCGAATCACCGAACGATATTGCTCTTTTTCTATTTTTGTAAAACCGATCGACTTTACTATTTTCTTTTTCTATTTTGTAAAAACGAAACCGATCACGTTCGCTTCCATAAGTTGTCAAATGAAAACAAATGAAGGGATTGGAATTAAAATTTAAAAAAATAATTAAAAAAGAATGTGCTACACTGTGGTAAAACTCTTTTGAAACTACAGCGCCCTCTGGCGATGAGGCTAGGTACTTATTGAATGCACCTCGTATCAGTCTTAACAAGACCAGACATTTCATATTGTGTGTAAGCTACTTAAGCCAGTTCAACAACAGTTGGTTTGTTGTATGTAAAAAACAATGCAGATATAGTTGTATATGTTGATGCAGATTGGGCATCGGACACTATAGACAGACGATCCTATACAGGGTTTCGTTTTATTTATTCTGGGTGTGTAGTTTCTCATGAGTGTAGAAAGCAGCAAACAGTTGCATTATCAAGCACTGAAGCCGAATACATGGCAATCTGTGAAGCCAGTAAAGAGGCTATATTCCTTAAGAACCTGTTACAGGACTTGTTAATAGAGATTGTGGGCCTATATTATTGTATAATGATAACCAAAGCACCCAAAAACTTTCTAAAAACTGTATGTTTCATAGAAGAAGCAAACATATAGATGTCAAATTCCATTTCATTAGAGAAGTTGCGGAAAAGAAATTGGTTAAGATTAATTATTTGAGCACTGTAGACATAAGCATTATAATTTTGTAGAGAAAATAGGTATTGCTAAAATAAAATAAAAAAAAAAATTAAGAAGTAACTATGTTTGGATTATTTTAATAAGTGGTAGTATTGTTAGTGGCGCCATCTAGTTATAAGAATGTATAACTTATACTTCCTATATGTAAAACTTCTAATAAAAGTCAGTCTGTCGAAAGCTACCGATCTCGTTTTAATAGCTACTCGACTAGATCAAACATTTTTTGCCGTCAATGTACAGTATATTGAAAATGCCTCAGTAGTAATTAAAACTTTAGGTGTAACAGAGATGTGGGACAGAAGTACATCAGATTATCTACGAGAAAAGTTATATCTTGAGAAAATACCAAATAAATGTGGATCAAAATGCGATTACATCAGATAATGGGGCCAATATGTTGAAATTGATTTGCTCGATGAACGATATTTTGAAAGAAGTTATAAGTTACGATGAGGATTCGGATCTAGAATGCAGTGACCAATTATTAGATATAAATTTTCCGTCCGATGAATGTATCCCATATGAAATAACAACAGTTCGTTGTGCTGCATACTCACTGCAGCTTGCTATTCAAGATGCGCTAAAAGAAGACGAATCCCTTCCTATAATTGAACATGCGCGCTCGAAAATTCCGGACGCCTACTATGAAAACATTTTATAAAATCGGCTAAAAAAAATAAAGCCATTTTAGATAATAACACACGATGGCATTCAACTTTTGATATGTTACAGCGTTTGGAAACTTTAAAGGTTTTTTGCTCTGAAGTCTCTGGAGAAGCGTTGTATTGTTCTCACACTTTTTGAGATGCTACTGATGATTTACTAAGTTCTCTGACGCCAGCTACAATGTGCACTAAGAAGCTAGAAGAGAAACAGCTTACTCTGAGTGATTTTTTTCACGTTTGGACAAAATGTTATTTAGATACTTCACACATTTTTTTTTTATGGTAGGTAAAAATCATCGAATGACGAATCCCACTTTTGGGCGGAGCGGGAAACAGTGTCAGACTCTTACTGACTAAAGAACCTACCCCGTGCCTTCCTTGCCTTATTCCCAGAGCCCCGGTGTAACGCTTTCGCATCAACCCTCAGCTCCGGGAGGCTTCGACCCTGTAGGGCCCCTACAGTGTGCTGACAACTCCTTGAGGCGCGCGGGAACGGAGCGCGCTGTTGACGACTTGGGCTCGGTCTGGACTGCTACCAGGCTACCGGACGGCGAGCTACCCATTGCTCACCGTCCGCAAGCCAGTGTCTACGGTGGCCGGATATCATCAGCAGGATCGCGGCGGCGACGGCTACGGCGAGTGCGCCGTTGCCTTTGCCTTATGCGGTCAGCCTCCTCCTTTACGAGCATTACTGCCTCGCAGAAGGAGGCGACCGCCTGCCACTCCTCCTCGCTGCGGACCATGGCCTGAACCAAGGCCCGGCGCGAGAGCTCGCCGCCGCCGATCACCCCCACGAGGGCACGGCGTTGCTCTTCCCAAGCAGGGCACACTTCTACCGTGTGCTCCACCGTGTCCTCCGGGCTGGCCACACAGTGGCGACACCCGGGCGTCTCTTCCGCACGGATCCGGTGCAGGAACCTCCCGAACTTGCCATGTCCGGTGAGGACCTGCGTCATGCGAAAGGTGAGGACGCCGTGAGGTCTATCCAGCCACGCCTCAAAGAGGGGGGCACTACTGCCGAAATTATGGCGTGCCCAGCGCTAGGTTGCGACAGTCGCTGTTTCCATTTCACCATGAGATCCCGCCGGAGCTCTTTCCGCCAAGCCAGATACTTCACACATGCAAACACCTCTTGCGCAACAGATATGTTTATTTATGAAAAATAGACAACAGTTGGCTTTGCAAGAAATTGATGAAACATTGAAACTCCATGGAAAGAGACTAACAGATTTCGGACTTCCGGAACCAGATATTGGTGAAAATAATGTTTTCTTATCTGATCCCGTTTATGACTGTGAAATTGAAAAAGCAAATGGCTATGAAAAATACCAAAAATTGAACACCGAACAAAAATGTGTGGTCGATACAATACTAAACTCTGTGAATAATCCCACAGAGAGAAAGCTGTTTTACCTTGACGGCCCAGGAGGAACTGGAAAGACTTTCTTATTTACAACTATTTTGCATATTTTAAGATCTGAAAATAAAATTTGCCTACCCATAGCGTTTTCCGGTATTGCAGCAACTCTGTTAGATGGTGGTAGAACAGCTCACTCGCGATTCAAAATTCCAATTAATTCAGATGTAGATTCTACGTCTCATATGTCGTTAGGGTCACCAGCAGCTAATTTATTGAAGGAAACTCATTTAATCATTTGGGATGAAGCACCCATGACTAAATGTCATGATATTGTTGTAGTTGATCGACTCCTTCAAGATATAATGAAAAATAAATTACCTTTTGGAAGCAAAACTTTGTTATTCGCAGGAGATTTACGTCAGATTTTACCAGTTGTATTAAGCAATTTTCAATGTGGCCAAACTTAACTCAATTCCAATTGGCTCATAATATGAGAGCGCACGATGATTTAGAGTTTGCTCAATGGGTATTAAAGGTAGGCGATGGATCAGCTAATGAAGATGATGACGACCTCATTGAACTGCCTCAACGATGCATTGTGGATAATTCAATTGTAGACCATATTTTTGGTGTTTCCCTGAACACAAATGATTATAAAAGTTATTCAATGAAAGCTATCCTTACTCCCAAAAACGATGATTGTTTTCAATTGGACGACCAAGTTGTCGAAAAAATCCCCGACCTGCTTAAAATTTATGAAAGTTCTGACGCTGTGGTTGAGGACGACCATAATGATGTTTTAAACTGTCCCGTAGAATTTCTAAATACTATAACGCTTGCAGGACTACCACCACACATTCTAAAATTAAAAGTTAGTTGTATAGTAATGCTTTTGAGAAATTTAAACCCGACTGTTGGGTTGTGCAATGGAACCCGTCTTATTGTTAGAGCGTTAGCTTCACGTGTCATTGATGCCGAAATTATTTGTGGTAGCCATGTGGGAACCAGAGTTTTTATTCCTCGAATTCGTCTCCAGCCATCTAACAGTCAACTGCCTTTTAAATTTTGTCGGCTTCAGTTTCCCATTCGCATAGCATTCGCTATGACAATCAACAAAGGCCAGGGACAAACTTTCGACACAATCGGAATATTTTTACCTAATCCTGTGTTCACCCATGGACAGCTCTATGTTGCCTTCTCTCGAGTTCGAAGATTCGATGATGTAAAAATTCAAATTATCAATACCACTGAACAAGGCTTGAAAGGTGAGAGAAATTTTGTCATAATCAACCTGTGATGTATAATAGAGAATATTTTTTTATATGTACCTTTGCCAAAATTCTCGGATAAGTACTCATTGTAAAATTACAATTTACATACTTCCTAATATTATTCTTGATTTAGCCAATTTGGATAAAGAACCACAATTTCATTTTTTATTTTTAAAATTAGTAAGTACTTATCTACCTGTCAAAGTAGAGAAAAAGACTGAGTGCTTAAAACAAAGAGGTTTACACAGAGTAAACCTTAAAAATTATATGTTTTGTTAATTTGTGTTAGTTTATTTTGAATGTTAATTTGAATTAAAAATAATTTGTGTAAAAACTTTTGCAGTTTTTATTTAAAAAATATTTATTAAACATAACGAACGAAGCTATACGAATCTATGCCTTGCTTATTCCTTTAATATTCCTTGAGAACCGATGACTACAGAAATTTCTACCTACATTTTGCAATTAGACGTGTATTATGAGTCAAATTTCACCCGAGCGAAGCCGGGTTTTCCACTAGTTATCTTTATAACCTTTACGACCGACAGTTTTTACTTAGATATTATAGTTTTTTTCGTAAATTGAATAACGGACGGCTTGGCGTGGGGTGGGCGACATTATCATGGCGACGGGGGGAGACTTTACCCAAGGTAATCCCTCCGTTTCTGTTGCAATAATATTTTTTGTTTTATTTCAGATAAGTATACATACACACAATGTCCTTCAAATATAAGAAAAAAGAAACGACTAGAAAGAGAAGCAATTTAGATCTGTCAGCAATAAGAAATGCTGTATGTGACATTGATAACGGCAAGTCTATTAGAGCTACTGCTTTGGAGTACGGAATAGATCGAAACACTTTACGAAATTATTTAAGAGACAGACCAAATTGTTAAAAATTAAAGGAATATTAATCGTAGTTGTGGTAAATAATTAAAACGTATTTTAACTATAAATGGAAGTTTTATTTCACTGTTAGAAAGCGCGGCAACAAAAGTTAACAAAGCAGAGCCAACAGCTATGTTCGCACTATGGACAAAAAAAAAATATTCTGGTTGCGTTCCTATTCACTAACACCCTCCCTAGGGATGCAACCCCATCCTTTTTACACAATACAAATGCTTGTCAGCAGTGGTGCCCTTAGTTAAATTATCAGCAATCATTTCCTCACCCTTAACATAAGTAAACTTTATATCGCTTGCTCGACCTGCTCTTAAAATTAGATTTTGTTAAAGTCGCATTAGTCATTAAGCTCGACTTAACTTAAAACTGATTATATAATACACAAAAAGAAAATATTTCGTGAGACGCAAAATATCTCTGATTCTGATGGAAGCAGCACAGAAAACGACGATGATTTTTCTATACATGACACCTCAGATGACGAACAATTAATACCCGATTCTGATTCTATTATAACATATAAAACAGTTGAAGAAGAAATAGGAAATGATCTCAATATTCAAGAAGAGACTGATATTATAAACAAAATAACTGACAAAGACTGTGAATTTCCAAACATCGAAGATGATTTTAGTGTAGGTGATAGTGTATTAGTGAGGTATTTTATAAAACAATCTTGGAAATATTATGTTGGTTGTATAGAAAGAATAGAAGTTGATAAAACTGTAAGTTATACTGTGCTATTTTTAAAAACAATTTATAAACCAACATTAAAATTTGTACCTACAAAAAGAGATCGTGATGTTGTTCCCGAATTAAGTGTAGTAAAAAAAATAGAGGTAGAGTTGAATGGGAAAGCATATCTCTTAAAAAATACTTCTGATCAAATATATTTTTTATAACTTGATTTATTGTCATTTATTAATGTATGTCAGGTCTATAATAATTAATGTCGAAGTTACAAAGTACATTAGTTTGTCACGGGTTGAGTTTTATTTGATAAAAATTAGATTCAAGATTTAATAAGGTAATTGTTCTTAAAGTTACGAGTAATTTACAAGCAAAGATTTCCAAAAATTTTGATATTGTTATACAAGGTTAGTTCTTTTTGACTTGATATCCGCCATATCGAAAAATAAGTTGATTAGAATGATATGAAGTCAAGAATACTAACTTTTTAAAATGTTTTTCTATAATTTCGTTTTTTTTTTGACGTGACAACGTCTTAAATTAGGTTGCGGCTGGGAGTCACTTATGAAAAAGTGTAACGCTCGGTAACGTTACGATGAGTCACCGAACGAGAGAGAGGCCCGACTGCATGCAATGTTTTAGTAAACAAAATATACACTTCTCATCAAAAAAATCGAAACACCTTGCAAGTTTACGTTTTGTCAGGATTATCAGAAAAATGTGTACATTTAGGAATAAATGTTAAATGTCGTTTAATAGTGAGTAATATGAGCTTATCAAATCTTAATGTTAATGTTCTAAATTTAAATGAATTTTTCATAGGTTTCGTATTTTGTTAAATGAGTCATTTTTATTCCGTATGGAGTATAAAGGAAATGGATAAAACAACACACGTAAATGAAAAAAAAAGCTAAAAAACGTTTATTTAATAACTTGTATTCCCTCCCCGAGCTCTAATTACTGCTTCCATACGGTTCTTCATCGATCGGATGAGAGTCACGATCACATGCTGTGGTATATTGTCCCATTCCTCTTGGATTGCATCTTGCAGCTGGCTAAGTGTTTCTGGGGCAGGATCTCTTGCTCGAATTCGTCTCTTTAATTCATCCCATAGATGTTCAATGGGATTCATGTCCGGGCTTCTTGCTGGCCATTCCATAATAGAGATATCGACTTCGTTAAGATAATCTCGTACGACGCCCGCGGTGTGAGCCCTAGCATTGTCGTGCATGAATATGAAGCCGTTGCCAATAAAATGTGCATAGGGCATCACATGAGGCTCGAGACACTCTTCGACGTACCGATGACAGTTTAGTGCAGGCAGACGTGGCCCAGACACGAAAGCAAGCTCTGTCTTACCGTCGGCGCTGATTCCTCCCCAAACCGTCCACGAACCGCCACCATAGCTGACCTTTTCTTCAATGCAGCATTGTGCATAGCGTTCTCCGTCTCTTCTGTAGACCTTGTTTCTTCCGTCGTTACCATACAGCATAATTTTACACTCATCAGAAAAGAGAACTTTGCTCCACTGTAGGTATGACCAATTTAGGTGCTCACGTGCAAAGTTAAGGCGCGCTCTTCGATGGTCTGCAGTTAATTTCGGCCCATTTGCTGGCTTATGCGGTACCAGTCCACGATCCTTCAACCTTCTTCTAATTGTAGAGTCACTTACAGCCACCCTTCGTACAACACGAAGCCGCTGCTGCAGTTGAAAAGCGTTAAGGCGTCGATTTCTTAAAGAAGTTGTTACAATAAATCGATCATCTCGCTCAGAAGTGACCCGATTCCTGCCAGATCCTGAACGGCGCGTGAACAAACCAGTCTCCGATAACGTTTATAGACTCTATGAACAGATGACAGGCTTAGATGCAGTCTTGCAGCCACAACACGCTGACTAAGGCCAGAATCCAGCAATGCCACAACTTGGGCGGCTTCTGTGGGCGAAGTATCCATACGTTTTAGAAAAAAAACCTTTTTTCAGACGTCCCAAAGTCACAGTGTTGAAATAAAAAAAATGTTGAAATAAAAAACAAAAAGTTTAAGGATAGGCGCCAATTTTTAGTTTTTAAACGCTAAATGTACTCCAACCCTAAACACACATTTGTCTCAAAACAGTGATTCATTTCGTTTATAAGATAAACAAATGAAATTCTAATTTTGAATTTTCGCTTATTACTGTAATGGGGTCATTTTCACAAAAAGTGTACAATCGTGTTTTCAGGGTGTCCCACAACTTTTCTTAACTATTTAACAAATAATTTCCACATTTAAGTAAAACAATACTAAAAATAAGGATCTATGGTTAGTTGTTAACAATATTATATATTGTTGCTAAATAAAAACACAGTCATATTACCAACATTTTCAAAAATAGAAGGTACCTATTTTAGCGCTGTCCCACTACAAATCACAGTAAAATAACATAAAATTTACATATTTTGTAGACTTATCTATACTGATTTGATTGATTTTTCTGAAAGTTTAGTTGTTTAAGATTTTTTTTTATAATTACACAAATAGTGTAATATACACAAAATATTTTAAACAATTATATTCATGTGAGGACATAAATTAGCTAAAGTGGAAAATTCCTTTCCGAAACCCCATTTTTTACGAAAATTTACAATTCAAACTACTACTTATGCATATTTTTTGTCAATTGGTAACATTTGTAAAGCTGTCATTGGCTGTTTCTACCATAATTCGTCCATTTTGACGGCGACCAGCAAACGATAACACGTGCTTTAACAACGGTCCGTTTTTAATATTCCACAACCGCAACCAATTTCGAAGTAAGTACTGAATTCTACATCTTGCAAATTATTTTGATATCTTTATGAACTTTTAGTGAACCCAATTTGATAACAAGTTTCTTGGTCTGATGTGTTAGTTAAATTTAAATGAAATAATAGTGTTCAAGGGTAGAATTCCGATACTTCCGTTCCGTTACCAAAACGCAGGTAACGTAGAATTGGAAGTAAAAAGTTTCGGAATGGAATTCTTAGGAAGATGGTACATTATATTCATGTCACTTTGTATCTCCGAATAAGAATTCTAATATATTCGGAAAAGATTCGAATGACATAAGTTCTAGAAAAATGTATGCATTTTAATAATATTGACATGAGTACCTACCTATCCAAAATTTTTTTTTTCAGGTACTTAATAAAAAATGGTTATTTTTGCAAACGTTGATAAATACCTAACTAAAAATGATTTTATATTATTGCAAGAGTCATTATGGCCGTGGGTAATCACTCATTTTCGAATTGCAGAAAAATGTTTTGGTTGTGAATTTCCTACAACTTTGGTTCATAAACCATACCACTTTATTATACACGATAACACTAAAGTGAAAAATTTAATAAATTTTGTTTTTTTTTGGTGTCAGCAATGCACATTATAAGCAATATATGATCATTATTGTGAAGATGAATGCGATTATTGTGAATAAACAATCCTTAACAAAACGAGCTGTTAAGAGTCTCTACCTATAGTAATATTCCAATAATGTGGTTGTCGTTTTGCTAGGATGTAGGCTCATTAGTCAGTAATTCACGTCGTATTTGTATATTATACTATACAATATTCAAGTATATGTATTTTTTACTTTAAAGATGCCACTTACGCCAGCTGAAAAAATGAGAAGATATCGGGAAAAACTTAAAAAAGACCCCGAAAGGTATGAAGAGTATAAAAAGAAAGATTTAAATAGAATTAAATTAAAGAATAAAAAAATAACAGAGTTATCAGAAAATTAAAAAGGAAACCAGAGGCAAAAATTGAGAGAACAGAAAAAAAGACAGAAAGCGAAAAAAACTGACCTTGAAAAGGACAAAACTAAGAATAATGAACCTACATCCTCTAAAACACCTACTAATATATGTATGAACAAAAAACATTTATTAACTATTAGAAGGTTGCGGCGTATGTACGAAAATGCTATCAATAATAATAAAAAGTTGTGTAAAATTATTCAAAAAACAAGAAAACAAATATACCGTTTAAAGGTTGTAAATAGAAAAACAATCGAAAATTTAAATGATAAAATAATAAAAATGAAAGCAAGAGAAGAAGTTATGGAAAGTGCTCTACGCTCAGTATATAATAAAACAAAAAGCCAAGCAGATAAACGTGTACTAAAGAGTGTTGTTAACATCGTTGCAGTGAAAAAGAACAAATGTAAATCATACGTTGCAAAACTGTTAGGATTACGTGGGCGTATAAGAGTTCGACAACCGGCAAAATTGCGAAGAAACTGTGAGATTTCAAAAGAGCTGAAATTGTTTTTTGAACGTGATGATATAAGTCGTAGCACAAGCGGAAAGAAAGAATGTAAAACAGTTAATAAAAAAAAGAATCAAATTCGATATCTTACTGATAAACTTTTCAATTTGTTCAAAATTTATAAAAATGAGGGTGGACGATTTAGTTTTGCAACTTTTTTTAGATATAAACCAGCATATGTACTATCACCTAACATACACAACCGAAATACTTGTTTATGCATAAAACATAGCAATATGGAAATGATGTTTTTGAGTTTGCTTAGAAACGGTGCATTTCCTGAAAATATTAAATCACTTTCTGACGTGATTACTAAATTGTCTTGCGATCAAAGTTCCTACAATATTTTTTTTTTTTTTTTTTTTATGGTAGGTGAAAATCATCCAATGACGAAACCCGCTCTTGGGTGGAGCGGGAGACTAGTGTCAGACTCTTACTGACTAAAAAACCTACCCCGTACCTTCCTTGCCCTATTCCTGGAGTCGAGGTAACAGTTTCCCACCACCCTCTAGACTCCGGGAGGCTTCGACCCTGAAGGGCCCCTGCAGTTTGCTGACAACTCCTTGAGGCGCGCGGGAACGGTGCGCGCCGTTGACGACTAGGACTCGGTCTTACAGACGACCGGACGGCGAGCTACCCATTGCTCACCGTCCGCGAGCCAGTGTCTACGGTGGCCGGATATCGGCAGGATCGCGGCGGCGACGGCTACGGCGAGTACGCCGTTGCCTTTGCCTTATGCGGTCGGCCTCCTCCTTTACGAGCATTACTGCTTCGCAGAAGGAGGCGACCGCCTGCCATTCCTCTTCGCTGCGGACCATGGCCTGAACCAGGGCCCGGCGCGAGAGGTCGCCGCCGCCGATCACCCCCACGAGGACACGGCGATGCTCTTCCCAAGCAGGGCACACCTCCACCGTGTGCTCCACCGTGTCCTCCGGGCTCGCCTCACAGTGGCGACACCCGGACGTCTCTTCCGCACGAATCCGGTGCAGGAATCTCCCGAACTTCCCATGTCCGGTGAGAATCTGCGTCATGCGGAAGGTGAGGACGCCGTGAGGTCTATCCAGCCACGCCTCAAAGAGGGGCACTACCGCTGAGATTACGGTGTGCCCAGCGCTGGGTTGCGACAGTCGCTGTTTCCACTTCACCATGAGATCTCGCCGGAGCTCCTTCCGCCACGCCTCGACATGTTCGGGCAGCGGATCTTCGCCCCGGCGTTGCACCTCCACGCGCTGGTCGTGCATGCGTGCAAGGACTAATTGTATGTATGGTAGATGTACAATTTGTGAACATTTTTTTGCACTACTTAAAACTGTTCGTTGGGAACAATGGGAACGTGTTGATCATAGTTATGAGAAAATGGAAAAAGGAGTTTTAAAAAAGTATATAACGAAAAAGACTATAAAAAATCAGAAACATGGAAAACTAGCAGAATTAAAACAAATTTTTGAAAAAAATATTCCTCTGTATAAAATTCATATTTTTAATTTCAAACATCAACACACTAAATACAGAGAGAAAATACAAACATTAGGTCCGCATGAGGCATTAATTCTTTGTGATTTTAGCAAAAATTATGAATGTAAGTTGCATCAAGAAGTACAGGCCACTCATTTTGGAGCCTCGAAAAATCAAATCACTTTACATTGTGGCATGATTTACTGGGATTCTGGATCGCAATCATTTTGTTCCGTTTCTGACAATAAGTGTCATGAACCACACGCTATTTGGGCTCACCTCTTACCTGTTATTAAGTTATTAAAATCAAAATGTCCTGATATTAAACGGATTCATTTTTTTTCGGACGGACCCAGTTCACAATACAGACAAAAGAAAAACTTTTTCCTTTTAAAGTTTTATACGACAGAACTAGGCCTTGATATGTGTACATGGAATTTTTCCGAAAGCGGGCACGGAAAGGGAGTAGCGGACGGAATAGGCGGTTCTGTTAAAAGAACTCTCGACAAACAAGTTGCTTACAACTGGGACATCACAAACGGCAAAGAAGCCTTCGAAATGCTTAAGTCAGTATCAAAATCCATACAGTTCTTCTTCATCGAAGAGTCAGATATACAAATGGTTCAAGAACACGTTCCCATTGATCTCAAACCAATACCGGGGACGATGCAAATTCATCAAATAATAAGTTTTGCAAATTCGACTTACTTATTAAATAGATTGTTAAGCTGTTTTTGTAAAATCGAAAAGGAGTCTGAAACCTGCAATTGTTATGAATTGAAAAAACATTTAATTCAAAATAGCCCAGTAAACATAGAACCTTCCAATACAATGTTACCATCAACCAGCAAGATCACTAGCACATTAACTGATCCTTTGTTAATCAACCTTGATCCGATACAAAATGTAGACACTGAAAAATCAGATTTAGATAATTACTTAATAATAGCTGAGGCAATGACACCAGACCTACCAATTCTGTATTTGGATAATTCTAGTCCAGATATAACTGAAAATTACAGCTGGGACGGAAAAATCACTGAATGTTTCACGGAAACAGTCAGCGAATCTATCGTTCTAGATGAAGACAGGGACGGTAAGATAGAAGAAGAGTCTAGTTCACAACCTACAGATGACAAAAAACAAAAATTTGAAGAGGTGCATGCTCCTGTAATAACAGTACCTTTAAAGGAAACACAAATTATTAACAAAATAAATATATATGACAGTCAAAATAATTCGAAGAAAGCATCTCATCAAAATCCAGGTAATTCTTCACATAGTTGTTTTAAAAGACCAGCTTCTTCTACTATGCTTACACAAAATGTTGCAAAAAAAAATCGTTCTGATCCTAAAGAAAATAAAAACCCTTCTATTAAGACAGTAATATCTCGAACTTTGGAGTGTTACGCATGTAAAAAAAATACTAAATTCCCCTCGGTAGATGTTACAAAATGTATATCGTGTAAACAATGGTTTTGTATCAATTGCAATGAAGGTAATAATCATATTGATTTTATATGTCGTAAATGTTTTGGTGAAGAATATATTTTGTAATAATTTGATCTCATTGACTATGTTTAATAATAGCTTTAGAATAGGTAAGGATAATGTTGTTTTATTGTTGATTGTTTTTTTGTTGATTGTTTGTAATTATGCAAAAAATTCTTGAGAGCTTTTACGCCTTCGCCATTTCATGTAAAATTTCAATTTTTTTTTATTCGAATTTGATGAACCAATTTTATTAAAACTTCATTTCATAAATAAAAAAAAAAGCAGAGAACATTTTCAAAAAAAACACACACAACACACACACACACACACACACACATTACACATACACACACACACACAACACACACACATTTTACCACTATTTACAACTTGTTATTATTATTAGTTACACATTAAATTTTTTACATTTTTAATTTACCATGAAAACAAAACCTTTTTTTAACACATTTTGATAATGTTCTATGCTATTTTTGTAGCCCTATTTATGTTTTATCAAATTTCATTGAAATCGGTTCAGATATTTCGAAAAAAAAAGATTGCAAAAAAAGTTTGCATGAAATGCAGTAAGTCGTAAACTACAAAACTGTTTTGGTAAAAACTTATTATACTATAATAATTTGATCTCATTTTCTTTGCAATGTACCTACAATTAATTATAGTTTCAGAATAATATATTTATAATATTGTTTTTATTCAAATATATATGTTGATTCAAAGTTACGTGTATTTATAATAACTGAAAAATTCGTAAGAGAGTTTACGAATTACGGCATTTCAAACAAAACAAGGCATTGGATGATTTCATAATTTTGAAAAAGTCCTTTTTTCGAAATGAATGAACTGATTTTAAATAAAATTCGTACGTATAATAAAAGGAATACATAGGTCTAAAAACGTATCAGAGAATATTTTCGAAAAATAGTGTTTAACAGCTAAATTATACCGATTTTAAATTCTCCATAGAAACAAAATTCAATTTTTTTTAAGACATTTTCGAAATGGTTTTTCGTTAAAATCGGTTGTCATTTCGAAAAAAAGGGACTTGAAAGTTAATATGAAATGCCGTAAAGCGTAAACGCTCGCAAAGCAATTTTTTCATGTTAAAAACGTTTTTATACTAATTTTAATAATTTGATTTCATTTTCTTGACAATGTCCAAATAAAGCTTTGGCGAAGGTAAATAATATCTAATGTTTTCATGTTTTTTTTTATTAATAACAGCGTTGAATTGTTTTCGTAGCTGTTCATACTGTATACAATTTGCAATATTTTGAATATTGATGTTCAAGTCTTTTTGTTAATGTACACTAGTCTTAAGAATTCTATTCCGTTACTGGTACAGTCAATTCCGTGACTGTCCTATTTTATATTTTGATTTAAATATTATTTATAGAGCGAAATTTCATCTAATCGTCATCAAATTTTAACAATTTAAAGGGTAATAATTTGATGTATATAAATTAAAAAAAGTTCCTATATTGTTTCCTAATTGAGTAATATACCAAAAAGTATTTGACTAATTTCGTCCAAAGAGTAACGTAATGGAAAATAAATTGATAAAAATGTATGTTTTTTGTAAGTGATTTTAATTGTTCCTTATTTTATATTGAAGTACAAAACATTATTACCAAACAATGCCAGTTAAATAAATCCAAGAGTTTTTTATTTTATTTTTATAACCGAAACCTTATAGTTGCGGAATGGAAGAAATTTTGTTTCCAAAGGGCATTAAATTATTTATATTTCATAAAAGAAAACAGAATAAGAGGTTCTATTATTATTTTCATATACAGAAAAGAATACCACTTGGGAATTTAATAAAAAAAAACGATTTAAAACAAAAAAATAAATTTCGATACATTTATAACAATGTACAGTTTTTGTGAAAATGACCCAATGGCCAAACTGCCAGCTATAATATATGTATTTTTTTTCACCGTATGAATTCTTTTTTGTGTTAAATTCGGACAGAAACAATGAAAACGGAAGTGTTTCGATTTTTTTGATGAGAAGTTTATTTCTATAGTTAAAATTTGTGCAATTCTTATTTTCATTCAATTCCTTGTTCCTATTGTGCAATTTAATTATATTCATATCAATAAATATTCTACCGAGAAAAAGACGTTGTCACGTAAAATCTTCGCCCGTAAAACCGACTTTACAGGCAACCATTTTTTTTTATTTTGTAAGTAGGTTTTAATAATATCTAAAGATCTAAATACCAGTTATGTAATTTATTTTCGAAAAAGAGTTTTAAAAAGATTTTACAGTTTCAGTTTTCCATACCAACAGAGAATTCCAGAAGTCATATTTCTTAAATGTTTTTAGATTTAGATCTTCGTATAAACTTGCGTATCGAATTTTATAAAAATCGGTTTAATTACTCTCGAAGAATATGTTATAACTTAATTTTTTTTTATGAAAAGCCATGCGATGAAACGCTTTTTAATAAAGATTTTATATTGTTTTTTGTTACTGTAATTACTAATTTTTTATGCTAACCAAAGACAAAAATAATTGATTTGTTATTGTTTTTGTTTTTTTTAATGAAGACTGTCCTAGTTGTTTTTTTGGTACAATAATTCGTTCTTCTAATAAGGTCAGTTACAAGGAGAATGGTTATATTAATTTTATTTGAAATAGAAGTAAAAACTATTTTGTGTTAAAAATAAAACTTCTTTCTTTAATACATATTTTGTTTTATTGAGTTTAAAATGTAATTTTATCAAATTATTTAATTTAGTATAAAATTAACAATTATCACAAAAAAAAACCCAACATTATAATGGCTAATGTACACTAGGCTTAATAAAATCACGTGTGTTACTTTTATTCACGTATGTTACAGTGTGTTACAATTTCACGACTGTTATGGTACAATTTTTGACGGCCATACTCTACAACTACCTCAAAGAAGTTCTGAAGAGTAAAGTTAAAAAATGGGTTTTTAATCTCGTTCATCTAGTTTGACCATACACTACGTATTACGGGACAATTTTGCTCATAAGTTCGAGATGTTTTTGATGTAGGTATTATAAATAGATATAATTATATCAATATTTATAGATATCCACTTAATAACGCAATGGTATTCGCGCCGTGGTGCATGCTGTAAAATTTTGTCCTAAAGAAGTTCAATATGTTATTAGTACAATAATTACATAGACGACGTTCAGCCTTTTTAATGTTCCCACTGCCGGGATACAGGGCTCCTCTCTAAGAGAAGGAATGGGCCATAATCCACCACTCGGGTCCAGTGTGGATTTGTGATTGTTTTTCCTTCACCATTTTGAGTTTGAAAAAATTAAAAATAGTGAGAAAACCATAATTTAAAGGAAGATGGGTTAAGAAATGGGGTAGAGAGGTAAGACAGGGACCGGGTGACATTTAGCAGAAGTTTTTAGTGTCGCAAAAAGTTTGGTCAATATTGCGCACGTTGTAACTTTGCAAGTATTGGCAAAAATTGGCCTAAAAATGGAAAGGAGAGTTCTTGAGTGTGACAAACTCTTACAAACTGTTAAACCTTTCCGACTTTGTTAACTGACTTTGACTACACTCCATGTTAGCATGCTGTTTGCTGATAAAGAGTTTGCAATATTGCTTCGTCATCAATTCAGACTATCCGTAGGATAAAGATATAAGATCCTTGATGCAACTGTTTGCTATTGTTTATATCACAAAATCTAGAATTAGCAATTTAAACCGTCTCCCATGCCGGTTTAAATTTGACATTTCTTTAAGTATAGCTTTACGCTAAACCGATGTCGTGCAATGCGTTAAGTTCGATTTAAGCTTAAGTCGAGTTTAAATCACACTAAATCTAGATTTAACTGAGACGTGCAAGCCACCCTAAATTATTAACGTGATCTTTAAGAAAATGATAGCGGATATCAATATGCCGCGACCTAGGCAGATAACAATCATTATTGGACAATTTAATTGCACTCTGGTTATCACTAAATATGACAAGTGGGTGGCTCTGTTCTTGACCAAGTTCAGCATGCAGTTGTTGGAGCCACAGCGCCTCCTGCGCCGCTGACGACATCGACATGTACTCGTCCTCAGCAGTAGATAGAGCCACAGTCTGCTGCTTTTGTGACCGCCAAGATATTGCACCACCCTGCAACCATAAAATGTAACCCGTGCACGACTTCCTGTCGCGCACATCGCTTGCCCAATCAGCATCACAATATCCTGTGATTTTCTCATTACCATCTTTGGTATAAATCAACTTCAAGTCTTGTCAGTTGTAAGATTTTTGTTAAATCTACTCAGTGTGTTTACTGCAAACGATATATCAGGGCGGGTACCCTGAGCCACATACATTAAGGAGCCAATGGCCTGTTAATATGGACAGTCAGCAATTTCGTCTTCTTCATTTTTAGCACCAAGTTTCATGCCAGCTTCAAATGGCGTTTTCACAGGTTTGCAGTCAGACATTCTGAACCGAGCTAATAAAATAATAATATTTATGTATTTTTCTTGGTCTAATAGTACTTGATCTCCGTCTCTGGTAATATGTAGACCAACACATCAAGTCAAAGTGTTCCTTCAGTTTCTCTTTGAAAATAATTTTTGTATTTTCTTCAGCTGTGAATAATATTAAGTCACCCACCCAGATGGCTATAAAGGTATTCTTCTCCTTATTACAATAGACACAAGGATCAGTTTTTGATTGTGTCATTCCTAACTCATGCAGTACAGATTTTAATTTCAGGTTCCAGAGTCTGCTAGCTTGTTTGAGACCGTATATTGATTTCTGTAGCATGCATACCTGAGATCCAAGCTTATACTCCTCTGGCTGTTGCATGTAAATTTCTCTATCAATCTTTCCTTGCAGAAAAGCAGATACAGCACATCTATATCATCATCATACAGTACATCTATTGCCAATCCATAACTGGCTGCTAGGGCAAATAGATAGCGGATAGTGGTGTACCTGACAACTGGTGAGTATATTTCTTCATAATCTGTGCCCCATCTTTGTGCATATCCCTTTACTACAAGCCTTGCCTTATATCTCTGAACATTCCCACTCTGGTCTGTTTTTGTCTTGAACACCCACTTATTTGGGAGAGCCTTTTTACCTGGAGGGAGATCTGTCAAAATCCATGTCTTATTCTTCATCAGGGAAGTATACTCCTCGTCCATGGCCCTCTTCCATTCGGCAGCTTGTGGTAATGCAAGTGCTTGCTCAACAGTCTGTGGGTCAGTCAAATCAGTAAACAAACACAATAAGCCCATCTTACCATTTTGTGCCTCATCTTGTTTAGCCTGTGACCGTGCTGACCTCAATGTTACATTATTATTGTAATCCTGTCTTATCGGATATGGAGGATGGTAAGTTTCATCAAGTTCTCCTGTGTCAGTGTCATACTCACTTGAGTCTTCACTATTACCTTGTGTGTCTGAGTCTCTGCAGGACACCACAGGTGCAGATGTGGATGATGACTCCTGAGTGTGTATTTTGTTTCTCTCACTGCCTGAGTTTGCATTTTCTAATGAGCCGAGACTTGCAGTGGCTGTTTGGCTGTCCTTTACTGGAACATAAGTTTCACAATCAACTGGCACACTGACATCCTGATTATAATTTTCAATAAAAGAAACATCTCCACTTTTGACAACTTTGTGTGTCTTCAGATCCATAAAACGATATCCCTTTGTGTTTTCACAATATCCCACAAGTATCATTTTTACAGATTTTCTATCCCACTTTTGGCGTTTTTCTTTAGGCTTATAAACCATAGCTTCAGAGCCAAATATTTTCATGTGTGATAAATTAGGTTTCTTACCTTTCCACATTTCATTTGGAGTTTTACCTTGCAATGACTTTGTCGGGGAACGGTTTATTACATATGCAGCAGTTGCCACAGCTTCAGCCCAGTAGTTCTTCTCCAGGTTAGCATAAAACAACATGCACCGTGCTTGTTCCACCAAAGTCCTGTTCATTCTTTCAGCCATGCCGTTTTGCTGGGGAGTATATGGAGTAGAGGTCTGATGAATTATACCAAGATTAGATAAGAACTTTTCAAAGTTATAGTTGCAGTATTCTTTACCATTATCTGTTCGATGCTTTGTTATCCTATGATTCAATTCATTCTCTACTTTTAACTTGAAATCCTTAAATGTTTCTAAAATATTTAACTTATCTTTCAGAAAATATACATAGTATTTCATACCTCCAAATGATAAATTTTCCATAGGGCCACACAAGTCTGAATGTATTAGTTCCAGCGGTCTTGTAGCTCTGGAACCCACATTTTTAAATGGCGTTCTTGCTTGCTTACCTTCCATACAATAAGTGCATGTGACATTACATTCTTCCTGAGCCAGAGTCACACCATCAGTGCAGCTAGGCAGCTTCTTCAAATGGCCCATTCGCAGGTGCCACAGGTAAGTGTTATTACAATTAAGAGAGCTTGAGGTTAAATGTGCTACTTCTTTACTGGTATTCATGATATATAACTTGTTGCTTAATGTTGCAGTGCATACCACCTCATCTTTCCCATCTTGTATTTCACATCCCCTTTTGTTAAAAATAACTTTATGTCCATTTTTCACAATACAGCAGGGCCTCGGTAATCCGGACTCCCGCTTGTTCGGTGATCGCTGTAATCCGGCCGGGCAATGGGATTCGCGGGGAAGGCCCGGGGTGTAGGTGCGGGGGCTGTCATGAGCCAGTGCGCCGTCACTCTTTTGTTTAGTTTATCGCCTTTCGTGTACATAATACGTAGTGTCAATTAAGTGCGCTCGCTAACATCATGACGCCGCCACGTAAACATTCGACATTAACAATAAAAGACAAATTGCGGATTATACAAATGTTAGATAAGGGTGACAGCTACCCTGTCATTGCTCGGAAGTTTGGTATAGGCAGGTCAACTGTAGGCGACATAAAGAAAAACAAAGACAAACTCTTGAAGTTTGTTAGCCTAACAGAACGTGGTCCCGGTGTACGAAAAACGCTGAAGAAATCGGAAAATCCTGTTTTAGAAGATGCTGTGTTTACGTGGTTTTTGCAACAAAGGCGATTGCATGTTCCTGTAAGTGGTGATATGATTTGTGAGAAAGCTCGAATTTTTCATCGCCAGATTACAAACTCCAATATCGGATTTAATGCAAGCCGGGGATGGTTAGACAAATTTAAAAAACGCCACGGAATAAGACGTTTAAAAATGGCCGGTGAAAAACTGTCAAATGATGAAGCCGCTATCGGACCATTTCAACTAGAGTTACAGAAAGTTATTAGAGAAAAAAAATTAACAGCGGAACAGGTTTACAATGCTGACGAATCTGGTTTGTACTGGCGATTATTGCCAAATCATACATTAGCCTCTGGCAATGAGCAGTCGGCTTCTGGAAGGAAAATGATGAAGATGAGAGTGACATTCATGCCTTGTGCAAATGCGGCTGGAACTCATAAACTTCAATTGCTTGTTGTCGGAAAATCAAAAAACCCACGGTCATTTAAATCAACGCGTCTTCCTGTTTGTTATCGTGCACAAAAAAATGCTTGGGTTACGAAAGACTTGTTTCTTGAGTGGTTTAAAACGGAATTCGTTCCAGCGGTCCGCCGCCATCTTTTGTCTGTTAATTTGCCTCCTCAGGCACTGTTATTGTTGGATAATTGTCCTGGACATCCATCAGCAGATGAACTTGTCTCTGAAGACAGCCTCATTTTTGCAATGTTCCTTCCACCTAACACCACGGCGTGTATACAACCAATGGATCAGAACGTTATACAAAATGTGAAGTTAAATTACCGCAAATCACTTTTGGTTAACTGTCTTGCATCATGTTCTGAAAACCTCATGGACTCATTAAAATCGATAACTTTAAAGGACACAGTTTTTCTTTTGGCTAATTGCTGGGCCAATGTTAAGACATCGCTAATTAACAAATCATGGAAGAATTTGCACCCTGAATTTCTCACAGATATTGACGAACCAGACGATGATGTTCCTTTAGCCCAGCTTTTTAACAGGTTGAGGGGACCCAATGATCCTCAAATAAGTGAGGCAGAAGCTCAAGAATGGGCTGCTGGTGGTGCCGAAAGCGAGTTACAAAGATATGAAGTGTTAACTGATGAGGAGATTGTGCAAGCGGCTACGTGTGAGGACGATGAGCAAGATGAGGACAATAGCGTTGAAATTCTAAAAATCACAAAAGTTGGTAATTCAGAGGCAGTAGGAGCTTTAAACACTGCTTTAAAATGGGCTGAAGATAACGAATTTGATTGCCACGAAGTTATGTTTCTCCGTCGACTTAGAGACCGGGCTTTCGAAATGAAGTGCGAAAATTATAAACAGAAGAGTATTACAGACTGTAATAATGTTTTTTTTTTAAACTTACTGATTTCCTTACATAGTTGTAATTTTGAACATATATACTTGCCTTTATGCTGTAATTTAAAAATTGATTAAAGAAACTAAGGTCAAACATGTGTTTTATTAATATTTAATATGGCATACTATAATCCGGACGCCTCGATAATCCGGAAAGGGTCTTGTTTTTGCCTCTCCGGATTAACGAGGCCCTACTGTAGTACTAACTGACAGTAAAATAGCAGCTAGCCCAGGTACATACAAAACATTCTTAACTTGTATCACTTTATCTTGACTTAAATGTATGTCTACACAACCAACTCCCTTCACAGCTAATGGCTCTTTGTTTGCTACAGTGATACTGTTTACAGATGGCTCGGCGACATTGTATATCCAATCTTTTCTACTAGTCATGTGCATGGATACACCGGATTCTAGAAACCATTTATAGTCACTAATGTTCTCTTTGACGGTTGCTGAAAAAGCTGCTACAAAGCTGGAGCTCTCTCCTTTGCTTGCTGATTGTTTCTTTGGCAGTTTACAATATTTGGCAAAATTACCACTCTTATTACAATTATAACATCTATAACATCATCCCTTTGATTTCACTGGCTGCACATTATTTCCTGTTTTTCCTGTTTTCTTAGTGTTTGTGTAGAAAGCGGTTGACTTTGATGTGTTTATCTCTTGAATGAGTTTAGTTTTTACAGAATCAGCACTGATTTGAATACCAGAACTCTCAAGCCCCATTATCATAGGCTTGTACTCTTCTGGTAGACCAGCCAACATCAAAGTGCCAAGCCACTCATCGTTGACATCAAATCCGATGTTACGCAGTTTGTGAGCAGTGTTCATTATTTTACTAACATAGTCTTCAACACTATTGCTTGACTCCAGTGTAGTATTGATCAAATCCTTAAGTAGACCTACTCTTCTGGTTAAACCGTTGTCATCACAAGCCTTTTGTAAACTCTCCCATACTTCCTTCGCAGTTTTGCATTCCTGAACATGTACGTAATTCTGTGGGTCCAACAACAATATCAGCTTTGACTTCGCCTTTACGTCTTTACTAGCATCTACAGGTTTATCATCGGGGCGCTCAACACAACACCATAAATCCTCGTGCTCCAAGTATGTCTTCATACTGAACTTCCAGGTTGCAAAATTCTCTCTTCCGATCAATTTCTCCAAATTGAACATATTATTGGGACTCATCTTGCTGTGTTTCACCAAAAATATGCAATTTAAAACTGTGATCGTAAATTTTCTTAACCTCAAATTCAAAATTGTACCGGCAATTTTTCGGATTGAAGTTATTTCACTTTCTCGATATTTCCAACTGTACCACTTCGGAACCACGCTTTGCCACCATAAAGGAATATTAATCGTAGTTGTGGTAAATAATTAAAACGTATTTTAACTATAAATGGAAGTTTTATTTCACTGTTAGAAAGCGCGGCAACAAAAGTTAACAAAGCAGAGCCAACAACTATGTTCGCACTATAGACAAAATAAAAAAATATTCTGGTTGCGTTCCTATTCACTAACAAAAATAAGTGAACAGGGAAGTCAGTTTAATTAAAACAGCTTTGATATTTACCATCGAAGAAGAGAAAGCACTGGTTGAATATGTTCTAACTTGCAGCAAAATTAATTATGGCTTAACTAGACAGGTGGCTATGAACAGCGTCATGCAGTCGAAGTGGCATTTGCCAGCCGGGCCCCAGACTGCGCGGCCGCGGTCCCCCCACGGGCCTGGGTTGCGGGGCATACGGCAACCGCGCAGCGTGGCCCCTATGCTACGGTTACCCGCGTGCATGTCTCGGAAACTATGAGTCGTACAAAATATTGTAGTCATCATTTGTAGAAAATTTCTTCTTCTTAGTCGTACACTCTTGTCAGAGTGGTCGTGGTCATGTAGGGTCGCCCACTGGTGCATCAGGTGCGATCGCTGCCTTGGCGATTCTTCTCCATCGCTCCCTGTTGGTTGCCTGGCGAGCGCATTCTATCACAGGGATCTGAAGGTAGAAAATTGCTTTGCCTAAATTAAAGATTAAAGAAGTTATAAGCAAAAAATAAAAAATACTTTTTGCTCATGTGTAACTTCTCTAATTTTTTATTTAGGACAAAAAGTTA
This sequence comes from Mythimna loreyi, assembly GCA_029852875.1. Classification (NCBI taxonomy): domain Eukaryota; kingdom Metazoa; phylum Arthropoda; class Insecta; order Lepidoptera; family Noctuidae; genus Mythimna; species Mythimna loreyi. The sequence goes on from CM056798.1 coordinate 16,144,745, forward strand.
TGTCCTATCTAAGGCCCACAAGTCCGAGGCAATTACTGAAAGTAAAAAAAGAAAAGACTCGGGAAAAGGTAAGGGTCGAGGTAGGCTTGTTACCTTTTGTAAAACTCAGAAGGGAAAAGGGCAAAATCAATCATAGAATAGATTCCAATCAGTATATTTACAAAGAAATAACAGAAAAATCACTTACACTGTTGCACGCTCGACGATCGTTCACAAGTCCCGCTCTTTTTTTTCTTAACTTTTTAATTTGACATTTAGAACGAGTGTTGGGATCGATATACTAATCGATACCAACTTGTTAATCTCTTAATATGATTTAGAGTAATAAATTAAAATATCTCAAAATATATTACGTGTTACAGTCGGCCATCCTTCGCATAACGTGTCCTCACGTTTTGTCAATTAACAGAGATATAATACTATTTATAAAAAAAACTATTACTGCTATTAATAAAGTAAAAAAAACATAAACTCTGTCACTGAAACTAGTCTAGTTATTCAACTGACCGCTATTATGATGCTGTGTAACAATTCCTGGGCGGCGCAATGCTTGCCCCTCATGCCTGCTATACAACACACTAATACTACTATATAGTGATGCAGGGTGAGAGCTACTTCCTTCACCCGCTGCCACTGCGATGCCACGCAACAACTCCTGGGCGGCAAGTTCATATGCCTCTCATGCCCGCTACGCGACATCCCGAGATACTTATCTATAGTGGTGCGGGGTGAGAGCTACTTCCTTCACCTTCACCACGCAATCACTGTGATGCCACGCAACAACTCCTGGGCGGCAAGTTCATATGCCTCTCATGCCCGCTACGTGACATCCGAGGTACTTATCTATAGTAGTGCGGGGTGAGAGCTACTTCCTTCACCTTCACCACGCAATCACTGCGATGCCACGCAACAACTCCTGGGCGGCAAGTTCATATGCCTCTCATGCCCGCTACGCGACATCCGAGGTACTTATCTATAGTAGTGCGGGGTGAGAGCTACTTCCTTCACCTTCACCACGCAATCACTGCGATGCCACGCAACAACTCCTGGGCGGCAAGTTCATATGCCTCTCATGCCCGCTACGTGACATCCGAGGTACTTATCTATAGTAGTGCGGGGTGAGAGCTACTTCTTTCACCTACACCACGCAATCACTGCGATGCCACGCAACAACTCCTGGGCGGCAAGTTCATATGCCTCTCATGCCCGCTACGTGACATCCGAGGTACTTGTCTATAGTAGTGCGGGGTGAGAGCTACTTCCTTCACCTTCACCACGCAATCACTGCGATGCCACGCAACAACTCCTGGGCGGCAAGTTCATATGCCTCTCATGCCCGCTACGTGACATCCGAGATACTTATCTATAGTGGTGCGGGGTGAGAGCTACTTCCTTCACCTTCACCACGCAACCACTGTGATGCCACGCAACAACTCCTGGGCGGCAAGTTCATATGCCTCTCATGCCCGCTACGTGACATCACCATCACCACCACAGGTAAATCATCCGACGCTTGTTGGCGGTGAACCTGGTCTTCTAACAACCTCAGCCGCTTCCTGGTTTCTGACAGTCCCCGCTCCGAGTCACGCAATCTGCGATCTGGCGTGCGATGACCTCTACGATGAGGCCTATCACGATAGGATTTGCGACTTCGACTGCGCGTCTCTCGGCATCGAGAATGACGGTGAGTGTTTCGGCTGCAACAACGGCTGTGGCTGCGGCTACGCTTGCTACCACGCCTGGTACGGTTGCGTGATTTCGGCTACTTCGCATCTCGTGGTCCGAGTTGGGGCGCGGTGTAGTCAGCCTCTTTGGTTTATTCTTATTCGCTCCATATTTGTCGCTCATTTTCTGAAACTCACAGGTATTGATTTTAGTTTTTGATCAATGAATAACTAAATTCACCCGGATAGCAAAAATCTTTCAATTAGGTAGGTGCTAAACGGATAATTCATAAATAAAACAAGTGCTCAAATTAATAAGGAGGCAAGGTCTATAATCTGTTCAATTAATTTCACTATTTTGCATCAAAATTAATGTGTGTCAAAATAAAAGGTGGATGGTAGGTCTTAATAAAATCCGATTTCATCTACAAAATCCATGGCTATAATTCTAAATTAGCGGTTTCAGGGTATTCAGGGTCATGTGCTTTGTTACATTAAGTTCATATTTTGATAAAATATGAACTTAATGGGTTTGCAACCTGGTTTTTTTTTAAGATTAATTTATTCGTGTTCGGGTTTGTGAATTTCATTTTTTTTTTTAATCGATTTGTCTATTCCATATTCGTAGTATTATAGTTTTCATATTAATATTTATATTGGCAACTTTTAATATATATTCATGGTCGTTCTGTGATTGGTTGACGCAATTTAACAAAACCCAAATCAGAGAGCTCGCTTGCTTTTTGTGAAAAATGGAGGGAAAATGAACGAACGGAACGTTTTTGTCGGCCTGCTCTTGAGCCTGTTCGCTTTCTTTTTTTTGGAAGTGAACTCGATTAGAACATAGATAGGTGTTAGGAAATTTGAAACCTACTGATAATTATCTTGTGCTAAGTATTGATTCCTGTATCTGCAGTTCAAAAGAAATATATGACAGTTTAGTGTACTGCTTGTATCATTACTCAACTATATCCTGTTCCCGTTGGTCATTGTTTATATTATTATTTGCATCCAGTACTTAATCATGCCTCAAAGTTAATAATCTACATTTAATTCGATGTATTGTTTAGTGTTACATTAGATTTTTACTATATTTGACGAACAATTATGACAAAAATGGCCGCGCCGTTATATTTTCACTAATTATGGCGCGTAGGTTATTTATGCAAAAATAACTTGTTTCACACCGATCCCACTTCTGAGATGTAAAACTCAGAAGGGAAAAGGGCAAAATCAATCATAGAATAGATTCCAATCAGTATATTTACAAAGAAATAACAGAAAAATCACTTACACTGTTGCACGCTCGACGATCGTTCACAAGTCCCGCTCTTTTTTTTCTTAACTTTTTAATTTGACATTTAGAACGAGTGTTGGGATCGATATACTAATCGATACCAACTTGTTAATCTCTTAATATGATTTAGAGTAATAAATTAAAATATCTCAAAATATATTACGTGTTACACTTTTATCAAAAACCACTATAAATAAATTCTGCAGGGGCCCTTCAGGGTCGAAGCCTCCTGGAGCCTAGAGGGTAAGTGAAAACTGTAACCTCGACTCCAGAAATAAGGCAAGGAAGGTACGGGGTAGGTTTTTTAGTCAGTAAGAGTCTGACACTGGTCTCCCGCTCCGCCCAAGAGCGGGTTTCGTCATTGGATGATTTTCACCTACCATAAAAAAAAAAAAAAAAAAAAAAAAAAAAAAAAAAAAAAAAAAAAAAAAACTATAAATAAATTAATAAATATATGTGCACGTCAAGTTAAACAAGAAATCATTAAAGAAATCCAGGCGGCGAAATCTTTTAGCCTTAATGTGGATTCTTGCCAGGATGTTGGCGTTGTTGACCAGGCTGCAATTTGACTGCGCTATGTTAAGAGTGGGATCCCACAAGAACGGATGCCCAGCATGGTCCCTGTCCGGAAATCAACAGGAGAAGATTACAGAGCTCTTGTAAACAATGAACTAGCCCAATTACGCTTAAATTTGCAAAATCTTATTAGCGTGTCATTTGATGGTGCCGGAAATATGGCAGGAAGGTATACCATTATACAACGAATCTTCGTTGTATAATGGTATACCTTGATTAATTGAGTGCTACTTTACGCTACTTTCGAGGAAACGTGTGCGTTTGTGATGGTGTTACCTAAAAAGTTTTAACCGTTATTTTCAAACAAATTATAAAATGTTTTCTTTTTATTGTTTTAGGGTTACCAGGGGTCTCCAACTACAAAGTTGTGACTAGAAAATATCTGTTCAATAAAATGCAACAACAAGAGTTATCACTTTTGATGAAAAACTCGATTATTTGGAAAATTACATTTTATCGTCTGACAACTTTAATGAAGAACAATTAACAGTTTTAAAGCATAAAATTTCACATTTCAAAAGTGATTTAAAGAAAAGATAGTTAAAAGGATAAAGAATATTTAATAAATTTGTCTGTACCAATGCTAAGTGGCTTCAAGGAACGTTCGAGATACCTCTTGTTTTGCTACCACAAAAGTGAGCCGGTCGCTCATCAAAATCTTTTGAGGAACTCTCTGACAGGAACAAGCGCAAGAAATCCAGTGAACTACGGTCAACTGTCAGTCAAGGAGTATTAGTACATGCAGCCAAAACTAGTCTAGAGACGTCTGGTCATAGAAATGTTTACTGTCAGTAGTCATGAAGTCACCAAAGCGGGCAATAGAATTCAAACGAGATTATCCAAAATCGAGATTATTCAAGAAAACTATATGAGATCGTCAGAAATTCCAATAAGAAATAGGTATTACCCTTGTTATAGTTTAATACACAAAGAAAAGCAAAAGTGCTACCACCGAAGTCCTCAATTACTGTGTCTGAAACAATTGCAGAAGTTAATTTGCAAGACCTATTCTTGCAAATGAACGAATGAAATGAATGAATGTTAATTTATGTAACTACTTATCCGAATTATAAATACACTGTTTTTAATTATCAACCTATTAGCCCATAAAGCTCATTGTTGGACCCTCCCTATTGGTCGTCTGTACATTTTAATAAGTCTTACCGACTTTACAGCAGAAAAAACCGCACAAATAATTTCGCCCGGCTAGGAATGCAAAATACCCGTATGTGCAGCGCTACGAGCATTAATAGTTTTGGCGGCCATAAGGAATAAAGGACTGGATCTAGCTATAAATAAACCAGTCCCTTATTAAAAAAATAAATAGTCATCAATTTATAGAAATAAAATAAAATAGTGTTAGAGATGTAGATCATGTAGGAAACGGTTTCAAATTGTTTTACTCGCTGATTATTATGACAAACGACATAGAATAATATAAAATTTTTCATTACTCATACTCTGAAAGTAGGTGTAAAGTTGCCTGCGGACAGGGTTGGAAGAAGTACTTTTACTCCCTAGGGAGTTTCACTTTACAACTGACAGTTGTTTTTTTAATATTTAGACATCAAATATTAAAAAAAAAAACTAGTTCTATTTCGACATTTCTATTGAACCGTGACCTGAATTTATATACTGCCAGTACAATTGAAATACTTAACATAAAAATAGAAATAATTTAAGAATACTTTTTTTTAATGACTTTATTTTATTTTACTTTCAACTATTTCATTAAAACTAATAGGTATATAATTTGAGAAAAATTTTGGCCAGACCCATTTTTACAATGACAAAATGAAAAATATTGACTGAAAAGCCAGCCAGTCGAACACTGAAAAAAAAAATTGGCAGGTAAATGGTAGGCTCTCTATAATCTGTGGCCGATTTGATCTTCCTTGTTTTTATTTTCGAGGTGTAGAGTTTTGTTTACATATTGCTAAATCTGTGTTACAAGAAATTTTTATTAACACGATAAGTTCATTAGCTTCAGTTATAAATTTAACGCAAGATTCTTAAGAGGAGAAAACCGCTTACTGCCTAAATCAAAAGAAATATACCTACATAAAAACATACGAAGACCTTTGACGACGACTCAGGTTTTTATTATTTTTATTTTCCTCGTATTCGTAATGAAAAGCACAGTGTTTACCTCGGGTTCAAGAGTTATTTAGTCCCTCGAACTATTAGCGACCTCGCTCTCGCTCGGTCGCCAAGAAATTTCTCGGGACTAAATAACTTGCTTTCATCCCTCGTATAACAATGTACTATTGTTTGAAGATGCCAGAAAAAATATGAAAAAAGTAAAACATTTTTTATGGAAAGTCCTGTCCTTCACCATTTAAGCTTTTCAATATTCATGGCGATAGTGGCAGTGATTGCAATCAAACGAATATAATTCCATTAATTACTATACAATGATATTATAAAAGAAGATACGCTACGTTCATATTAAGGGCGGGTGGGCTCAGCGAAATAGGCATTTAACGCTACTAAGAGTTGCCCGCGACTTTATGTACATTATTATTTACAATTTGTATTATTTTGATATTCTTTACGGAACAGAAGCGAAGCGCGCGCTCAAAAATTTGGCACAGGTCCTTCCTCGGTAACGTCCTGCGAGACACTAGCAAGCGACGCGCGGATCGAAAATCACTTGAATAATCGATAAAAAATTCACAAATTTAATTAAAAAAAAAACGATTCGGTAGCATCGCTTCCAAAATGAATTACCTCTATATTGATGTTATTTATAAAATATGAAGTGTTATAGTACTCGTTTAATATGTAAAAAAAATCACAAAATCTAAGCTACTTCAGAATTTTTTTCTATCGAGAAAATAGTATGGTATCGTGTATTGAATGGGTACATGCCAAAGAGAAAGAATGTGTCTTAAATATATATTTTTTTCAGATTCAAAAAGTTGTAACTTGCCTATCAAAAGTGAGTTCAAAAACCGGCAAAACCCGGAAAACCTAGCCTTAAGCGGCGTCCAGAAATTATTGCGTTGTTATTACAAATGTACTTACATGTAGGTGTATAGTCATATTCAACTACGCCTGCGACGGATAATACAGAAAGTATGTAACAGAAAGAGATAGCTATTTGTAGTGAGTTGCGCTTGAAGTATACTAGTGCATCATAGAGTATGCGGATTTACCACAGATGGGACATTGGATATAAGCATAGGTATGTTACATTGGTAATGAATATGATGTATTAAATAAAACAAAAAACAGAATATTGTTAGTTGTAACTTTTTTATCTTCGTATGTTGGAGTTGAACTTGTGGGTCAAGTAGAAAGATTTGACAAGGCAAATAAGACTAGAATTAAAATTTCATACCCACATATAATAAAGGAATATAATGCCCATATGGGCGGAGTGGACCTAATGGATAGCTTTATTGGGAGGTACCGAATTGCAATGAGAAGCCGAAAGTGGTATCTTCGTATCTTTTACCACTTATTGGATATGACGGTAATAAATTCTTGGCTTGTATATAAAGATTTAAAAACAAAAGCCAATTCATCAGTTCTAAACTTATGTCACTATAGACTGAAACTAGCTGAGGTATTAGCCAAAGTAAATAACTAAATAACCAGCAACAGTGTTGAAATGGAAATACAAGCAAAGAAAAGGAGAGGACCAGCTTAACATATTCCTCCTAAGGACATAAGGACTGATACTGATTCAGTAAATTTAGCGTATGTCTAGCAATTTGAGTATTTAACGACCTACTCAAATGTCCTTTCCTTGGTATTGTTCGTCGGGTCGTGTTGAGCTCCTTAGTAGTCCTGAGTTGAGCTTTGCGAATACTGACAAATGCTTGCACTGACTGGACAGGTCTACTCAAATTTGTATGGATCTTTCTTCAAAAGACCATCTCAGACAAATCTGCATGGTCCTTATGTGATTTGACCAATACATATTCTCTGTATGGACTTTAAAAGAGACTGACCCCTGAGTTTGTTTCGGTGTTTCTTCTCAGGGTAGTCAGCTAGGAAACACCGGACTCATCTAGCATAAAAAAAAAAACAAAACGACATGTAAAAGTGTTTTTAAAAAACCTACTTACAAAATAAAGATCATTTATCATTTAAAAACCTACTTACAAAATAAATAAAGATCATTTGATAATGTTGGTCACTGGCCTGGTAATTGTGTTCGCAGCAGATGCAAAATGCCTGGATGCAAGGGATACACGCAAACAAGGTGTGAGAAGTGTGGAGTAGCTCGTCTTACCACGACCAAAAATTGTTTTAAAAATTTTCATATCGACGCCCCCAAGGAATAAACCTGTATTATACTATTACTGACTTCTTATTGTTATACCATTTATGGTATCTATGGGTCGGGATACACTTATGCAATTTTTTTCTTTTTTTTTTCTGCGGTAAATTCCAACGATTTTCCATAAAACACTTTTGTTCTTTGGAAATTTTCCATTTCTCATTCACTAGAATAATCACGAAATACATTATTACAGATTAAATTCTGTGGCTACATTTCGGTAAAGTAATATTACTATAAAATATTTTTTTTTTAATCCGGTTAACGCGATTACAGGTTTATTATCGTAAATTTTGTGATAGATATTTTCGGTAATGCTGTGTTACAGTTATCATCCGGGGCATAAATTTATACCTACTATACGTATTGGCGTTAACTTGCTCGCGCTCGGCGACTCAAGGACGCGTTTTTACATGTAATGCACATTACGCCAAAGACCTTATACTTAAAACTAGACAGTGTACCAAAAATTTTTGTTTAGCTAAAATGAAATCTATTGCCTTAACCATAGGTTAGCTATTTTCTTAAAAGCGGTAGCTAGCTAAAAGCGGTCCGGGCGAGAGGCAGGGGTGACAATCTTAATAGTGGCAAACGAGAAAACGTTTCATTATAATTCTGTTAAATGAAGTGAGACAGTAAGTTAATTGATGTCCTCACATGAAAGTGACATTTTAATTTGGAAGTGTTATAATGTAAGGAATTTACAAAACCTCGGTGTAGATGGCGTTATTTGTAATACTGATGATGTGTGATTGCGTAGTAATTATACTAAGGTGCGTAAGAGGGCGCTATCTCATATTTTATTGGTTCTGTTTTAGCCCTGTCTTTTTAGTCTTGATTTTCAGTTTAAATCATTAATAAAAAAAAAATGTATTGCAAATTGAGGCAATTGCTGAAATCAAATGTTTTTTATTAATTACTCAGAAATAAAATAAAATAAAATTTAGCTCAAAACTTTTCTATTTGCAACATTTAATCTATTCTCCACATGAAACATTATAAAATGTAAACCTAAAGATAAATGAATAAATCTGAATAAATATTAAATCAAACAAACGTGGATGTATGTTTTAAAAATACTTTAAGATTTCGACTGAAGGACTTGTATCCATGGTCATGATTTCATGAAATAAATAATAAAAAAAAAAGCAAACGTGGCTGCCGGTTTGCATTGCAGTGCTTTTCGGTGTCTTGTTTGTTTTTTCCAGATTTTTATCCCCCTTATTGCTTTATATCCACCTAAGTCCGTTAAGTTGAGCCTCTGCTCCTTCGGCCGTGTCGATTTTGTGCATAAGGTGACCGAGATCTTGTGAATTTTGTGCTTGAGATAGGACTCGTTGAGCCGTTTCGTGATATTTTTATTTATCATGTCTAATAGAAAGTGTTGTGTTCCCGGATGTGCAAATAGCTTAGGTAAGTTTTATTCACATCTATGAAACAGATAGTCGTCGTTTTGTCATGACTCCACTGAATACTAACATGCGCCCCCTTTTTCCAGACACCGCGGGGCCGGGGAATTTTCATAAATTCCCTAATCCAGTTAAGGATAGGCAGCTATTTAACACATGGGTCTACTCTATTGGTGGTGACATTCTGCAACTTGAAAATAACCATATTTTCAAGTACCGTCGCGTCTGTCATGTTCATTTCGAACCAAAATATTGGTGCCGGAATAACAGACTTGCTAAAGGAGCTGTACCAACGAAGAACATGCCAGGTTAGTTACAATAAAATACACAAATTAAGGTTACTGTTTCCCTTAAGTGTAAGAGAGTCGATGTTAAAAAGAAATAGTCATTTTATTTTTGATTTCAAGTACTCTGTCAGCTACTCCCAATCAACCTTGAGCCTTAATGCTTTAGAGATAAAGTTGAAAATCTAATAAGGAAATCTGACAGATTGTAGTAGTTTGAGTTGCTGTCGTCCGTACAATGAGAATGTCTAAAGCATCTGAATAGATATTTCTATGAGCCATAATTTCTGTATGTAGTCATATAATTAAAGAGTGTTTCTATTTTACTTTCCGCAGTTATATTTTTAATCCATGTTATTTTATTGTTTGTTACAGGACTGTCATGCTCAAAATTCAGTATGGAAAAAAGAGCATTAAGACCTCTTCAGATGTCAAAACCATCTACATCGAAAGGTATATATATTTTGTCATATACATATAAGTGAGCAATTCTTTTTTATGTATATATAATACAAATTTGCTTCACACACCATATTCACTGGTTAAACAAAACTGTTGTTGCAAAAATGTTTCAACTCCATTAGAAATGTGCATTTTATTTAAAAAATCATTTATTTCAACAAAACAGACTGAAAATGAAGAACTTTTGAATGATCTATTAAGTATTTATACACATTACACTAGCAATAAATTATAGAATATTAATATAATATATTGTTACGAACGTGAGTAATCAAATGCCGGTTTACTAATAGAGAGATTTATTTTTCCACAAACAAAACACCAATTTAGTCCAATCGCCAATAAACCACTTCGTAATGCACTCTAGAGATCCGTAGAAATATCGCTTAGGTCGTCGTATGGATGAAAACGTTCTTCACTTGACTTGGATATTCGCACTCGATCGCAGTCGAAATCAAACTGACTCCGTCCGGCCAGCGAACACGTATTTATACTCAGAGCCAAGAAAATTCTAGATACCGAAGGTTCGAGGCCACACCAGAACAAAAGAAACCGTTTCCGCGAAGCAATAAATTATTCTTATTACCAACCGGTAGGTAACTACTCGACCCCACGACTCATACGAATTTCGACTCTATAGTAAAAGACTGAAGGTACAAATTCCTTTACCAAGTTACTTAAGTACCTACAAAAGTTCTCAGAATTATTGAGTACCTACTTATACGTGTCCGATTTTTCTAGAATTTGCTAGGCCCTGGTACGTACTTCTATTCTGGAGGTTTCGATTAGCAATGCGTTTTAATTATTCGGTGATACTCTTGACTTTGTCGAAGAAACGGCGTGTTCTATTTCCACGGCGTAACAATATACTAATAACCCAATATTATTACAGAACCTGTGCCTCCACATATATATCCACAAAGTTCAAACATAGATGTACAAATGAAAGAGAATCTTGGTGAGTGATCCTACATACAAGCTTTTAATCAGAAAATATTTTACCTGCATCATGTTGTTAAAGAACGAGAGTAACCGACATAGCCCGAAGAATTGCAACACTAAAGTGGCAGTGGGCTGGACACATTGACCATAGGACAGATGCCCGATGGGGCCGAGGGGTTCTCGAGTGGCGACCACGCACCGAAATACGTAGCGTGGCTACCCACGCCTACGCCCTACGCCTACGCCCCTGACAAGGTGGACCACCACGACGACCTGGTGAAGGTCGCGGGAAACCGCTGGATGCGGGAGGCGCAGGACCGGTCGTCGTGGAGAACCTTGGGGGAGGCCTATGTCCAGCAGTGGACGTCTTTCGGCTGAAATGATGATGATGATGTTGTTAGAATGTAGCCTCTCTTGATAAATGAGCTAACTTACTCAGAATGCATTTTTAATTTAATTATTTTTGTTGTTCCTGACTTATAATATTAGTAAAGATTAAACTAGCCTCTCTGAGACCTATCCCTTAAGACAAGAGTGATTAGTGAAATACAGTTTGTAAAATTGCATTTTATACTTTTTATCTTATATTTGTAATAATGGATATGATTCCATTATAAAATATATAAAAGTAACTTGTCTAGTAGTGCAATGGCTTTCATTATTTCAATCAGATTCAAAAAATGGTTACTCAATCAGAACTACTACATTCATCATCACCATCACCTTAATTTGTATAGAATATTCACACATTTCTTACCAAATATGATAATGACTTTTCAGAACCTGTCGCTTCCCAATCTCAGTCTATACATAGTGATAGACGGTGTCATAGTGAAGGAGAAAATGTAGAAGTGGTGAAAGATCTTGGTAAGTAATACAATTGCATTCAAACTTAATATGTATAATATCTGCAAATCTGAGTTTGCTTGTTACACTTTCTACTAATATGTACTCTTAAATATTCAGTAATTTTAATTCATATGATTCTTATTATTTTTTCAGTTCATTGCAACGTACACGTAAAACGTGCTAGTAGGAAGCTAGTAAAACGGGTTGCTGTTACAAAAACTGAGCGTGCTCTGCATCAGAAAATGTTGCAAATTGGTGTGAAACTCAGCAAATGCCGTAACAAGGTTAAAAAGCAGGCAATCAAGATCAAGGCCCTACAAAATATTACCACAAATCCTCAATTTTTGGAAACTCTGGACAAAATGTCCAGCACATCCAAAATTTTAACTTTGCTGCAATTTAGGGAGCACAAAAAGGAGGTAAAAGGCCGGCGTTTCACATTGGAGGAAAAAATTCTAGCATTGACTATCCTCAAACAAAGCCCAAAAGGATACAGATTCCTGAGGAAAATATTTATCCTGCCATCACGTCAAATTTTAATAAAATTAATTCACATGGCAGATATAAATGCTGGCATCAATAAAAATTTGATGGCGCAAGTACAAAAAGCCACACATAAAATGAAACCAGAGCACAAATTATGTGTTGTTCTTTTCGACGAAATGTCACTGAAACCTAATGTGGCATACAATGAAAGGAAAGACAGGGTGAGCGGGTTTGTAACCAATGGACAAGAGACACTGCCTGAATATGCAGATCATGCTCAGGTATTTATGATACGAGGACTATTAAAAAATTTCAAGCAACCTGTTGCCTACACCTTTTCTCAATCTGCAACAAAGGGACCAGAACTGGCAAAACAATTAAAGGCTGTCATCACAGAACTTCAAATTGCTGGTCTTAATGTGGTAGCAACAGTGTGTGACCAAGGTACAAATAATGTAAACTGTATCAAATACCTGTTGCAAGAGACAAGAGGTATTCTTTTAAGAAAATTGGAAGAACCTCAGGGAAATATTATTTTAATAAATAACCAGGAGATCATTCCCTTGTACGACCCACCTCACTTGATTAAATGTATTCGAAATAATTTAATTACAAAAAATCTACAATATAAAAAAGACAACAAAATTTTAATGGCAAAGTGGGAACACATAACCGCACTGCATAACGAAAATCCAGGCTACAAAGGCATAAGACTGGTGCCAAAATTGACAGACTCACACTGTATTCCCAGCAAAATTCCCAAAATGAAGGTGAAATTTGCTACGCAACTGTTCAGCCAAACTGTAGCATCAAATATGGGCTACCTAGCAGGTAAATGACTAATATGTATTATAAACCTGAATAGCTTGTATATTTGCTTGAATGTGCTAATCTAAAGAACAATCCAATCTCCAAGGTCAATCCCAGGTCCAATTAAAAAAAATCTTTTTTAATTACTAATCCATTACTCCGTATATTCTAAAAATGTGTCTGATCAACAACATAAACAACGCAATGAATATTGGTAAACTGTCAAAGTGAATCTTATTGCTACTGATGTGTTACGCAATCAAAAGCGTCAGTAAAGTGGACCCCAGACTCCAAATCTGAAAAAGCTTCGGTTGCGACAGGGATTAGCGCTGAGATGATGAGTGTGTTACGCAATTGCCCTGCAGATTTAATAATATAATAACAAGTTTTTTTTATTGATGACTAGTAGCTAATGTATCTGCCTGCCACTTCGGAGGTCGTGGGTTCGATTCCCGCAATAGTCAAGCATGGGTGTGGGTGTTTCTATGTACACTATGTCATGTTATTATAGGTAGGTGGTAGAAGATATGATATTTAGTATATTTATTGTCTGGTACCCAAATCACAAGAAAGCAATACCTATATAATAGTATGTCATGTTATTTAGAAAATATGATATTTAGTATATTTATTGTCTGGTACCCAAATCACAAGCAAGCAATACCTATATAATAGGTTGGGACTAGATTATCTTGTGAGAATGTGTAAGGGATAATAATATTAAAAAAATTTCATTTTCTTTTTTTTTGCAGAAAAAGGAATAATCTCCGAAGATGCGCAAAGTACTGCGGATGTCCTCTTGTTTTTTGATACACTTTTCGACTCAGTGAACGGAAGTTACGGAAAAAGGAAGAAGCATAGCAAACCTCTTCTGGGACCTGCGACGCCTAACTCTGTACATCACAAAACCTGGACAGAGGCCAAAATATTTTAAAAAAATATGAAATTTTTGAATGTGAACACCTCAAGTGTTGAGTATGTTCCCACATTAAATAATTGGGTATGGACACTAGAAGGTATTGAACTACTTTTAAAAAAAATTGCTGCGAAATACGGAGTAACATCGGTTTGGTTGAGGCATCTGAATCAGGATCCAATAGAAAACTTTTTCGGATCAATAAGGAGCCAAGGATGCCGCAACGTAAACCCTACTCCAGATGGGTTTGAAGCAGCATTTAGCAGTTTATTAATAAACAGCCTAACTAGTGTCCATGCCGCTGGGGCAAATTGTGAGGTGGATGATTGCCACACTTTGCATAAAGTACTCATCACAAGCGGGGGCTGTAAAGAACAAATAAATTGCGACCTCAGTGAAATTCCTGACATAGAATTTACACCCCTTGAAGACAAAAGTGACCCCCGAATAGTCGGGGGGCTACAATATGTTAGCGGATATTTTATTAAAATCGCTAAGAAGAAAGTCTTCAAGGGTTGTAATGAATGTAAAAAAGATTTGATGTCCAATCAGGAACCTGAGTACCTAAAGTACAGAGAATACGCAAATAAAAAATGGCTTTGCAGTCCCAGCGACTCTCTCCTAAATTGTGTCTCAAATCTGCAGGATACAAATTATGCAATTATTAAAACGTGTTTAGAAAAAAATCATTTGAAAGAATTAATTAAAACAGTCATATTTATGCACATCCAATTTGATTGGATCAAATGTGAATTACACAAAGAAAAAATAATAGATTTTTTAATTAACATATCCTGCAGATTCTTTATTTATAACTACTGTAAAGAAATAAATAAAATATTACTAAATAGGAGAGAGTGTGATGATGATACGGATTCGTATAAGTGGAAAGCGAGAAAATTATATATGAAATGTTTTAAAAGAAAAAAATAAATTATATTAAAGGTTATCAGTGTTTTATTTATTGCAAAAACATCGGACAAATAGTCCGATGTTTAATGAAATAAATAAACAACAAGCAATCTAGACCCGGTGTTAAAATTTATATGTATGTATATATTGACGAATAGTTTCCAAAACCTGTGTCCAGAGGGCGCCACTTGACTTACTCGATTTGATCGTCGAGTTAGACCTCTATTTCATGTATAAAAAAGTACTCTGTGGCGAGAGGGCTCCCGCTGGTAGTGTGTCCTTGTCTGACATCTTGCCAGCTCAATTAACCATAGGGTTTGGTAGAAGTGGTAGAAAATTAAATATTATTATTTTTTATGTTTTACCAAAATGAACAATTCTTAAACAATAAAACATATATCAATATTTTTATAGTCCATATAATTAATAATCGGTTCGTAGTATTATAACAAAAGAACATTAATACTGAGTTAATAGCAGTACTTAAATGTTTGGGCCTGGTAACACTAAATGCAAGATGGTGGTTTGCTCATTGGTTGTTTGGTTGATTCTTGTGCTTCGATTTACGATTGTGTAAATGGTTTTTCATGAAATATGGTGAATTCTTGTTGTGTGACAGGGTGCAAAAATGAGTCTTATCCGTATCCGTTTTTATTTCCACGGGTAAGTAAAAACAACAATCATAACCTATAGGGTAACCATGAATTTTGTTAATCAAAGATTTTTTTTCAATCTCGTAGTAGGTAGGCAGAAGATACGCCGTACTGACTGTCTTGGCGATTTACTGGTCACCGTCAGTGTACAAAAGGGGCCAAATCTGAAGTTTAGATTTTTTTATAGGGTTCCTTACAATTTTTTTGTTGATGTTATCGTGTCCTTCGACTGCACCGATGACGTTAGTTATTATTAATTATATTTCTTGTATTGTAGATTTCCGAAGAATGAAAACCAGAAATCGAAGTTTTTCCCACTTCGATTTCTGGAAGTGCCTGGAAGAATCTCAAAGTCGTCTGTTGTTTGCAGTGAGCATTTTAAATGTGACGACTTTATTCCTGGTTATACTAGGAAAATGTTGAAACCCGATGCTGTTCCGTCAATATTTCCTAAGGTAAAAATAAATCATCCGAGTGCGTGCGTACATTAACTTAATAACCTTGAGGATTCAAATATTGCGACGCCTTTTTCACATAATTCTACTGAACCGATTTCCATTAAATTTTGCACGCGTATTAAGATCACGTGCGTCTCAATACAAATATGTATGTAAAAGATTTAAAATTCGAGTTATGAATGAGGGTCCGATGAGAAAGCGGAAGTAAAGCTCCTCAATGATGGCTAGTAGAAGCTGTGATCTGCACCACTCTGATCCAGTCTACCGTGTTCCATTAACTTCTAATATTTTTACAGGTCATGCCCTGCGAAAAAAGAGTACATATTTTAAGCAATATATGTGTAGAGGAAGGACCAGCATCAAAAACGATAAAACTGCAAGAAAGTGTTACAAAGAAGATAAGCACTACGGAAAGTGTTTGTACGCAAACTGCATCTACTGCAACTCCTGCCACACCACGTAAAAAGAAATTACGTCGAGATTTAAAAGTCTTACAACAACGTCTGAAAAGACGTAATACAACTATTGGTAACCTAAAATGTTTGTTAAAAATTATAAAAAAAAAGTGTGATAACTATTTTGAAGTCGAACAGATGGTCCAACATAATTTCGAAAACATTCACACAAAACTAAATACGACAAAATCCAACACGTCCAACAAATATTCAGATGAAATGAAATCGTTTGCTTTATCATTGTATTATTATTCTGGAAAAGCCTATTTATTTTTGAGGAATCGTATTCCTTTACCTCACCCTGCGAAGGATATTGGCGACGCATAATTGCAACGTGGGTTTTATGGCAGAAGTGATGGAATTTCCTGAAGGTTAAGGCTGAAAAGGATGAAATGAACGTCGCTTTAATTTTTGATGCAATGGCTATCAAAGCTGGCAAACAATATGATAAAGGGTCAGACAAGTATTGGGGTTGCGTTGATTTAGGCGGAATATTAACAAGCGATTCTAAAACATTTGCTACAGAAGCCTAAGTGTTTCAAATAGTCTCTCTAAAGGAAAAATTTATCTGTCCTATCGCTTATTTTTTTATAGATAAGATTTCTGCGCACGTACAATCTCAGCTCGTCTTAACAGCGATTCGTATGCTGGCCGATATTAATATAGTGGTGAGGTCTTTGACAGCGGATGGGGCACAAGCAAACATAAAAACGTTTGAAATTCTGGGGTGCAATTTTACGCTTGCAAATATGAAAACTCATTTTGATCACCCAATTAAATCTACAAAAGTATACTGCATACTCGACCCTGCCCATATGATTAAATTTATTCGCCGAAACTTGTTTGTCATCGGAAAAAGGAGATATTAAGTTCGCATATGTACAGAAATTGCAAGATTTGCAAGAGGAAGAGGGGCTGAAATTAAAAAATAAGTTGACTAGGGTACATGTCGATTTTTTTGGCAAGAAAATGAATGTCAAACTAGCTGCCCAAGTACTCAGTTCCTCTATGGCTGATGCAATTGACTATCTGAGGTCAATCGGTCATCCTAGCTTTGCTGGAAGTGAAGCCACAGTGGAATACCTACGGTACTTGGACAGACTGTTTGACATTCTTAACGCCAAAAATCCAGTAGGAACTGGTTTCAAATCCCCTTTGCGACTTAACAATAAACATGTCTGGACTCAGGTCTTCGAAGAAACAAGACATTACTTGACTGAACTTAGAGTCGACGGGAAAAATATAATGACCCAAAGAAGGGAGACGCCGGTTTTTGGTCTGATAATAGACACATACAGTTTTACTGAATTAGCAACTGATTTGTTTGATGTTAATATGACCTACCTATTACCATACAAGGCCTCGCAAGACCACATTGAAATGTTTTTTTCATGTGTGAGAGCAAGAGGAGGGGCAAACGACAACCCTACTGCTCTTCAGTTTATGTTTATTATGCGAAAGTTGCTATTTCGTAACAGCGTCAGACCAAGCATTAATGCAAACTGTACAAATCCCGATTATGAAAATTCTGCAATACTTGAGTTCCGAAGTGCCAAAAGATCGATCGTGGAAGACGATAACACTACAGAAGAAAATGAAACAGATAAGAGTGATGTTCTTATGCACTTAGTGGACAGAACCGATTTATCAGACTATAAAAACAATATATTGTACTACATATCTGGCTACATTGTAATGAAAATATTAGACAAACTAACCAACATTGCCGAGCCGTGCTCATAACGCATCGTACACATAAAGATCATGACTACTTGATTGATGTTTGTGAATTTTCTTCTTTCACAGCCTTTGTAGATAGAGGAGGGCTAAAATATGCTTCAACATTTGTTTTCGATGTAGTAAAGTATATAGAAAAACTTTTTTTGGTAATTTCTCCTGATTTACAGAGTTTGAATATGAAAAAAATGCTTAATATGACAGTACATCAATTCTCCCCTAAAATTAAGCACATTTTGCCTGCCCATCCAAACTCTGACGTATCTCACGAATTGGAACTGATTAAATGTATTAGTCAAAAATACTTAAATTTAAGACTTAAAAGCTACGGGAAGTCTTTAACCATCAAGCACGTAGGAAATAAGGCTACATTACGACAAAAATTGCGTAAAACTGTATTGTACAGCAATGTATATAAATAAATATTAAAAAAAAAAACTTTTTTTTCCGTCCACAATATTGCATCACGTTCATTTGACCTAACACTCATTTAATAATAATAATCCTCCTCCTCGTCTCCTCATCTTAGCGAATATTATCCCTTTTATAATATTAATACCTAAAAGGAGGAAAAAAGTACTTTCAACCCTTACCCACGTGTAGGGTTATGTAGATATAAACACGTTTTGCTTCAAATTTTTACTTTAGATAGTATCAATATATCAGAGGGGCAATTATTAGCTACTAATTTTAAGAACGTAGTCTGATCTCAGTCTCAAAGAAAAATACCATTCCCATACATTTTGACATTTGTTTGTCGCCGAGATGACACTGCGACTAGATTAGCTTTCAGAGGGGCAATTCTACTAATTTTAAGAACGTTCGCAGTCTGATCTTCTCAATCTGTCAAAATTACCTCTAATTTCCATAAATTTTGACAAGTTTTTGACATTTGTTTATCGCTGAGATAAGATTGCGATTAGATTTTGAACGTTTTAAATTAGTAGAATTGGCCTTCAGGATACTTACACAATCGTTTTTACAAGCATTTTGTCCCGTGTTCTGTTTGGTCATGGTCACCTCATTAGAAAGGGACATACTACCAACGGGAGCTCTCTCGCGCGGTCCGGTTTTTGCGCCATAGTGCACAGTCTAGTTTAAGTATAAGGTCTTTGCATTACGCACACTAATACTGATATCCGGCGTCCGCGATCGTCAGTGCATCTCTTTCTTAACACGGAAATAAACTGCGACAGATTACTGCGCACGCCCTAATAGTTTGTTTACGTGAATCACAAGAGTTAGTTGTATTTGCTGTTCTAAAGTGACATGACGTTATTAATGTAATAGCTATTGTGCGTGATTTTTGTTGCAAAGTTTAGCGTCTTACATCGTGTTGATATTATAATTATTTTATTAACTAAAGAAAATAAGTGTTATGGCATCGAATCAAGGTCGTACTTTAAAAAACCCTCGTGTTAGAAGAATATTGAAGATGATTGACGATACTGACGTGACGATACTGACGATCAGGTTGCAACAAGTAAGTATCAAAATGTTATGTAATTAAATTAACATTGTAATTAGTTTATAATTATGTACATTCGTTGGTATTAGTAGCGGTAGGTATTAATTTTGATGAAAGAATAGATTGGTAGGTTATCTATTATATTATGATGAATATTTGAGCCCACTAACTAAGCTATTTGATTGTTGCCCTGCGTGTTGGGTGTTGGAATGTGTGTGAGACACAGCAAAATTGCAGAAAGCAGTTGTACTAGCAATTTGTAATACTTTGTGCAAGAGGTCTCAGGTTCAATTCCCGGGTCGGATACTCTTTAGGGGAGACTGGGGACACTTGATCCCTATGGGAGACTAGATACACTGGATTTACAAAGCTTTTGTGTACACTATATGATTTATAAGTGGCAACATTGATAGTCTATGGTACGTTCAAACTGTCTAAAGTTGGTACTTCTGTCAAATTTGATAGTTGAGCAGATGGCGGATGATTGTGTGTTTCGTGTGGCCAGAAAATATTTTTCGTAAGTTTTTATTTTGATTTCGCAATTGGATAGGAAACATATTTTGTACTAGAATCAATTTTAAACTATTCCTTATCTATGTGTTTAAACGTCTGTTTCATAGAAAAGTGTTAATAGCAGTAGATAAATTTTACAATATTCTTTTATAACGTCAATATACCTAGGGTACACATGGTAATCTTTCTTATGGGAGATTTGATCCCGGCGAATTAAGTGTCCCCTAATGTTTAGTTTTTTAATAATTTCAGGATTCAATATGCCTAGAATATATAAAACAAAAGAAGGTGCAAGAAAAAGAATACTAATCAATAAGGAAATCTTGGAGTTGGCTGTCAATGATGTTATAGAGGGTAAGAGTATTCGTGGTACTGCAAAAGGTTACGGAATAGCAGTTATGACATTGAAAAGATATGTCAGAAAGAAGAAAAATGCTACGACTGAAAATATTGACTACACGCCAAATTATCGCCAGTCACAAATTTTTACGTCAACTGAAGAGACAGAACTTGTTAATTATTTAATAATGGCCACTAAATTATACCATGGATTAACTCCTAAGAATGTACGAGACCTTGCATTTCAATATGCTTCTGAAAATAGTAAGAAAATACCACCAAAATGGGTTGAACAGGAAACAGCTACTTACGATTGGTTCTACGGTTTTATGAATCGTCACAAAGAGTTGTCATTGCGTGTACCCGAAGCCACAAGTTTATCTCGCGCTACAGCTTTTAACAGACACAATGTTGGAAAGTTGCTCACATATTCCACCTAACTGTAGAATATGTAGTTTTCACCTGCAAAACCAATTGTGGTCACTTTTAAATGAGGTTGAAAATACTCTGCACAGTTTTACAGCTGCCCATATTGAAGATTTTTGTGAGCTACTCAGGAATGATAGAAGCATTTTACATTTGGAAAACATCGATCAAATGGAAGAGAACATGGTTTGGTATTGGCTGGGACGCACAAAAGGACAGTTTAGGGAATTGGAAGCTGCATTACCTGATTTTCAAAAGCGTACCATTGCACTTGGAGCTTATTTATTGAAACTCCGTACAGGAGACTCTGATGAATGAATTTCGATACTGTTGAATATGCGCAGAAGCACACTCAGCAAATATATAAAAAAAGCAACAAATGTAATGATGACACACTTTGTGCCACAACATCTGGGCTTGGAGCACATTTCAAGGGAAGGCGTTGCTGAAAGAAACTTATACATTCCAAATTCATTGTTCGGAAACCCTGGAAGTAACATCGACGAAAGAAAAGCCATTGTAATAATGGATGGCACATACATCTATGTGCAAAAAAGCAAGATTTCTGTACTATGTTGTGATGGCCATATAATCGATGTCCTGGGCCCGTTTCCGGCCACAAACTCCGATGCCGATATTTTAAGTGAGCAATTCAGCAATGCATCTTATCCTCTAAGACAATATATCACTTTTGGAAAGTCTAAATTACTCTATGCATTAATTACCCTCTGTCAATTCAGCAAGGTGAATATCAATTAACCACAGAAAATGCAAATGAATCTCGCAAAGTGACATTATGCCGTAGGGTCGTGGAGGTAGTGAACGGGCGCTTCAAGCGGGATTTTAAGTTGCTGCGATAGGAATATTTTAATAGGGTCTCAAAACATTTAATGATTGATTTCAAAGTCGCAGCAGACTTAATAAAAAGATTTCACCCTGTTTTGGTTGACAGAGATGATGCAAGGGAAATAATATCGATAATCCAAGAAAAAATGTTCCATAATAACTCTTTGGCAGATTTTGTAGATGCTAATAATTTAAACAGGAGACGGGCACAGTTTCAAAGTATTACTGTAGAAAGAGACATTGTAGAAGACTTTCCACGAATGGAATATAATGATTTAATTTTGATTTCACTAGGAGTATATCAAATAAAACAGGCTCGCTCATACAATGGTGAATATGTGAGACTAGATGATTCATATATTATTGAAGTATGCAAGGAGGTCGACATGGATTTACTACGCGAATTGCAAGTAACGGATGCAGAATATATATGTCTTCTTCGAGGCAAAATACGTAGCCGACATGTAAGCCAAAAAATATATTTTGTATATATTTTAATAGACAATACCCAAATTGGCAGAGTCGCCATTAAACAGTACTGTTGCAATTGCATTGTCGGGCGCAGAACAATTGGTTGTTGCGCCCATGTAATGACAATTATATAGTACTTGAGCTGGGCAAGATATCAAAACCCTATCGTCGACCCCCCTGCAGTTTTTGGACGATATATCAGTTGATAATATAGGCGATGCTCTTGATGACTGATTAAAATAAACATTTTCTAAAGCGAAACATTCTATTAAATAATAATACATACAGTCTTTATCTTGTTTGCTGGCACAAATGACTAATACTGTGGCAATACAACGTTAGGTACAATTTATAATCCAATGAAGTTATTGAGACAAATAGGTAGGTACCGAATGTGTTTTGAGCTTTTTCAGAATTCTCAGAAGTGTCCGTCGTTTTAAGTTAGGTTCAATCGAATATATACATTATCTAAAACCCAAAAAGTAAATACACCTCCCGGTTAGTTCTTAGGCTTCATTTACGGAGACGCGGGGCGTCGCGCGTTGCGTTGAGCGGCGCGGCCCGCACTGAATTCAAATATATGACGTTGTATGAGTGCGTTTACGGAGAAGCGATTTTAGACGCGTTTGTTTGAATTAGTGCGTTTTTTGCGGCTGAGCCCGCGGATGGCACCGACACATCCCACGCGGCGTTTAACGCGGCGAAGCACGCAGCGGCAATTCTCTAAATAACTAGTTCCAACTTTTCGTCATTCATGCTGCAAGTTGCGACACGTGCGCTCGCCAACATAAAACTAGTCGATTTGACAGAGGCGAGCGTGCGTTGCCGCGATGCCCGCCGCGTGCTTCGCTACACGCTAGAGGATTCGCCACGCTTCCCGCCTCGCTTCTCTATGAACATGGTCGTATATTGCTATAAGTTTGAGTTTACGCGTGCGATGATGCGTGCCGCTTCACGCGCCGCCCCACCGTAAACAGAAAAAACGTCCGACCCGCCGCGAGACGCCACGCGACGCGGGACGCCCCGCGTCTCCGTAAATGAGGCCTTAGGCGAACTATGTATGGAGATGGACGACGAGCAATGAGCAATCTGCAATCCTTTATTGAGCAATCAGCCTTCATCAAATACGTCGAAAAAAAGCAAGAAAGATAATTTGTTGGGGTCAGACGAAGGCATAGAATACGATGAGTCGCATATTACTTTTTTATTTCATTTTCATTTCATTTATTAATTTTGTGAAACACAGGGTACTGTGATCTTATATAAAATGTTTCGTCCAACCTATGATCCGCCCAAAGGCATACAAAATGTTCATGCAAATGTCAATTTATACAATCAAATTAAAATTAATACAATAAAAGTCTAATAAAATAATAATAATAATACAATGTCAGAAAATACAAATTGGTAAAATTGAAATTAAACATAAAAAAGGCGGTAGTGTAGTACAAAATGTCATGAAAAAAAAGAATTATACGTCAGCAGCGTTATATATGTCAGCAAAAAATTAAAATTATCAAAATTATTTAATTATAACCGTAAAAATATGTCTTAATAATATAATGTCATAGGAAATAACAATGGTCAAAATAAAATCATAGTATATCAAAATTTGTCATTGAAATATTCCTCGACAGTGTAATAAGCCTTGTCATTCAAAAATTTAAAAAGCTGCCGTTTAAAACTATTTACTGTGTTAGCTAATACAATTTGTTTTGGCAATTTATTGTATAGCTTTGGACCCATTGCATATATGCTTTTATGGAAAAATTTGGTTTTAGTGAAAATTAAGTGCAGATGTGAGCGTCGTTGACTTTCGACAGGTCTGTAAAGATGCATATTATATATTATAGGAAAACTTACTAAGTTTCCCACATACCTTGTCAATTTGCGTCCTGCAAGACATATCGTTATCGATATGTAGGGGAGAGTAGGGTAATGGGAGTCAGCGGGCAATGGGAGTCACCCACACCACCACGAAACACAACATGAGACCGACGCGTAAACAGCGTCCCCAGCCCCCGCTTCGGGCCCCCGCGCAGCCACGAACGGCTCGTGCCAGTCCGCTCACGCGCCACTGAGAAACGACCGTGTTTTGTTTTTGCGCTCCGCTGATGTAATTTTTCGTAAATGCAAATTAGAAGGTAAGTACCAAATATCTTGCAGTATGCGGTTATGACATTTACACTTACTTAGTTAGACGTTTCAAATTGTGATGTGCAGTTCAGATTATATCAGTGTATTAAAGTTTTTTTTTATTTTTATTTTTTACTCATTAGTGTAGTTGTGGGTAATGAGAGTCAGGTGACTCCCATTACCCACAAGTGATTACTATTGCCCGCAACTGTGCGTTGCTGTTGAATCATGTTTTTATTATTTATTTCTAGATGCCGAAAGTACGCGTCAAGACAACTGAAAAGGCTTCCTGGTCTTCTGATAGCCTAAATAAAGCTATACGGCTCATTGATGGCGGTTCTTCTATAAGAAATGCTGCTAAAGTAATGGGAATCCCTTTTTCAAGCCTTCAGAAGAGGATAAAAAAAGGTTCTACCTTAGCACCACATCTAGGACGATTCACTGTCTTTAGTCGTGAGCAAGAAGCCGAGCTAGCGAACTTGGTGAAGAAAATGGCAAATATTTTCTATGGTTGTACTGCTAATCAAATCAGAAGAGTCGCTTTCGAATATGCTGAAAAATTAAATGTGAAGCATAATTTTAATCAAGCTTCAAAAATGGCTGGACGCGATTGGTTGCATGCTTTTATGGCTAGAAATAACATTTCTATTAGAAAACCGGAAGCGACCAGCATAAATAGAATCACGGCCTTTAATAAAACAGAGGTAAGTCTGTTCTTTGAGCTACTTGGGCAGCTGATGGAAAAACACAAATTCGTCCAAAAAAATATTTACAATTGCGATGAAACCGGTATTTCAACGGTTCAAACACCGGGAAAAATTTTAGCTGCAAAAGGACAGAAGAGAGTAGGATCTATTACCAGTTGGGAGAGCGGAAAAAACATCACCTTGTTGTGTGCTATGAGCAGTGCTGGGGGGTACATTCCACCCATGTTTATCTTCCCCAGAAAAAGGATGACTCCACTACTTGAGAAGGATGGTCCAGCAGGCGCGCTTTACAAATGTTCAGACAACGGATGGATCAACGAGCATCTCTTTCTTGAATGGTTGGCGCATTTTAAACAGCACGCTAAACCGTCTGCAGATGAACCCATCCTTTTAATACTAGACAACCATGCTAGTCACATTTCTCTTTCCGTCTACGAATATTGCAAGTCCAATCACATTCATATGTTGTCTCTGCCACCACACACGTCTCATAGAATGCAGCCTCTTGACGTTTCTATTTTTGGCCCACTCAAAATGGCATACAAAAAAGAATGTGACTTGTTTTTGAAAAGCCATCTAGCACAAAAGATAACCCCTTACGACGTAGCGTCCTTGGTGAGGAAAGCATTTAATAATGTTGCTTCTATTAGTAAAGGAGAATCGGGGTTTAGATCAACTGGAATATTTCCACTAAATCCGGAGGTATTCACAGAAGAAGATTTTCTCGCTGCAGAAACTCTCCAATCTGAGACCGTTGTAATCGAAGACTGCGATGAATCTCTCGCAGCTGCCTGTGTGATTCCCAGTACATCAAAAGAAGACTCGCCAGTTCCGAGCACGTCAACACAAATTGTTTCACTAGATCTTATGATGTCTAACCAAGAAGTCCCACTTGATTCTGAATCAGATGTTGTACCACAAGTTCCTGGCACGCCTAATCAATCTAGTGTATTGCATGATTTAATAAAAATGCCCGAGAAAGCATCTGTTATTAAAACAAGACAGGGCCGAAAGAAGCAACACGCTACAATTTTAACTTCAACGCCACAAAAAGAAAATCTGTTAGAAAAGGAAATTAATAAAATGAAGAAAAAAGGAGGTAAAGAAAAAGAGAAAACATGGAAAGGTAAAGGACAAGGAAAAAAGACTAAAGTACAGAAGAAGGGTCCTGAAAAGGCAAAGCGCCAAGTATTACAAGAACAGAACGAAACTTCTGTATCAGATGTTGGCACTGACGACTTATGCCAGGACGATGAGGATGATGACGCAGAAGATGCTGGGAACAGATGCCTAGTATGCGACGAATTCGGAAGAAACAACGAGATGTGGTACAGGTGTACCTCGTGTGGACTATGGGCTCACGCGGAGTGCACTGGATGGGAGTCAGCTGGAGGTTATGTTTGCGACGTATGCTAGATTTTATTTGACTCCAATTGCCCCCAGGGTGATCACCATTACCCCTACGTTGGTGTAATGGGAGTCAAAACTGTTTTTTTTTTAAACTCTTATAATTTCCAAAGTTGACTGCCAAAGTAACTGAAATTGATCTCTAATGATAGTTTAATAAGCAAATTATGTTTATACGCAGTTATAATAAATACTTTCTTTTTAATTAAAATTTTATTTGAGTTTTCGCTTAAGTGACCCCCATTACCCTCTTTTACCCTAGGCCAAGAAATTTTGTTGCGTCAGATTCTAGTATTGGATCTCCATTGTAATTAATTTGAAATTGTGATTTTATGTTATGTCTAATTTTAAAGTTCATAATTTTAGTTTTTGCAAGATTAATTTTTAGGTTGTTAGATTTTAACCAGTCAATAATAGTAATCTGGCTAGCGTTAATGTCACTTTCTATCTCCTCTTTAGTACCACTATTATATACAACGGTGCTATCGTCTGCAAATAAAGACATGTGATGTGTAGTGGCTTGGGGAAAGTCATTTATGTAACAGATGAAGAGTAAAGGTCCCAATACAGAACCCTGCGGAACACCGTATTGAAGTACCCTAGAGTTAGACGAATATACAACTTCACTTTTTGTATTAATATCCACTTGAGTAATCTGGGTAATTTGTCTTCTATCCTCTAAGTACGATTGTATGAGTTTTAGTACGTTACCCCTGATGCCGTATCTAGAAAGCTTATTAAATTTAATAGCAATTTATGGTCAACATAGTCAAAAGCCCTGGTCATGTCCATGTACATTGCCATGACTGGTTTTCTATTGTCCATGTTGATATGTATTTTTTCGAGAAAATTATAAATAGCCATGTTAATAGTTTTACTTTTTCTGAATCCCATCTGTTCCTTACAAAAAATATTATTCTTTTCAAAGTAATTATATACACTGTTATATATGACTTTCACGACTACTTTAGAGAAAATCGGTATTAACGCTACTGGTCTGTAGTTGTTGACTTTTGTTTTATCATCTTTTTTGTGTAATGGTTTAATAATGGAAACTTTTAACTTTTGTGGGAAAACACCATGTTGGATAATTTTATTTATAATTTCGCTTAGTACGGGCGCCATAACTGGCGCAACTGATTTGATTACTCTTGTGTTAATATCATCATAACCAGTACTGTTGGGTGTTTTTGAGACTATTTATTATTGTAATTATATCTTTTGGTACAGTTGGTTGCATAAATATAGATTTATATGATCCTGACGACGAGCCTGTTACAGTATTATTAATTAATGTTAAATTATCAGCATTCGATTGAATTGAGTCTATGAAATAATCATTAAAACGTCTTGCTATCATCTTAGGATTTGTTATATATTTGTCATTTACGTTAATTAAATTTCTAGTCGTTTTCGGAATATTGGCTTTCATAGAATTGATTACCTTCCAGGTGGCTTTAGATTTATTAGTACTAGTTCCTATAAAATAACTGTTTTGAGCTTTTTGCGTTAATTTGATGAATTTTTGATATCTCTTTGAGAATGATTGGAAAGCCGCCTTGGTGTCACTATTTCGCTTTATTCTGTGCTGCCATAATAAAGCTCGTCTTTTTTTACTGCAGCACTTTATTCCCCGAGTTATCCATTTTGGTCTTGTCACTGTGTGCACTTTACATTTGATAAAAGGAAAACATAGGTCGTAAAATAATTTAAATAGTTCAAAAAATTTATCATAGCTTTCATTTGCGTCGTCCGTCTCGTAAACCTCAGAGAAACTAAGACTAGCAATACACTTTCTAAATAGACTAATATTTTCTTTGCTATAGTCGCGTCTGTTCACGTAATAGTATTTTAAGACGCATGTCCGTTGTACAGGAAATTGTACAGGAAACTTCATGACTTGCGCTGTGTGATCAGAGACACCTAACTCTAGTAGCTCGCTCTTGCAGCCACGTATATTGTGTAAAATATTATCCAAACACGTACCACTACTAGGACGCGTAGGTTGTTGTATTTCTACATTAAGATTAAACTCTTTTAAAATACTTTTAAACAAAGAGGAATTTTTATTGTTTTGTAGAATGTCAATATTAAAGTCACCGCATATTTTTTATTTTTTGATTATTTTTATAAGAAAATTGTTGTAATAAGTATGTCAAATTATTAAAGAAAATATTAATTTTAGTATTATTTGGAACTCGATATATACATATTATTATAATTTTATGGTCAGGTATCTCAATTGCGCAGCATTCGAACACGTTTGGCATATTTACACTTTTTACAGATTCAATTTCCGTGAAACGAATTGAGTTATGCACCAGTATACAAGATCCACCATTTCGTTTTGTTCTAGTAAAGGATGCAGCTAAAGTATAATTAGGAATGTTTAGAAAGTCAACATCACTCTGCTTCATATTGTGCTCTGTAAAACAGAGAATATGAACACACTTACCATTGGTACTCATGTATAATTTACTTCATCATTTACTCCATGTATAATTTACTTTATTAACAAACTTTTTATATAATATTAAATCGTCTTTTTTAAAACATCGAGTTTTCTTCTTCACTTGCCCTTGTAGTTTAGTTTGCATACACTGTTGATTTTTTACTATGTTAGGTACAGACGGTGACGAGGGTAAGGAAGACTTTGGATTTATCAGGTCCAAACTCGATCTTAATTTATGTCCAAACACTAATTGCGCAGGGGACAACCCAGTGGCTGAGTGAATCGAATTCCGATAATCCATGAGGTATCTTAGTAATTTTAATGATGTTTCTTTTTGGCTATGAGACGACATAATACAAGACTTTATTCCCTTTTTAATTACTTTAACGAAACTCTCCGCCTGACCGTTACTAGGTGGGTGATAGACGGGTGACGTAATATGCGAAATTCTGTTTGCCGCGCAAAATAGTTTAAATTCCCGCGAACAAAAAGCAGTGCCATTATCACTCACTATCATTTCGGGAACTCCGAACCTAGACATGAATTCACATAACTTGCCCATCACCGCGGCCGACGAAGTAGCCGTGTTCATGTTATATACTTCTACCCATTTGGTATGAGCGTCTACAACTACCAAATAAACGCATCCTTTGATTGGGCCTAGGAAGTCTATATGTATTCTGTAGAAGGGACAAGGTGGGAATTCCCAGTGAGCCGGCGGCGCGCGGGGTGGCGTGGGGCGCAATTGGATGCACACATCGCATGAACCTATCATTGTTTCTATGGCCTGGTCAATTCCCGGGAACCAAAACCTTGACCGCGCTTCGGCCTTAGTCTTTACCACGCCTAGATGGGAAGTATGTAGTTCTTTTAGAATGATTTGGTATAAGCTTGGAGGAATAACTACCTTGTGTCCTCGCATGACGCAACCATTCTCGTAGGATAGTTGTGATCTACATAAGTAGTATGGTTTTACCCTCACATCGTTAATCTTCGGAGGCCAACCATTCGAAATAAAGTCTATTACTAAGCTTAATATTGCGTCACTATTTGTCTCCTCGCGCAACTTATCTAACGTTACGGGCATACCCGCGTCTACAACAAAACAAACATAAGTCGCTCGGTCGTAAGATACTTCGCAATCGCAACACTGACACTGTTCGGTGCACGCGCACTCGTGAACTGTGCGCGGCAAGCTCGCGCGCGACAAGTAATCAGCGCTGTTGTCCGCGCTGCGGACATACTCTATTTTGTAGTTATAGCTACTTAAAAACAAGGCGTATCGCTGTAATCTATTTGCCGACATTTCTGGTATGCCCTTATGGGGCCCAAAAATTGCCAACAGGGGCTTGTGGTCCGTACGAAGAATAAACGGTTCCGATCTACCGTACAAATACTGGTGAAATCGACGCACTCCATAAATAATGGAGGTTGCTTCCTTTTGGATCTGGGCATATCGCTTTTCGGCGGAATTTAAAGTACGCGAAACAAATGAAATAGGTTTTTCCACACCGTCCGAACCTACTTGTGAGAGGACCGCCCCCAACCCGCTTGGGGATGCATCTACCGTTAGCACTAACGTCGCGTTTGGGTCAAAATGTGCGAGGACCTGGTCCGATACCATGAACTCTTTTATTAACCTGAAAGCCGAGTCATGAATATCCGTCCATCTCCACTCACAACCCTTTTTTAACAGATCGTACAATGGACTAAGGATTGTGGATGCGTTAGGCACAAAATTCCTGTAATAGTTAATTAACCCTAAGAACGATTGGAGCTGGCTAACATTTGTGGGCACCGGTGCTTCCAACATTGCTTTTATTTTTTCCGGCGCTTTTTTTAAGCCATCTTTAGTGATAATATAACCTAGATATCTAATTTCGTCTTGGAAAAAACTACACTTTTCCTTTTGTAACGTTAATCCCGCGTCTTCTAAGCGCTTCAACACCAAATTTAGTTTTTGTAGATGATCCTGCCTATCCTTTCCAGTAATTAAAATATCGTCTAGTAAGCACAGCACTCCGTCTATTCCCGATAGCAAACCTTCGATAGCTCGCTGGAAAATAGACGGCGCGCTGGCTAACCCAAACACTAAACGAGTAAATCTATATAGTCCGCGGTTTGTATTTATGCAGGTTAGGTTTTTTGACTCATCATCTAACACTAATTGGTTATAAGCCATAGATAAATCTAGTTTGCTAAACTGTTGTCCTCCGTGGATTTTTGTAAATAGTTCGTTAGTTGTGGGCAGCGGGTATTGTTCTACTTGTAACTGTTTATTGATGCTAACCGAATAGTCGGCGCACAATCTGACTGTCCCGTTTCACTTTAGAACTGGAACTATCGGTGAAGCGTATTCCGAATATTCTACGGGTTCCAGAATGCCTAAATCGACCAATCTATCGATTTCTTTATCGACCATAGCACGCATAGCAAACGCTACGGGGCGTGCTTTGCAAAAAACCGGTTTTGATCCTTCCTTTAACGATAATTTTACTTTATACCTATTAAATTTCCCTAATTCATTTGAAAATAACTTCGGGTATTGCAATTGAACCTCAGAAATTCCATAAAAATTTACCGGTGTTAACTGTAAGCGAAATAATGATAAGAAATCTCGACCAAGAATGGGCGGGCCGCCATCGCGAACGACATACAAATTCATAATATTCGTGCGATCCGCGTAGCGTATCGGTAGACGCAGCGTACCTAGACACACAATTTTCCCGCCGTTATACGTTATGAGTTGTTTACGTGTACTTGATAATGGCACCTTTTGGAAATTAGTTGTGTAAAATGCTTCTGACATTACGGTTACCGCCGACCCGCTATCGATTTCAAATTTAAATGGCACGTTATTAATCCAAACTGTTTCCACCATGGGTTCTCCCCTTAAAGAACGGATATGGAACAACTTACCGTCATCGTCAACCTCACCCTTGTCACCGCCATCCACCTTCACGTAATTCACTTTTGAACACATTTTACGCAAGTGGCCTTTCGAGTGACACTTTTTACAAACATAATTTGCGTACCTACAGTCAACAGATTTATGATTTGTATAACCACATACACTACATTTCTCCTTCGCTACACTACTACCACTTTTCCCTTTATCCGCTATCTTGAACAGCTGCTGGTCTGCGGATGCCTGCGCCAGCGCTCCTGCACTGGCCGCGGCGGCAGCGCGCGAACACCGGAGGTTTTCTGCCATCTCCACGACCTTGGCCAGCGTGAGGTCGGCCAGGTCTTTCGTGTACAGCTTCTCCTTCTCCTGTCCTGGCTGCATCCCCATGATGAACTTGTCGCGGAGTGCCTCCTCCACGTTAAGAAAGGCACATTTTTCAGTCAGTCCTCGTAATCACGCTGCCCATTGCGAATAAGATTCCCCTGCTTGTTGTGACGCCGCGTAAAAATTGTGACGTTCACCAAAGCCGACACATTTGGGAGTAAAATGGTTGTCCAGTAGTGATAATAGGTCTTCGTAGGGCAGGTCTTCTATGACTTTAGGTATCACTAAATCCGTTGCCAATTTGTAGGTAGCCTCCGTGAGTGCGCTGAGCAAGATGGCTTTCCGTTTTTCACCCGCGGAATCTGTCTTTTCGTTGATGCCATTTGCCACAAAGTACTGTGATATACGTCCCTTATACGTTTTCCAAGTCTGCACATTATGGTCGAACGTATGTAAGATTCCAAATTGCACAGAACTAGACATGGTACTGAACACGTGGTCAGTAAAATCCTCGTCGCCAATGTTACGTATTGTACCTACGCGGAGGCGGGGAAAGGACGCACAAGTGAAACACTCGGTAGCTAGCAACGCACTGGTTTATTGAGTACGGGACTCGCCGGGACAATAGGTGGCGCGCGTGTGCGTGTGCGCGTGCCTTGCACACATACATAACAGGTACCTGCACTTAAACTTCTTCAATAACATCGTAATAAACATAACTAGGTACATAATCATAACATCAACCTCACTAAGTAAGTAAGTACCTAAGTAAGATGTGTTAGGAACAGGTAAAACGACGTAATTTCTGCATTTAGGATCACAATGTTAAAGGAAAAGTAAATTTTATTATTTCATTTATTACGTTTGAATTGGGTACCTACCTAAAGCTGACGGAAAAATCGCACGAAATTCCATACACTCAAGCATCATCTGCTTACCTTACTCTCAACTGTTGGGGTCTCCTTTCTGTCTAACCGGACTGTCTTTGCCCTCCACAACCCAATTACTAGTTAATACGATACCCTTTTTTCCCATGGAAAAAATCATCCAATGACATCTCCCGCTCTTGGGCGGAGCAGGAAACAGTATCAGACTTTTACTACCTAAAAACCCACTCCTGTTCTTTCACATTTTCCTGTTCTTTCACTTTCATTGTCATGTGGTCATGCGAAAGTGAACTTCGGGCCCCACAAGCCCGAAGTTCACTTTCGCATCACCCAATAGACTTCGACCGAACCAGGCCGCTGCGGTTGCCGACATCTCCTTGACGCGCGCGTGGAACACTACGCGACGTCGATGACTTGAGCTTAGTCTGGATGATTACCGGACGGTCCGCGGTCGGACGGTGCAAAATAGCTACCCATTGCTCGCCGTCCGCAAGCTTTCACCTACGGTGGCTGGAGCATGATGGCTGTTCCGTCGCGCGTGCAGCCGCCTTCTTTGCTAGCATTACTATTACGGTAGCACATGGCTGACAAAAATTTACGAATGACAACTGAGACCGACCCTTAGGGGTCTCAGCATTTGGATGGTAACCCATCACCCATACCAACCTCGGCACACGTGCTTGACTTTCGGTCAAGACTTGCGGCCGTTATTTATTCATTTAGCGACAAGCCCCTCAAAATGCCTAAAATGGCATTTTTTAGGATGGCTTCTAGTGCATAATGCTGTAAGCCTCACTTTAAAAAATTGTAGGTACCTAACAAATTACGTTTTACTTAAAACATCACCCGCTTGAACCGTACTCAACCGACAAGCTACAAGCCACATTAATTAATGTCAGTGACAAAAATTCAGACATTACTCTTGCTGCAATATACTGCCCTCCGAAACATCAAATATCAAGAGGAGACTATGAAGCTTTCTTCTCTAAGCTTGGGCGTTGCTTTATAAGTGGAGGCGACTGGAATGCGAAGCACTTTTTCTGGGGTTCTAGACTTATAACTACTAGAGGCAGACAGCTTTACCAAACTGTGAGAGATCTTAATCTTGAATGTTTATCCACTGGTGAACCTACCTACTGGCCGACTGACCCACAAAAAACTCCTGATCTATTAGATTTCTTCATATCAAAAAACGTAGCAATTAATAACATCAATATAGAATCAAACTTAGATCTAACCTCAGACCACTCTGCAGTTATTCTTAATTTGAATAATAAGATAATACTTACAGAAAGACTACCCAAAATCCACAATAAGAAAACCAACTGGAGAAAATATCAGGATATCATCACAGCGGAGTGTCAGCTTACAATCTCTCTGAAAACCACAGAAGAAGTAGAACAGGCTATAGAAGGATTAAATAAATTGATTCATGACGCGGCAAACAGGTCTACACCTCAAATTGGAGCGGGAAGAGTAAAAAATCATGTGTACCCAACATCAATCAAAGACTGCATAACGGAAAGACGTAGACTTCGCTCAGCATGGCAAAACACCCATTATCCTAGAGACAAGGCTGCCTTTAACAAAGCCTCACAGCAACTAAAGGCACAAATAAAGGAATGGAAAAATGAGAACCTGCAATCGTATCTGGCAAAACTGACACATAATAGTGACACAAACTATTCCTTGTGGAAGGCTACAAAAAACTTAAAACGTCCTCAACAACAAGTAACACCATTAAAAACACAATCAGGGACCTGGGCCCGCTCGGACAGTGAAAAAGCCAACACGTATGCCAATCATCTCCATAAAGTTTTTGAACCACTACCTAGCAGCAATCAACAACTAGACAATGAAATACACAAATACCTCACTTCTCCTAATCAAATGTCACTGCCTTTAAAGCATGTCACACCACAAGAACTAAGACGCGAAATCCTAAAACTCAAGGAAGGCAAGTGCCCTGGTTACGATCTTATTGACGCTACTTTATTGAAGCAACTTCCAAAAAAGGGGCTACTGCTTATACTAATTATCTTCAACGCGTGCCTGAGATTGTCCTTCTACCCAAGCCAGTGGAAGATTGCCCAAGTAATTATGGTACCGAAACCAGGCAAAGCACCTCAAGAGGTAGCATCATACCGACCCATTAGTCTCCTTCCGGTAATTGGAAAACTTCTGGAAAAGATCATATTGAATAGAATGAGAGAACATCTATCAGAGATAATACCAACTCACCAGTTTGGCTTTAGGGAGGGCCATGGTACAATCGAGCAAGTGCATCGGATAGTTGATGTTATTGGTAGAGCGATGGAAGACAAACAATATTGTAGCGCGGTCTTCCTGGACATTAGCCAAGCATTCGACAAAGTCTGGCATAATGGGCTACTCTTCAAAATCAAAAGAACGCTTCCACATTCTTTCTTCCCATTATTGAAATCTTACCTCGAAAATAGATGCTACGAAGTAAAATATAAATCCGACGCATCTCAAATGCATGAAATTAAGTCTGGAGTACCACAGGGTAGCATACTGGGACCGGTTCTCTATCTCATATTCACAGCAGATTTACCCACTCATGCCTCGACCACTACCGCGACATATGCAGATGACACCGCAATCCTATCTACACATGAAAATCACGAGGCTGCGTCTGAAATGCTCCAACAACACCTGTCTCTGATCGAAACTTGGCTACAGCAGTGGCGTATTAAAGCCAATACAGATAAGTCGGTTCAAGTAACCTTCACACTCAGAAGGAAGACCTGTCCACCTGTAAAACTAGGCAATACTGAAATCCCACAATCAGATGACGCCAAGTACTTGGGAATGCACCTTGATTGACGCCTGACCTGGCGTAAACATATATGGACCAAGAGGAAACAGTTAGATTGCAAACTCCGAAGCATGTATTGGCTCATTGGTCGTAAGTCACAACTGACAGAAGCCAGTAAAATGGCTATCTATAAGGCTATATTGAAGCCTGTATGGACATATGGCATACAGTTATGGGGAACAGCAAGTCATAGTAACGTTGAAATACTGGAAAGGTTTCAAAGTAAAACAATGAGAGCCATGTTTAATATCCCACCATACATAAGCAATCGATATGTAAACCTAGATTTGAATCTGCGAACGGTGAAAGAAGAAATAGAGTCATACAGTAATAATTACCAAAATAGACTGGACCAACATGTTAATCAACTGGCTGCTGAATTGAGGGGAGAGGGCAGTGTGAGATTCTCTCGACTGAAGAGAAATAGTATACCAGATTTAGCAATGAGATTTGCGGACAGAAGATGAGTATGGCATCAATGGGTGCTCAGCTCAGCTGAAGATAATAATCCCGATGAAAATCTGACACCATATTAGATTATTGTTCCTAGGAAACAGATTGCTAAGTAGCAGGATACATAAAAAAAAAAAAAAAAAACTTAAAACATGAACAAAAATGCGGCTCGTTTTACCTTCGTAAGTTCGTTTGTCTGTTGGGAGTCACAGAGCGATTCTCGGCCACTGTAGACGCGGGCTTGCCGTCGAAGAGTCATCATGGGTAGGTCTCCGTCCGATAAGCACCAGCCCTGGTAGACTGCGCCTTGTGTTCCACATACGCTTCTAGAAGCTGTCAGCAAAGCTGATGGGGCCCGATAATAATGATGCCTGACAGGGTCGAGGGAATGTTCGAAATAATTACCGCGACTCTGAACCACAAAGGCAACTGAAGGAAAAACATTGAGTTTTAGTCAGTAAAAGTCTTAAACTCCCTCTCGCTCCATCAGAACGTAAGGTTATCGTTGAAAAAAAAAAAATCGAAGCCATGAATGCTTCCGTGCGCAGCCACAGCAGTGTGTACTGAGATACATTTTGTCTTCAGTGTTTAGAGCGTGTTTATGTACCTACCGGCTGCGGCCCTCAAAAATGCCTACTAGATATTTAACTAGAACTTTGAATACCTATCATTTATCTGTCTTCACTGATAACATTATTTTTAATGTAATCACGACACTACGTACAGAATAATTGACGTAAATTGTTAAACCCCTTAATGCTAGTTAAAACTCAAACCCGATTTAGAAAATTAATTATAACTAGAGCGTAACTTAAATCTATGAGATCACATTTTGCTATTACACCAGTCTGGCGCTGGAACCAGCAGCCAATAGCACGCGAGCGGCTTGAGCTCAAAGAAAGTTAAAGAAAAGCCGCCAAAAGAGCCGCCCTTTGTCGGACCCCGCAAACAGATTTTTAGGAATTGCGAATTTACCTACGTGTTATTAGTTCGGTTTCTTGCGTCATCGAATGCACTTGTGGTTTTTTTTTTGTTGCGAATTACTTTTATTAATCAGTTTTGTTGTATTGTGTGATAGTAGTAAAAGTGTTAGAGTGATAGGCTTAGTGTAGGAGTATTGTGAGTGCGTTGTGTGTTTTGTGTGTAGTGTGTTTGAGTGTGTAGTGCGTTATTTTTAGGATTATTTTAGTTTAGTAGTAGGTACCTTTCGCGAGTTAAGATGCCTTTTCATGTTTATTTTGCCCGCGAGTACGTGAATATGGTCTATTGTTATGGCATGGCTCATGGAAACGCTACTGCGGCCCTGCGACTGTACAGAATAGAGCATCCTACTGCTTATCAGCCCACGGATTCACGGATCTTCACCAGAGTGGTTCAAAGACTGCTGGACAACCAACCCATTGTACCAATTTCTTTAGGAGGGGGCCGACAAGTACGGCCGGCGGCCGAAGAGGCCATTCTCGCCGTGATGCGGGAAAACCCACGATTGGGCGTACGAACAGCAGCCAAAATATTGCGGAGGCGGCATGGTCATCACGCTCGGCATTTGGTTTCCCATTCCACTGTGCACAGAGTGTTGAAGAGGGATAGACAGCGGCCCTACAAAATCCATCGTGTGCAAGCACTCGTGCCAGGCGACGCGAGACGTCGCATGGATTACTGCAGGTGGCTGTTGAGTCAGGATCGTGACTTTGTACGAAAAATTATTTTCACCGACGAGAGCACTTTCACAAATAATGGAATGTGGAACCGTCGAAATTCCCATTATTGGTGCTCCGTCAATCCAAACCAAAGTCAGGAAACGGGTTTCCAGACTCGGTGGAAACACAATGTGTGGGCTGGCATTGTGGGAAACCAGATTTTAGGCCCGGTTTTCTTGCCACCGAGAATGGACGGTCCTGCCTACCTCGACTTCATTAATGGGTACCTGACAGACACTTTGGAAGAGATGCCACTAGCACAGCGGTTTGGGTTGTGGTACCAGCACGACGGTGCGCCGCCTCATGTCGTGACACCAGTTCGTGAGCAACTGACGACGCTGTTCGGAGATAACTGGATCGGACGGTTTGGACCTCACGCCTGGCCAGCACGATCGCCTGATTTAACCCCTCTGGATTTCTTTTTGTGGGGTTATGTCAAAGATCGGGTGTTTGACCGCCCCTGCGAGACCGCTGCTGAAATGCGACAAAAAATTATTGATGTTTTTGAAGAACTTAAGCAGCGGTCAGTGCCAGAAGGAATCCTGGAACGGGTTCATGAAAACACGCGGACTAGGGCGCGCATCTGTCTACGTGAGGGAGGTCGCCAATTTGAACCAGCACTCATCAGTGTCGAGAGGTCACCTGTGCTGGATAACAGCTAAAGCGACAGACAGTAAAGGTAAGTACTTAGGCTATTTAAAAACTGTACTTATTTCGTGTAAGTAATTGAACATAACACAGAAATGTCCAATTACCAAGAGCCTACTTAATACCTACCTGAACAGCTAAGCAAAAAGCGCGAGCCACCGCGCACGCTTTAGCGCCGCGCCGCGCCTATCGTGTACTTATACACACACTGGCAGAATCAGTCGCACGCTTTACATTGCGCGCAATAAAAAGCATAATTTTTTTAAAGATCGAAAATTAAGTTAGTTTCCCTGAAATATTTTTTGGTCAGAGTTACTTAGTTATATGTACAGAATGTATAGTTGACGGGTATGTGATCGGTCTTTTTACACCCTGTATAAGTTAATTCAAGGGTTTTAAAAAATCAATGCGGTAAAGGGTTAAACTATGGAACACGAAGCGGACACCAGTGTCCGCGCACCTATTGTTCTTTAATTGTGTCTCATATGACGGTGCTCGAAAGGTATTGAGCAAGATTGAATGCACTGATCACAAGATTACATAAGTTACGACCATTTTTTTTCTTGTTGTGAAAATAATCAACTATCATAATATTTATAAAATTAAATTTTACCGGGGCCATCACAGGTACTGCAGTTTTTTTCAGACGCATGTAGCCTTTGGAAGTAGTATAAAAATCTTCATTTTTAAAATGTGCAGAACAAATTGTACTACTTTTTGTAGGTATCCAGTTATATTCACTTCTTTCCGCCTGAACTATGCTGATCCATTATGTTTTATATAAACATCAGTAGGAAACCTGGAAGATAACAAAAACATTAAAAAAAAAAAATGTTTTATCTAAGGTACCTAGTTATGTTCCCAACCTAACGCTGAGGTAGAGTCTAGACGCTGACTTGGCGTCTTTGCGTTGAGGCGTACGTGACAAGATATGTGTCGCGACCGCAGGTCGCCGACCACCAGCGGTACCAGTCTATGGATAAGCTTTGCGATGTAATAAAATTAAGATAGGAAGCTCGGGTCGTAATAAAATCTTACTTCCACGCAAACGCTATTTTATTTGCGCTCCCGAAATCTAACTAGCGCAGCCGGTAGGATTGTCGCAAACTGTTTCCACCGCTTAAAGTCAAGTGCGAAAACCTGTGAAATACATTAAAACACGTGGACTGTGTATCGCGAGTAGTTACTGACTATATATAGAGTCGTCGTACTTAAAATCAGTGAGACATTCTATATTGGGCAATCTTCAAACCAAATAAATAAGTTTATATAACGCGCAAATTATATGAGTGAGCAGAGATGGTGATAATATATCAAGCGGTTGGCATGTGAGTACCCTTCTAGATCCTTCATCATTCCCTTCATTAAAAATTGTGATTAGACGTAACTAGTATTTTAGTAGCTTAATTTAGTTTATAAAAAAAAGCTGAATTAGTGTTTCTGTCTATTCTCGTTAACTCTATGGTGTGATTTAACATATAAATTGAGATTTTTTTTGTTTTAAATTTTACAATTTAAATGCATTGTTAATTTTTATATAGGTTTAATTTTTATCTGAAACTAGCTGTGCCCGCGACTTCGTCCGCGTGGAATAGTTTTTTTGGGCATCATATTTATTTTTGCAAACAACCTCTTCAGCTTTATAAATTATAGCTGTTACCTACGACTTTGCCCGTGTCAATTTCTGTAATTTTTTTTTTCGACAATTTAATTTTTAAAAGAACATAATTATCTAAAAGTACTTCATAGAGCTACACCCCCCCTTGGGCATGCCATAATCTCGGCGGTAAGTCAAAGAGGGGTCTTTGAGGTGTGGTTGGATAGACATCACGGTGTTCTCACTTCCGCATGACGCAGTTTCTCACCAAACATGGCAAGTTCAGGAGATTCCTGCGCCGGATTCTTGCAGAAGAGGCTCCCAGGCCAGCCCGAAGCACATGGTGGAAGTGTGCCCCGCTTGAGAAGAGCATAACTGTGTCCTCGTGGGGGTGATCGGCGGCGACGACCTCTCGCGCCGGGTCTTGATTCAGGCCATGGTCCGCAGCGAAGAAGAATGGCAAGCGGTCGCCTCCTTCTGCGAAGCAGTACCTAATGCTCGTAAAGGAGGAGGCCGACTGCATAAGGCAAGGGCAACAGCGCCCTCGCCGTAGCCGTCGCCGCCGCGATCCCGCCGATATCCGGCCACCGTAGACGCTGACTTGCGGACGGTGAGCAATGGGTAGCTCGCCTTCCGGTTGTCTGGTAACAGTCCAGACCGAGACCAAGTCGTCGACGGCGTGCACTGCTCCCGCGCGCCTTAAGGTGTTATCAGCAAACTGTGGGGCCCTTCAGGGTCGAAGCCTCCTGCAGCCGAGGGTTGGTGCGAAAGCGTTATACCGGGGTTCTGGGATTATTTCCAGAGAAACAACCTACCCCGTTCCTCCCTTGCCTTATGGCAAGGGAGGAACGGGGTAGGTTGTTTAGTCAGTAAGAGTCTGACACTGTTTCCCGCTCCGCCCAAGAGCGGGATTCGTCATTGGATGATTTTTACCTACCATTAAAAAAACCCCTCAACGCCGCCCGCAAGCAACCCTTCTCCTCGCCCGCCGGCCAGGCGCAGCGTCATATTTTGCATATTATGCGGCGCGTGTGAATTTTATATCGGAGTTATTTTAAAATTGTAATATCTTCTAAGACGTCCATTGAAAATAAGTGATGTCAAAGACAATTTTGTTCACAATTACATACTTTTATTCAACATCACATTTATTTGGATAAAGTATAATATTATTATTTATGTTGATACAACTCTAACAAATAATTGGTAATAATGCATTAATTCCGGCCAGATTTGATTCCCATAAAAACGGTTCTAGTGAGTTAATTAAGATAGACATATACTGTCGCGGACATTTTTTTAGATCATTTTAAGAGGAATAATTCTTTCATACATATTTTTTTGGTATCTTGAACTGTTTTCGCAGCGCACGCAACGGAAGCCCTCAAAGATGAATAATTTTCCCCGTTTTTTCCACATTTTCCGTTGTTTCTTCGCTTTTATTAGTCGCAGCGTGATATTATATAGCCTAAAGCCTTCCTCGATAAATGATCTATTCAACACAAAAAGAATTTTTCAAATCGAACCAGTAGTTCCTGACATTAGCGCGTTCAAACAAACAAACAAACAGACTCTTCAGCTTTATAATATTAGTATAGATGAATCAAGGTCAAGTTCCTTTAACCGCCACGGCGGCCGCGGCGACCCCTTCGCTTCGTTCTGAAACACCGTTTCTGATGCAATCGTCAGACACTTTGATACCTCACGATGTTTTAAAATTAATTCCCGAATTTAGTGGTGAAACTAATATACTTAGTTTATTTTTACGGAAGTGCGAATATGTCATTGGAAAATATGAAGGGACATCAGAGCGAAACGATTTTATAATGCAGAATATTACAAGTAAATTAAAGGGTAAGGCAGTGGCTCTTTTTAATCAAGCACAATTATAAGCCAAAATAGGTCTAATGTGACTAACTTGGAAACTGTTGTGCTGGAAGATCGTGGAAGCGCCATTACGAGCCAAGGCAGGTCTAATGCGATTAATTATGAAACGGTTGTGGTGGAAGATCATGGAAGCGTCATTACGAGCCAAGGCAGGCCTAATGCGATTAATTATGAAACTGTTGTGGTGGAAGATCGTGGAAGCGCCATTACGAGCCAAGGCAAGTCCAATGCGATTAATTATGAAACGGTTGTGGTGGAAGATCATGGAAGCGTCATTACGAGCCAAGGCAGGCCTAATGCGATTAATTATGAAACTGTTGTGGTGGAAGATCGTGGAAGCGCCATTACGAGCCAAGGCAAGTCCAATGCGATTAATTATGAAACTGTTGTGGTGGAAGATCATGGAAGCGTCATTACGAGCCAAGGCACAGGCCTAATGCGATTAATTATGAAACTGTTGTGGTGGAAGATCGTGGAAGCGCCATTACGAGCCAAGGCAAGTCCAATGCGATTAATTATGAAACTGTTTGTAATGCGATTAATTATGGAACTGTTGTGGTAGAAGATCGTAGAAGCACCATTAGGAGCCAAGACAGGTCTAATGCGATTAACTATAGTTATATTGTGGTGAGAAAATAAATTTATTATTATTATTACTTTGAAACTGTTATGGACAATAATTTAGATAACCGTGTTGTACTCGTCAAATACTCTAATAACAAATACACAAACCCCTTACCGCATACAACGCCATATATGGTTTCTGGTTTTGTTTATTTTTTTCAACATATAATTTTTTTTATTTTTTATAATCCAACTAAGAAAAAATATTACAGAATTCTTCGTGTAACGGAACGCATTTTTTGTTGTCTATGGTAAGGTCTATCTGTCAAGTTATTAGAGGTTATGTTCAGCAACTCCGACCGGTGAAGTGAATTTATTTAGTGCTGATTTAATAATTGGAAAAAAAGCAATAATTTGGTAAGTAAAAAATGCTGGATTTTTAAAATGAATTCATTGTACATTCATAAACATAATATAACTCGGATTTCAGTGTTTTTGTGCATGTAGTTTTAGCAATTTTTGAATTGCCATATTTGGCTTAGTATGCGTTCAAGACATATTCACTGTCTGTCATATATGGCTTTATATGCATTCAAAGCTTGCTTTCTTTTCTTTGCAGCAATGAATTCCTCACGCTTTTATGGTACATCGAAGCATGTGAATCCCATTCCTGGTGACGGCTGTCAGAGTGATGATGATCTAGTTTCTGACTCTGATCCTGAATATGAACCTGCATCCGTCCCCTCACGCCGTACCCGTAAAAAAAAAATTGTCATATCTGAATCGGATAGTTCCGATGATGATGAAATCACCACACAAAGCTTGCATGCTCCATCCTCATCCACAGCTAAGGGCAAAAAAAACAAAAAAGTCCCGGTAATTTGGAAAAAACAGAAAATGGAAGCTTATGATGCAGAAAACTTCAAATTTTTAGGGAACTCCGATCTGCCTGCAGAAATCATAAAGTTGGATTCACCTCAAGAAATTTTCAATTTCTTGTTCACGGATGAGTTGATTGATATGATTGTTGAGCAGTCCAACCTAAAATCTATTCAGAACAACGCTAATAAACCAGCAAACATAACCAAAG
The DNA here is from genome assembly GCA_029852875.1 of Mythimna loreyi. Taxonomy (NCBI): domain Eukaryota; kingdom Metazoa; phylum Arthropoda; class Insecta; order Lepidoptera; family Noctuidae; genus Mythimna; species Mythimna loreyi. Next base: position 16,188,608 of record CM056798.1, read on the forward strand.
AAGAGATTGAGCAATTCATTGGCATGGTAATTTTCATATCTTGTGTAAAGTTACCGTCAACGAGACTGTATTGGTCAAAACATGTAGGCCAGCAGCAAGTTTATGAAACAATGACCTGTAACAGATTTGATGCGATTAAGAAGAATTTGCATTTCAATAATAACGAAAACTTTAAGCCCCGTGGCGCAGATGGTTACGACAAACTCTTCAAAGTTAGACCATTGTTGGATAAGATTCGTGAACGTTTGCTGCTGGTTCCAAAAGAGGAGTACTTAGCCGTAGATGAGCAAATTATTCCCACCAAATGTCGTCATGAAATAAAGCAATACAATCCAGCAAAACCTCATAAATGGGGATATAAAAATCAGGTTTTAAGTGGTGTGTCAGGATTCAGCTACGACTTTGACATATTTGCTGGAGACCAAAGTAATACTTTTCCGTCAGATGCACCTGATCTTGGGGTGAGTTCGAATGTTGTGACCAGACTTGCTTCCACAGTACCAAAGCATCAAAACCATAAACTCTCTTTCGATAACTGGTTCAATAGCCCTAACCTGCAAGTTTATTTGTTTAAAAATGGTATACTGCCACTGGGAACTGTCAGGCTTAACCGCGTGCCGAACTCGAATATGCCTACTGAAAAGGAACTAAAAAAGAAGGGACGAGGAAGTATGGAAGAGAAGACAGCTGAAATAGACGGCGTGAAGCTGAGTTTAGTGTCCTGGTTTGATAATAAAATCGTAAATATGCTCTCGGCTTACGTAGGCAGTGAACCGACAACAACAAAGCAGCGGTATGTTCGAAAAGAAAAACAGTACAAGGATATAACGTCGCCCCAAGCAGTTGATGTTTATAACCAACACATGGGTGGCGTCGATTTACTCGACTCCATGCTCGGTTATTACAGAATTCAACTGCGATCTCGGAATTGGTACAAAAGAATCTTCTTCCACATGATTGATATGACATTAGTTAATGCCTGGTTGTTATGGCGCCGAATTCATGGACTTGAATACCTGCCGCTGTTTGATTTCAAACTTGCAGTGTCGGAGCATATGCGCAAAGCTGGAAAGGTTATGGTGGCCAAAAAACGTGGTCGTCCAGCTAGCCTTCTTGGAACACCAACCTCAAGTCGAGCCATTACTCCAACTAGCGATGTCGGTAGTCCAGCAAGTGCAGTGCCCAAAAATCGTGGTCGTACAGCTAGTCTCCTTGGAACACCGACCTCAAGTGGAGCCGTTACTCCCCTAGCGAAGTCGGAAGTCCATCAAGCGCGGTGGCAAAAAAACGCGGACGTCCATCTTGCCTCAGGAGTCTCAACTTGCCTGAGACTTCAAGCCAAGGCAACAATGACACTGGTTTGCCTGAGTCACCATTGCCTTCCAAAAAGGCACGAAAAGCTCCAGCTAGACACCAAGAGTTACCTTTGAATTCTGTTCGAACAGATAACGTGGCCCATTACCCAGAATGGATAAAGTCAACACGACAAATATGTCAAAATTGTTTAAAATATCGTTCTTTCACAAAATGTGGAAAATGTAATGTTTTTTTATGTAAGTAAGTAATCATTTATTGCACAAAAACAGAATTCAAGCCTATAAGTAACATCAGCAAATGACACAACAAAGTCACAATGGCTATTTCACATAAATAAGATCACTGTCCTTCAAACTAGGAAACAATCCTGTATCTTGAAGAACAGTACATTTTCAAGTGGTGAGATACAGTTTCACAGATTATGGTTGAGACGCAGACAGGTAATAACATGTCATCCCACACAGCTATGATTTTAAGAAAACGTGTTTCTGATTCTTTAGTTCTAAGGTTCATATAATATGGACAGCAAACGAATAAAAAGTTCTGATGGGTTTACACGTCACCTAGCGGTCAGCGTCCCAATATGTACAGTTGTGCAATCAATCTGATGCTAACAGTAGGTAGTACTTATATTTGATTATATGACAAAAAAAAAAAAACAAAATAAGGTTGTGGTTAAGTTGGGAAGTGTTTCTGTAGGTGTTTTTATGTATGTAGTTATATATAAATATATAGAGAAAACCTGAAAATAGTTATTGTTAGGTACTATCAATTGTGCAATTTTATAAAACTGAAATGTACCATAGATAACTTTAATTGGAGTTAATGAGTACTCCGTAAATTAAATTAATAAAAATTTCATAATTGTATATCATAAACAATAACAATAAAAAAATAAATAATTACATAATGTTGAATAAATTATATTTATAAATTTAATTTAATTTTAATTTAATTCGCTATAATTGCTAAATTGCAACCAAACTACAATATTGGTCAAAATAGACAAAATTTTGTTTATTAAATTATTTTGAATAAATTAGTTCCTCAGTATCGGCATAGTTTAGATTTAAGAGCCATCCTAATAATTTTCTTTTTAGTTCAAAGCGGTTTAAATTATTTACTAACAGTATTTTGTGCAGTTTATTGTAAATTCGAGAGCTTAAAATATAATATTGGTGAGCAGCAAATGCAGTCCTGAAACGGTCAACTTGGCACACCCTAGCAGTCCTTCGTTGGGTATGGAGTGCGGGACTTGGTGGGACGGATGCGTGTTTGCGGAGCATGGCGTGATAAACAAAGAGTTGTCTGACGGTGAGCAACTTGCACTCTTTGTATAATTGCTCAGTTGGGTATCTAAATGGTTTGCGGTGCATAACCTTCAGAACAGCTCTTTGGGCCCTCTCCAGGGGTAAAAGTGATGTTTTTGTTGCTCCTCCCCAAGCAGGTACACAGTATGTCAGCAGTGATTGGCATAAGGAATAGTAAACAGTCTTTAGTGTGACCATATCCGCTGAGTTTCTAAGCAGTTTAAAAATATAAATTACTTTGCGGACTCTAGATGTTAGTGATGTAATATGTTCGTGCCAATTTAAACGCTCGTCTATTACCACTCCGAGATACCTTATACAAGAGACTTTACATAGATGTGGACAAATACACTCAGATGGTAACTGGCAGCCATGAAATTGAATATTAAAATCCTGTAAAGGTTGGCTTTTACTGCTAATCGAAAATGGTATAAATTTGGTTTTTTCCAGATTCAGCGTTAATAGATTGGTAGTGAGCCAACTCGACACAGTTCTTAGACATATTTCAGCGTAACGTTTTGTTTCACTCCAATCAGAGCCATGCACAATCAGTGCCGTGTCATCCGCGTAGGTGAAAACATGACAGTTTGCAAGACTAAGTGTGCATAAATGGTTAACATAAATTAAAAAGAGTGTCGGTCCCAGGATACTTCCCTGTGGAACTCCATAGTTACCTGAATGGCGGTCATTGCTCACGAAGTTATTTATAATCACACTTTGCGTTCTCTCCGTAAGATAACTCCTAAATAGTTCCAACGCTGTACCTCTTATACCTATTCCTTCGAGTTACTGTGTCAAATGCCTTAGATAGGTCCAGAAAGATACCAAGACATTTCTTACCTTGATCCATTTTGTGGGATATAAGATTACTCAAATCGGTCACGGCATCTTCCGTGGACCTACCAGACATAAACCCAAACTGATTGGGTGCTATGATGTTATAAGCATCTAGATATTTTTTCAGTTTATTATTTAGTATGTTTTAATGACAAACGCAACTGTTTTCTGGAATTTCATAAAGTTTAATTGTTAATGCATACGAAGCCATATATGGCATCATATCGTTTTACTATAATGCATACGAAGCCATATATGGCTTCGTTGGCTATTTTCTTAATTATTATTACTAATTTTTTTTTCTCATGTCAAGTTATTAGATTAGGTATAATAAAAGACATATCCAGTAAAAAAAAATTTTTTTTCTGCCTCCTTCATAATTCATGCAATAAGGGGTTAAGGGGTTCTACAATTCTTTAAAGCAAACATAAACCTAAGTTAATATAAAACAATTTGATTATAATTTGTTGTTTTGAAGCTACTGTGTCAATCACAGTAGCTTCATACCTGTCATACCCGGCGAGAGTCTCACTGCACAACACCGTCTCCTTGTCATGGACTTGCGCGTCAAGCCTAAGGTCAAGTTTGTTGAGCGCCAACAACGCCGAATACGGTGGTGGCGACTGAATGAAGCCACGTCCCAGTCGTTCGCGTCGGCCATCGGCGATAAGTGCGATGGTACCGATGGCGAACCTGTGCAAAGCCACTGGGACAGGATTCAGGTTGCCATCACTGAGGCGGCAAAGTCGGTGCTCGGCTTGTCCAGGGGCGGCCGCAGGTGTGACAAGGAGACTTGGTGGTGGGATGACACAGTCCAGAGGGAGATCAGAGACAAGAAAGCCCTCTTCAAAACGTGGCAAGCTTCCAAATCTCCCGAAGACCGCGACGCATACAGAACCGCAAAACGTGCCGCCAAGAGGGCCGTAGCCAGAGCCAGACGAGACCACTTACAGCCACTTTATGATAAGTTGGAATCGTCTGAGGGGCAAAAGCTCATTTATAAGTTGGCACGTTCCAGGGTCAAAGCGGCACTGGATATCTCTAAGTGCCGCTGTGTAAGAGACCCTGACGGCAATCTGTTATGCGAGGACCTCGCGGTGAAGGAGAGATGGCGCTCGTACTTCCACGAGCTGCTGAACAAGCAGCACAAAGAGGTGCTGTCTCCGGTTCTCCCTCCAAATCAGGGACTTGTGCCCCCGGTTACGCCTGAAGAAGTGCATGTGGCTCTTCGCCGCATGAAGAACCGGAAAGCTGTCGGTGCCGATGGAGTCCCCATTGAAGCCTGGAAGGCGATGGGTCCTCATGGTGTGGGCATCTTAACCCACCTATTTAACCGCATGCTCCTCACCGGAAAGATCCCTAGTCAATGGAGACTGAGTATTATCACTCCAGTCTTCAAAGGCAAGGGATCGGTGCAGGAGTGTGGCGACTACCGGGGGATTAAGGTTATGTCCCACACCATGAAGCTCTTCGAGCGGGTGATTGACTCTCGGATCCGACAGGAGTGCACCGTCTCGGGATGTCAATATGGGTTTCGACCAGGCCATGGCGCCATGGATCCCATCTTTGCCCTAAGGGTTACCATGGAGGGATACAGATCGAAGAATACGCCTCTGCACCTCTTGTTCCTAGACATGCAGAAGGCCTTCGACTGTGTCCCCCGTGATGTGATCTGGTGGGCGCTGAGATCCAAACGAGTGCCCGAGACCTATGTTGACATCATCCGAGATATGTACCGAGACTCCGGTTCTGTGGTTCGGACCGCTGTTGGCGATACGAAACCCTTCCCCATCACCGTCGGAGTTCACCAGGGCTCTGTCCTTAGTCCGTTTCTGTTCAGCGTGGTGCTGGACGTGCTGTCCTCCACCATCAGGGACTTACATGAGCAGCCGCCATGGCTGCTCATGTATGCAGACGACATCGCGCTGGCGGACTCGGACAGTGGGCGCTTGGTTCGACGTGTGGCAGCGTGGAAGGAATCGCTGGAAAACGGCGGTCTGAAAATTAATGCGGCGAAGACCGAGTACTTGGCCTGTAACACAATTAACGCTGCTCCTGTTCGCATTGGCGAAGACACAGTTGAGCGCACGGAACAGGTCAGGTACTTGGGATCGGTGCTCCACGAGTCCGGGGACGTCGATTGCGACGTCGAGTCACGTATCTCGGCGGCCTGGGCGAAATGGCGTGAGGTGGCGGGGGTTATCTGTGACCCCAAAATGCCGGTTAGGCTCAAAGGACAGGTCTATAAGACCATCATTAGGCCTGTCCTTTTGTATGGCAGTGAAGCGTGGCCTGTACTTGAGCGACATAAGCAAAACCTGCGTGTCACGGAAATGAATATGCTGCGCTGGATGTCTGGAGTTTCGCGGAAAGACCGCATTAAGAACTCCCGCATCCGGGGCAGCCTTCAGGTCCGTGACATAGCAGATAGACTGCAGGAGGGTCGCTTACGCTGGTATGGCCACGTTTTACGAAAACCGGCAGACTACGCGGGTAACAGATGCCTCGCCATGCCGCCTCCGCCGGGACCCGGAAAACGAGGTAGGCCTAAGAGGCGTTGGATCGACGTCGTAAGGGACGATATGCGTGCTAATGGGCTTAAGGCAGAGGACGCAAAAGACCGAGCGAAGTGGAGACGACTAGTCAGGAAAGCGGACCCCGGGCACCGAGGTGAAAGCCAAGGTAGCAACCGGGACTTACGCTAGGCTGATGATGATTGACACAGTAGCTTCTGCCCGCGACTTCGTCCGCGGAAAATTTATTGTAGTGATAGCTCGGTTAACATCCATGTTATATAAATAACTAGCTTTTGTCAGCGGCTTCGCCCGCGTACATAAAATATATATAAATAGCCTATGTCACTCAGGAGTAAAGCAGCTTTCTGTTGTTGCTAAAATTTTTCCAATCGGACCAGTAGTTCCAGAGATTACCGCCTACAAACAAAAAAACAAACTAACAAAAAAACAAACTTTACCTCTTTATTATATTAGTGTAGATTTATAGCCTATGTCACTCTGGAGTAAAGCAGCTTTCTATTGTTGCTAAAATTTTTCCAATTGAACCATTAGTTCCAGAGATTACCTCCTACGAACAAAAAAACAAACTTTACCTCTTTATTATATTAGTGTAGATACCCTCAAACAGCCTGCTAGACGTTCCCTCCTTGGTGGTATAGCTTTTCTCCAATGAGTATCTTGTTTTCTTAACTTTTCATTAAGTTTAGATAAAAGTATGTCGAAACAATGTTTTGACATCCTGAAATACTCAAAAAACTTTGATTCATCATCTATCAGATGTTTTTTATATAGGGTGGTGAACTCTCCTTTTTTTTCCCTTTTTTTCTATGCGTTATGAACCCATTTCCTTCTTCTCACATAAATTTCTTCGGCTTCATCTAATATTAAAGCAATCGCTGCTAACTGATCTTGAATATCGAGGCATTTTACAAGGACGTCAAACTGCTGCAAGGTACTAAAGTCGGTACTGACACATGAATAGCACGTCACGGAACGGTACGGTACGGAGCTGTCATTCACGTGTCGGCACTGTTGTGTGCGGATAGGCCTTCATAACGATTGCGGGGATCATCCTAAATTCTGGAATTCCTAAAGCTATTGAAAAAGTTAATGATTCGCATTCAACTGAAAACAAAGTAGACTTGAAAGATGTCCCAAATTTTCAAATAAATTTGGTTTGTGTTCGCCCGAAATGACAGAACTTAAATTTGCCGCTAATCTTAAACATCCTTTTATAACCATTCCCGATATAAACGGTAAATTTATGTTGGATACAGGAAGCACCAGATCTTTCATAAGCCCTAGGAAAGTTGATGAATATTTCCCACAGTCAAAATTCTACGAACCATTTAGGCCTCTTGTACACACACGTTTTTTCGCCGTAAAAATCTGCGGTAAATTCACCATGTGTAGGCACGGCTGTCAGTGTTGTATGGGCCACTGTAGAAGCTTGTTGACATACACGGCGGCTTTACGTTCCGGCGCCGCCGCCGTGTTCGCCGTGCGTCCCCCTCGGCACGCCGCGTCTACACACGGCGCCATTTTGATCAGTGTTGTATTGCAGTCTATGCGAGCGTGTCGACGGTGCCGGACGTTTTAACGTTTTCGTGACGGATTACATACGCTCATTTTGTATTACGAGTAAAATGAACATAAATCAAGAATTACTAATTACACTAGTTCATGAAAGACCTGTAATTTTGGATAAGACTATGGACGATTATAATAATAAGCGGCTTAAGTACGATTCTTCGAAAGAAATCTTTACAAACTTAAATCCCCTATTTGAAGATTTAAGTGGTGAAGAAAAAAACAATTTTGGTAAATTACAGATATGTAATTTATTTCCTTACAAAAAATATTTAAGCATAGTTATTTTGATAAGAGAGGCTACCTTCGTTAGACATAAAATATTGTGCAAATCTGTTGCAAACATCGTTAGCCACTAAATTTCCGTGAACTGCATTCGTGATAGGTAATAAAATAATTCTAATTCAAAGGTGGACTCGATTTCATTATCAAAATGAAAGCTTTCTTTTTTATGTAAAATGCAACAAGTTTTCACAATATCTACAGCCAAATCTATTGACACATTCATTGGCCGGTGAAAAATACGCCATTTGTTGGCTAAAATTCCAAAAGCACATTCAACAAACCTTCGTGCTCTTGTGAGTCTAATTAAACGTTCGTTTTATTTGATTAAGTTGATGGCCTCCGAATGGACGAAGTAAGTGATAGTGCAAAGCAAAGGCTTCGTCTCCAACAAACACAAACGGAAATTTATAGTCAGTTCCAGGCAAGCGTGATGCATCGGGTAGGTTTAATGTGTTGTTTGTTAATTTTTTCCAAAATGTGGTTTCTTTAAAAACACTGGAATCACATTCCTTTCACCAATATCAACAAATATAAAATTGTAATCGCTGTCTACTACCGCCATTAAAACTATTGAGAAGTAATGCTTGTAATTTAAAAACATCGAACCACTGTCCATAGGCTTAATGACTCTGATGTGTTTATCATCAACCGCTCTCAAGCACAGCGGGAAATCGGAAGATTTTTGAAATTTGTTTGCAATTTGAAGCCAGTCTACTTTAGTCGGCATTTTCATATATTCTTTGCACAGTTCTGACCAAATGAAGTAGCAAACTTCACGTACAATGCAACTTATAGTTTTTATTCCAATACTATAGGTATAATGTAGATCTGTAAATATGTCTCCGGTTGCTAGGTACCTGAAATATCAAAAAATAATATCATTTTTATTTTTAGGGCAACAGGTGATGAAGAAATGGACCAATATGAAAGATAATTGGATAAAATGTAATAAAAAGATGAATGAATGTAAATCTGGATCTGGAGCAAAAACAATAAGAAAATACAATTTTTATGATGAAATGCTATTCTTAAAAAAAATTGTCGAGCATCGCAAGACCGATTCTAGTATGATTGAACATGTAAATGATTCAAGCCTTCAATCAAGCTCAGGGGACTGTGAAACGAGTGAGGTTCGGAAGGCTACGAAAAATAAAAAAAATAAAAATCAACTCAGCGAAGTTGACATTAAGTTTATGAAGTATATGGATTCAACAGCGCAGGAGGAAAGAAACCGTAGTATGAACTTTTTTAGGGGAATTTCTCATACTGTTGACAAGTTTAGTGATGGAAATATGATAGACTTTCAGTTTAAAGTCATATCAATAATTAAAAGCATCCAACAGAGAGAGCATAACCTACATACACCTAGAAACCAATGGTATAGTGGCTATCAATGTATGGGTATTCTACAGCTGCTAGATCAGGCTTTGGGAATAATCGTCAGGAATTTGATTTTGGACATAGTTCTGGTTTGGAGTCAATCCCAAACCGACCAGAATCGCAAGTATCTGTGTACAGTGAAAATGCAGGAAGAACCTCTGCAAATTCTCAAGCTAGTGCTGAAGAAGAATTCGATTTCAGTTCTGAATTTCATTAGCATATTTATCCTTGTTTGTTGTTTCTACGTGTATAATTAATTGTTGATTAGTAAGTAATTTATCAACAGTACAATTTTGTTTGTGATAAATGATTAGTATAAATAAATAAATAAAAGTATGTAAGTAATTAAATTTTGTACTAACCTCAAAGTTACAGCCAATCTTTCTGCGGCGGAAATACTTTGTCGCTTATTAGTATCTTGGTGCTTTAGTTTCTGGGATAAAATTTGGAGCAACTTATCATATATCGTTTTCTGCATTCTAAAATAATTGAAAAACTTGTCTTCATCTTCCCTCAGTTGATTCTTGACAAATATATGAAAAGCGCCAAAATTCTTCGCGTTTTTCTAAAATTGGATGTATCCAAAACCTTCTTCTTTTCTCTTTTTTTTTAAGTTTTCTATATACATAGTACGCAAGAATAATCTTTTTCTTAGAAGGGTTTATGTCGAAAACTTCGTAACTTGGCTGCAGAAAAATGTGAACTGAGCGGCACCTGGCCGTTGTCTCGACCGGTAGCTTCGCCGTGCCATGTACGAGGGTTGCCTTTTATATTTCGAGATTGGACAACCCTAGTGTTGCAATCTGGCAACTGACAGCTCTATCGTAAAGTTTGACATTTTTGAGGTTATACTTACTCAGAACGTTTTGACATACGAGCGCTAATTGTGTTGTTTAAATAACTTAAAAGATTCATCTCAGCCAAAAAATGGAATAAAATCGGGAACATTTTCGTGCGATTATTTTTAACAACTTTCGACGTGGATTAACTCAGCAACAGTGCATCGATGAACTCAATTTTTGGCGATGAAGCTCCATCAAGGACCAATGTTTATTGATGGTATGGTGAATTCAATCGAGGTCGTAGTTCACTCCAAGACAAATTTCGTGCAGGTCGTCCAAAATCAGTTGTTGTTCCGGAAACCATTGATGCTGTGCGCCACCTGATATTGCAAGATCGTCATGTGACCTATCGTGAGATTGAGGCAACCTTAGGCATTAAGTAATTGTAGTAACTTATTATATGAGGAGGCTTTATGTAAGGTTAGGGATCTGAAAGATGAATTGGTTCATGCTAATTGTAATATTCATAAATTACAGAAGGAATTGGAATGTACTCAGATAGAGAAAACTAACCATTTATACGATGAGTTACTGAACTCAAATTGCAGGCCTCATTCCTTAGTAACAATAGATCTTACCGAAGATTCGTTAGTTAAACATAATAATTATAAACTTAGTAAAAATAAGGTTAAAAAATATGCAAGATTAAATAAAATCATTAAAAAATGTAAAATCTACAAAAAGCAAAAAAATAACTATTCCAAAAATATTCAGCTACGGAAAGATCGTGTTAACTTAATCAATCAATTAAATAATTATCAAATTAAGTTAGAAGATAGTATAAATATTTATAAAATGGACACTGAGCAATTACAGTCTGAAATACAAAGTCTCAACAATTCATTGAAGTCAATTTATAGTAAATATATTTGTTCGCAAAGCCAAATAAAGGAACATATTCTGGCGACAAATGATTTAGTAGACAAGGTAGACTCCCTTACTGTTAGTATTAACAAATGTACCTGTCAGAGAGACTCTAACCAGGCTGACCTCCAACTTGTGGAAACAGAGGACAAATCCCAGGCAATCAGTGCTCAAGATTGTGTTCCCAGCCAGGTACCCCACATTCAACATGATTTAACTCATGGGGTAAGTTCAGTAAATTGTAGTTTTTCCGCTGATAACAGTGGAGACTATCAATCAATCATGTTTTCTGATAGTATAGGAAGAGGCTTAGGGCAATTAGTTAGTGGCTACCTTCCTTTTTCTTCTCAAAATTATTGTACACCTCAAGCTACATACCATCATATAATGTCATTGGTTGGTGAGCATGTATATAACCCCAATTCTATTTTAACTGTATTTGTGGGTAATAGTGTAAATGTAAAGATAGATGATATAAGTAACAGTGTCACAAACTTATTGAAGCTAAATTGTAAGAAGATCATTTTGTGTGCTTTTCCCTACTTTAAGCACTTGACATATAATCAAAATAAGTACATACATATGTTAAATGAGCATATGCAGTTTTTAGTTCATCATCATAGCGATAAGTTTATTTTTTATGACATCAACAATTTTGTTGATAAACTTTTATCGACGAGGTATACTGTATACCTACCTATTGTTTTTAGACGTAAAATAGCGAAGCTATTATCTTTTATTATTAACACAGACATAGCTAATATGTCGAAGTATTCTTTTAGTCCTCAAATTGTTAGTAGTGATACTAATGATAAGGCTGCTGGCTCCGTTGGTTTAAACTAACTAGGAAGACAACAGAGGGTACTTTTGGTAATTTAGTTCAGTGTTACGAAAAGGTGCCCTCTAGCATACAAACTAAAGGAGCTAAGCAGACATCATTTAATTTGTTCCTTCAGAACATTCAGGGTTTTTCTTCAAAGCAATTGGAGATAGAATTATTTTTAGAAAAAACAAAGTTTGACATTATTTGTATTACTGAGCATTGGTTAAAGGATTCTGAAATGCTAATTAATTTCGAAAATTATAATGTGGGCAGTTGTTTTAACCGACAATCAATGTTACGTGGGGGTTCATTAATACTAATTAAAAATCTTATTAAATTTAAAACTCGTAAAGACATAGTTGCACTGTCCATTGAACATAACATTGAACTGTCTTGTGTTGAGCTGGATAGGCATATCATAGTGTGCGTTTACAGGCCCCCTAATTATCACAACTACTCTATTTTTGAGTCAGTCATGGAAGAAGTAATGGCAAAACTTTCAACTGGAAACAAACAAGTAATTGTCTGTGGAGATTTTAATGTTAATATTTTAGAAGATAATACAGATAGCGGTAGATTATTAAATCTCTTTAAATCATTTAATTTATTAAATGTGTTCACAGAACCAACTAGAACTACCACAACTACTGCTACATGTATCGATAATGTTTTTTGTTCTTGCAACTATTTAGAAAAGGCCATTGTAAATTGTCTGCCTTCTGATCATAGTGGCCTAATGGTAACCTTTGAATCGATCATACCAATACAACAAGTGCAGATACAATTCAGACCAATAACATCTGGTAAACTTAATAAATTTAACAGCACTTTAATTGACAAGTTAGGCAATTGGAACATTGCAGTGAACAATGGTAATTTTTTTTATAATGATTTTTTTTCCATGGTTGAAACCGAGTTTAATAAGAATTTTGAAAAGAAGACTAAAAGCATCTGCCCTCAGTTTAAATTTAGTGACTGGGCGACTAAAGGAATTAGATTAAGTAGGGAAAGACTTTTCGAGCTGTATGGCCTTAAGCCTATCATTAACACTGAAACTTTCAATAAGTATGTTGCTACTTACTCAAAAATGTTTAAAAATACTTGTAAGGCAGCTAAAGCCTTATATATTAGCAACAAAGTTAAAACAGCAGATAATAAAATAAAAACGGTTTGGAAAATTATAAATAATGAAACAAACAAGAATAAAACACATAATAATGATTACACGTTAGAGACTGATCATGGCCTCATTAGTGATAACAAAATAGTTGCGGAAGAATTTGTAAATTTCTTTACCAGTATACCTATTAAAACTACTGAAACCCTAGATTCATCGCCATCGCAAGCTTTTGATTTGTTGCAGGCGAATGTTGCAGCCTGTCAGACTGAATTTAACTTTAAGCATATAAACCCCAAAACAGTAATGAAAGCTTTTAAACAAATCAAGGTTAAATTAACGGAAGACCTATGGGGTATGTCTATCAAAGTTTGTACCTCAATTATTGAGACAATAGCGCCGTATTTAGCTTTAATATTTAATTTATGTATAGATCAAGGAGTCTTTCCGGATCTAATGAAGTATAGTAAAGTGATACCACTTTTTAAATCCGGGGATAGTAAAAACACTAATAATTATAGGCCTGTGTCCGTGTTGCCGGTTTTTAGCAAGATATTTGAAAAAGTGATATTGGATCAAATGCTTAATTATTTTAACACGAATAACATCTTGCACGACAAACAGAATGGCTTCACCAAAGGACGTTGCACGACGGATGCTGGTGTCTCCTTTCTAAAACATATATTTGATGCATGGGAGGAAGCACAAGATGCTATAGGCATCTTCTGCGACCTGTCTAAGGCATTTGATTGTGTAGATCATGAAACACTACTCCTAAAACTTGAGCATTACGGACTAGGCATAACAGCGTTAAGATTAATAAAATCTTATTTAAATGATAGACAGCAACTAGTTCAGATTAATGGTGTTAATTCGTCGAAATTAAATGTCAAAATGGGAGTACCCCAAGGTTCAATTTTAGGGCCTTTTTTATTTTTAGTTTATATTAATGATCTACCCAATTTATTGCAAAATAAACTTAATATGGTGTTGTTTGCCGATGACACTTCATTGATTTTTAAGATAAATAGAAAGATTAATAATTTCGACGACGAAAATAACGCCATACTGCAGGTCCAAAACTGGTTCACTGCTAATAACCTAATTTTAAATGAAAAAAAAACTAAATGTACCTATAAGATTTTCCCTACCTAATGTTAAAAGTAGTGATTGTGACATTATATTGAACAATGAGAAACTAGAATTCGTTGATAAAACAGTTTTCCTGGGGATTACGCTTGACTCAAGGCTACAGTGGGGTCCTCATTTAACATCTCTTGCAGGACGGCTTAGCTCAGCTGCATATGCTATAAGAAAAATCCGCCAATTTACGGATATTGATACCGCTAGACTAGTCTATTTTAGTTATTTTCATAGTATTATGTCATACGGTATCTTACTGTGGGGACGGGCTGCAGACATAGACTCAATTTTTATACTACAGAAAAGAGCTATCAGAGCCATTTACAATCTCCGCCGGTGCGATTCTCTAAGGGAACTGTTTAAAGATATTAACATCATGACGGTGCCTTGTCAATATATTTATGAAAACATCATGTACGTTAGGAAAAATCTTCATCTTTTTAGTAAAAGAGGCGATAGACACAATTATTTTACAAGAAATAGGGATCAGTTAGTTCAACCAGGCTTCAGACTGGCTAAAGTGGCCTCTTCTTTCATGGGGTACTGTTTAAAATGTTATAATAAAATACCTCCCAATATATTAGAACTCAATGAAATTAAATTTAAATCTTGTGTTAAACGCACACTATGTAGACAAGCTTATTATAAGTTAGAGGATTATATACAAGATAAAAATGCTTGGCTCATTGCTGGTCCAGCTCCACTACCACTAGTCCCTACGAATTGATTATAATTTTTATTTTTAATCTTAAATGTTGACATTATTCTAGTGTTGTATAATGTAGAAGCAGTTTTTTTTCAATGTTTGTAAATGTGAGTACCATGGAGTAATTTATGGTTTAAAGTTGTTTGACGTAAATGACCATAGCGGTTGAGAGTTTGTCATGCTCACTCAAATGTCTCGCTGATGGTGGCGCGTGTGTTGGATCATTCGGTTCCCTTCATAATGGTTGAGCTGAGTGGTGCTGATATACGCGTCATGTCCGTGAACGGGCGCTGTCAGTTGGGACTGGTCATCTCTTAGCTGCCAGTGGTTTATTTTAATTGGTTTAGATCATACTTTACGTACTCTTTTATTATTTTAGTTACATTGTTCTCGCATCATAGCAGCGACAAAAATATGTAACCTATATATTTGTAAAACACAACATGATTAAAAAGAGTGTCCATGGAGTTTCTTGCACATTCTTCTCCATTGAGACCTACTTTTTGGAATGTGCAATTAGCGTCATTTTTTTCCTGACAGACCGACTTTATGACTTTTCAAAAGTGCCTGTAAAGGTTTATTTGAAATAAACGCTTTGAATTTTGAATTTTTTTTTTTTTGAATTAGTGGGACCAGCATACATTCAATATTGCATGAACATTTGACTGTCAAAAAAATTTGTTCGCGTTGGATCCCACACAATTTGTCAATCGCTCAAAAAAAGGCTCGTGGCGATTGGTCGAAACAAATGCTCAAAAAATACGATCGCGGTGCTTCGAAACACGTCTATGACATCGTGACAGGTGATGAATCGTGGATTTACGCGTATGAGCCCGAAAGTAAACAGCAGTCGACTGTATGGGTGTTTCAAGATAGCCAAATCCAACAAAAGTTGTTCGCGCACGAAGCACTTCCAAGCAAAAGGTCGCTTGTTTTTTCGGAAAAAACTGGACATGTCGCAACCGTACCACTAGAACAACGCAGAACAGTCAATTCTGAGTGGTACACAACCATTTCTTTGCCAGTTGTCTTCCAAGAAATCAGGAAAACCAACCGCCGAAGACGGATCACTCTTCACCACGACAATGCGAGCAGTCACACATCGTCTCAAACAACTGCATTTTTGAGCACTCAAAACATCGATTTGATGAGTCATCCGCCGTATAGTCCTGACTTGGCACCGAATGACTTCTTTTTATTCCCGTACGTAAAAAATAAAATGAGAGGTCAACGTTTTTCGACACCAGAAGAAGCGGTTGATGCGTTCAGAATGCATGTTTTGGAGATACCTCAATCAGAGTGGCAAAAGTGCTTCGACAATTGGTTCAAACGCATGCAAAAGTGTATAGATCTTAATGGGGGATATTTTGAAAAACAACAAAGCGATTTTCGATGATTAATATTTGTTTTTGTTCTCTAATCCCGAAATATAAAGGGCAACCCTCGTACAAGCTTGCACGTTTTGTTAACCGTACGGCTAACACGCCGTACGGTTAAGAAAACGTGTCGTGGACAAGAGGCCTTATACTCCTAGTCCAGCTTCTACGACAAACAGCGGCAGCAGTAGTTCCTTAGGATTTTATCCCACAGAGTCCACACAGATAGCTGCTCTTCGAGATTTTACATTTCATCGCCAACTCGAAAGTCCAAGTGATACTCAATAAAAGTTGACTGAGATTTCGAAAGAACATTCCAGAAGCCAAAAATGTCAGCGAAAATTGAAGTTTCTATTTGGCTGGCAAGGCGTATCTCTTATGTCTTGACGCTGAATAGAGCCTAATATCAACATAAGTAAATCGTCAAAGTGGTTTGGCGTCATTCTTAGGGCCTTATCATACTAGCGGATTGCGAGCGTCTTCAAAGCGGAGCGGGCGCGCAACGAATGCGTCGCGAACACGCCGCGGCTGCTCAGCGAAGACGTCGCGGACGCGTGGCAAATGCTTTACAATTACAATACACTCAGTAACAAAATGGATTCCGACGAGGAAACACTGCTGTTGGCTTTATTGCTTCGAAGACGCCGGAGACGAAAACGAAAGCATCGACGAATTTAAATCTCGTTGCGCGTCCGTTACAAATTCGCTGCGCATGCGCGGCGTGTTCGTTGTGTGTTCGCAACGAATTCGTTGCGCACCCACTCCGCTTTGAGAACGTTCGCAATCCCTATGATAAGGCCCTTAAAGTAAGTTTGTATTCTTTAGGATCTTCAGTTTTCAACTAGGTTAACAATAGAGCAGAACCCCTAGTTTTGTCTCTCTCGTCTATCCATTTTCTAACCCAGATTCGTTTCTCTTTAGATATCTCTTCTTCTGACATACCAGTTAGTTCTTGCATCATCCACCAAGGTTCATTTTCTCTACAAATGATTAACTTTGATTCTTTGCTGTTTTTGAGAAACCATTTTTCCGCACTGTCCTTACGAACGTGTGTACACCAAAAGAAATATCCTCAACTGCTGACGAGCGCCAGCACTGACGACAGCCACTGACTCAATGTAAATCTGCCTTTAGTCATGCAACTTGCACCAATCAGAGGGCAGTAATTAAGCAGATAGATAGATAGATATACACTTTATTGTAGGCACACCATAAACATGAATTGGTACATTAGAATACTTAAAACTACTAACAACTACTAACTACTTTACTTTTTTCTTAGTTAGATACATCAACGAGAGGGTAAGAAACATGAAACAATGACCTTAGTTTGTTGTTATCTACGATTACATACGGATTACCATACCTACCCTGCTAATATCATATTTGTAAAGTTACGAAATAAAAAATTACTTAGCGAGTTTTTTTGTGAAAATGTTTGATGATTTGTGATTGACCTTGATTTGTTTGTTAAATTAAAAGCAATTGGCACTATTAAATTCTAATATGAATTCGAAATTGGAATTGGAAAGTGCTTATCGTAAGGAACAAATATTTAGAAGCAAATATAGTGAGTGGTTAGTCAGAAATAATTTGGACATTAAAGATGCAGTTTTCATGAGTAGTTTGGTTACTTTTAATTTAACATTTGCTCCAATTGAAAAAAAGTCCAGCGATTTTGCCACGTGTGTCCTTTGGCATGAAGCTCAATCTGGACTATATACACTTCTCATCAAAAAAATCGAAACACTTCCGTTTTCATTGTTTCTGTCCGAATTTAACACAAAAAAGAATTCATACGATGAAAAAAAATACATATATTATAGCTGGCAGTTTGGCCATTACAGTAATAAGCGAAAATTCGAAATTCAAAATTAGAATTTCATTTGTTTATCTTATAAACGAAATGAATCACTGTTTTGAGACAAATGTGTGTTTAGGGTTGGAGTACATTTAGCGTTTAAAAACTAAAAATTGGCGCCTATCCTTAAACTTTTTGTTTTTTATTTCAATACTGTGACTTTGGGACGTCTGAAAAAAGGTTTTTTTTCTAAAACGTATGGATACTTCGCCCACAGAAGCCGCCCAAGTTGTGGCATTGCTGGATTCTGGCCTTAGTCAGCGTGTTGTGGCTGCAAGACTGCATCTAAGCCTGTCATCTGTTCATAGAGTCTATAAACGTTATCGGGAGACTGGTTTGTTCACGCGCCGTTCAGGATCTGGCAGGAATCGGGTCACTTCTGAGCGAGATGATCGATTTATTGTAACAACTTCTTTAAGAAATCGACGCCTTAACGCTTTTCAACTGCAGCAGCGGCTTCGTGTTGTACGAAGGGTGGCTGTAAGTGACTCTACAATTAGAAGAAGGTTGAAGGATCGTGGACTGGTACCGCATAAGCCAGCAAAATGGGCCGAAATTAACTGCAGACCATCGAAGAGCGCGCCTTAACTTTGCACGTGAGCACCTAAATTGGTCATACCTACAGTGGAGCAAAGTTCTCTTTTCTGATGAGTGTAAAATTATGCTGTATGGTAACGACGGAAGGAACAAGGTCTACAGAAGAGACGGAGAACGCTATGCACAATGCTGCATTGAAGAAAAGGTCAGCTATGGTGGCGGTTCGTGGACGGTTTGGGGAGGAATCAGCGCCGACGGTAAGACAGAGCTTGCTTTCGTGTCTGGGCCACGTCTGCCTGCACTAAACTGTCATCGGTACGTCGAAGAGTGTCTCGAGCCTCATGTGATGCCCTATGCACATTTTATTGGCAACGGCTTCATGTTCATGCAAGACAATGCTAGGGCTCACACCGCGGGCGTCGTACGAGATTATCTTAACGAAGTCGATATCTCTATTATGGAATGGCCAGCAAGAAGCCCGGACATGAATCCCATTGAACATCTATGGGATGAATTAAAGAGACGAATTCGAGCAAGAGATCCTGCCCCAGAAACACTTAGCCAGCTGCAAGATGCAATCCAAGAGGAATGGGACAATATACCACAGCATGTGATCGTGACTCTCATCCGATCGATGAAGAACCGTATGGAAGCAGTAATTAGAGCTCGGGGAGGGAATACAAGTTATTAAATAAACGTTTTTTAGCTTTTTTTTTCATTTACGTGTGTTGTTTTATCCATTTCCTTTATACTCCATACGGAATAAAAATGACTCATTTAACAAAATACGAAACCTATGAAAAATTCATTTAAATTTAGAACATTAACATTAAGATTTGATAAGCTCATATTACTCACTATTAAACGACATTTAACATTTATTCCTAAATGTACACATTTTTCTGATAATCCTGACAAAACGTAAACTTGCAAGGTGTTTCGATTTTTTTGATGAGAAGTGTATATAATATATGCTTTCTTACAGGCTAATAGGGATATGGAGCACTTGTATTTATGGACTGATAATATTGTACAGCCCAAAATAAAAATTGGACCCTTCACACGGCAATGATTACGATAGTCAACAACTCCTCGAATGATCTTAAATCGGTAACAATTAGCTATCTAATAAAAGGTCATACTCACATGTCCGCGGATACCGTTCACGGCAATATAGAATTGAAAATGAAGCGGCAAAAGAATATTTTTGATTTTCAAGATTTTAAGGATACGCTGATGCAATCAAGGAAAAATATAAAAGTTATAGAAATCACATGTACACATGATTGGCCAAAAAAAAAGAGAGCGGTACGACATAATGATCCCCTTAAAGAAAGGGTCGAAGCCAACTGGGGCCACGGGTTCGTGTCTGAAAGGAAGGCTCTGGCCCTGGTGTATATGGCAACGTTGGAATGGGGTAGGTTTTTTAGTCAGTAAGAGTCTGACACTTGTCTCCCGCTCCGCCCAAGGGCGGGACTCGTCATTGGATGATTTTTACCTACCTTAAAAAAAAAAAATCCCAGATTTTAATTTAAACTCTGTTGTACAAGTGGAGTTTATCTCTGGATCAAGAAACCTTTTTTATAAAACAAGGTACCTACATAATTATAATTAATTTAGTTAAACATCATATTAGTAAATTTGTTTTCCTTTTTTACTTTAATTTAAATTTATTTTTTTCGGATTTGATGAACCCTCCCGGGAAGGGGGGTGTACTACGCCAAATCAAATAACAAATAGTCGAATTGATACATTTTAATATACACTTATTTATCTAATTTATCTGTGTTTATTTTGCAATATAATCGCAAAAAAGAGGCAAAAGGGATGATAATGTGACTGAAAAAATATTAAATAATAAAAATAACATGGATTTATTAGAGTTCCTCCTTGCAATTGCAATTCACACAAAATATTAAAATGTAAGTACCTATAAAAGATAATAATCAAAGATCAAAATGTGATTTATTAGTAAATTTTGTGTTTTTCTTGTATTCTTTTATATATATTGATCTTTCGATAGAATGAATAGGCGATACGTTGAACGCTCGATCAAACAAACATTCGATATTTTGAACACTCGATGTATTAAGTGTGCGATGTATTGAATGTTCGATTTAATAACCATTCGATTATTATGAACGTTCGAGTATTTAGAAGTTCGATTTATAGTGGTCGATCAATTGATATTCGACTATTTGTTATTCGATTTGGCGTAGTACACCCCCGGGAAGTGGACTTTTTAATTAAAAAGTTTTATTGCACTGTTCTACCCAAAACTATTGTCAGTCCAAGGGGCATTAAACAAAATAAAAAAGAAGACATTATCAATAAATTGGTTTGTTTGATGCCTGAAACAAGAATGTCATTTTGGTGTAATTTACCTGTGAATGACGCGTCTGTGGATTTGACAAATGATGGGCAAATGTCTGTAATTGAATAGAGCTCGGCTGCTACAAATATAGCCAAACATTATAATATAGATTTTTTTTTTAAATTAATAATCTTTTGTATTCAATAAATCATTATTTTATTTAAATACACTATACCGTTATTAGTATTTACTCAATGTCATAAGCTACCCCGCTGGGCAGAGCATCGCCGTGTCCTCGTGGGAGCGATCGGTGGTGGCGATCTCTCGCACCGGGCCTTGGTAGAAGCCATGGTTCGGAGTGAGGAGGAGTGGCAGGCGGTCGCCTCCTTCTGCGAAGCAGTAATGCTAGCAAAAGAGGAGGCTGACCGCATAAGGCAACAGCGTTTGCGCCCCAGACGCCGCCGGGATTCCGATCCCGACTTCCGGCCACCGTAGGCGCGGGCTTGCAGACGGTGAGTATTAGGTAGCTCGCCGTCCGGTCGTCTGGTAATCGTTCGGACTAAGCCCAGTCGTCGACGGCGCGCACTGTTCCCACGCGCCTCAAGGAGTTGTCAGCAACCGTAGGGACCCTGCAAAAGGGTCGAAGCCAACTAGAGCCACGGGTTTGCGTCTGAAAAGGAAGGCTCTCATTTTTTAACAATCTTTGTTGACAGTCAGCGCTTTTAAGTGTTTTTGATAAGGTTTTTGCTTGAGCAGTCAATAGTGGCTCTAGCTTATTTTGTTGTTGTTGTTTGAAAAGCTAACATTGTATTGCACACAAAATGAATGATTTTCCAGCAACTGAAGTCGCCAGAGTTGTGACAATGATCGAGGAAGGTCACACATATCGTTCAGTGAGTCGAATGTTGGGTGTCGTCAAACAGCTGTCCAGACCAGAAATCTCTTAGAAGAGGTGCGTAACGTGCGTGTAAATGAACGAACAATAAGAAGAAGGTTAAACGAAGTTGGTTTAAAGTCATACGTTGGTACGTATGACTTTAAACCAACTTCGCTTTCGCTTTTGCTGGTGCAAAAGCGCCTAAACTTGAGTTAACTCTCGGTGGCGAGTTGCAAGATTAGCGTTCGCTCGTCGACACCAAAATTGGTCCGATGACTACTATGATGATTTTGCGTAAATTTCATCGACGGGAGGGAAAGGATGTGGAGATATCGAGGAGAACGGTACCATCAAGCCAATTTTACCGAAACGGCGTCATATGGTGGAGGGTCCGTTATGATGTGGGGTGGCATAAGTTAAACAGCCCGCACCGCTTTGGTCATCATCGATGGCAGTTCTCTGACTGCACACAGGTACATAACAGAGGTCCTGCAACCCCATGTAATGCCTTTTGCTCCATTTATAGGGCCAGGTTTTGTGTTTATGCACGATAACGCACGTCCGCACACTGCTCGCGTGGTTCGCGATTACTTAACCCTTAATAACCTAGAGTTTCAATTTTGATACTAATATTTTAAACCGAATATTCACATAGTAATTAGTTTTTTTTTATATGTTGGCTGTATGTATTTTACTGTTGTATAGTATTCTATCCAACGAAATTTAAAAAAAAAAATGTCATTATTGTTTTATTTTATCTGTGACATATTACTTGCGCGGCAAAGTGAACAAGTAAACACATTTTACTAAAAGTTTTGTTGAATATAAATTTGATATATTTTCTTTTTCTGAAGAATATAAATACTTTTGAGGTAAGTGAATACATTATTTTCGCTATGATATAATTATTTTTAGCAAATGCATGTTTTACTTGAAGAAATTAGTGCTTTTTTTTGGTATCAATATTGATACTTCAGGCATTCCGCCCTACATAAAACCTGCCTACTAACTCTTTCGCTAAACTTTTTGAACTTTCGTTTCATATTTTTTCTGCATAGCTTGGTGTGGGGATTACTTTTGTTTTTATTTATTATAGAAATTTATCCAAAATGCGGCCAGAAGAGATTGAGAACATATTGAAGCGGTTAGAAAATGGTGAAATTTCGGAAGACGATTCCACCGACAATGAAGATGACATAGACTATTATTCGAGCCAAAGAGATCGTCTGATGGAGCTAGATGATGAAGAGGATGTAGGTAATTTTCCCACTGACCCAAACTTGGATGCAGATCCGCCTGCAGCAAACGTAGATACCGACATGCAACATAATTTAGAGACTGTTGAACGAAACCCAACTCCTACAACCAGCAGCCAGAACAACCTGCAAACTGCACCTTTCAACTCTAGAAACTTAGTGTGGAGAGTAAAAAATATGGATTTAGTCCAAAATGCTTTCCAGTTTGCTGGAAATACTGAGTATTCACAAGAAATTATGAACTTAGACACTCCATTTCAGTTTTTTTCTTATTTTTTCGGTGAAGACATTTTGAGATTTCTAGTGGACGAGTCAAATAAATATGCCTTCCAAAAGAATCCCAACTTTACAGAACCTGTAACTGTCTTAGAATTACGTAAATTTATTGGAATTCTTATTTTTACTAGTGTATATCATTATCCTAGTGTCCGGTCATACTGGTCAAACATTACAAAGTTTGAACCCATAGTACAAACAATGAATCGCAACAGATTTGATAAAATTAGAGAAATTTTTCACATGAATGACGACTCTAAACATTTGCCCATTGATCACCCCCAGCACGACCGACTGCATAAAGTAAGACCAGTGATAGACTATTTGAACAAGAAATTTATTACCATTTGAGCATCGTCTATCACTAGATGAGCAGATGTGTTCCACAAAAATGAAACATTTTATGAAACAATATTTACCCAACAAGCCCCATAAGTGGGGATTCAAATTATACGTGTTATGCTCTCTGTCTGGTTATGCCTACAGTTTTGAGATTTACTCGGGAGTTAAGGACATGGACCGTTTACCTGGCGAACCAGACCTCGGAGCTGTGTCGAATACAGTTATTCGATTGCTACGACCAGTACCAAGGCATGTCAATCATATAATTTATTTTGACAATTTTTATACGAATATTCCTCTGGTATATTACTTGACCAACGAAAATATTTATTGTCTTGGAACAGTACAGAGAAACAGGCTTGGAAAGTCGTGCAAGTTGCCGGAGAAACGGGAGATTATGAAATCCAACGTACCCAGAGGAACATATCACGAAAATGTGGCCTCTCACGAAGGCCTGGAATTGTCGGCCACAAGTTGGAAAGACAACAAACAGGTATTATTACTATCCACGTATGTTGGCGCTGAACCAGCGGATACTATAACCCGCTACGAAAAAAAACTAAAGGCCAATATTCAAATATCATGTCCTCGGGTTGTAAAAGAATATAATGCACACATGGGCGGCGTTGATTTGATGGATAGCTTCATTGGTCGATATCGCATCCGCATAAAGTCGAGAAAGTGGACAACGAGGCTCTTCTACCACTTGTTAGACATGACTGTCATCAATGCTTGGGTACTGTACAAAAAGGTAAACACAAGGAAAGGAAAACTTCAGAAGAATATTATGAAGTTAGCAGATTTTAGAACTGAGCTTGCCGATACTTTATGTAGATATCAAAGTCACTCAAAAAATAAAAGGGGCAGACCCAGTACCAACAGTCAACAAGACAATACAGTACCCTCTAAAAAACCCCGGACAGGTGCACAAGTACTACCCCTAACTGACGTGCGTTCCGATTGTATTGGCCATGAAAAAATATTTATGGAGTCTAGGAATAAATGTAAATTTAGTAATTGTAGGAAACTTACCTCCTGGTTCTGTAAAAAATGCAAAGTATCGTTATGCGATAATAAAAACAATCGATGTTTCGCATTATTTCATGCATAGGTCATTTAAGATTTCTTTATGGCCATAATGCCTGAAGTATCAAAATTGATACCTGTTTTTTTTTTAAATAAATATGTAAAATAAATATTGTGATTTATTTAGCTATTTTTCCCTTCATCTAGACCCTCAAGCAAATACAGTAATATTTAAAAAAGAAGACTCGCGTAAATCAGGCTACTAAGGGTTAAATGAAATCGGAATTAATCAAATGAACTGCCCAGCACGATCCCCAGGCATGAACCCGTTAGAGCACGTCTGGGACATGATTGGACGCGAAGTGCGGGAAAGGATTCCACCTCCAAGGAATGTTGAGGAGTTAAAATTGGCGTTGATTGAAGAGTGGGCCAATTTGCCCCAGGAAATGATTGACAGTCATTAGAAGCATGGGTAGACATTTTAGTAATGTAATTTAATACCATTTTAAAAAATAATTTAATTTAAAAAAAAATTGTTAATAAAGTCAAAATCCCTTTACGCTCCTAGGTCCAGTAATTTTGACTGTGCGTTGATATGTCAGTCAGTCAGTTTCTCCTTTTATGTATATAGATATCTTTTTTTAATATTTTAATGATAAAAGTACAAAGAAATACCAAACTGACACACAAGATATGCAAAGTGAATTAAGCTGGCTACAACAAAAACTAAATTCAATGACCATAAAATATAATGCTTCCGAAAATCAAATGCGGAAATATGTATTGGCAATGAATGAGCTGGTGAGCTCACAAAAAACGCATCGTGAGCAATGTGAACAAACACCTTTTGCTTCTGCGTCAAATCATTCGTTGACAAAATGTAATACCACATTATCCCAGTCTAGTGTTATTTTGCCCACAGAAATTACTGATTGTTTGTCACAACAGACCATAAATAAAGAAATAGTAGTTTTTTGTGATGAAATTGGTAAAAGTTTAGGCCACCTTTTAACAAATGAATATCCGGGACACTCAATAATAAATAACTGCATGCCTGGCTGTTCATTATTTGATAGAATGAAAAAAATTATAAAATGTAAATTTCACCAGGACACTATACTTTTAATTTTTGTTGGCTCACATCCACCCCTGTCATGTGAGCAAAGGAGAATTATTGCAATATTATAGTACTTTCCATATTATAGTACGATCCACTTTTTTATCTAAAAATTGTGTTCAGCGACGAAGCTCATTTCTATTATGAATGGATATGTCAATAAGCATAATTGCTGCATCTGGAGTAAAGACCAGCCAGAAGCATTGCAAGAGCTACCACTGCATCACGAAAAATGTACTGTTTGGTGTGGATTATGGGCCGGTGGCATTATCAGGCCGTACTTTTTCAGAGACGACAATGGCCGAAACATTACTGTGAATGGCCGCTACCGTGTGATGATTTGATTGCCCAAAATGGAGGAATCGGACATGCCTGACATGTGGTTTCAACAAGACGGTGCCACACGGCACGCGAAACAATGGCCCAATTGAGAGCCGCCTTCGGTGAACAGTTTATCTCACGTTTTGGGCCCGTCAATTGGCCGCTTAGATCGTGTGATCTAACGCCTTTGGACTATTTCTTGTGCGGCCATGTTAAGGCTCATGTCTACAGGGATAAACCAGCAACGATTGACGCACTGGGAGCCAATATTGAAGCATGTATTCGTGATATACCGGCTGATATGTTGGAGAGAGCTCTAAACCGGAGCCGCGGCCAGCATTTGCATGAAATCATCTTCAAACATTAAATTATATTGATCGTTCTATCGATTCCACTAAAGATTTCATCAAATTTTTCAAGTTTTTTGTTTTTTTTTTTGTGTCAAGTGTTTAATAATTTACTGTAACATTTAATAGGATTGTGCTAAGGTATAATGTATAGATTTTTGTAAAAAAAAATGCGATAATTATTTATTTTATTATGACAACAGTGTATAACATTAATTGGTACCTATGTGTATACTCAGTGTAAGTACTTCTTTTTTAAGAAAGGGGCTACTGTAGGGACACAATGTACCTACACGTCACGCTTTGTCAGCAAATATACTATAACGCGCGGCTGCGCCCGCGATGCATGTATGATGAGTCGCGAATAAACCACGATCGAAAATAGTCGTTTCAATTAACCTCATCCCAACACACAGTAGAACACGACCTATACTACCCCAAGTTAGTGATAGTGAGCTAAAACTCTAAAAGGCCATAGTTTTGTCAATCAAAATCAGTAGTATCGAAACACCTAGTAAGTTGTCTAAAACTTTGAATCAAAGACAAGTCTGAATAGGTTGAAAACTTTAATCGCCGATTCCCACAAGTTGTAGTTTTTGAGTTACATCTTTTTATTTTTAAGGGTGCGATGTGTGTTCTTCGTGCTGGAATCTTGCAAATGATACATTGAGATCTGAGCATCAAGAAACAAGTTCAAGCTCTACGACTATGGTTGGACATCGAAGTGTGTGTGTACTCTGTGGCCGTTCTATTCTTCGGACACGCTTTCATCCTTTGAACAGTAGTACTGAACGTGAAGCTCGGATCTATAATGTTATTTGCGAATGGATAATGCCACGAACGGTAAATAACATTTTTTTTTTTAAATAACATTTAACAAAAGCTTTATGTGTTATTGAGTTTACCATTTAATAGACTCGTACAATTCATGTATGGTTATTTCTACAGGTGGAACTGACCAGCCGCTTGTGCCATCCCTGCTGGATGAGAGCTGATAGGGCCAGTCGCCATTTTATCTCTAGACTATCTACCTCGAGTAGTGCACCTGTAGAAGAATCACCTCAAATACCGACTGAAGATCCTCCAATACAAATGAGAAATGTTGTGTCTGGTGCAAGTACAACAAATTGTTCTACTTGACTATGTTAGAGCTATTGAAACAGAGTCGCGATGCTTTATTGAAGGATGTCAGGGCCGAGAAAGGAACAGAATCTCTATCAATTAGAAAGGTAATGCTGGAAAAACAAAATTATTATATTCCACCAAATAATTGACTCTGTGATTTTCACAGACATGTAGTTTCATTTCAATTTATTAGTGGAGCCCTTGACAGTTATTTAAATGTCTTTAATGCAGCGCATATTCAAGATTTGTAATCACTAAAATCTGCAAACCATATGTTTATAGATTTTGACGATCTTGATGATTTGGATGATGGCATTGTTCATTTTTGGATTGGACTAAAGAAAGATCAATTTAATAACCTATTTCATGAGGTTACACCATTTCGTAACATGAAAAAGGGTCATACTGCACTGGGTGTTTATTTGATGAAATTAAGAACTGGTGATTCCAACGATCGTATTGCAACAATGTTGAAAATTCCTAGGAGTTCACTAGAAGTATTAATGGGACAAGCACGTGATATCCTAACCGAGTATTTTGTGCCACATCATTTTAAGGTTCCACCATTTGAATAGGCAACAAGTGTTAAATAAATCACTTTTAATCCCAAAGGGTTCGTTTGGGAATTTTGAGGGGCAGGAAAGACCATTGGCCATTTTTGATGGAACATACACATTTATTCAGAAGAGTTCCAATTACTCATATAAAAAAAAAACATATAGTCTACATAAATACATCAATCTGGTGAAACCATTTATGATAGTCTGTACAGATGGCCATATCATAGATGTTTTAGGTCCCTATCCAGCTACAACATCAGATGCTGATATAAATAAATGATAAAAACCGAATTCGGAATTAAAAGAATTCTTTAGACCTGGTGATGGATTTATTCTTGATAGAGGATTTAGAGTCGCCTTGTCCATATTAAATGACTGTGGTTACAGAACGTTTGTGCTTGGTACGTTACAGGCGGGTGAAACACAAATGTTCACATTTACAGCTAATAAATCTAAAGCTGTCACCATTTGTTGATGGGTTATAGAAGTGGTCAATGGCCGCTTCAAAAGAGATTACAAATTGCTTTGGCAAGACTATTTCAATGTATCAGTTAATGAAAGATTTTGAAGTGGCCGCGGCTCTAATGAATAGATTTCACCCTCCTATCAGAGATCGTCCTGATGCTGTGGAAATGAAATACTTAACATAATGAATGAAAAAATATATGTAAATAATGCTTTGGCTGATATTGTGCAGCAAAATAATTTGAATAGACGTAGGGCTAATTTCACACTGGCCAAAGTAACTTAGCGGATTTTCCACAGCTCAGCTTTTCTGAACTAATATTAATATCTCTAGGCACATATCAGATAAAACAAAAATATTTAATTATATATTATAGCGTGGCAACCCGAACGCGCGCTCTCTATGCCTTCCGCTAGAGTGCGCTCGGGAGTTTGACGAATGGCGGCGAGACACGCGCGCGCGCTAAACGACCGCGCTAAGATAAAAATTAGTTTAAAGAGTTTTGTCGTGAATGTTCTTAGTCCTAAGCTGTGTTCTGAGACCAATAAACAGTAATTGATACACCAGACTCTCAATTCGCTCCCCACCGACGCTATAATATCTAATTTATTTTACGTCTCTGGATCGAAATCCAATCTGGGACACTGCCTCTCTTCCAAGGCTCTGTAGACAGTACAACGATCTGTCGAAGCGTTTCAACCTCGATATAACTCTGCCACTCTCAAAGTACAAAAAAAGCCTGACCACCGCTAAATAAAAATGTTTGTACTATTGCTACTATTTCTCAGTCCTTTTTAGTCACCTTAAGTTATTTTTTTTTAATTAATTTATCATTTAATTTAATGTACGTTTAAATATCAATAAACTAATTAGAAAATGTGTCTTCTTTGATGCCCTAACAGACAATCATTAAAATCATAACTTATAAAATAATAATTAGAATGGTACAATTATAAGTTATGATTTTAATGATTGTCTGTTAGGGCATCAAAGAAGACACATGTTCTAATTAGTTTATTGATATTTAAACGTACATTTTCACGGCTAGCACACAAGATACAATTTGCGACTGACATATGTTGACAGTTGACAAACTCACAGATCTTCGCATGCTTAATACCTCCCCTCGAAGTTGTGAGCTCATCTAACATTTGTTTCATGAAAATCCTCCCCTGGCCGTTGAGAACAACCTTTAGCAACTAGACGAACTTTCTTTCCTGTTACCTTACTTGTAAATACCAATCTGTTGCCAATCACTTTTCGATCATGTGGACGTGGCACTCTATTCCAAGTTTCATTCTTCATTTGGGCTAGATATTCATCTTTTAATGCGTTTTGCCAATATTTATAGTCTCTTGTCCTTTCGACTTCTTGCCATGTCCTTGGATCAACCGTTACCATACTTGACGACATTTGTACTTCCGATTCTTCACCATCTGTTGCACCTTCTGTCACTTTCTAATCATACACACACAACGCATCATGCTGGTACTGATTTTCCTTTCTGGGTCTTCCTGCCAGACCTGTACGTACCAGTCTCGGTCTCCCCCTACCTCTTTTAGTAGGTTCTACTAATTCTTCCCATGGTACAGTTGAATGGCTTTTTCTTGTTAATCTACAGTTTGCATCAATCTCCAAATTATTATTACATATTTTCCAACGGTTTATTCAGATTTATATTTTTCCTTTCATCTTCTTCAGATTCACTGTCAAGAATTTCTTCATATTGATTATGAAATGCTCCCTCTTTCATAAAATTAACATCTCTTGTTATCACAATTTTCTAGGGCTTTGTTACAAGGACAAATATCTGTCCCTAAGAAATGAAAACTGTTCACTTATTATATCTGTCCCTAAGAAACGAAAACTGTTCACTTATTCAGACATTCTATATTATCATCCAATATTTCCTTATGTCACAAAGAAGATTCGAACAAATACTAAGATGTCTTTAAGCTTTAGACTTAAATGCTAAAGGAAATGCTAAGATCGATAATTTTATAAATAACATGTGCAAAGTAATTCAACATTGTTACAAACCTGAAAGAGCTTTTGTTAGATGAATCGTTACTGTTGTTTAGAGGAAGAATTAAGTTCAGACAGTATATGAAAGGCAAAAAAGCACGATATGGAATAAAAGGAGATCGGCAAACTATGGCCGCGAGACAAAGTATTGAACCATTAGAAAAAATATTTAAATACTAATAAGCCCTACTTTATTTCATCATTTCCCGAAAAAACGTAGGAATAAGGAATTAATAAAAAAGAAGAGTCAGTTAAGCCATTTTTAAATAAATAATATATTTCCCGTAAACGTTTGGTATTATAATGTTCGATTTATATTTCTTTTCACTCCAAAAACTATTTTTAAAAGTTTGTTACAAATTCAAATCATTTATTTCAAATAAACCTTTACAGGCACTTTTGAAATGTCATAAAGTCGGTCTGTCAGGAAAAAAATTACGCTAATTGCACATTCCAAAAAGTAGGCCTCAATGGAGAAGAATGTGCAAGAAACTCCATGGACACTCTTTTAAATCATGTTTTGTTTTACAGATATAAAGGTTACATATTTTTGTCGCTGCTATGATGTGAGAACAATGTAATTAAAATAATAAAAAAGTACATGATCTAAACAAATTAAAATAAACCACTGGCAGCTAAGAGATGACCAGTCCCAACTGACAGCGCCCGTTCACGGACATGACGCGTATATCAGCACCACTCAGCTCAACCATTATGAAGGGAACCGAATGATCCAACACACGCGCCACCATCAGCGAGACATTTGAGTGAGCATGACAAACTCTCTACTGCCATGGTTATTTACGTCAAGCAAGTTAAATAGTAACTTTAAACCATAAATTACTCCATGGTACTCACACTTACAAACATTTAAAAAAAATGCTTCTACATTATACAACACTATAATAATGTCAAAATTTAAAATTAAAAAAATAAAAATAATAATAATCAATTCGTAGGTAGTGGAGCTGGACCAGCAATGAGCCTAGCATTTTTATCTTGTATATAATCCTCTAACTTATCTCTAACGTCTCCATAGTGTGCGTTTAACACAAGATTTAAATTTCATTTCATTGAGTTCTAATATGTTGCGAGGTATTTTATTATAAAATTATAAACAATATTACATATCATGAAGAAATTGCTAATCCTGGCTCGCCTGTTGAAGATCAAATAGGCATGGGCATCTAGCCATTATCTCTTGCATCAGCATTGGAAGCCAATTCAGGAAGCGAGATCGATAGTGAAGATGTTTATTATACAGAAACTCTATACGGCAAATTTTAGAAGCTGGTAACGAAGATGATGTGGAAGAAGAAATTCCTCCAGCTCAATTAGATCAATTTGTATGGTCTGATAATTTTGAAAATTTCAATGGAGTAGAGGAGATTTATAAAAAAACACCAGGTTTCTCTGACATGTGTGCGCTAAATCCAAGTGTACATAATTAAATACGTTAGGAAAGGAACTCTAGTATTCTTGGATGCATGACTTCACCACAACCCCCATCACAATAACCACACCGAAGTAGACGTACAACTCATCAGCAGTGGTTTCTCGCCACATTCGTAT
This sequence comes from Mythimna loreyi, assembly GCA_029852875.1. Classification (NCBI taxonomy): domain Eukaryota; kingdom Metazoa; phylum Arthropoda; class Insecta; order Lepidoptera; family Noctuidae; genus Mythimna; species Mythimna loreyi. Next base: position 16,220,736 of record CM056798.1, read on the forward strand.
GCGGCTATTGGGAAGGAGGGTGCCTTCATCGAGCATACGGGCATTCAACTGCTGAGCGTATCTGTTCGTCCCCGAGGCAGTGTACTCCATAAATTGCCGATCCCATATGCTAATAAAAATCTCATATGGTTTTTTTATGGTAGGTAAATATCATCCAATGACGAATCCCGTGCTTGGGTGGAGCGAGAAATGTGAAACTCTTACTGACTAAACAACCTACCCCTTTCCTTCTTAACCTTCATACCAGGGTCGGACCTTCCTTTCAAAAGCCGGACCGGGGCCCCACAGTAGGCTTCGGCCCTGCAGTTGTGCCTCTCCATTTGCTGACATCTCCTTGAGGCATGCGGGAACAGAGCGCGCCGTCGGCGTCGACGACTGGCTTGGTCCGGACTATTAGCTGACGGCGAGCTATGATGCTTACAAACAGTTTACACTTCGTAAACAAACATGACATGTTTGAGCTAAATCTGGGAGGCTCCGAGGCAAAACTTTTTAAAGTGCAGCCATTGTTCTCACATCTGAACAACAAATTTCAGACACTATATCGCCTGGGGAAAAGCTTGCCTTGGACGAAAGTCTTCTGTAGTGGAAAGGTTGGTTGGACATCAGCCTATTGATTCCCAATAAAGCTGCTACGATGGGGATCAAGACTTATGAGATTTGTGAATCTCAAACTGGCTACTTGTGGTGGTTTGAGGTTCACGCTATCGGTAAGTCTCAAAAGTCTCCGCAGCAGCAGTAACAAAGTCCCAATGAAAGCATCTACGCAAGGCAAGTATCCATTTGGAGCTCAGTCAAAGCACCAACGCCAGCGGCGGAAGTGAACCAACGTTTGTTACCTATTAGCAATATGACAAGTATGAATGGAATGCGCGATAGTGTTAGGGCGTACCCCGCAGGCGACGCGCAGTTACACCATCCCGGGCGGGGGCAACGTAAAAAGTTAGCACGGGAAATGAGGTTGAGGTATGCAAGTTGGAATGTCGAGACTATGACTGGAAGGGCCAGAGAGTTAGCGTACGTATTGAAAAGAAAACGAATAAACTGTGTTGGTTGCAACAAGGTTGTATGCATCGACACATGTTGTCTTGTCCTTCCTCAATAATTTATTTACTTATGGATACATTTATAAATATTTATTTCTTTGTATGTATCCTTACGAGATTTGTGAATCTCAAACCGGCTACCTGTGGCGGTTTGAGGTTCACGCTATCGGTAAGTCTCAAAGGTCTCCCAGCAGCAGTAACAAAGTCCCAATGAAAGCATCTACGCAAGGCAAGTATCCATTTGTAGCTCAGTCAAAGCACCAACGCCAGCGGCGGAAGTGAACCAACGTTTGTTACCGTAGACTAGTGCATACATACTGTGTTGGTTGCAACAAGGCTGTGTGCTATGTATTTATTTTTGGATATATTTATAAATATTTATTTCTTTGTATGTATCTTGTATGTATGTTCCGTATGGTGCCGGACGTAAAGAATACCACCATCCCATTTCTTCCCGTGGGTGTCGTAAGAGGCGACTAAGGGATATTTTTAAGGCCATGCGTACTGATAAGCACATTAGGTCACCGCATGGGGTCGGTTAAACCACCAACAATAGCATTCCCAAGGAGGGTTAGCGTGAGGCAGGCGGCCGGCTGTAAAATAATAGCCAAACCTATAAGCAATATGACAAGTATGAATGGAATGCGCGATAGTGTTAGGGCGTACCCCGCAGGCGACACGCAGGGGCAGCACCCGGCTCCGGTGGGAAATGGACCAGGGTTGTTGCACCATCCCGGGCGGGGGCCACGTAAGAAGTTAGCTCGGGAAATGAGGTTGAGGTATGCAAGTTGGAATGTCGAAACTATGACTGGAAGGGCCAGAGAGTTAGCGGACGTATTGAAAAGAAAACGAATAAACTGTGTTGGTTGCAACATGCATTTATTTTATTAATATGACGACTTTTGAACAAAAAACTGGGAAATAGTAACTAACCTTACTTTCAATTTCGAATCAACAATAGATTCCACGATAAAACTGTAAAAAACTATGGAAAATCACATACATATATTTCAGTGACATAGGGTTGTGAGGATTCCGGCTACTGGGACCGAAATTAACTCGGACTGCGGTCCCGGTCGCCAGATTAATTTGTTTCTTCCGGTTTATTTGAAAAAATTAAAAAGTCTAAAAGATCAATTTTTTTATAGATCGATTCGAATCGATTTAAAAATCGATCTTTTTCGGAAAGAATTGCCATCCCTAGTTACAATGTGCACAAAAAACAAAGAAATCAAAAATATACTTGTAATCATTAGTAAACTGAGTTTATTAGTGTTTATCAGTTACTAACGTTTAACAAGTTATTGTGATATTACATGACAAACTATGCCTTGCAAATTTTCCGAAGCGCGTCGCACCAGGCGGCATTTCTTATAAATGGTTCATGGTTTTAACTATAATTACGAAGCGAATTGCACCGGGCGGGAGTTCATAGTAGAAAGCCCGGCTGAAAAATTATTCTGGGCAAAGCTCATAAAAATACCCAAGTCCGTTTCGAGACAGAATATCGGGACTTCGGTTTTTCACACGCAATCATCTCCGATGAGATGAGTTTTACATCTTGCCAGTAAGATGATCGGCACTTCTGGCATATGAGTAATACACGGTACGGGCCGCAATAAAAAGAAAGCCCGACTGAAAAATTATTCTGAGCAAAGCTCATAAAGATACCTGAGTACGTATTGCCTGTGATTATCGAGACTTCGTTTTTCTCACGCAATCATCTCCGATGAGAAGAGTTTTACATCTTGCCAGTAAGGTGATCGGCACTTCTGGCATATGAGTAATACACGGTACGGGCCGCAATAAAAAGAAAGCCCGACTGAAAAATTATTCTGAGCAAAGCTCATAAAGATACCTGAGTACGTATTGCCTGTGATTATCGAGACTTCGTTTTTCTCACGCAATCATCTCCGATGAGAAGAGTTTTACATCTTGCCAGTAAGGCCGTCGGCACTTCTGGCGTGTCAGTAATACACGGTACGAGCCGCAAAAAAAAAGAAAGCCGGGCTGAAAAATTATTCTGGGCAAAGCTCATAAAATACCAAGTCCGCTTCGAGACAGATTATCGGGACTTTGATTTTTCACACACAATCATCTCCGATGAGATGAGTTTTACATCTTGCCAGTAAGTTCATCGGCACTTCTGACATGTGAGCAATACACGGTACGGGCCGCAATAAAAAGAAAGCCCGACTGAAAAATTATTCTGAGCAAAGCTCATAAAGATACCTGAGCACGTATTGCCTGTGATTATCGAGACTTCGATTTTTCTCACGCAATCATCTCCGATGAGAAGAGTTTTACATCTTCTTGCCAGTAAGGTCGTCGGCACTTCTGGCGTGTCAGTAATACACGGTACGAGCCACAAAAAAAAAGAAAGCCCGGCTGAAAAATTATTCTGGACAAAGCTCATAAAAATACGAAGTCCGCTTCGAGACAGATTATCGGGACTTTGATTTTTCACACGCAATCATCTCCGATGAGATGAGTTTTACATCTTGCCAGTAAGGTCATCGGCACTTCTGACATGTGAGCAATACACGGTACGGGCCGCAATAAAAAGAAAGCCCGACTGAAAAATTATTCTGAGCAAAGCTCATAAAGATACCTGAGCACGTATTGCCTGTGATTATCGAGACTTCGCTTTTTCTCACGCAATCGTCTACGATGAGAAGAGTTTTACATCTTGCCAGTAAGGTCGTCGGCACTTCTGGCATATGAGTAATACACGGTACGGGCCGCAATAAAAAGAAAGCCCGACTGAAAAATTATTCTGAGAAAAGCTCATAAAGATACCTGAGCACGTATTGCCTGTGATTATCGAGACTTCGCTTTTTCTCAGGCAATCATCTCCGATGAGAAGTGTTTTACATCTTGCCAGTACGGTCGTCGGCACTTCTGGCATATGAGTAATACACGGTACGGGCCGCAATAAAAAGAAAGCCCGACTGAAAAAATATTCTGAGCAAAGCTCACAAAGATACCTGAGCACGTATTGCCTGTGATTACACAGGAAAACAAAATAAAACTTTTTTGTTGTTGCATGAAGTTTTTCTACTGTTGTTTACTAATTTGGGTGCGCTGATTTCAAATCTACCCTTAGATTTTTTGTAGCAGCTCTAGTTAGTGAGATACAGGTACCGTCTTGAATTTACATAAGTAGTCGATAGTTTCTATCAATAGCGGTGTAACTTAACAAGTTCCTTTATAAATTTCATTATGTCTTCCTCAAGAAGGACGTGTTTAAATAATCCTGATTGTTTTTGTGTTATTTGTGGAGAATGTATGTTCACAAAATTTCGTTTAAATGTGTCGGACTTTGTGAAAAAGGCATACTTGGACTACTTTGGGTTTCCGTTGCCGTCAAACGCTAAACCTTGGATACCAAGTTTGGTATGTAAAAATTGTGTTGAATCTTTGCGACTGTGGGCAAACAAAAAAGACCCACTTTCAAATACAAAGCTCCTATGATTTGGCGTGAACCATCCAACCATCATGACGACTGTTATTTCTGTGTAACGAAAATCAATGGAATAAACCATAAAAATTGCTCTAAGTGGATATATCCAAAATTAAAATCAGCCATAAGACCAGTCTTGAGTATTAGTGACACATCAACACCACAGCAGCCATGTACATCTTCGGAAAATCCAGACCAGTGCAGCGGACAAACCAAAAACGACGACAGTGGTAGCGACAGTGATTTTGATTGCTACGGTAGTCCCCGACCACTAAATCAAGATGATCTAAATGACTTGATGAGGGACCTTGGACTGTCTAAAACGGCATCAGAAATTTTAGCTTCCCGATTGAAAAAAAGAAATTTGTTGACCAGAGAAACGAAGATATCGTATTACCGTAACAGGGAAAAGGATTTACTTCCTTTCTTTACTCAAAAAGATAATTTTGTGTTTTGTACTGATATTCCGGGCCTAATGACTGCAATGGGATTAAAAAAGTATGATCCAAATCAGTGGCGGTTGTTCATTGATTCGTCGAAACGAAGTTTGAAATGTGTACTTTTACATAATGGTATCAAACTTGGTTGTTTTTACCTATTGCTCATTCTACAAAGGTTTAGAGCATTCAAAATAGTACTCATAATACATCTCACTCTAGAAAATCCAAAAAAAGGAAATTTCATTCAGAATAATAAATCTAATATTTTTTTTAAACTTAAACTATGTGCATTTTCAATGAAAAACCCTGTCACTTCATAACTCCAAAACTAGAGCTGCTACATAAATACAGCATATATTTTCGAAATCAGCGTGGAAAAACTATCCAGATTCATGTAAAAAATCTCATGCAACAGACATGCTGTTTTCCAGTGTTATCGAGACTTCGATTTTTCTCACGCAATCATCTCCGATGAGATGAGTTTTACATCTTGCCAGTAAGGTCATCGGCACTTCTGACATGTGAGCAATACACGGTACGAGCCGCAAAAAAAAAGAAAGCCCGGCTGAAAAATTATTCTGGGCAAAGCTCATAAAGATACCCAAGTCCGTTTCGAGACAAATTATCGGGACTTCGATTTTTCACACGCAATCATCTCCGATGAGAAGAGTTTTACATCTTGCCAGTAAGGTCGTCGGCACTTCTGGCGTGTGAGTAATACACGGTACGAGCCGCAAAAAAAAAGAAAGCCCGGCTGAAAAAATATTCTGAGCAAAGCTCATAAAGATACCTGAGCACGTATTGCCTGTGATTATCGAGACTTCGATTTTTCTCACGCAATCATCTTCGATGAGAAGAGTTTTACATCTTGCCAATAAGGTCGTCGGCACTTCTGGCATATGAGTAATACACGGTACGGGCCGCAATAAAAAGAAAGCCCGGCTGAAAAAATATTCTGAGCAAAGCTCATAAAGATACCTGAGCACGTATTGCCTGTGATTATCGAGACTTCGCTTTTTCTCACGCAATCATCTCCGATGAGAAGAGTTTTACATCTTGCCAGTAAGGTCGTCGGCACTTCTGGCGTGTCAGTAATACACGGTACGAGCCGCAAAAAAAAAGAAAGCCCGGCTGAAAACTTATTCTGGACAAAGCTCATAAAAATACCAAGTCCGCTTCGAGACAAATTATCGGGACTTTGATTTTTCACACGCAATCATCTCCGATGAGATGAGTTTTACATCTTGCCAGTTAACCGTTTAGGTTCAAGGGTATGCTGATAAATCCGATGGCGAGCGTGGTGGTGTCAGAAGATTGCCGTGGTCAACATACCTAACAGTTCTTCGAAAACAAACTGTTCTTACTCATAAAGGTAGCTAAAATCTCTCCAGAAACTTAGGTAATGGTTCCAGACAACGCGTAAGCTTAGCATCGTCAACTAACTGCAGCACGCTTTGCATGAAACTGAGCATATTATGCACTTTAATCATTCGAGTTTACTGAACAAAAATCTTCTTGGATACAATTCAAATAACATAAATTAAAGAGGGGAGACTTTATTTCCAACTAACATCTGCCTGCCTTTTTTTCGATATTACGTGGTTTTTATTTTTTTGTGTTTGAAACGCGTTATGTACCTACTTCTTCTGTTGATTGCCTGAAAATTTTTGGTTGTTTTTGAGATTGTCTTAGCTTAGTAGCATTTCTGGTGGGCTTTGCTACTTATCTCTAATGCTAGAGTGTTTTAATTATGTAAGCATTATACTACACAGGGGGAAGGGGGGGGGGTTCACATCACTCTCTGGTAAGTTTCTGGTAGCCTAAATTTCGGTTATTAAAACAAAAACGTTGTTATAGTAAACTTACAAGAGACCTGTGACATCCAGCTTTTATTTAATACCTTCGTATATTTTTTTAAAGCAACAACAGCCTAAGTACAAAAATATACATAAGACACTCGAATAACAAAACTAATAAAATTAGATTCCATCGCATTTACTTCACTGACATAGTTGCATGCTGTTTATTTATACAATGCACTTTATTACAGAATTACCCGAAGGAAGATGTACTGATCATGTTTTCCAACGTGGCGACAAAAAAAGACGTTGTGTGGGTTGTTATGAAAAATTACGACGCACATTAAACAGCACTGACGCTTCTAAAAAAACTAAACGAATTGTTACCATTTGCGCGCAATGCAAGCAATCAATGTGTTTACCATGTTTTAATGAAAAACACTTTCCATAATTAATAAAACTTTTTCAATCGACAACTGAGATATTATTTTATTCCCATCACTACTTACTACACATATTGAACTATCTTCCGTTGCGGTACGAGATACAATCGATATCATTTTTTTTTTGTTATTTGTAGTTTATTCAAATGTCATAACTGCGTGCGAACTTAGCAAAATATTAAGCAATAGGCTATCTTTCACCCACAAAAACTTCAAAATATATTTGATTATTTTTTTGGAAGATATAAACTATTTTGTAAACTGTATCTTTAGGAGACCGATTAGGTCTCAAACGCACCAAATGGTAGGTTAGTTTGGAGACCTTTTAGGTCTCCTAAGCACCAGCTGAAAGTTTTTTGAAAGTGATGGCGCAGGGAACGTGTTAATATGCGACGGGACATCATAATACGTTTATATAAATAAAAATTCGACCTTCCAGTTTCAACGACAGTCTTATAGCCTACACAAGTATCAAAATCTTTTATAGCCGTTTGTTATAGTCACAACGGATGGCTATATAATTGACGTCACAGAGCCCTCAAGCTGCTACAACAATCTATTGTTGTAGCAGCGCAAACATAATAAGCGATATTATTAAATAATGGTGAATATCCTATTCACTGTCTTAAACTGCGATTTTCGATTCACTTTTGTTTTAGACTTATTACTGACAGTCGATAGATCGTGCCATAGAACATAAATATCAGTACGCTGTAGGCTTGGGCAAATTATATCGATATATCAAAATATCGATATTTTTTCAGAAAAATATCGATATAAATCAGCGATATTTTTTCCCGCGATATATCAACTTTCGATATTTATTTTTAGGTATCAAAATCGATATATTTTTTAAAGCTCTGCTGTCTGCTCATGCGTCACATCATGTCTTTGACCAATCTGATTTCTTAAATTTAATTCAAACGCAAACAAAAATTACACTCTATAGTCTATGACCTGCTTGTCTATTTTGTTCATCTATGACAATGACACTGCTTGTTGGCTTGGTTTGGTTGGTATCACTGACTGTGTGTGTTGGAGTGTTGGTACTTGGGTGTGGCGGCCGACTGGCGAGTAAGCTCAGCTCAGCGTAGCTCGTTGTTATTTTTTGTTATTTATGATAAAACGTTATTATGTCTGCTGTGTGGAAGTTCTTTACCAAAAAACGGAACAACGAACCTGTTTCTTGCAACTTGTGCGGTAAAACGTACAAAACTTGCGGAAACACTACAAAGGACCATGAGTCAAATTGGGCTCAGTGTCCAACAGAGTTATAGCATACGCCGTTGTGAAGGATTTTGTTTGTACTAAAATTGTTACTATGGGCACCACCTTGGCAGAGAGGTTAAATATGAGAGAGGTCAGGAAAAAACGGCCGTTTAATTAGAAATCCCATTCGCTATAAAAGTGGGACCTAATAAAACCGACTTTAACGTGACCTGTGCTGCGGGCACAGCTATAGGCTATAAAAATCCCAAGGGAATGATCAAGTCTACGCGGACGGAGTCGCGGGCAAAAGCTAGTCAAAAATAAACCCAATAGTATGTCGCAGAAAGTATTTTATTTATTGAATGTTATTTTCAAATAGTCTTTACTTTTTTTTAGGTTGCGTTTATTAACATCCAAGCCACATGCCATCGGTGTTGGCAAGTAGTGCAAAATGCAGTTCGACAACAAGAACTAGAAATGCCACTACGTCAGGATGTCCAACCGGAAAGCTTACAAGAACCGCAAGACCCACAAGAACCGCAAGGCCCACAAGAACCGCAAGGCCCACAAGAACCGCAAGGCCCACAAGAGCCGGCAATACCACCACAAGCAGAAGATCTACAACAAGTCGTTATTCCTGATTATATGAGAGCGCCCAATGTTGCTTACCGTTGTATTTTTAATGCCTGCCCTAACGCAGAACGTCTTAGAATCCCAGTTACGATCAAAGTACATATTCTTTGTGAGCACCGCTTATACATACCTGAAAGTGCAAGAGTTTGCCAAGAACATCTGATGGGTAACGACAGTTGGAACTTTTTGATTGATAATTGTAATGTTACGCATAACTTTAATGTACGTCAGATCACAGATATGACTAATATGCTGGTAAGAACCATTACCCAAGGCCAGAGATTTGATTTTGAATTAGAAGCTGCATTAACGGATAATGACTTATATTTTTGGACTGGACTAAACTTGCAACAATTCAATAGAATTTTGGAAGAGACTCCTTCTCTAGCACAAAGAAGTAATCGTCCACGGACTGTCCTCGGTATCTATATGACAAAACTAAGAACAGGAGAGTCAAACGAGAGATTGTCAACATTGTTTAATATATCTCGCCGAACACTGGAACGAAAACTTGCACTAGCCAGAGAATGTTTAATGAATGACTTCGTTAACAGACACCTTGGTATTGGCCATATTTCGCGAGAAAATATACTGCAAAGAAACCTGCTATTACCAAAAGGCTTGTTTGGCAACGAAGAAAATACAAAAGCCATCGTTATAGCTGACGGCACCTATACGTACATCGAAAAAAGCTCTAACTATTTCAGAGAAGAACTTACAGCTTGCATAAGTTTCAAAACCTTTTGAAACCTTTTCTGATGGTATGTAGTGACGGCTACATTATCGAAGTGTATGGTCCGTATGCGGCTACGGATTCTGATGCTTCAATTATGAACAATATATTAAACGACGAAGAAAATCCTTTATAGCAAAATAATCCCATGGATTCTTCGCAAAAATGAGTTTAAATCTATATATTTAGTGCTTTAGAAGTATATTCAAAGTGGTCTCATCTCTGTTCGTGGGTGAGCCCAGGCTTCATACATTTTTGCCCATGGTCCTTTAGCTTTTGCACGCTCGTACTTCTGCTTTACCTTTTTGCTTGCAAGTTGGATATGTGTCCTGATTTTATCAACATAGAATTTTGTGCAGACAAAGTTAATCCCTTCTGTTTTGACTCTGACTTCACTAAGCAAAGTGTTCCATAGCTTCGGCTTCTGTGAAAGCACCTCTTTCACATAGTGCCATAATAATATCTGTGTTTCTACTGTTATTTTCGCAATGTGCTCTTGTATTGGTGTTGTGCTCAGTGGTTTGTTGTCCATCCAAAATTTTCCTTGTTTTGCTTGGAACTTGATGTCCGGAATCTCCTTTTTCACTCTCATCGGCTTGAAAAACTGCATCCACCATTGCATTGTGTCCTTCTTCAAGTGATGGGTTTTGTTGTCGAAGTACTGGATTTCCCCTTTCGGCACAATCAATCTCGTACTGCGCAGTTTTCCATTTTATTTCGCCGACCAGTCCACAATTATGTTCGGCGCAGGGACAAGACTTAAAGATGTTTCGCAGTGAAAACATCCTGTAACACTAGACGACCTAGACGACCATGGCCGGAATAAAGGTATTCGCGTAGACAAGACAGGACAGTCAACTGATTTAGTCTTGTAGGTTCCACGTCCTATAACTCTTTCCAGTCGTGAGTTAAATCCCCACTGCTTATTGTTACTGTAGTATACGACATGCCAGTGTGGTCTCCTTGTTCCGTGATGGTAAGCGATGAGTTTATAAGGTCCTTCATAAAGTTTTGTAAGTTCACCTTTAGCGACTGCTGAATAGTTGACTGGTCTACACTGTTCTTACATAATGATATAAATACTGTAAAAACGAGATAATATTGTAAGAAACCATTTTTTTAAAAGAGTAACCATGAGTTTCTTGCCGGTTCTTCTCCATAGGAAACGACCAATTTGGAACCGTGCACTAGCTTCTGACGTTTTATAAGTGCCCATGTAGGCCTATATGAAATAAAAACCATTTTGATTTTGATTTGAATACGAGCCAACTTGAGATATTCTTTCCACTTTTCCATCACCATATTCCACTCGGTCTCGGCTTGCTCCGCCGACGGAATATCTTCTGACTCGCTCGTTTCGCCAACTGTTTCTGCATCCGCTTGTGTCTTGAGATTGGATAATCCCAGTTGGCCCAGGACACAGGTCTGGTACATTTGGCGTCGAATTTTCAAGCAGTCCGGGAATGTCTCCTCTTCCTCCGGTTTTTAACACAAAACGGAACAATTGAGATGTCGTCAATTTGAAAATTACAAAAGTCAATAAATACATCTTGTAACTTTTAATCGTCACCCTGTATTTGACAGAAATATACTAAATTAATTTGTAAACAGTCTCATGACATACTATTCTATAATTTTTTTTATATTTAAATGAATACCACTCCAAATTCCATACATAACACAGTGTCACTATCAGCTTTGAAATATTTGGATTCGTTAAAATGGCTTTATCTTCGATTTATTAGGCATGATTTGTATTTAATGTGTTATACGTGGGGGATACGTATCCCCCACGTATAACACATTAAATAGTATTTAAATCTCTGTTCATTAGGGGCTTTCATAATAATATAATTCATTATAAATACTTTTATTACCGTGTCTCAATATTCGTTTACTCTTGTTATTAAACGTTGCCGTTCGTTGCGGTCATTTATCTAATTTGGCCTAGTTTCTAGTGTGAATGCCCCGCCTGCATGTAGCAGCGATTTTTTCAAGAAAATCCTCAGGCCAAAACCAGACAGGCAGCCAGGCGGTCCAATGTGTGCCAGTATTTGAAGAAGTTGCTGAACACGTTTGAGATGTATCCTTATCATTTTCAGAGCGTGCGAGATATCGGGTTAGCTGACTATCGTCCGCAGAGACAATTTTGTGAATGGTTATTGGGAAATCTCGGAAAATATGAAAATTGTACTACTTAACGTTGATAATGAACATTGGTGGAGTACTCGCGGTCGCAACCCACACGTTACAACGGAGGGACGCTTTCCAAGTGCGATTTAGTGTTAATGTATGGGCTGGGATAATTAATAACAAAGTGATTGGGCCGATATTCATTAATGACAGGTTGAACGGTCCACGCTATTTAAAACTTTTAAGGAATGTAGTGCCTGAACTATTGCTAGACGTGCCCGAGTCGTATCTTGCCGGTATGTATTTTCAACAGGACGGAGCTCCGGCTCATTGTTTCGGTGAAGTGCGAGCTTATTTATTGTGAATGTTGGATTAGTAACAAAAAGTTGATTTTTTATTTTATTTTTTGGCTGTATGTCGAATGCCATAGCTTACAAAGACGCGGTGCCGGTGACATTTTGATGCCACAAACCACGTGACAGATTCATTTCATTCTTTTCGTATATTTTCTTTGGTGTTTTTATTGATTACAATGGCAGAAAAGAGGAAACGTTAAAGTTTTTCACTTGAAGATAAAGATAAGCTTATAAAATTATTGTTGCAACACAAGGATACGATTTTAAACAAAAAGACAGATGGGTCCACAAATGAAGCGAAGAATAGTGCAAGGATATCCATTACAAACTCCTTTAATTCGACATCAAACACACACAGGTATGAGATAAACTAAATTGTATTCTCTTTGGATTATGTTTATACTATTCTAATCTTAAAATCTAGGTATAACCTACACTGTTTTTGTTTGACAACGATTCCTTGTTTCTAAAAAAACAAGGAATCGTTGATGAAATGTGGGAGAAACTAAAAAGCGATAGTAAAAAATATTATGCACAAATAGAAAATAACACCACACAAACTGAGGGTGGTCCATTAGTTTTAAAAATTGACCCGGTATTAAAACAAGTTTATGCTATTCTTGGGCGAGGGTGTACGGGAGTATTAGGGGTACCAGACTGTGATACTGAGACTGCACAGGAGACTGAAAAGGTGCGATCAAAAGTAATTTGCACCCAAGATAAGTTTTGGCAACCTGCGGTCGAAACAAATATATAAACAATTGCAGAACTAAAGAACCTGAAGGTATATTTAAGTTGTTCTTTTAAAATAACTTGTTTATCATATATCATTTGTTGATTTTATTAAGTACCTGAAGCATTGATTTTTCGGACACAAGAAGAAATGCCAGGATAAGACTGAGCTACAAATAAATGAGTTTATTATAGATGAAAATTTAGCCGAAGAACCTAAGACTGATGTAATAGAAAAAACTATTTCTTGCGGCTCCGCCTGCATTTATATTGGACCATTCCCAAACATTTTGTATTGCATTCTAACCTTCTGGTTCACGACAGAACAGAACCGGACTGAACATACAAGAACTTCAGAAGACACCAATAAATAAAACTCCATTGTGGTCACACATTTAAACCACTAATGAGCGCAACGAGGCAACTTCTGCAATTTCCAGTAACATTCAAAATATAGTATATAAGAAAAGGGAAACGGTAGAGGATCTGAAAGAAATGTTATTGAGGGAGGAGTTCGAATTCAAGAGAAAATTGTACGAGTTACAATTAGAAGCAGCAGCAAGAGAGGTTGAAATTAAAACAGCAGTTTTAGAATAAATAAAAGGTAAATTTCTAACTATTTCATATATTGTACTTAAAATTTGGACTATACGGCCGGGGTTTTGCATCACTCGGCAAACCGCTCAAAGATTGAGAACGACCCTCAGCCAGCAAGAAGTCGCTCTGCGGTAGAACATTTGAGCGATATATCCCGGACTCGGATAGGCATATTCCATTCACTATGTACCTGTGCTATGACGGAGGTGTTGCATCACTCGGTAAACCGTTCAGAGATTGAGGAAGAAGAGCCTCAGCAATCAAGAAGACACTCTGCGAATATTCCAATAAATGAGCTATGGAGTAAAACTTGGAGAGTCCAATTTTTTTTTCAAAATGAAGCGCAACGAGGCAACTTCTGCAGTTTCCAGTGACATTCAAAGTATAGATATGAAAAGAGACACGGTAGAGGATCGAAAAGAAATGTTATCGAGGGAGGAGTTAGAATTCAAGAGTAAATTGTACGAGTTACAATTAGAAGCAGCAGCAATAGAGGTAGAAATTAAAACAGCAGTTTACCTGTGCTACGACGGAAGTGTTGCATCACTCGGTAAACCGTTCAGAGATTGAGGAAGAAGAGCCTCAGCAATCAAGAAGACGCTCTGCGAATATTCCAATAAATGAGCTATGGAGTAAAACTTGGAGAGTCCATTTTTTTTTTTCAAAATGAAGCGCAATGAGGCAACTTCTGCAGTTTCCAGTGACATTCAAAGTATAGTATATAAGAAAAGGGAAACGGTAGAGGATCTGAAAGAAATGTTATTGAGGGAGGAGTTCGAATTCAAGAGAAAATTGTACGAGTTACAATTAGAAGCAGCAGCAAGAGAGGTAGAAATTAAAACAGCAGTTTTAGAATAAATAAAAGGTAAATTTCTAATTATTTCATATATTGTACTTAAAATTTGGGCTATACGGCCGGGGTTTTGCATCACTCGGCAAACCGCTCAAAGATTGAGAACGACCCTCAGCCAGCAAGAAGACGCTTTGCGGTAGAACATTTGAGCGATATATCCCGGACTTGGATAGGCATACTCCATTCACTATGTACCTCTGCTACGACGGAGGTGTTGCATCACTCGGCAAACCGCTTAAAGATTGAGAACGACTCTCAGCAATCAAGAAGTCGCTCTGCGGTAGAACTTTTGAGCGATATATCCCGGACTCGGATAGGTATACTTCATTCACTATGTACCTGTGCTACGACGGAGGTGTTGCATCACTCGGTAAACCGTTCAGATTGAGGAAGACGAGCCTCAGAAATCAAGAAGTCGCTCTGCGAATATTCCAGTAAATGAGCTATGGAGTAAAACTTGGGGATTCCATTTTTTTTTTTTTTCAGAAGTTATACCTCGTGACAGATACAAAATTATAAAGTTTTTGCGATTTGATCACAGATCTGAGAGAAGTTCACGACTTCAATAAGACAAATTTGCACTTATAATATCAGACGTTTGGAAGTAATTTATTGAGAACTGCTTATCTTGCAACAAGCCAGGAGAAAATATTACAGTAGACGAACTACTATTTCTACTAAGGTTAGATGCAAAAAAGTGCTAACAAGCCTGATAAGTTTGGAACAAAATTTGGACTTTGTGTCGATGTGTCAGTTTAGTGAATTGTTTTGACTTTTTATCGTATTTTAATCTATTTGGACATTAATAAAACATTAATTATGTGTGATGAGTTAATAATATTCGAGTTTCTTGAAAGTGATGCGTCACAAGAGACCAATGATGCAAAAATTCAAAGGACGCGTTTCCGAGATCTTAGTGACCCTTTTGCGATTGATGAAGTTCAATTTATTAAGCAATACAGGCTTAGTAAACAATTAGTTCACAATTTATGTGACGAACTGAGACCTCATGTAGCTATTGGGCCTACAAGGGCGTCGGATTTATCTTTGGAAAGAAAGGTTGGTAATTTTAGAGTTTGTTTTAATTGCTTATAAAAGGTTTATTTATTTATTTATTTTATTCAGGTTAACCAACAACTGTTTACACCAGTACACTAATTACTTAACAATTATAGTTGGATACAAATTGCGGGTGCAACAATTAATTATAGGTTAACACCGCATGCACAGAAAACAGTGGTAAAAACATTAAATTAAATTATTGACTACAACAATTAATGCGACTATGTAAATTAAATTATATTAAATTAAATTATTAAACAAGCTATACATTAAATAATAATTGATACGGATTAAAAATTACATTTAAAATAAAATAACAAATTAAACAGAAACTAAAAACAACAACAATATAAAATATCTAATCATTTTTTAAAATAAATATAACAATAATAACAATACCGAACTGTGGCAATACATTTGAAATATCCAAAATGCTTTAACAAATATAAGACATAATCATTAAAAAAAAAAAATAGTATTTATAAAAAATACAACAGAAATAAATAGTCGACCTACAAAATTATTCTATCCAATTACACAATTAATAATAATTAACTAATAATAGATTTTACAGTAGATTACAAATTTCAGATTACACACTAATTTTCTTTTCGAAAAAATAAACAAACAATTGTGCATACAAAAAACAAAGCAAAAATAAAACATCGAATTGTAAACAGCAATATCCCTATAAGTGTGCCGTATGCTTGCTTAATAAAATGACTCTATGAACTGCAGTTACATTGGCGTGGTGTATATCTAGTAAGTCACTGTAGCTATTTAAGATTTTGCATAACCTAGGTATTGGTGAGTTTGCACCAAGTACAGACCTCCGATATGGCGGGCACAGGGGTGTTATGCTTTTCCTAGGATATCTAGCTGGCGCACGAAATCTAATTTGGCTAAGTAAGTCGGGACAGTCAATTTTGTTACGCAACAATTTAAATAAAAATAAAAGATCCGCAATATCTCCACGTGCAGATAGGGGTTGCATTCTGAAATGTTGCAGCCGAGACTTGTATGAGGGTAATGATGACTTGTGTTTCCCCTCACAAAAAGCTAGATGCCACATAAAGCGCTTTTGTACACGCTCAATCCTCAGAATATGGGTGGCGAAGTGAGGCCTCCATACAACGCTACAGTACTCCAAAATACTTCGCACGAGACTGTTATACAACATTATTTTTGTGCTAGCCTTGCGAAAATCTTTCGTGTTGCGAATTAAAAATCCTACCATTTTGGAAGCTCTTTTAATTATGTTATCGATGTGGGGTACAAAGCTTACTTTCCTATCGAAAAGTACTCCTAAGTCCCTGATGGTTTCTGCTTGTTGGACCTTGTCTTGGTTTATAAAGTACTCAGTTTCGATGGAGTTAATGTTCCGTGTGTATTTTACATGATAACATTTTTTTGAGTTTAACTGCATTTTATTGTTTTGACACCATTCAATCACTTGATTAACATCGTGTTGCAGGAGCTCACTATCTTTTGAACAGTCAATTTTAAGTGCTATTTTCAAGTCATCGGCGTACATAAACGGCTTGGAAAATCGCAGACATAAGGGAAGATCATTAATAAATATAATAAAAAGAATTGGAGCTAAGTGTGATCCTTGCGGCGCGCCTGAGGTGATAATTCGTGTTGTGGATTGAAAGCCGTTAACAACGACATAGAACTCGCGCCCAGAAAGATAAGAATTGAACCACTTTAACAAAGGTCCAGTTATACCGTATGCTTCAAGCTTTTTTAATAAGATGGAATGGGGCATTACGTCGAAAGCTTTACTGAAGTCGGTGTAAATAACATCCAGTTGTTTGCCATCGTCAATTGTCTGAATCAGGGACTCAGTAAATGCTACTAAGTTCGTAGCCGTAGATCTTGAAGCTACGAACCCGTGCTGACAGTTACTCACGTACATTTTGAAATGTTGCTGGATATGAGGGCAAATAAAAGATTCAAAGATCTTAGCGAATGTAGATAGAATTGAGATTGGCCTGTAGTTATTGATGAAGTCCTTTTTATCCGACTTGTATACTGGAACTACTTTTGCCTTTTTCCATTCTGATGGAAATGTTCCTGTGGACAGGGATGCATTGTAGATGATTAATAAAGGGTTCACCAAAGCCAATGCACAATTATAAATAAATACGGGGGGAATGCCATCAGGACCAGCTCCCTTTCTGATGTCAACGGATTTCAATTTCTGTAGTAGACACTCACTTTCTATTTCTAGGGATGCCAAGCCCTGACTATCATTATAAATTGCTTGAAGAAAACTAGAGTGATAATTACTTTCTGTATCAGTATCAGATACGTACACGCTTGAAAAGTGGTCAGCAAATAAATTACAGATTTCAGAGCCTTCCGAAGTTACGAGCTGTCCGTTAGTCATAGTGAGTGGGTAGGCACTAGACCCTCCGCGTTTGGCTTTAATATAGCTCCATAAACGTTTGGGATCAGTTTTAATGTCAATTTCTAGTTTCCTAACATAATCATTAAACAATTTTGTGGCAAAACTTTCACATCGCTTAGAAATCAATTTAAGCTCCATTTCATCCATAGGATTTTTATATTTTTTAAAGCGTAACCTTAACTTGTTCTTCTCTTTTAAACATTTAATTAAACTATTATCAAACCATGGTGGATATCGGCTTTTCCTTGGCTTCCTATTAGGTACGAACTTCGTAATAACATCTCTTAAATGTTTATAGAATATAGTAACTAATTCGTTTACATCGCGTGTGTGTCGAAAAAGCTCATTCCAATTCAGCTCACATAGGTGCTTATTAATTTCCACATAATTAGCTTTAAAAAAGTTGGGTCTGCTGTTAGTGCTGTAAGGCAAGTTACAATCCTGCGCCAGAGTAAACGTTACTTCAAGGGGAGGATGCAGTATATCAATACCAGTAAGAGGACAGATAGACTCACTTACTGAACATTCAGGCATTGTAGACAAAACTAAGTCAAGAACGCGGCCCGAACAATTTTTTACAAGATTATGTTGCACCAACTGATTAACATCTATGAAATCCAGCAGGTTTTGGCAAGGTTTAGAGAGAGAACTGTTCAATGCTATTGAGTCCCAGTTAATTTTACCCAAATTAAAGTCACCCACTATACACACAGGCTTATCTACAGAGTCCAGAACTCTGTTACAGTGTTCAATAAAATGATCAAGCGTTAGTAGAGTTACTGGTGGCGGTAAGTAGACTGCACAGAAAGCAATTTGAGTAGACTTACTCAAATTTATTGTGACCCAGATATCCTCACAGCTGCTCTGCCAGCGGTCGATACGCACGGAACTGAAAGTTCTCTTAACAGCAATCAACACTCCACCCCCATCTTTATTGCTGTGAAACCCAGTTGATTCCCTATCACGCCTGTAGACTTCATATCGATCATCAAAAAGCTCACCACTTAGGATATTACTATTTAACCAAGTTTCAGTTAATATCACAACATCGTAGTTCATTCTACATAAATTACAATAAAACATATTCGTTTTGGTTCTCAAGCCTCTGCAATTTTGGTAATATATAAGAATTTCCTTGAATTTTATAAATAGAAGAACGAAGAAACTTGCATTGTATTATAGTATAACTTTATAACTGAAAAATCTTACTTGCTAAACAATTTTAAGGAGGGAATTCTTGCTCTTGATTTGGATAGACTCAGAGCCCTCGGTTTTTCGCACAAATATTTTACCGTTTCTGACCCAGACAAACTTGTAACTGTTCTCCTTGGCTTTAATCCTTGCGGCTGCATGGAGAGCTCTGTTCGCTGGGGACAGATGTTCAGTAACATAGACAGCAGCTTTAGGCCCACCATACCCAAGGTGGGAAGAGTTTAGCTTTTCTTGAGGGTTAAGCTTGTTGAACTTTATTGTTGCAGCCAGTATCTGATCTCGGATTCTAGGGGATGACATCTGCACAACAATAGAGCGAGGGCGACTGCTCGAGGGGTTAGCCTTAGCGACGCGTGAGCACCTTAATATATCTCTCTCATTTATCTCACACTTCACAATGCGTGCGAGCTGGGAAACAGTGCTTATTAGGTTTTCGTTTTTATTCTCTGGCACACATTGGACTTCGATATTATTGGAACGGGTCTGCTGCTCCAAGTTGGTAAGTCTGTCGCTAAGGTCATCAACAGTGGTCATTAGCTCTGCATTCCTGATTTCCAGTTTCTTTATTGTCTCCCTTGATGACTGTTGTTCCTTCCTCATTTCTTCAAAAGTATTATTCATAAAGGAGACTGACTCAACAATTCCTTGCATTTCCTTCCTCACTGGCTCCAGTTCTTGGTTAACAGTGCTAACAATCATGTTATTAAACACAACTATCATCTCCTTAAATTCCTCCTTAATAACCTGTTTGATAACACAGCGAAGCTCGTCTACATCACTTAATAATGTGGGAGGAGAAGGAGAACCAATCGCCTGTCTTTTGGAACCTCTTCCTATGGAGATATTTCGTGCTGGAGTCGAGTCGTCCCTGCACGCCTTCGGCGTACAGCTCAGGCATATCGGACATTTCCAAGCGCTTACATCATTGGGCGGATCTTTAATGAGCAAACAACCATAGTGGTAAAACTTTCCACAAGTAGGGCATTTAATAGATTCGCCTGCCAAGTCCGTATTAGAGCAGCAACCCCATTGTTCTGCCTTTCCAGCCATGATCGATAAGAAAATGGCAGAAAAAGAGAAAAAAATAAGAAAAGGAAAGAAAAAAGTCCCGAGATTCGAACAGGCGACCACACCGACTAAATATTCCGCTGCGTGAAACCACTCCGCCAAATCTGCTTTAAGCGTATCGTCGAAATATGTGATAGCTATCCACTGTTCGGTGAATCACACGCTGGTCAGCGGGCGACGGCGGGGTCCGTGGCGGTTAGCGCGGGAGGTATCGAGCGCTCTGCGGGTTGCCCTAGGTCAGGGTCAGAGTTCGTTAATCACTTTTCAAATTCAAGTTTTTTATCACCACAGTTTAATATTGCTATAACTTTGCTTTACGTAACGGAATCACTATGAAATTACACAGTTCAATAGGTCTCTTCACTAGCTTCACGTGAACAGAAAAATAATGTTATCATATGCACTTTTCACCGTCAAACTTTTTTTAAAACTGAGGAGCACAAATAACAACGTAACGCTTCTACCAACGACGAGAGAAATTATGAGAGGTTTAGCTATTACTTAGTCTTAAGTTCATTATACTTACTGCAAATCATTTTTTGCTACAGGGTCTTATTAACACCCGGTTGGTGATATATCTGCACACTCAGTAGCGCAGCCTACAGTATCAGCGGTTATGAAGCAGAATACCAAGTTACTAAATTTACCCCATATGCAAGCCACTCCTGAACTAGCGAACTCCTGAGAAAAGAAATTAAAGTGAGTGTTAATTTTATTTAACCTTTCGACTTTAGTAATTACAGACAAAATTAAAGAACAATATGTGTGTGAACGTCGGTGTTCGCTTGGGGCTCAAAAGTTTAAAATAGATTTCATTCAGCAGGGGTGTTCGGAACATTCGAAAAAGCAGGCGGCGCAAGCGACGGCGAAGACGGCGACGGCTACGGGACGGTGGGCAGCGGACGGCGGGCGCGACCGCTGCGCCGGCCCCGCACTCCAACTAGACCTTCAACGACGGCGGACGATATAAACCGCGTTACCGCGATCTCTTTAAATTCTGTACGCGTCGCGAGTCGTATTATAATTATTATGTAAATTATTAATTTATTTAACAATAAATTAATTCACTGTAACCAGCATCAGTAGCGTCATTTCAAGCCTACTACAGTCCCGTACAAATTGGTTTTCAAGCCTAATACAGTCGCTTTCGCACTCTATGTATATGGTGTAACCTTATAAATAGAGTGCCTTCAGATCACATGAATTACTCTATGTTACCTATGTTTTGTTGCTTTTTATGAAGGTGTTTGTAACTCTCAAGTATGGAGAAAGAAAACTAGCAATATAATTTATAACAATATTATTGTTTAATTTTTGTTAATCAATGAGACGCAGGTTATCTATCTATATTTAGATTCTATGTATTTCTATTTTAGATTCTTCAATAAGTTCAATATGCTAGGAGTATTAGGGTGTATTGATTGCACACATGTTGCAATTATACATCCAATAGAATATGAAGTAAGATTTTACTGCAGAAAATAGTATCACTCTCTAAATGTCCAACTGGTAAGACTATTTGTAATTAAAACTTTCAATGTTATAAAATATGAGCAATTTATAATACACATAATAGTCTTCTTTGGAATTAATCTGAAACAATTTTATATTAGTAATGCAGACACGCAAATAATCAGTGTGGATGCTACTAGTTTTGGCGGAGCTTCTCACGACTCTTTTATCAGGGCAACCCATCCGATAACAGAGCACATGGAGTTTATTAGCAGAAATGAAGGAATAGGTATGGTTATTTGTTAAGTAAATATATTTTACAAGTATTGTTATTTCTAACTCCTCTATTATATTCTGTTTGTTTTTATAAATTAATGATATAAAAATTTCAATACATTTACAAAATTATTTAGTATGGTGATACTTTCATTATTTCTAAGTGACTCTGGGGCTCTTGAGATTAAGACGTTAGGTACATGATGACACCCAGGGGAGGATAGTTGCCTACATCAAGCTTGGCGATAAATGAAGCAGCGCCATCTTCTATTCTGAACACTGAAACATATGTTTAGTTTTGTCTAGTGCTCAATAGATGTCTCTGTAATAAGATTCTAGAAACCCAAGGGCAAGTACGCGAGACGCAGAACGGCGTTTCGTCGTAAGTCACTAGATCCAGAACGGCGTTTCGGCGTAAGTCACTATGCAGTTTGGAAATTGCTTAAGGCCGAAGAATTACGTGCATACCACTTTCAAAAGGTACAAGCATTAAATGAAGCAGACATTGTACCCCGTCGAGCCTTCTGTGAGTGGCCGATTGCTAACCCAGATGCCAATATTTTATGGACAGACGAAGCTCTTTTTACTCGCGTGTGCCTCTACAACCAACACAATGAACATTGGTGGTCATTTTGAAACCCGCACATGATAAGACAAACACTTCAGCGCAAATGTGTGGGCAGGAATCATAGGCAACCAAATACTGGGGCCATACTTCATTGAGGGGCGGCTGACCGTAGGCTCGTATTTAGAAATGTTGCGTGGAGTGATTTCCGAATTCATAGACGAAGTGCCGTTAGTTTATTAACTTTCAATATCAGCAAGATGGTGCACCGCCTCAATATGCCCAAGATGTACGTACTTACCTAAACAGCGAATACAATAATCGCTGGATCGGTCGTGGCGGGCCTATTCCCTGGCCGCCCCGGTCACCCGATCTCACACCTTGTGACTTTTTTCTATGGGGTGAAATAAAGCGACACGTGTACGTTGAAGAGACTCAAAGTCTCGAAGACTTAAAAAATCAAATTGAAAGTGCATTTGAAGAAGTTAAAAATAACAGTGTAGTGCTCAATAATTTAAAAAACAATGGGCTAAAACGTGCAAGACTCTGTTTGGAAAACAATGGTAGAAATTTTTAACAATTTTTAAAATACTGTTAATATGATTATGATTTTAGTTAAATTGTTGTAAATAAGTTGATAACATTTTTTTAAATACGCCATCATGTATAAGACATGATCTGGCTTTGTTAACGCCAGCGAGTGAACGCATCACAAGGCGTGCAAACGCACCATCGCGCGGGGAGAAGGGCGAGCGCGCCAGCGTCGCCCCCACGCCGCGTCGATCGATACACATTCAGTCAAGCATCAGCGAGCTACGGCGCACACGCGTTTCGTTAAATTGTACGCGCGCCTCCATTATTTATGTAGCACAAGCAGTCTCTTACATTAAATCTTATTTATAAAGAAAGGAGCCTTTATCACTGGGAACATCCCGAACAAGTGGCGACCATGACAAGACCTTCGAACTTCGAGCGTCGGTTGGGGCTAGCGTCGCGTCGCCGAGTCGCCGCGCCGCCATTGCGCGGAGACTAGAATATTCTGCGGGCCTGCGAGCTGCGACTGCGACGGGCAACGGGTAGTGGACAGTGGACACCATAAAGGAAGTAAGCCCGTTCCTAGTCACAATCCCTAACCCCATTACCAACCTTGATTCCTTTAAGTTATTCCGTCCGACTGGACCTCTGTTTGCTGTGTGGGTGCCTTGCTGCTTCAAGCTGTGGGGAAAGGTATCTTGCCGCTACGCGTACCTACTTATTTCCATAACGTTTTTATCCGCACAGAATATTTCTTAAGCACCTTTCTTTGTATTTATTTATTTATTTATTTTATACTTTATTGTACACCGCATTAAAAAAATATAGTACAAACATTGGTATTGGTCATTGGTATTGGACATTGGCATTGGTATTGGCATTAGTATTTTATGTGTGGGACTTGTGGTGTTTGGCTGATAATAAGGCCGAATATAGGTATCTAACGCTTGCATTACATACGCGTGCATCTTTGTATTAAAATAATTACAAATTACTTTCTAATCACAGAGAATAGCACGACATGCCTTTTGCAAATGACGGTCCTAAGCCCGTAAAAGTACATATGAAGGGAAAATTTGCAACTTTACATGTCACGTTTTGGTTATTATCAATGCTTGGGGGCGGAGCCACGCGCGTACGTTGACCCGGTTTGTTTGACGCGCCACCCCGTGAAATTTGTCTATAAACATTGTCTTTTCGTGGATAATTTTTTGATGGCATATCTCATTTTTTTGTATTAAGTGATACTAAAAAAATATATATAGGTACATTTAATTATTTTTCATAAAGATCATAATCTATAAATTTGGAAAGGGATTGAAATGCCTTGGTGTATAGCAGTCTTAAGAAAACTGCCTAAAAATATGTATTGTCTCAATAAATATTGTTTAACAAAGTATGGTTTTACAATTAAAAGCAATTTTTTTTAAACAATACTTATTGAAAGTAAAGTGGCAGTACCTAGTGCCTTTCCTACTTAGTACTGTTAGTTGTGCGGGGCGAAGGGGCGCTCGCGGTTGGAATACTGCACTTCAGTTGCGTCCAGGCAGTCAGTGACAACACGCGCGCGCGGTTATTCGAGCTATACCTACGGATAAACAGTAAGACAAATTTCCTCTAATCATTAAAGAAAAAAGCGCTTTGAATGATGCGGATTTTCATAACTACAGTTCGGACTTCCTTGATTTCGATTCAAACGATTGTATTTGATAAAAAATATTTACCCCTTAATTCTGAACTGTCTAAATGTTCAGAAGATTCAGATTCTTCTACAAATGCCATTTCCTGTTCACAAACATAATGTTTCCTGACTCACCTGAAGTCTCAAGCGACAAAGATATGCCAGAAAGTCTTACAAAGAAAAGGGACAATCAGAAAACGTCAAAAGTATGATGACTCACCGGCCCAGAGAAAATAAATTAAAAAACTGAAAGATATGGAATCAAAATACTAACTTAAGCCAGGCTGATGATAGCCCTGATGAATGATAGATGTACAACATGTCATACTGAATTTACATAAGAATTACGGAAAAATCTAAACAATCACTTTAGAAACATGTCTTGGAAAGAGGAACAGGTTTTCATAATAAACAACACGTTCAAAGAAGAGCCTAAGAGAAAAACCGTTTACATTCATGAAATGAAAATATCCGAAATAAAACTTAATAATTAGAATATTGGTCAGGTTTCGTTTAAGATACCGCCATGGGTTAAATGGTTCTAGATTGTCTGCACTATATTCGCGTCAAAGCTTTGCACTCATCTTCAATCATATTCTGTATAAGGGGTTAGAAAAAGCAAATTTGAGCTTTATTTCAACGCTTTAAGTGCGTAATATTCTATGCTATTCTATTCTTTGAAGGCGCCGATGTTGTAAAGGGTTCTATAGCACTCCTAGGAATGCATTCCGCTGCTCTCCAAATTTTAATTAGCTATATTATATTTACTATATCAGTCATAATCACAATGACTGATATAGTAAAAAGCATGCTGTAAAGCAAAAATTTGAAGTTATTGAAACTTCAAATTTTTTGCAAACAATAAGAAACGAATCCCATCGAGCTGGAGTCCATCACAGACGGCCCGCTAAAAAAAATTAATTTGCAATATCTTTTTTCAACTTCTACCACATTTCAGCACACTAGATTTACTTTCAATCAAAATACAAAATAGCTCTGTCTGTGTTCACAGAAAAGTCGCCAGTATCCGCCGGCCCTTCTCCGCGCCGTCACCGATTCAGACAGCGAAGATTCCGCCAAACGCCGTTCGACCGAGCCGCCAGCGAGTTTGTAGCAATAGAGGAGAGTCGGTTGCGTTTGGAAAGTGAGAGGCAGACACAATGTTTCGAATTTGAAAGGGAACGATTGCGCATAGAAGCCCACAGGGTCCTGGTGGAAGCAGAGCGCGTCCAGGTGGAAGCAGCCTGCATGCGCACAGAGGCAGAAATACGTGACTCTAACCATAGGCTAAGTTCACAAATAACATCCTTACGGCCGAATACTGAAACGCCACTCAAATGTTAAACTCATCTAAATGCTACTTAAAATTGAGCATCCCTTTTAACTGCTATACACAAACGCCACTCAAGCAATTTGAAACCATGATTAGGCAAGCAGTCCTCAAATGTTTACATAATGGCAACATCCTGCTAGAAAAATTGTACTCAGCACGTTCTCAGTTACAAAATAATTTAGGTCACGTCTTGTATTCGTTTTACGCAGTCTTGTTTGAATGAATATTTTCTACATCTATAAATTATTTGAAATGTATCAGCATAATGTAATTATGGTTTGAATTACTATTGAAATTATATGTCTTGTTACGTAAAAATAGGATAAATATTTATTTAAGACGTCTTAAAAAAAGAAAATTATCTGGATACGTTTGACGTAGATTGGTACGTTACACTTGACATTCTTACGCGCTATAATATAAACAATTCATTAGTGGAGTGAACTTCAGTTGACCATTATTTTATTAATAAAATCCTAAGAACTGATTCACGATGGAGAATAAGAAGAAACGTGGATCTAATTATACACCTGCTGAAAAAGATATGCTCTTGGAACTGATAAAAAAGTAAGTACTTACCCACATGAACAATGAAATACTATATTCTTTACGTATAGAAAGTATTTACCTGTAAGGACCAGTCTGGTGCATGAAATACTTTGCTATTATGCGCGCTTATAACATACAGAGCCAGGGCAACTGTTGTCTGTAACTTGTGATAATGAATATGTAACCCTTGTGACCACTTATTATAAGTACAAGTACTTTTTTTCTTCAAGGAACTATACAGACAATGAGAATTCACACGTACTCAATAATTCACAGATCCCAAGATTAATTTTTCACTCTCCATGTTTAAAATTATGTTAATTTTCTTTCAGATATCAAAATATTATTGAAAACAAAGAGACCAATGCTCACATTACACTGAAGAAGCGACAGGCTTGGGACACAGTATGCCAACAGTATAATGCTGTTGCTGTGAGCGGCTGCAGAACTTGGCAACAGCTCCGTCACCTCTATGAGAACCTCAAACAGAGGTCTAAAAGGAACATAGCCAAAGCAAATGTAGGCTTGATTTTATGAGGTATCTATTTTATCATATAACTTACCTAATTAATTAATTTTTATTATATTTTTTAAGCGGCTTTAGTACTATGAGAGACGTGAAAACGAAGGCATCATTAGATAAGGTTTGTTTAAATTAAATATTTGTAAAGAATTAGGACCTTACTGAATATTTCCTCATAATATTTTCTTTATTTTTATAGAAGGAAAGAAGAACAGGCAAAAAAAACCCAGACCCAACAGAAAAGTGACATATCTCAGTTTTCTTGTTATTATTTATATAATCATATTATATAGTTTTTATATTCGAAATCAATGGCTAACACCAAAATATAGCCGTATGTTTTTGTTCAGGATTTACACTAAAAAAGTACCAAATGCCTACTTATCTACACAATTCGTAAATGTATGTAACTAGATGACGATAACGTAGTTATGGGATGTATCTAAGAGACCTGGAGATACAGCTGTATTATATAATTTTTGAATTCCTAGTAGAACATTTAACTTAGGGTTCATAACGTTTGTATAGGAAGTTAATTGTGTGTATGTATAAAAACGGTCACGTATTTTTTGCTTACTACGGCTCGGGTGGTTTTTTGTGACGCCAACCAATCATGCTATCTCACTCTTTCATGGAAACAATAATGGCGCGGAGCGATGATTGGTGGACGTGCGCCGACACAACGTAGCGGCGGCCGGCGCAGCTTATATGGAATCTATACCTTCACACAACTCTCATGACGTCAGAGACCGCGTTGCCGTCGGGTATATTTTCAAATCCAGTAAACAAAAATCATTTCAATAAAGCGTACCTTTATCTAACATTTGTGACGTCACTGGCGCGAGTTGATATACATCGGGTATACATTCAGATTTAGTATAAGCCCGCGTAAGTATTTTAAAACATACCCGACCGCAACGAAGCCATCGTTCGGTACTCTTTTGGCACGTTACTATTTAAATCGTTCTATCCTTTGCACCCGCTGGCTGACGCAATATTTTGTTTGTTGCATCATTTTGTGACCACGTGTCAGTACTGTTTAAAATGTGATTGAAGATTGTTTTTCATTTGTATTTAATTTAAAAAAATTGTCATAAGTGCATAGTACGTTGCGAAGATTATTATAAAGTGATAACTATATAGTTTGTGATCCTTTTAGCGTAAAAAGTACCTACGAATAATGATAGATAAAGCCAGTTTAGAGGGTTTTATAACCGAACAATGTGGACTTATCGAGAATCTGGATTTTGAATCGGAGGAAAAGTACTCCATGCGATTTAGACTGAAGACTGAACAAAATGAACAAAAAGAACGATATGTTAAGTTTATCGACGAGTTTGTTCAAAAAATATCAAATTTTACGAACACTAACTGGATAGTTCGAAAGTCATATCCTTCGTTGAAGCGCTTCTTATTTCGAAAAACCTATACATGTCATTCATCGTTCAATAAAAAATCTGAGAAGTCGTCTCGTGGACAAAACTGTAAAGCTAAAATAGACTTTGTTATCAAAAAAGTTAGGACACTATTCGAAACGACAAACTGTTGTCGCAAGGGTATAATGTGTTAGTGACCATAGTTTTTGAACACTCTCATCGCGTTTACGTTGCCGAAGCTTTGAATTTACTAAAATGCAGCCAGGAAACCGAAGAAACTTTTATGAAATATTTTGATAGCGGAATGACACCTTGCGCAGCAATAAATTCCAACGAATTGAACGTACTGGACTCGTTTCAAGATACTGATCTAAATGGAATAGAGATGTTATCAAACTCTCAAATAAATCCCTCCGAAAATCATGTGTACTACATGTACAATAAATGGCGTACTGAAAAGTATGGCGACCGTAATGAATGCAATCTCCCCGAAATACATACAAGCAAAAATTGAGAGTTTAAATAAAAAAGGCTACTCGATACTGTTAAAACAAAATCCCAGGATTATCGTGATAATTACTCCTATTATGAAACGAGTTTTTCTGTCTACTGCATATGAGAATATGATTTTGGTAGACACAACATCATCGTGTGACCAGACAAGTTCTGCGATTACTCTAGTTTTTACACATCACAAAATCGGTGGGCTTCCATTGGCATGTGCTATACATACTGAGCAAAATGAGTCCAATTACACGATGGTTTTTGCCGCTATAAAAGAAGCTGTAGAAAAGAACGAGGCGGGTAAAAAATTAGAGCCGGATATTGTTATGACGGACGATTCTACTGCCGAACGAAATGCTTTGAGAACTATTTTTCCAAATGCTCGATTACTATTATGCGCATTCCATGTTTGTCAAGCCTTTTGGCGTTTTTTTTTTTTTTTTTTTTTTATGGTAGGTGAAAATCATCCAATGACGAAACCCGCTCTTGGGTGGAGCGGGAGACTAGTGTCAGACTCTTACTGACTAAAAATCCTACCCCGTACCTTCCTTGCCCTATTCCTGGAGTCGAGGTAACAGTTTCCCACCACCCTCTAGACTCCGGGAGGCTTCGACCCTGAAGGGCCCCTGCAGTTTGCTGACAACTCCTTGAGGCGCGCGGGAACGGTGCGCGCCGTTGACGACTAGGACTCGGTCTTACAGACGACCGGACGGCGAGCTACCCATTGCTCACCGTCCGCGAGCCAGTGTCTACGGTGGCCGGATATCGGCAGGATCGCGGCGGCGACGGCTACGGCGAGTACGCCGTTGCCTTTGCCTTATGCGGTCGGCCTCCTCCTTTACGAGCATTACTGCTTCGCAGAAGGAGGCGACCGCCTGCCATTCCTCTTCGCTGCGGACCATGGCCTGAACCAGGGCCCGGCGCGAGAGGTCGCCGCCGCCGATCACCCCCACGAGGACACGGCGATGCTCTTCCCAAGCAGGGCACACCTCCACCGTGTCCTCCGGGCTCGCCTCACAGTGGCGACACCCGGACGTCTCTTCCGCACGAATCCGGTGCAGGAATCTCCCGAACTTCCCATGTCCGGTGAGAACCTGCGTCATGCGGAAGGTGAGGACGCCGTGAGGTCTATCCAGCCACGCCTCAAAGAGGGGCACTACCGCTGAGATTACGGTGTGCCCAGCGCTGGGTTGCGACAGTCGCTGTTTCCACTTCACCATGAGATCTCGCCGGAGCTCCTTCCGCCACGCCTCGACATGTTCGGGCAGCGGATCTTCGCCCCGGCGTTGCACCTCCACGCGCTGGTCGTGCATGCGTGCAAGGACTGTTGCCTCCAGATCCCATGGTGGTAGGCCAGCAAGGAGGCTCGCCGCCTCGCGGGACACCGTGCGGTATCCCCGCACCATCCGGATGGCCTTGACCCTCTGGCAGGCGTTCAGCTAAGCCTTTTGGCGTTGGCTTTGCGTTGCAGATCACAAGGTTGACATAATGAAAAGGCAGTCCATCATGACACGATTTCGAAATATTCTTTTTATAACTGATCCAGAAGAAGCAGTAAAATTGTATGAGGAATTGACAGGTGACGAGGATGTTAAGACGATGCCAGCTCTATTAAATCATCTGAGTAACTTATGGAAACGCCGGCCTGAATGGTGTGTCTCTAATCGGTTGGATTTACTTACGCGAGGAAACAACATAACAGAAGCATCTATACGCATTCTTAAAGACGTCATACTCCAGCGATGTAAAGCATTTAATGCTTGCGCATTAGTAGATTTCATAACGTCCATTTTTGAAAATTATTTTATGCGTCGCATTGTTTCTTACGCCAACACGCGAAAAACCAAGGATTCCATATATGCAATGTTCATGAAGACTGCTCGAAATATTAAAAATATATCTAAAGTCAACGATAATGAGTACAGTGTGGAATCAGAGACAAGCCCAAATACTTTTTACACTGTGAGAGCCGATTTAGCCGTTTGCGACTGTGACGCTGGAAAATGTGGAAAATTCTGCAAGCACCTGTGTAGCATTGAGCAAAACTTTGGGAGTTATATTTCCCAATTCTCCTCGGCTGTCTATTCAAGATAGAATGTCACTCGCAAGAATTGCGACGGGGGATGAGATTAATGAAAATTTCTACATGAATATGATAGATTTGGATCAAACACCGAACAATGATTTGGATTCGATAGGACCGCAGTGCTCTTCCTCTAATACACAAGAGCAGATACAGGTAGTACCACAGTCCTCTTCCTCCGATACACAAGAGCCGATACAGGATGTTGCCAATTCTTCATCTTACAAGCAACAGGTTGCTGTAGAATTCCATAAAAATGCACTCGCAGAGTTTAAGACTGAAGTACAACGCTTCACAAAGTTATTTGAAACAAACCCCACTGTCCACAATCTAAGAGCACTGGGAAAATTCACAAATATAATCAAAAAAATTAATACATCAGAGCAAGGACAAAACTTTATTTTAAATCAGATAATAACAAGGCGTGTACCAAGGAAAATTAAAGTTCAAAGCACAGCGCTGAGTAGACGTAAAGATAGAGGAATAGGAAAGACCAAGTCTAGAATTCAAGCTGGGCGGCCGTCTAATACAGAACGCAGAACTAAACGAAAGCACAACTTAGAGCTCGTTCCCACTTGTCGGGTGTCAGATCCGTATATTAAACGGAGGTTATAGTGGCAGAACAATACATATGAAGCTATTCACACTTATCGGAAACCGATTTTGTGTCGGCTCCGACAAGAAATGTCGGGTGTTTTGCCAGCCCTCTACGCCCGGAAAAAAATCGTGTCGGATCTCGCTTGCCTATGATGAAGAATGGCGCTGTTCACATTCGTCGGATGTCGGGCCCGATAGCGCTCTCTCCCCGCTGCCCCTCATTCCTCGTTCGTCTGCGATCGCGGACACACACATCGCGACGCGCGAGCAAAGTTGTTGTGTTTTTATTGTACGCACGTTTGGTGATTCGTAGTAATGGAAAGAAATATCGACCCCGATCAATTGATCACACTAGTTCAGGACAGAGGTGTCCTTTGGGACAAAACTCTCAATGATTATAAAAATAAGCAACTGAAAATAGCTGCTTGGCGGGAAGTTTGCTGCATACTCATACCTAATTTTGACAATTTGGACGAAAAAGAAAGACAATCATGTGGTAAGTGTTTGGAGTTATTTATTTAATAATATACTTACGTAAAATTAAAGACATAAA
This sequence comes from Mythimna loreyi, assembly GCA_029852875.1. Lineage (NCBI taxonomy): Eukaryota > Metazoa > Arthropoda > Insecta > Lepidoptera > Noctuidae > Mythimna > Mythimna loreyi. The sequence goes on from CM056798.1 coordinate 16,252,954, forward strand.
TATTAACCATGCGCTTCTGGTTGCCAAGGCACCGAGCCTATTGTTGAAATGAAGTAGTTTGCAAATTCCAACCGTATATTATTTGCAATAGGACCACCACGTGGATTACAGTTTTGCAGTTGTACTTGTTCTTGCATCGGATTTTCTGCCGCATACTGAATATCTTCAAAGTTCAGACCGTCCTTTTCTCTTACAAAATTGTGTAATACTGTACACGCTTTTACAATTTCGATAGCCGTATCTGGGTGGACATCCAGTGGCCGATGAAATATTCTCCATTTATTTGCTAAAATGCCGAATGCGCATTCAACGTACCTTCTTGCCCGACTTAAGCGATAGTTAAATATTTTTTTCATGTGGTCCAAATGAGTGCCTCCAAAAGGTCTTAACAAATTTGTTGACAGAGGGAAAGCCTCATCGCCCACGAGAACATAAGGCATATCATTTTGAAGTGTTGCATGTAGAGGCCTTGGTTTTGGTATATTTAAACTACCATCATTTAGTTTCTTCCACATGGTCGACTCCTTGAATATTGAAGAATCGCATTCTTTTCCATACGAGCCAACACTCATAAAAATAAAACGATATTCTGCATCAACAACGGCTAGTAAAACAAATGAAAAATAATCTTTGTAATTAAAATACATCGAGCCACTATTATTTGGTTTCACCACTCTTATGTGCTTGCCATCAACAGCTCCAAGACAGTGCGGAAAGTAGGCTTTCGTATCAAAACTTTTTGCAATTTCCAACCATTTGCTCTCATTATCAGGAATTTTCATGAACTCGTCTCTTAATACATCCCAGATAGTGGAACTAATTTCTTTGCAGATTTTACTGATAGTTGACACACCAACTCTGTAACTATAGTGCAATTCTTTGAAGGAACAACCCGATGCGCAATATCTGTAAAATAATGAAGTAGGTAAGATAACTTTTCTATATGTACTTATTGTATTTGCAGGTAAACTAGTATCTACAAAGTGGTCGAATCTACGAGATGCCTGGATGCGAGCAAATAAAAATGAAGTCAAAAAATCCGGAGCAGGGGCTAAGTTTTCAAAGCCATATATATATAAAGAACAGATGAGTTTTTTGCAAAAAGTGGCTGAGCCTAATCGCACTCATGATTCTGTCAAGAAGCGTCCACCAGATACATCTCCAGAGCCATCAGCGGCCAATACAACAGATATGTATTCAGAGCTGCCATTACCAAGTACTTCCAAAAAGCCCAAGACCCTTGATGATAAAATGAGCCAGTTTTTAGATAGCAGGCTACAGCCAGACAGAAGTAACGAACATCCAATGCTCTCTTTTTTCAAAGGAATTCTGCCGAGTGTTACGTCTTTTGACGACAGTGAAACTTTAGAGTTTCAATCAGGCGTGCTGTCACTGATTCAAAACATTAAAAAGCAGCGTGAAAGTCGTTTATACTCATCAAATTATGGTTGGCATTCACAGTCAAGAGGTCACGAGCAACAATCTGTATATTCGTCACAAAACCAGAATGTGCACCCACCATTAAACCACAATATCTTACCTTCAATTGGATATGGATATTCGACACGCCAACTCGTTGAACCAGCATCACCTACTTTGTCACAACATTCAAGTATTACTCAAGATTCGGACTTAGATTTTAGCAATCTTTAACTTCACTAATTTGTTTTCGAAATTATAAAAAAAAATAAAGTTTTTTCTTTCAATAAATATATGTGAACTAAAAGTGACTGTTTTATCTTTTCCTTTATACAAATTAATATGTATAATTATATTACCTTAGAAATATCGCCAACCTTTCTTCAGTACAAATGCAGTCTCTAAATCTTGTATTTTGGTAGTTTATGCTCACTGATATTTGAGCCAATAGATGGTTGAATGTAGTTATCGACATTCTAAAATAATTGAAAAACTTAATTTCGTCACTCCTCAATTCTGTTATTAAATTCTGAAATGTTCCCAAACTAAATCTTTCTCTCAGGATTGGGTGCACCCAATATTTTCTTTCCTTGACTCTCTTTCGTGGTTTTCTTCTTAAATAATAATACATCACAACAAGGAATTCGTCGACGTCCATCGTGCACAATCGCTTCGCGCAGAATACTTAAAATTGACACTAGGTTCGACCGTGTCCGACGACCGATTATTAATCGTGTGTGTGAACAAAAGCGACGACATCCGATTAATATACGGATCCGACACCCGACAAGTGGGAACGAGCTCTTAGGCCAGAATGTTAAAATGAATGTCCGTAATGCGCGCTAAATTAGTATTTTTAATTTTATAATTACTTTGTTCTCGTATAATTTACCTCAATCTCTAACCTATAAAATAAACGTCCCTTTATCTGATACCGACCCAAACGAATGTTGCGATTGGGTATATTTTGAAATCCTTAACACGACGGTTCACATTTTTAAAGTATGCTCAAAACGAATGTTGCAGTCGGGTATATTTTAAAATCCTCAACAAGGCGGTACATATTTTTATGGTATACCCGAACTCAACACTATAGAGCGTTGTGTGAAGGTATAGATTCCATATAAGCGCCAGCGCACGCGCAGCCGCAGTCCTTCGCATCGTGTGTTGAGATCTGTGCGTTTTTATAGCAAGAGTACATTTTTTCGACGATTTTTGGCTTTCTCTTTACGGACATCGATTTTTGGATTTTGAGTGGTACGTTGATATGGCTGACAATATTAATAATTGTGCTATGTGTGAACGTACACTACGTCGTCGTCGTCCATACGTTCTCAATGAACGACTACTGGAAAATCGAAGAGATTTCGTAGAACAACTATTACGCATCGTTGGTGGTGAGGTATGTATTTCATTTATGATATATATTTTTGTAATTAACCGCTGATAATGTAGTTTCGTGTAGGTATAAAAATTATAATAAGCTCAGATGCCTTTTAATGTTTTGTTACAGTTGGCTTTTGATGGGACTCGGTCGATTTGCCACTCATGTCGGCATAGAATCGATGCTGCAATTAATCAAGAGCGACAAGCTTCACCTGCTCCTGCCCCACCAGCTGCTGTTGTAAATGTGCAAGGAGTAAGACGCGCTTCTAATACGTCCCGGCGATGTTTAATTGACAACTGTCACAACGGTTCTCTACGTCACGTGCCTAATTCGGTGAAGGTACAACTCCTTAGCTATTACCACTTTTATATACCAAGTCTTGCCCGCATTTGCCAATTGCATTTACTACACATGGCAATAGAAGAGATTCCTGAAAATGTAACAAATCAAATGTCTGACTTGAACGCGGAGAGTGTTGGCGACATCATCAACATGTATACACAATATTTAGAACGAAGGTTACAATTCAATGTAGATGACGTTTCTGACGAGGAGTTAAGCTTTTGGACTGGAAGAAACAGAGCCGCATTCAACGATTTGCTGAGTCAACTACCAAGCCTTAATCAATCCTCAAATACTCCACGAATCGACTTGGCTATCTACTTGTGTAAAATTCGGTCAGGTGAACCGAATAATAGAATCGCTTCTCTTTTTAATATATCCGAGCGAACAGTTGGGAGAAAAATAAATAAAGTAAGACAGTGTCTCACTACTGACTTTGTTCCTTTGCATCTTGGCTTAGACCATATAACCAGAGACGAAGTGATAGCCCGCAACCGGGTTATACCAAATGTTTTCTTTGGTAACGAAGAGTCACCAAAATCAATAATTATATTCGATGGAACATATATCTATATAGAAAAAGTTCAAACTTTTTATTTCAACGCCGCACTTATAGCCTCCATAAGTATAAAAACCTCATTAAACCATTTATGATTGTGTGTGCGGATGGATATATTTTAGATGTAAACGGTCCGTACTCAGCACGGACAACAGATGCTGATATAATGAAGATGATATTAGAAAACCACGATGAACCGTTCCATTATTTTTTTCATTAAGGAGACGTATTTATTTTGGACCGAGGCTTTCGAGACTCAATTCCCTTAATTGAAACATATGGCTATGATGCTCATATGCCGCCAAGCAAAAGAAGGGAAGACACGCAATTAAGCACCGATCAAGCTAATAAATCAAGACTCATCACAATGGTGCGCTGGGTCGTAGAAACTATAAACGGAAGATTCAAGCGAGACTTCAAGATCTTCAGAAACAGAGTATTCAACAAAAATGTGCCGCATATATTTGAGGATTTTAGAATTGCTGCAGCTTTGATTAATTATTTTCAAGATCCGTACGGAGACAGTCCGTACACAGAAGATTTCATTGAAATAATTAATCGGAACATACAACGCCCTAATCTACTGGCCGAGTATGTGGAGGAGAATAATCTGAATAGACATAGAGTGACGTTTCGCAGAATGACTGCAAATGATCCCGAATTTGAACATTTTCCCCAATTAACAATTGAAGACATAATTAAATTCTCAATTGGTACATATCACGTGAGGTTAGCACGGTCATACTGAAGTGAGCATTTGAAAGCCACGGGAGTATATAACATGGAAATATATAGACATCCGGCGGCAATTGAGGGCAGAAATAATAATATTTTAATCAGGTGCAGAATTCATTCACGACACGTTACAACAAAAATATATTATACTTATACGATGTTTGATGAGAGTGTAAATGGAATAAACGCAATTACAGAATATTACTGCTCATGCTACCATGGCAAAAGGACATTAGGAAGTTGCGCACACATCATTAGTGTTGTATATTATCTAGGGTGGGCTAGACATCGAGATCACTTTGACCACCCCGCACTGGGTATGGATTATGTTTTAAGGGACATAGAAATACAATAAAACTTTTTTATTTCGACATATTGGTTTTATTTTTGGTGGAACCCCGTTAATAGCTACCTAAATCAGTGATCTACAATCAGATCAGATCACGTGTATTCTTTTCGATTATTCCACTAATACCGGCTGCGTTAAAAAAAGAAGCCGAGAGAGAGCCGACAAGAACCAATTTAATAAATACACATTTTTCCACTTAATTGTAGGTTTATTTAGATTTAGATTTTAGTTTCTGTAGTCTCAATTTCCAAAACTATTTTGTACAGATTAGTTTCCATTTTGTTCTTGTTCATGAGGTGTTTGGTTTCTAATTTTGCATTTCTAAGTTTTGTCCTAAAATATTGCTTATCCTACTACTATTATAAAGGCGAAAGTTTGTAAGTATGGATGTATGGATGTATGGATGTTTGTTACTCTTTCACGTAAAAACTACTGAATGGATTTGAATGAAATTTGGCACAGGCATAGGATATACTCCGGAATAGCACATAGGCTACTTTTTATCCCGGAAACCCCAAACCCACGCGGGCGAAGCCGCGGGCAAAAGCTAGTATTAAAATATTGCTATATGATTGTTTCACAGATAAGCCGTTTCACACGTTTGTTTTTTGTTTTAAGGGTCGGATATGATGTTTGACATCTTGTTTGTCGTAAATCTTGTCGCTCTTGAAGGTACTTCACAATTTTTTTGCAGAAACACTGTTAAGTGCTAAATTAACGGTTTTACGTCGGAACAAATTCGATCCGTTCTTTCAATTCCAAGCTGACTTTTGTAGGGATTTCTTGTTAATAACGTTGAGTTTATTTACTGAGGGTGTAGTTTTGATTACTTTGTTTAAAAATAATGGACACTACTGAAGCTGAGGCGGCCCAAGTTGTGGCTTTGCTGCAACAAGGCTTAAGTCAACGTGTCGTGGCCAGGAGATTAAATTTGAGCCGTTCTGCAGTGCGGCGAGTTTACCAAAGGTTTCTGGAGACTGGGCAGTATCGAAGATCTGGATCTGGAAGACATAGGGTGACAAATCAAAGAGATGATCGCTTTATAGTGGTATCAGCCCTTCGAAATCGACATCTGTCTGGTGTTGATCTTCAGCGACGCTTACGTGAAGTACGGGGTGTGGCTATAAGTGACAGTACAGTAAGAAGGAGACTTCGTGAACAGGATTTAAGACCACACAAGCCAGCAACAGGACCACAATTGACTACAGCTCATCGTCAAGCCAGACTTCAATTTGCGCGTGATCACGTTAACTGGACTATAGGGCAATGGGAGTCAGTTCTGTTTTGTGATGAAAGTCGAATGACTTTATATGGTTCTGATGGACGTCGTAATGTCATGCGACGCCCAGGTGAACGTTATACCCAGTGTTGTATAAGAGAAACTGTAAGTTATGGTGGGGGCTCTGTAATGTTTTGGGCTGGGATATCTTTGACTGGACGCACAAATTTAGTTTTTATACGAAGAGGTGCTTTAACTGCTGCACGTTACATTACAGAGATCCTAGAAGAACCATGTGTTGGCATATGCTGGCTACATTGGAGAGACTTTTGAATTAATACATGACAATGCACGACCACACGTAGCGCGCATTACGACTGACTACCTTGAAGAGGTCGGCATTCGGGTTATGTCGTGGCCAGCAAAAAGCCCTGATCTAAACCCTATAGAGCACATATGGGACACTCTAAAACAAAAGGTTAGAGCCCGTAATCCAGGAAATTGCCAACTGATTTGATTTGCATGATAAGTGGTACTTAAAATGTTTTACTCATAATTCATTGCAGATTAAACAACATGGTGAAACAAAGCACCACAAACTCAAAACTGAACTTACAAGAAAACTTCTACTTTAAGACAAGTTTTTTGGTTTGACGGGCTCTTCATCTACTTCTGCTTCTCTTACTTGTGATGACAAGATTTCAGTTAGTGAACTTTCCTTAACCTATCATACTGTAAAACACAATCTTTCTTATAACAGCATGGACTGTACTGTAAAATTAAACAAAATAATTTATGCCGATTCTATAACCGCTTTTAACATAAAATTAGGACGCACTAAAATGGAAGCGAAGGTTAATGAGGTTTTGGGACCTTATGCATTACAAACTTTAATGAATGAGTTAAATGCTCCTAATTTATATTTTTGTTTGCAAACTGATGCAAGTAATAGGAAAAATATTAAATTATTTCCTTTAGTTGTACAATATTTTAATACTAGCGACCCGCCCCAGCTTCGCACGGGTGCAAAGGTAATATATCACCTTTGCACCTTAAAATATATTATAATATATTTATAGCATAGCTATAAACCTTCCGCTTGAATCACTCTATTAAAAAAAACCGCATCAAAATCCGTTGCGTAGTTTCAAAGATTTAAGCATACAAAGGGACATAGGGACAGAGAAAGCGACTTTGTTTTATACTATGTAGTGATTGAGAATGGGATACAAAACAAGTCATTAGACTTTTACGAAAATTGTGATGAATCTGCAAACGGTATGTTTGATGCTATAAACAGTTCACTATCCAACCACAACCTTTCCTTTGATAGTGTCTGGTCTGAGTGCGGATAATACCAATGCGAATTTTGGTATTCACCATTCTCTTTATAAAAATATTGAACGAGTAGTTACGTAGCCGAGCAGCGTCTACCGTCGAATTCGGCTGGTGCTGAAAATCAGCGCTGTGGCTCTGTTTTACACATGAGCCCCAGCTTTTGCTTTTGCTGAGCACCAGCCGTTTTGTGCGGGTGTGTCGCATTATTGTTTTTTTTTATTACCTATTAAGTTGTTTTTGTTTTTTATTGTGACTCTCGCGCAAATAAACGTTTTTTCTTTCTTTCTTTCTTTCTAGTTCCTGATTTGGTTAAGGGAAATTGTCATGCACACATAGTTCACAACACACTGAAGCATGAAATGATTTTTTTAAGCATTGATGTTGAAAATATTATTTTAAAAATCTACAGCCATTTCTCCGTTTCTGCAGTCCGTAGAGAAGAGCTTAAGAAATTTGTTGCTGCTGTTGAAGGTGAATGGCATGAGCTGAAACGACATGTTGGTACTAGGTGGCTTTCATTGCTTCTTTGCGTGGACAACATACTTTTGAATTCTTTGAGTGATTATTTTTTTAGCTTAGGTGAGGAATGTCCTACACATATTCAAAATATTTTGATGATGAACGAAAGTAATGGAAACAGTAAAGTTCTAATCATTTTGCATTTCGCGAGTCATTTTTTACATAACTTTCATAAAGCTGTTAAACAACTTGAAGGCAATAACATCACAGTCATAGATGTTTATAATATTATGTCAATTTTAAAATCGGCGCTAGAACAACGTAAAAAAGATATTTTTTTTGGTTACGAAACCAAAAAAATGTTGCAATCATTAGACGCAAAATCCCCCACAGAAATTTATGCAATTCAAAAGAATTTTATGTTATTTATTGATAAATGTTTAGACTATCTTAATAAATGGTTTGATTTTGGTGAAGCAATTGGTTATGTAAAATCCAAAAATTAAATTTAAAAAAGGAGGTTTCATTTAATGACTGTGAGACAATATTAGAAGTTCTAACATAAATAAATATATGTCTAGGGATAAATTTTTATTCATTTTAATGTGTCTTTTTTTAATACTGATTATACTGATAAAATTGATTACCTACTATTTCAATAATACAATGAAAAATCTTGTATATCCTGAGAGGGAAATGAGCATAGATGAATCAATGATAGGGTTCAGAGGGCGTGTGGTGTTTCGCCAATACATAAAAAATAAACACCACAAATACGGCGTGAAATTATATGTGTTGGCGGATTCGAAAGGATTCGTCCATAAAATACATCTGTATAAGGGCTCTCAGGATGTTGAAGTTGGTGGTAAAGGTCATATAATGGACAAAGTGGTCATGACACTTTTAAAAGATTACCTAAATGAAGGCCACTCTATTTACATGGATAATTTTTATAATAGTGTCCAGTTAGTAGAAGCATTGTTATTAAAAAAAAAACATACTACACAGGCACTTTGGCTGCTAAAAGGAAAAGCAATCCAAAAACTGTTGTCATTCAAAAACTATTAAAAGGTGGTAATATTTATAGGTGTATGTGTCTGTAAATGGAAAGACAAGAGAGATGTGCTCACTATTTACACGGAGCATTCACCTACGTTAATGCCAGTGGAAAATAGGCGTGGTTGTGTCATTAACAAGCCCAATATCATCATAAATTATAATAAACTAATTTTTGTCAGCGGCTTCGCCCGCGTTCATAAAATATTGCCTATCGATAGAAAGCTGCTTTACTCCTGAGTGAGCTTTCTATCGATGCTAAAATTTTTCTAATCGGACCAGTAGTTCCAGAGATTACAAACAAAAAAACAAACTTTACCTTTTTATTATATTAGTGTAGATTTACGAAAGGCGTTGATAGGCACGACCAAATGTTAGCCTACTACCCTAGTGAGCACAAATGTATGAGGTGGTATAAAAAAGTTGGCATACATATACTACAAATGATGCTCGTGAATTCCTTTTTTTGTTCCAAAAAGGTACAAGCAGTACTATGTCCCTAGAATTATATAGGGAAAAAGTACTGCTTGAACTTTTTCCCCCTGTAGCTGACAGCTTGTCCCATTATATGTAGTGACATTATATGACATCTTTTTCTGAGTCATTTTTTTCTAAAAACCAAGTATAATTTGTCGACAGGACCGTTGGGGTCACGTCTAAATTAGACGGGTCGGGTATCTTTCACGGACCGTGTTCGTTACCCCGACTATCGCTTATTCATTAGAGTACATAACGCGCTTCTTGAGTTGAGGGAAGATTTATTGGCACCGGTATCGGTGGTGCAAGTGAAGGACGACCGCAACAAGTCAATGACGAAATGATTCTTCGAGAAATCGAGGAAGATTCGTCGATCTCAGTTCGCGTTTTAGCGCGACGCGTCGATATTCCAAGAGCGACGGTGCATCAAGTGCTACAGAGGTACCGGTTGCACCCATATCACGTGCAACGTGTTCAAACGCTGACGTCACGTGATTACCAGCAAAGAGTAGTATTTTGCCAAAGGATGCTTAGGATGATTCGGGCAGACCCACAGTTTTTTAACAAAATTTTATGGAGTGACGAGTCTTCATGCCGCCGAGATGGATATATAATTTACATAATTTGCACAGTTGGCAGCTGGTAAACCTACATTTGATGCGAGAGGACAGGAGCCAACATCAATTTAAAATAAATTTATGGGCGGGAATAATTAATGGGCAAATAATAGGGCCCTTTGAACGTTCAGCAACTCTAAACGGCGAATACTATCTGTATTTTTTAAGGAATGAGTTGCCAACATTGCTAGGAAACATTCCAGAAGACGTGCGCCAAGCAATGTGGTTGCAAAATGATGGGTGCCCCGCTCACTATGCGACGGCAGTAAGTCGCACCTTGACGAAAGTTATCCAAACAGATGGATCGGCCGATTAGGACCTATTTTGTGGCCTCCACGATCTCCGGATTTAAATCCCCTAGATTTTTTTTTACTAGGGATGTTTAAAAGACAGGGTCTACAAACAACCAATAGCGTCGGAAAGAGAGTTACGTCAGCGCATCCAATCTGCTGTATCAGAAATCAACCAAAGCCATTTCGTCCGTCAGATAAGAGTGTCCTTTATTAGGAGATGCAGACTTTGCATTCTCGTAGGGGGAAGACAGTTCGAACATTTGCTGTAAAAATAAAATAAACGATTTATTTAAAAAAAATGATTTTTTTTTCTTCTAATTCTTTTCATACGCTGATATTTTTAATTAAATCATTGCATCTGAAATACTACGGTAAAACATTAAAAAAAAACGTTTAATTGTGTAAAATTCGAAAAAAAATATCTTGGTTATCGTAACGGTTTTTTTTTAACTATTCAAATTAGTTGTTGGAAATCAGATAAGCTACCTACCCGTTACGTTTGGTCCATTATTTACGGGACACCCTGTATAGAAAAATCATTACTACTAGATTTTCTCATGCAGTGAGTATTAAATTACCACGTGTATTATTATTTCTGTGTTACTGGTTTATTTTCAAGCTATTGGCCTAAAACATTATCGATTATCATCTTATTATAAGGATATCATAGAATGCAAAAGAACTAGAGGCAAGTTTATTGAGAAGAAGAGGAAAGCATGGAATGCTATTTTAATAAAATACAACAGTAATTGTACTAGTGGTCCAAGAGACCAATAAAAAAAAACATATATACGGTCGAATTGAGAAACCTCCTTTTTTCGATTAAAAATCTTCGTATGATAACATGAAACAAAAATCTTGCAAAGAAGTTGGAGAAATTGATATAAGTAGTCTATATCTAGATGGTCATATTGCTGAATGCTGGTTGATTATAATGGGCACACTATCCAGATTGGACAGGTATTGTAAAAAATCATCCAATGAAGAATCCCGCTCTTGGGCGAAGCGGGAAACAGTGTCAGAAATATTCTGAGTAGGTAATTTTTTTTTTTTGCAGAAATTAGCATACATCAATGCTGAACAGAACCGAATGGTGACCGAGGATGATGTTACACGTGCAACAAGAAATATTAAAGAAGACAAGGTAATAATCTACTGTTTACTGTGTTATTGATGGGTGACCATTTTCTTTTAATATCAAGCTATTTTTTTCCTTCACAAGTAGGGAATGATACAACTTGTTTTCTATTATGTATTGTTTTAGGTTGAAATGAACAAGACTGGTGGCGGTTTTTGAAAGCCAAAAATAACTGATAATGACGTACAAGTCTTGGCTAATATACAGGATCAGGTGGAACCATTGTGCAATCCATATGATAGTGCCTCAGGTTTCTTTAAAGGAAATCCCAATAATATTATTTTTTTTCACCAAGTCAGGCGCATTACTTTGTGTAATTTATTACATCTCCACTGCTCTCAAAACGGTGAAGGAAAACATCGTGAGGAAACCGGCATGTCGTAGAACCAAAAATTCAAAGACATCCATCAATCCGTATTGGGCCTGAGTGGTGTATTATGGCCCATTCCCTCTCATAGAGAGGAGGCCTGTGTCCCAGCAGTGGAAATATTAAAAAATTTGATGATGAATTAAATCAATGTCGACAAGAAAAATGTGAAAATATTAATAAATGGTAATAATAGTCACGCTAGTATGGATCACGTTGTTGTTCAGAATGTATGTGCTAACGATGCTGTGGCCTACGCATTTGCCGTCGTCGTCGACAAGGAACACACGAGTGTTCATGAATTATTGGAAGGATAAAGTTCTGCATTTGCTACCCTAGAAAATACGATATCGAATCAGGAATGATGCTACAGATGTACTAAGATTGAGGGCAGCAAATTTTGTTAAACTCTTTCGAAAATACGAGGAAATATTCAAGTTATGACAGTTATAACTGTGCGTGTAAAACGTTACCAAAATTTTTGAAACTTAATTTTCGAGTGCGAAAAATGTTAAGCTAGCAACCGGAACATTCCAGTTGAGATTATGTGTCTGAACGGAATTGTCCAATTTCACCATTAGATATTGTTACATTGGCCGATGCGACTGGCTTAGAAAAATCGACTAAATCAATGTATCTAGTAAGACTCGATTATGCCGTCAGTGTAACACAGAAAATATCACGATTACGGACTCTTACGAGTCATCATATTCTTTGAATACGATGATTATTTAAGTATAACCGATGTACCAGAAACAATAGTTTTGAAACATAGGACGTACTCTGTCGTTTTTGTCGTGGAGTATTTTTCAGGCTTACCTGGTGATGTAGGACATGATAAGTCACACTGTAAAAGTAGTTCAGGTTGGTGCTGTTATGATGTCAATATAAGCAAAATAACCATAACTAAATTAAATATATCATATCATAATATACGCTAAACAATGATTAAATGAATTGTTTTTTATGTAGATACATATAATTTAATTTTTGTTAGTGCCTACTTCTATTATTTTTCCAATTTTTGTATTCTGACATGTAAATATAGGGTAAGGTTGCTCAAGTCGTACCACGGCGTTAGTCGTACCCCACCAATATCTCGTCTGACACCATTGAATTGGGCCATCTAGTGTTGTTAACGTGAACTATTTAGTCGCGCGAGCAAACGTAAACAAGTGGTAAGGCGGTCGGCTTCGTGCAGCGAAAATAATTCAAAAAGTAAGTTTTTTATCACTTTTCATGTAAAATTAACGACTCATTCATAAGCTTTTTACGGCAGAAATGTTATCTTTATATCTTGTCTTTGTTTACACCGATTTTTAATGCTTATCTTTCAATCGTTTGGGCATACTCAAACAGGAGAAAATTTTTAGGTTATGTTAGTAATTTTATTTTTCAACCTCAAAGATCCCGCTGCTTAAGTCGTACCTGTTAAAAATTCTTTACTCGTACCGGTACGACTTAGGTATTGCAAATAATGTGTCTAATATTTTACATAGCTCTTCACCAGGTAATAAATATGGAGAAGAGAAAGTATAATACTTGGAAGCAAGAAGATATGGATGAAGCTTTACAGAAACATCAGAGTGGAGAAATAGGATTTAATGAAGCCTGCAGAAGATTTAATATACCGAAACCTACACTGAGACGACATTTAAAAAATTTGAATGCAAGAACAAAGTTTGGAAGACCTAACGATATGCCACCAGATATGGAAGAGATACTGGCACAGCATTTGATGAATTTAGAGTCTTGTTTCTTCGGATTAACTACCACTGAATTCAGAAAGCTTGCATTTGAGCTCGCTGAAAAATTTCAAGTGCCTCATCGTTTTAACAAAGAGAAAAAAATAGCGGGCAAAAAGTGGTATTATAGGTTTATTTAAGAGCATCTTAATTTGTCTTTGCGTGTTCCAGAATCAACATCGATGGCCCGAAGCAAAGGGTTCAACAAAGAACGTGTTAGCTCTTTCAGTCTTGGTGGTTAGTGTTACTAACCACCTCTCTTTTCGATTATTTTAATTATAATACACGCCATCTAGCGCTAAACGGTTGAATTATTATGAAAGTTTGGACTGTGCTTCAAAACAAACGACAGATTCCCGGTAAATTAAATGAATGACAATTCATATCAGTTGAATTGAATATAACGCTAACGTACTTTTTCTCGAGTGTCTGATAAAAAAATCTATAAAACGGGTAAGTAACATTTAATGTTTTTAATTGAACGTGTTCTCATATACCTATTTTATGTGTGTTTGCATGCAAGTACTGTTACTTTTGTGTTTTCAATGAGTAATTACTAAGGACATTTGGTGGTTAGCTTACAAACCACCATGACGGTGGCGGGTTAGTAAAGCCGGGTATTCATTAGGCAACATTTGTTTATAAACACTGTTTATAAACAGTGTTTCACAATGTTTCATCATCTCTGTAAACAGTTTATATACAAAGGTGATGAAACATTGCTTATTAAACATGTTGCCATGCTCCCCACTTCGAGTGGAGAGCAAGACGAAACGTCTAGTTTATAAGCAAAAGTCAATAGGTGTGGACGTGTGTTGCGCGAGTTTATAAGCATGGAAGTAGTGTGGTCCAACAACCAGGTTTCGATGCTCATAGAGCTTTACCAACAGCGTAATATACTTTGGGATGCTTCAAATAAAGATTATAAAGATAAATTTAAAAAAAATGATGCTTGGGCCGACATTGCTGCAGAATTGAATATGTCGCAAAAGGAAGTGGAAACAAAGATGCATATTCTACGCTCACAATTTTCTCGTGAAAAGAAAAAACTTAAGTCATCAAAAAGAACTGGAAGCGGTGCCGAGGAAGTGATTAAAAGCAGATGGCAGTGGTATGATCCGCTACAATTTTTATTACGTGGTGCAACGACATCTGGAACATCGGATACAATGGGAACGGTGAGTACCTACATTTTTATATTATTTGCTAAGTTGATAATATTAATGTAATTTTTTCATCTTTTCAAGGTAACGGGTTAGTAAATTTTAAATCAAACACAAAACTCTAAATTATAATCAGAACTTTATTTGGAAAAAAACAGGTAGGTACATAGGTACCTACTATTTTAAGTATTATGCATGAGAATTTTGCCACGGCACACTACCTTCTGGACTAATGAAATATTCAGCAAATTGATCTCTTACAACCGTAGCAGCTAGTGGGGGATGTCTTGCAATAGGTTGTAAATCCAACATGCTGTTGTGAGGGCCGATTTCTCTTCGCCAAAAACCTTCTATAATGTTATATTCTGAGTCTTCATAATCGAATGTTCCTGGTGGAGTATATATAGCCCGAGACTGTTTATTGCGCCTCAAAAAGTTATGCAAATATACACATGTCATTGTTACAATTTCACAAGTAGCAGGCTTAAGAGGTATGGCTTTTCTGAAAACGCGAAAGACAGCACATAATATGCCAAACACATTTTCTACTATCCTTCTTGATCTGGAAAGACGGTAGTTGTAAATGCGCTTTATAGTTCCACGATTGTGAATACCAGGATAAGGCTTCATAATATTTTCGGATAAGGCAAATGCGCTGTCCCCTACTATTACATAAGGTAGATTCGGACCATTTGGTAAAATTGGTTGTGGCTGTGGAATATTCAAATCGTTTTGAGTAATTGCATCGTAAAATGGAGTTTCTTGAAATACTCCACTGTCGGAAGATCTGCCTTTAGCACCACAATTCGCATATATAAAGTTGTAATCTGCATCAACTATTGCCAGTAGTACAATGCTGAATTGTTCTTTATAGTTGAAAAAATCACTGCCAGAGTTAAATGGTGCTTCAATAACAATATGTTTTCCATCAATGGAGCCGATACAATGAGGGGAATTCCATAATAATTCGAACTGGCGAGCCTTGTTTTTCCATTCTTGTTCAGTACTTGGAACCTGTAACCAATTTAAAACAATGATTTACAGGATGGCAGTGCCTCAACCCAGCCGTCAAATACACCGCCAACTGTGCCGCCGCCACCGCCAACATCACAACTGCCACTGCCACCGCCGCCACCGCCACCGCCACTTCCACAGTCAAACTCCAAAAAGAGGAAGTGTGACGAGAATCTCAATGAAATGTATGAAATTATGAAAAGTGCCAAAAAGAAGATGGAGGAACCTAAAGACGAATTTGAAATTTATGGCCAGTATGTGGCATCTGAATTGAAAAATGTGAAAAACCAAAGAGCACTGTTACAGGCCAAGTATTACATAAATAATATATTGCTACAAGCGAGAATGGGCAATTTCGATAGTAATTATTTTGGTGGATATCAAGGCTATGGAGATGGATGGCTCGGCTATGGCGACGGATACCGCACCACATCATCAACGTCGACATATGCTGATGCATCTACACCAACGCAGACACCAGAACCCCAAGTCCATACTGCTACTGGTGACGAGTTGCGCTTTAGTAATCTTGACGAAATAGTTTCCCAGTTGGAAGATGACACACAATAAATAAATTGATGTGATTTGATTTAAATATTTGATAAATACCTACTTGAGTGATTTGAATTTATTTTATTTTACTCACCTTTACATAGTCCTTTAAAACTTTTGTCAATTCCTGACAAACTTCTCGTATAATCTTGCTGATTAATTGTTTTGATACTTTAAAAGTATATGACAGTGAGCCATATGAGGGCGATTCCGCTATAGACGATTCTCGACTTTGATTTTTAAATCACATTATTTGTTAGTTATTTTGACTTCATTGAGAAGACGAAAGTCCTAATTTAATATTTTTATATATTTTTTCAGATTTTACTTCATATTTAAATTTATGGCGCGTTTGAAAATGTTACCATTCGAAGAATTGGTATAAAGTGCAAAATAACAGCAGGCAACACTGGCGCGAAACAGCTGTTAAAGATAGTTTGAGGTTATGTTTTGCCGGCTAAATGTGAAGTAGCAATATTCGTTTATACTTATGTGTTAAAAAATGTAAGTATTTGTTATTTTTTAAGCATCATTAACGTTGAGGTTATGTTTTGCCGGCTAAGTGTGAAGTAGCAATATTCGTTTATACTTATGTGTTAAAAAATGTAAGTATTTGTTATTTTTTAAGCATCATTAACGATTACAAGAAGACACTGTTAGCTTGTTGCACCCGCGATACAAAAGATACAAAAGTTTGTGTTTTTCACAGAAATAAACTGTTAACGTTTTGAAACTTTGTAAAAGTAAGAAGAAATTGAAATCAAACTTAAATCAATCGTTTTTAAGAGTGTAAAGTTAGTTTCATTGAAATAAACGTTAACTTAAATTGGTTGCACCCGCGATCGTGATTTTGAAATCGCGGGTGCAACTCTGTGATAACTAACCATAATGTGTAATTTAACATATATTTGATTGTTTTAATATGCCTTAAATAATAATATATGCTGTGCATGATTCATGATATATATTAAATACGTGTGTGTATATTATATTTTCATATTTTCATAGAAAATTGGATGAAATGGCAGAAGAGCAACAAAAAGAGACTGCTTCGCAGAAATATAGGCGGAAGTTAAAAGAAAATCCTGAACTTCATGCAGACCATCTCCGTCGAGAAAGGGCTCGTGATTCAAAGCGGAGAGAAATAATGAAAAAGAAAATGGAGGCAGATGAAGATTTGAAAATACTGGCTAGAATCAGATCGAAAGAAAGAATGCAGACAACTAGAAAGCGTCGTAGAGAAGAACAAATTAAACAAATAGGTACTAGATACAATAGTCCTCGCACACTGGGGAAGGCTGTGGCAAAAGTAAAACGTAACCTACCAGTTAGTCCCACTAAAGCAGTGGAAGTTGTTAAAAAAATAGCTGCTGAATTCAAAATTACTGCATCTGATAAAAGTAATGCCCCTAAAGCAGTGCCTCGAAAACTGACGGATGAAGGAAAAAAACAGATTTGTGACTTTTATAATAGGGATGACGTTAGCAGACAAATGCCTGGCATAAAAGATGTGAAAACAGTCAAGTCCAGTACGGGAACGAAGTTACGAATGCAGAAAAGAACCATGATTATGAGCATTAGAGAAGCCTTCGAAATTTTTAAAGAAACTTATCCCGAAACAATATAAAGAGAGACCAGCTCACATTCTGCCAATCAACGATACTCCTCATAATGTTTGCGTATGTACAACTCACTCAAATTACATCAATCTTCTTCTCGCTATCTCGAAACATTCGACCGACTTCCCGAAAACACACCAAGAGCTTCTAAAACAGATATCGTGTAATGTCGATAATGAAGATTGCATGTCCAATAGTTGCGATGTATGCAAAGAATCCAACATTTGGGATATTACCCTAGATTCTAATCCTATTGTTAATTGGAAAGCCTGGATCTTTCAGAATCATAGACCAAAACAGATCGTAATGAGCAAACCTTTCAATTTAGCGCTAGATGAACTACATGACAGCACTGCTAAATTCAAGTTACATTCTTTTGTTAAAAATGTTCAGTCCAATTACTTTCATAATGTAAAACAAGACCTGACCAGCGATAAAGCTATTGTACAAATAGACTTTGCCGAGAATTACGCGCCTATTAGTCAAGATGAAATACAATCAGCCCATTGGTCTCATGGACAAGTCACGCTTTTCACTTGTTGTATTTGGACTACCGACAAACTCCAGTGGTTATAGTAAGTGACGAACTAAGCCACAGTAAATATACTGTGCATCTCTTTCTGCAGAAAATATTTGAATATATCAAGTCGGTCAATGATAAAATTACATTTTTGCATATCTTCAGCGATAATTGCGCCGCTCAATTCAAGAATCGGTTTGTAATGGTAAGCATGAATGCACTCAAAGCAGAATATGGATTCACTCACTTCGAATGGAACTTTTTCGCAGCCTCACATGGTAAAGGTGCTGTCGATGGAATCGGTGGAAGTGTTAAAAGATCAGTTTGGATAGCTGTCAAGTCTCGAAAAGCCATTGTCAACAGTGCTTTAGAATTCTATGATTTGGCACGCAGTCTTTCTAAAAACATCTTTTTTGTCTTTGTAGCAAAAGAAGAAGTTAAAGAAAAGATGGCCATGTTGGATGATAAATGGGAAGGCCTCAAAAATATACCAGGCATTCAATCAAAACATTTCTTCCAGTCAGTAGACGGTGATACTATTTCTGTGGCGCGAACCTCACTGTCTCTTTTCAAATACACATTGGTTTTGAAATCCCCGACAACCACTAATAATGCAGAAAGTGATTGGGATGATGACGATTTGGGACCTCTTACAAATTACAGAATACAAAAAGAAATTCTGTGTCCTGATATATCTGTGCCTTCAGTATCGGATCAGAGTAAATCCTTCGTGCCACCTAAAACGAGATTGCGTGTTTCTGATGTTTACAGCGATTCAGACAATGACTCTATAAATGATGAATCTCGATCAACGTTTCATCAAACTTCAAAATTACCAGCAGAAGCATGCCCTAAAACTGGTACCGGACATTCCTCGATCTTACCGAACGCTATTTGCGCTGGTTTATACGTGCTCGTGCAATTACTCTGCAAGTCCGGTAAGAAAATGACTCAATATCGCTATGTGGGGCTGTGTCAGAGCGATGTGGATGAAGATGGAGAAATTAGAATACAATTTCTGACGACGATTAACGGGAAACGTTTCACTGAAATTGTAAATGACATAGCAGACGTGAAATTTGAGGACATTATCGCGAAATTGGAAGCGCCAGAGAAAAAAACTGATGGAAATAATATTATAATAGAATTTTCGCAAAATATTGACGTATTTGAAAAGAAATAATTAATATAAGTGACAAAGAAGAGTCCTGATTAGTAATAAACATTGTTTTATCTTTTGTTTCGATTCTATATAATTTTTATTGACGTTTATATTCACTTAAGACAGACGGGTTGCACCCGCGATAATTTGATGTTGCACCCGCGATTGTTTTAAAAGTGAATAATCCATTGTTTATTAATGTTTTCTATATTATTTTATATTTTTCTACTTGATTAGTTAAACACCTTACGAAATATTAAGTTATAACATAATAAATCTTTCAGAATTAACAGACTTGTGTGTTTTTGTTTTATGATCTAGAAAGGTTAGGCCAATTTTGTTGCACCCGCGACAGCACTTTAAACCTTCCTACTGGCTATTTAAATAGTACATTAAAGTTCTTGTAAACGAAAATAAAATGATCATGTTAAAATGTAATCCTTCCAATATTAATTTAATTAAAAATGTTTTTTATTTTATTATTTATGACACTGTACATCTGTCTAAATGTTGCACCCGCGATAATGGAATCGCCCATGAGTCACCTGTTGCAAGAAACCTTAAAGTTATAGCTAGTCTTCTCTGGGGCTCAATAGGATGCCGAAATTTCGTTTCCTGTTTTGTTATGGCTGGTCCAATCAATCTCAGTAAAATTTCAAAATCTGATGTTGACATTCTCGTGAAATTTTGAAAAGACCCATCAAATCCACGAAGGTCATGAAATACATAACTTCTATTTAAAAGATAATTTCGAATCCACCACCTTTTCTTCTTTTTTTTTGTAGTAGCACTCTTATGTAATATTATATAAGCAGCACAGAGCATCACTACCTCCTCGGGCGACATCCTGGCAACAACTGAGAAGTGTGGACTGCCAAGTTTCAGAAACAGTGTTTACGGTAAACTTGTTAATAAACCCGTCATAAACAGTTTATTAACAAATGTTGCCTAATGAATACCCGGCTTTAAGGATGTAACTTCATTTGTTTTTTTACATTCTTTACAGTATGTCGCGCCACTTAGGAGAGGAAGAGATTGAAAAATACTTGTTTGAAGACATCCCTTCAGGTAACGAGAGCATTTGTAGCCATGAAGATGACGAAGAAGAGGCAGAAAATCAGCCAAATCCAATGGTGTTAGGTGATTTGATTGGAGTTCCAATTGCTCATGACGACATTTATGATTCTGATGATGACTTCCCTTTGTCTAGCTGGGTACAACGGAATCCTGATTCTACAGTGTCTAATAATGTAAGTTCAAACATGCCGGTTATAATTACTCCAAAATGGAAGAAGAGTTATAGAATGGATATGCCTGGTGAGTTTTCTGAAAGAGTGGGTTTGTCAGATGAAATTCCAAGCATGGAGAATGTGACACCTCTTTTACTACATATTTCGTCTTTTTTGGACAGAGCATTTACAAGACCTTTTATGTTTCCAAACTAACCTTTACGCTACTCAAACTGGAAAGCCATATATACCTATCACAACAGAAGAGCTTGATGTTTTTGTTGCTTTGAATTTGGTGATGGGTATAAAAAAATTGCCGAGCTACCGAGATTATTGGTCTTTGGCGCCTGATTTGCATGACAGCTATGTTTCGAAGTTCATGAGTTTTAACAGGTTCAGTTTGCTTTTGAATAACTTGCATGTTAATGACAATAGTGTAATGCCCGACCGAGCTAACCCTAATTACGACAAACTTTATAAAATTAGACCTCTACTCGACATACTGCAAAATAATTTTCAAAAAAATTACAAGCCATCTGAGAGAGTTGCAATCGATGAAAGCATGATAAAATTCAAAGGCAGAAACTCCCTAAAACAATACATGCCAAAAAAGCCGACAAAACGTGTAAACAAGGTTTGGATGATGTGTGCACAATCAGGTTATTGTCTAGATTTTTATATTTACACAGGCAAACAGGGTAGTAACGTTGAAACTGACTTAGGGCACCTACGCATTATGCGGTTAGCCGGAATGCGATTAAAAATTTGTACGAGAATGTAGTTTTCATTCGCACTACGACACGGCTGCCGCCCGACCGCTCCGGTCGTTCTGAGCGCTGCGGCCCGACCGGCGGCCAGCCGGACGGTCGCCATACACACTACGCGGATATGCTAGTTTGCGGTTACCCGCCATTGACGGTAAACGTGTTCACCAACATTCGCGCATTTAACTGATACTTTATTACTATGGATTTCGATACCGAAAAATTTATAATCGAGATACAAAATAGGCCAGCAATCTGGAATACTAAATCCGCAGAATATTCCGATAAAAACTTACGTTCAAAAGCTTGGGAAGAGTTCGTGGAGATTTATGGAGTTGATTTATCACAGGATAAAAAAAAGAACTTGGTAAGTGCCAATCAGTTTATTTGAAAATATTGTTTTAGTGATGATGATCCATCACCATTATTGTCTTAGCATATTTAAATGAAATTATCTTGCCAGATTACCCTCCCTTCGTTCATGAAATAATCTGCAAATAATTCTCGATATCTCAATGCAGTTGTATTGTTTCTGCGCACACTATCTCGAGCAATTGATTCAGTCAGTGGATTATTTAGTGAGTCTTGAAAAGAATACCCATCTTTGTCTCTCACGAAGTTGTGTAAAATACACGCAGACTTAACAATATCATTAATTAAATCGGTATTAACATTAATGGGTCTATGGAAAATCCGCCATTTATTCGCAAGTATCCCAAAAGTACATTCAATATAACGTCTAGCTCGGCAAAGCCTATAGTTAAACGTTCTTCTTGTAACATTTAAATCACGTCTTGGATATGGGCGCATCATAGTTGTACTTAAGGCAAATGCCTCATCTCCTACAAAGACGTAGGGGAAACTAGTGCTATTAGATTCTGAAATCGGTGCAGGTTCAGGGATGTTCAAGCGATTCTCCTGCATTTTTTTATAAAAGCTCGAATTCTGAAATATTGCTGAATCACCGAATCTGCCATATGCTCCAACATCAATTAAAACAAATTTGAAGCTGCTGTCACAAATTGCCATCAAAACCAGGGAATGAAAGCTCTTATAATTAAAGCACATTGATCCACTATCGTTAGGTGCTATAATTCTTATATGGGTAAGGCCGTAGATTTTGCCACTTTTTTCATAATCAAGAAAAGTTCTCTAATTTTGTATGCTTAGTTTGTAATTTTTTTCAGCTGACATATTTTTATCTTGTAGCATTATGCCTCGCAACACATGTTTTGTTTATAATTTAACTACAGTGGGTGTTATTTTATTTTTAAATGAATTTAAATGTATATAGATGACATGTCAGTCTCATATAAAAAGTTAATGTCCATAAACTGTGGCACGAAAACAATGGACTATATTACAGACCTTGTAATCAGTTATACATAAATCTCTTAAACGTATAGAAAGTACTTTGGTAGAGCTACTTATTTCAATGTAACATTGAGCTCAAGCGCCATTGTTTATATTCGTTATCCTAGTTTTAAAACATGTCTTCAATTTTAACACTTTTATGTTACCAGTTTTGAGAGTAATCCAGTCTTTAAAATAAGAATGGGGTAATTGTGGTAATTTAGGTTGGCAACACCAAACAGCCACTTTAGAAAATAAAAAACAAGCGCCATTTTGTTGTCTTTGGATTGTTTAGTAAAGTTAATTCCAAAATTGTGGTCAAGTTGTCCGACAAAAATCACGCAGCGTATGGGCTGTCCACCACCTCGAAAATTCCAGGAGTCAACCATTCGAAAACGCAGCAGCGCCGAAACTTTTCGATTTGAAAAATTTGTCGGACTCATCGCAAAAAAGGCACTCACAAAGTCTTACATTTGTATGTATCAAAAAAAAATTTGTTCCTTGTACTGGGGACTAATATTTAAAAGAAAGTGTACAAAGTGGGTGTGCGCTGGGGCTCATCAGACAACCAAAACTTGACAAATTTTCCCATCTATTTTGGACTTTAATGGTTGGAAGTTGATTGAAGAATCTGGCAGTTATTAACCTGCTGTAAATTGGTGATTAAGGGGGACGGGCACACCGCAATCGCAATCGTTTTCGAGTTTATTAAAAGTGTTAATCGTTTTCGAGTTTATTAAAAGTGTTAATATTTTAATTGTTTACAGATGCCACTAACGCCGGCGGAAAAGCAAAAAAAGTACAGAGAAAAGCTTAAAGCTAATAATCCCGAAAAATATGAGGAGATGAAAAAGAAGGCTGCAGAAAATGCTTTAAAGTATTACAGAAATAAAAGAGAGAATTACACAGAAGAAAAAAAAGAAGAACAAAGAAGAAAATGGAAAGAAGATAGAAAAAAAGCCAAAGAACAAATGCCATCAACTTCGCAGCAAAAGACTACCAAAGAATCCGTAGATTTACGGAACATTCAACGTCGTATTGAATACAAGTTTCAGCAAGAAAATATGAGGTTACGAAAAGATTTATTTAGTTTGTCAAGAAGGTTTAAAAATCTGCAAAAAAGTCTTTACAGACACAAAAAACAAATTGATGAAACGAATGAAAATTTAAAAAATGTAATGATTAGACTTAAACAACTGGAAAATAGTAATAAATCGACCGAGAGTGAAGAAGCCAGTGTGATGAGACAAAATACAGCTGAATACACTCCAAGAAAGAGAGTTGAAGAATTTATTAGTGAAAACATTCCTCATATTCAAACACCAAAGAAAGAAGTTATTAAACAAAAACTACTGGAACATAATGTTTTGACAGAAGCACTTAAGTTCGAAATGAAAAGTTCAAATCAAACTGAAAAAAGAACATTCAAAAAAATTTTGAATAATAATTTAGTCGACATGTATAGACAAAAAACAAAATTAACGCTGTCCTTGGGTTTTAAAGGCAGTTTAAAAAAATACACCAGGGCTCAAATTCGTAAGGCTATTCAGTTACGAAATAAAATAGAGGATTTTTTTAACAGAGACGACGTAACTCGTGCGACCGCTGGTAAGAAGGAGTATAGAACATACAAAAAAGTGACTCGTCAAATAAGATATCAACTGGATAAACTGAAAATTCTCCACCAAAAGTACACGGCTGAGGTGGAAAAAATTAGTTTTAGTACTTTTAAAAAATACAGGCCTTTTTACGTCTTACCTCCCAAAATAAGGAACTGTGAAACATGTGCCTGTGTGAAGCACTCAAATATGCAATTTTTAGTGGATGCATTGAAGTCACAGGGTTTCCTCCAGGAGAAAGAAAGTTTAAATGACATCACTTCAGACTTTGTTTGTGATTTCAAGTCTAAAGAATGCATGTTTGGAGAATGCCATATTTGCGCAGATAGAAAACTAGTCGGTTGTGATGATCAGGAAGAAATAGAAGTTACATGGTTCGAGTGGGCTATGAAAGAGCATGCATATGGCCAGGGTGACAAAATGAAACAAATAAAAAGAATGATGAAAACTACTAAAGAGGGTACATTGAAAGAATTACTACACAAATTTAATACAGAAATGACGAAATTTAAAATACATGCATATAATTTTTATCATCAGTTTAATAAATACAAGGATTGCAAAGAAAACTTAAAAAACAATGAAGCAATAATACATATCGACTTTTCCGAAAATTTCACGTGTAAATACCACAAGGAAGTCCAAGCCATGCATTTCATTAAGGACCAGATCACATTACACACGGGTGTTTTATACGTAACTAATGAAAGACCCATATCTTTCTGTTCGATATCTCCCAGCAATGAACACTGTCCAGAAGCCATATGGGCATACCTAGACCCCATACTTAAATATATTAAAGCGGGTTACCCTAACGTTAGCGTCTTACATTTTTTTTCTGACGGGCCAACGACTCAATACCGGCAAAAAAAGAACTTTTTTCTTTTTAGCAAAAATATTTACGAATATGGATTTGAAAGCGGAACTTGGTCCTTTGAATCGGCCCATGGAAAAGGAGCAGCAGATGGCATTGGTGGGGCCATCAAACGTAAGCTTGATGCGAAAATAGCACAAGGAATTGATATCCCCAACGCTGAAACTGCTTTTAATATACTGAACATGTCGGATACAGAAATTAAAATATTTTTTATTCCAATGGATAATATTAAACCTTTAGATATTAGCATACTTCCTATACCTGGAACGATGAAAATCCACCAATTAATGACAAACAGCGTTTTAAAAGTTAAATACAGAAACCTAAGTTGTTTTTGCAATGATTTAAACGGTATGTGTGAATGCTATTCTCCTATGATACATGAATTTAAAACAGCGACTGGACAAGACACAAGCAAAACATAGACTAAAGGCAAAAAACGAAAGACAAGTGAAAAAGAAAATGTGAACTATCATGAAAAAACAAAAAGGACAAGAAAATATCGGAAAGTAAGTTCATCGTCCGAAAATAGTACGGACATGGATATTGAGTATGCTGATAGTGACGTAACATGTTATATGGAAGAAGATACTTTAGATGAAGAAGATACTTTAGATGAAGATAATTTGGATAATGTTGATGTCGACTTCATTGAAAGAAAAGAAGATAATGAAGAACAAGCATATACGTTCGATTTGGATGAAAAAACTGGATTTTTAAAGCAAAGGATAGATCCCAATAAAAAAATCAATGTTTTGTCTACGAGAATAATCATGAAAGCTAAAAGTGAAAATAATGACCATAGCAATAATGACGCAGATAAAATTAAAAAAGAGATAGAATCTAAAGGAAGTGAAAATAAACCCAAAGACGACAAAAATAAAGCCAAAGTAGACAGGAAAAGACCCAGGGAAGAAAGAAATAAAGCAGAAGAAGATAAAAGTAAAGTTGGATACAGAAACAAGAAAGTGACCCACGTAAATGTAGATGTGAACGTGAAACAAAAAATTCTAGAAAATGACTATGTGACAATTCTGTCTCAAATTAGGAACGCTCCGGAAAACATTGCTAGTTATGACTTAGGAGAGAGCAATATATTTGGAAAAAGAGGAACAATTACTGAATTAAAAAGTACATACAGTGATACAAATAAGACTGAAAATAGTGAAAAAAATACGTACAATAAAGACATGGAGAATATTTTGGAGGATAAAAGTGACAACAAAGTATTGAATATCGCTCAAAAAGAAGAAATAGAGAGAAGGAAACATGCAGAAGAAGATGAGGCTGGAGAAAATATTCAGATTGAAGAAAGAGAAGAAGATGAGATTAGAGAAATTATGCAGACTCAAGAAAGAGAAGAAGACGAAAGTGGAGAAAATATGCAGACTGATTTTAACATAAATGACACAATTATAGTTAGATATTATCTAAGAAAAACATGGAAACATTATATAGGAGTTGTTGAGAGTATAGTATTCAAGGACGGATTAAATTATTATCAAGTAAAATTTTTGAAAACTATCAAAGATTCGGTTAATTCTTTGAAGTTTACATTCCAAAGAAAATTAGATATCGATATCCTAACCAATAATAATATTGTCAAGAAAGTAAATTTGGTACAAAAGGAAGAAGCTTCTAAAGAATATTATTACCTGGAAGACGATCGCGATCTAGTTTTCTTCACATAAATTAACATCATATATTTTTCTTGAAAATAAAGTGTATTGTTAAAAATAAGCACTTTCCTCTGGTCTATGTTATATATATATATATATGTTGATTATGTTACATAACTTCCAAGAATACATTCGAATGGTGTAATAAATACATGATGTGTTTTATTAAGTACTTTTATTATTAATTAAAAAACTTCAATCTTTTGATGTCTTAATTATTTTTCTGTTTTCTCCGAACATCTAACAATTTTTTAGCTTTTTTTATCGTTGAACTGTTTACAAGTTAGAGTTTTAAACAGTCCAGAAATTGGGGCATTTTTTTATCCACATTCCTACTATGACATTCAATGTCGCTTCAAAGAGTGCGTTATGAAACCACCCTTACAAAATTATGTGTTACTTTTGAGTTACTTTTATGTTACCGTAACATAGAAGTCTTTATGTTACTCTATGTTACAAAGTGGCGAAATCTACGGCCTTACCCATATGTTTCCCATCACAAGCCCCAATGCAGTGAGGGAAATGTGCTCGGTTAGAGAAATCATTTGCAATTTGAAGCCACTTTTCTTCCGTTGGTTCTGGTAGGCATATTTCTTTTAAGCAAAACCATATCGCGGCACATACTTCTCGTACTATTTCGGCGACTGTGAACTCCAATCCTAAATATGTAATGCAATTTAGCGAATGAGCACCCCGTTGCCAAATATCTAAAACAAATTTTCTTTATTGCAGGTCTCAATATTCAAAAAAAGTGGCGGAACATTCGCGACGCTTTTGTAAAGGCCCATAAAGCAAGGATGAGTCCGAGTGGGTCTGCAGCGAAAAAAAAGGATTCTTATATATTTTATGATAATCTTTTATTTATAAGAGATACAGTAACTGTTAATCGCACAGACGGTAATGCTACAGTAAATGAAGATATTGGGACGACTACACGGAATGAAGACTATCCTTCATCAAATACTGTATTGGCATCAAAGAAAAGAAAGAAAAATAATGAAGACCACATTGGTGCACAGTTAATCGGAGTTTTAAGTAAAAATTTAGAAAAAAAAATTTGGATGATGACAACGACCGCCTTTTTTTCTTGTCATTGGTAAAGGATTTTAAGAAAATACCCGATCACCTGCGAATGCAAACCAAGTTAGATATTTTAAGAGTCATTAATGACGCACAACAGTTTTCTGATTACTATGCAAACACACAGTGGAGTTCTTCAAGGCCCAATTCCTATCGTGGATACCAAACGACCGACGCATTATTCAAGAAATAACCCCAACAGTCAGCCTATGTATCCGTCGGAATTCGGACGACCACATTCTCAAGAGTCCGCAGCGAATCCGTCGCAAAACTTGGATGTACAATCACCATTATCGACGGGCCAACAGTCTCAAAATAGTGAACACTCGTCTTACTTGGAACTTTTTAATTCTTTAAATGATAATGGCAATGATTAAAATGTGAACCCACTTTCTTTTGATCAATAATCCATAAATAATAATAAATTAACCACATACCAATTGATTTCGAAACTGTGTATTTTGCTTTGTTATATTGGTTTTTAATATGTTCAAAAGTTCTTCAAACGATTTCAGACTCATTCTAGTATATCCAAAAAACTTGTCTCCATACTTTTTGAGCTCTTCGAAAAACAATTCAAAATGCTTGCTCTCATCTCGAGTTTGCAAATAAGGATGCACCCAGTACCTTTTTTTCAGTTTCTTTTTATAACGCGAGTAAATATAATAAATAGCTGCGACTTCTTCGACGTCCATCTTCGAAATGAGCCGATCCAACCGCAAACCACTACTACGGTTTCTAAACGCACTTCCCGGTTGGAGTTGCGGCTATCCGCCACCCGGCTAACCGCAAGCGCAACCGCTTCCTACGGTTAGAGCTCATTCACACGAAGACGAATCGTGATTTTTCACGAATCGTGTTTTTTCACGATTCGTTATTTTTTTTGACGGGAGCAATGCTTTTTATATACCCATGTTCACACGCTTCACGAATCGTGAAAAAAGACGTAGACGGATACGTCGGTCACTACGGTCATTAGAATGACGATTCGTTAAAAATCTCGAATCGTGATTGGCGCTCGCGCCCCGCGCGCCTGCCTGCTCCGCCCGCCTGTCTGCCCCACCCGCCGCGCGCCCGCTCAATTCAGTACATTCCTTTGACTTGTTAAGACGTGTAGCGCTGCGCTTCAATAAAATCATGTCGAAAAAAGAAAAAGAAAAATTGTATGACCAACAAATAAATCGCGAAGTTTTGATTGCTGCAATCAAAGACAGGCCAGTTTTATGGAATAAATTTTTGGAAATTTATAAGGACAAAACCGCTAAAACAGCAGCATGGCGGGAAATATGCATAATTTTGAAAGAAGATTTTGAAGAAATGGATCAAAAGGACCGACAGTTGTTTGGTAAGTTTTTATTGAGAAAATTTTAAATACAAATCTATACTGCCTATATTTTGTTGTCTTGCCATGGTACTGATCCAGTTTCTGATAGAAAGTAGGTCATAAATTCATTTCTCATTGAATTGCCAGTTCCGACACTCGGTGATACTTCCTGGGGTAGTAAATTTTCAAAATTAAATTCTTTTTCTAATTCAATTCCCTCCTTTTTTATAATCAAATTGTGGAGGACAGTACAAGCTTTCACTACTGAAATAGCTGTTTCTCGTTTAAGGTCTATGGGTCTATGTAAAATTCTCCACTTATTTGCTAGAATGCCAAACGCACATTCCACGTATCTTCTCGCTCTGGTTAAACGATAATTAAATATTCGTTTACCTCTGTCAAGATGCGTTCCACCAAAAGGTCTTAATAAATGTGTGTGTAAACCAAATCCCTCGTCGCCAATAATTACGTAAGGAACTTGAACTTCTGATTCTGTAAATAAAGGCCTTGGTTCGGGTATATTCAAACGGCCTTCTGTCAACATTTTCCAAAAACTTGACTCTTTAAATATTGATGAGTCGCATTCTTTTCCATAGGAACCTACACTGACGTAAACGAATCGATAATCTGAATCTACGACTGCTAATAACACTATTGAAAAGAAATCTTTGTAGTTCATATATACTGAACCACTATTTGACGGCTTTCGAAGCCTAATATGCTTCCCGTCAACTGCTCCAAGGCAGTGAGGGAAATTGGCCTTTTCATTAAATCCACTTGCTATCTTTAACCACTCTTCTTCCTTATTAGGAAGTGGCATAAATTCTTCATATAAATTATTCCATATACTTTGCGTCACTTCTACTACGATGGTGGAAATGGTTGATTTGCCAATTCGATAACTAAAATGAAGATCTTCATAGGAAAGTCCTGACGCCAAATACCTAAAAAAATATTTGATGAAGAAGTCGTATTTTCATTCAGAATAAGCGTTCCCACTAGGCACCCAAACGATTTCATATGTTTGACTGGCTGCCTAGTGGGATAGATTAGTCTAAATGAAAATACAACTTCTTCAAGCGCTTCTTCAATTATACAAATTCAGCTTACTAAGCATCCTCTTTTTACGAAAGCAAAAACCGTTATAAAACGTATGGGGCGTAGCCCGTACAAAACAACCACAGATCAGGTCCCTGTATATTTTATTTATGTATAATAATTCATAAATACACAGACGGACAGCGAACGGCGTTTGTGAATAGATATTCGCCCGACAACAGACCGCTCGTCTTGTCGTGACGTGTTTCGAAACCGTGTCCTTATTATTACAGTTGTTTTCTAGTATATATATATTCATCTGTGGTTGTTTTGTAATATTGGGAATAATGCGATGTAAATAAAAATCTTCTTACAAAACCGTTCATACAGTTTTATGAATTATTGTTTCAGGAAGTTCAGTGATGAAAAGGTGGACACAATTGAGAGACACTTGGAGGAAATCATTAGATGAAAACAAAGAAACAAAAAAATCTGGGTCTGGTACAAAATCTAAGCCCTACAAATATAATCAAGAGATGAGCTTTTTGAAGCCAATTATTAAGCCAGGTGAAACATATGACAATAATCCAAATACAAGAGATGAAGCCCAAAGAGAAAATGCAGATCAACAAGAAAATCAGAAAGAGAAACACTTAGAATCATCATCAAAAAAGAAAAGAATGGATAGTGGCAGCGTATTGGATGATAAAATGATGAAACTTGTTGATCATCAATTAAACACAATTGGAAGTGATGACCGTAACATGAATTTTTTTAAGGGGGTTCTGCCATCCCTTCAGCATTTTGATGATGATCAAATACAGGAATTCCAATCTGGGGTCATTAACCTAATACAGAGTATTAAAACTGGACGAAACTATTCGAATTGGCATCAAAATTATTACAATTCACATCATCACAACTATAATAGTGGTGGTTATTATACTAAGCCTCAAGAATCACCGGGAGGAACGTCTAATAATAATAATACTCGGCCTCTTCCTGAAAGTTCATCGATAGTAAATGCAGAAGTGTCTGCAGAAACGCCCACCCCTCTACAACCTGGAACATCGCTGATCCATCGCGATGATCCAAGTGCATCACCGGCACTATCTACAGCTCTAAGTCAATTAAGTGATTATCTGGATCTATCAAATTTCTAAAAACATGTTCTAAATTATCATAAATATAACCAATAAATAAGAATAATAAATAATATAATTAGTTTTTCTTGCCTTATAGTTATCGCCAACTTTTCTTCAGGGCTAATGGCCTTTCTCATACATGTATCCTGTTTACTCAAATCCGTATCCAACCTCTGGAGAAGGAAGTCAAAGGTATCTTTAGACATTCTAAAATAAGTGTAAAATTTGGTATCATCATCTTGTAACGAGCTCATCAAAGTATAAAAATCCCCAACACTTTGTCTTTGCCTTAAAATTGGATGCACCCAGTGTATTCTTCTTGTTTTTCTTTTTTTAGATCGACGATAATACCAGTACAAAATTAAAGTATTCACGTCCATTGTCTTTGGTAGTTTACTCTCAACTGAACACAATCACGAAACAACATGTGAACATCAATTCGGATATTTTGACGAATCGTGAAAAAACACGATTCCGTATTCAATGTGAACATCTATCCGTCAAGGCGAATCGTGTTTTATACCGAATCGTCAAAGACGTATCCAGTGTGAATGCTTCCTTAGCCGGACGGCTGACCGCATTCCGGCTAACCGCATAATGCGTAGGTGCCCTTAGTCCACAAGGGAAGTAATTTGATCATTTATTGTGATGTTAGTTGTGGCGCATGCGCTACTCATACGTTCAAATCTAAAGAAGCTTAGAATTGTTTCAATAATGCGGAATTAAGAAAGAAAGAAAAAGATATTAAGATTGCCGAAAGTCACGGAGCAAGCGTAGCAGCCAGCATAACCCTATGAGATTGGAGTATTGGTTCGTCATCTAAACTACTACTTAGTACGGTGTATGGGGCCAACCGAGATACATAATTTGGAGAAGATCGAATCAAAACCAGATAATATGAATGCTTACGAGTAGTTACGGTTTGTCCACCTTGTGTGCCTGGGTTAGGTGTATAATTTTTGGTTTGAAATATAGGCTGCTAAAGCTCCGGAAGATTCCGAAGACGGGAAGAAACTTATACAAGTCTATTTCGAAGCCGAATAATACAAAAAAAATTAGGTATTTATGGTGAGATCTTAAATGACTCTAATTTATAAATACTAAAGACAAAAAACGATGATAAGATTGCCGAAAGTCTCGGCGCAAGCGTAGCAGCCAGCATAACCCTATGAGATTGGAGTATTGGTTCGTCATCTAAAGTACTACTTAGTACGGTGTATGGGGCCAACCGAGATTCATAATTTGGAGAAGATCGAATCAAAACCAGATAATATGAATGCTTACGAGTAGGTACGATTTGTCCACCTTGTGTGCTTGGGTTAGGTGCATAATCTTTGGTTTGAAATATAGGCTGCTAAAGCTCCGGAAGATTAAGAAGACAGGAAGAAACTTATACAAGTCTATTTCGAAGCCGAATAATACACAAAAACTAGGTATTTATGATGAGATCTTAAATGTCTCTAATTTATAAATACTAAAGACAAAAAATTATGATAAGATTGCCGAAAGTCACGGCGCAAGCGTAGCAGCCAGCATAACCCTATAAGATTGGAGTTTTGGTTCGTCATCTAAAGTACTACTTAGTACGATGTATGGGACCAACCGAGATACATAATTTGGAGAAGATCGAATCAAAACCAAATAATATGAATGCTTACGAGTAGGTACGATTTGTCCACCTTGTGTGCTTGGATTAGGTGCATAATCTTTGGTTTGAAATATAGACTGCTAAAGCTCCGGAAGATTCTAAAGACAGGAAGAAACTTATACAAATCGAAACCGAATAATACAAAAAAATAGGTATTTATGATGAGATCTTAACACATTAAACGCCGTGGGGGACAACATATAGGCCTCACTTAAGTAGTCGATATAGCCAGGCCAATAGTAACAAGTTCATAAAATTTCAGGTCTAAGTTTTTATTGTTCGAGGGGTTAGAAAATGTGGTAAATAACCTAAAAAACATCGAATAAATGTAATTTGTGACTTAATTTTTCTAAAACACTAGTGTCACTCATTAGTTGTCCCCCATGGCGTACGCGGTAAATAATTCGCTTGTCCGTTAGCGGGGGCCGCGGGGGTCGAGGTGTCGCCATCCCCGCTCGTGCCCGCGCGCCGCGCCTCCTGCACCTGCGATTCTCGAGCGCTTACTATGTGTTAGTGAACAGTGGAAGCACGTTGTGTTATTATTTATCTCGCAAGTAATTACCTACTTTGTGTTCTTGTTTATCTAAAAATAATATTGTTTACTCATAATGGATTTCTTCGAAGAATTCGAGATAACTCAGGACGATTTATCACAAATAGAAGAATTAGAAATTAATTTGTTAAATAATAGTTTCCATATAAGCTCCGATGAAGACGAGATAATCCACCCGGTTCCACGCAGACGTCGTCGTATAATGGTAATCGAAAGTGAAGAAAGTGAGTCAGAAGAGCCTCCATATCCAGATACTTCGGGACAAACAACACAGTTTATACGTACATGGACACCGCCTACAGGTAACCAACGTAAAATAATACCTTTCACAGAAAATCCTGGCTTGCCTACCTACCTTCGCTTAGCAATGACTAACAAAACACCTACAGATTTTTACTGCTTTTTGGTTCCTGATGAAGTTTTTCAGAAGATAGTTGACGATACGAATCAGTTCGCTATTAACAGAATTGCCACGCGCCAGGCTTCAAAGGCAGCACGAATTCGTAACTGGTCACCTACTAATTTGGCCGAGATGAAAAGCTTTTTTGCATTAATACTATTTATGGGATTGGTAAAACTTCCTAAGTTGTCAGATTATTGGTCTAAGGACGAAATAACAAGCCATCGTTTTGCTGCAACAATTATGTCTCGTAATCGCTTTGAATTGCTTCTCCAAATGCTTCATTTTTCCCAGCATGACGATGCTCACAAATCTGATAGATTACACCGTATTAGATCCTTACTGGATGTAATGAATACCAATTTTGCAAAGCATTATACTCCTGCCGAAGATATATGTATCGACGAAAGCGTTGTGCCATTCCGCGGCAGACTCATTTTTCGTCAATATAACAAGCAGAAGCGCCGCAAATATGGCATAAAAGAATTTAAATTATGTACACTACCCGGATATACATATAAGATCAACGTTTATGCTGGAAAAGAAAACGACCAAGTCAACACAACGCCGGCAAACGTCGTCATGTCCCTTTGCAGTGGCTTGTTAAACAAAGGTCACACCTTATACACGGATAATTGGTACACGAGTATTGATTTAGCAAGGGATCTATTAAAAAATGAAACCCATCTCGTAGGTACCATTAGGAAGAACAGAAGACATATTCCAAAAGTAGTTACAGATGCTAAACTGAAAAAAGGTGAATATATTGCCAGAGAGAGTGAAGATGGAATTACAGTCATGAAGTGGAAGGATAAGAGAGAGGTACTGGTTCTGTCTACAAAACATTCCGACCGATTTCAGACAGTCACAAAGCGGGGGAAAACTGTTCTAAAACCGAAAATTGTTCTAGATTATAACAGAGCAAAAGGAGCAGTTGATTTGTCTGACCAAATGGCGGCATATTCCACGCCATTAAGAAAATCAGTCAAATGGTATAAAAAAGCTGGTATTAGCTTGCTCTTAAATACTGCACTTGTCAATGCATTAATAATATATCAGACGGTAACCGGAAAAAAAATCCAAATAGTTGAATTTAGGAAACAGGTGTTGAAGGGATTGTTGACGAGAGGTGAACAAACCTCAAATGAGAATTCAAAGCCAAAAAGAATTAAACATAAGCTAACAAAGAAAGACGGCCCTAACAAAAATAATCGGCGAACATGTCAGCAGTGTTATAGAGAAAATACAAAAGTAATGGGGCGAGTTTTAGCCAAAAACAAAACTAAAAAGGTTGTTACCTTTTGTGAAACTTGTCCTAGTAAACCGTTTCTTTGTTTTGAGTGTTTTTATAAAATCCATTAAACAATTTTCTTACTAAGATACCATTGATCTCAATCTGTAGTCTGATTTATTTGTTTCAATAAATACTTTCAATAAATACTTAGTCATATATTTTATTTACACTTATAAACTACCCCTCATCATTATCTTCCTGCCCTTGTCCCATTTTATTTAGGACCACATTTTTTTTACACAAAAGAGAGGAAGCGTGGCAGGCGGTCGCCTTCTTCTGCGAAGCAGTGATGCTCGCAAAGGAGGAAGCCGACCGTATCAGGCAACGGCACCTTCGCCTGAGCCGCGACCGCCGGCGTCGCCGCCCGCGCCGCCAGGATTCCGTTCCCGATTTCCAGCCACCGTAGGTGCGGGCTTGCGGGCGGGGAGCAATGGGTAGCTCACCGCCCGATCGTCCGGTGACCGACCGGACCGAGCCCAAGTCGTCTACGGCGCGCATCGATCCCGTGCGTCTCAAGGAGTTTGTCAGCAATCCGTAGGGGCCATTCTGGGCTGAAGCCTACCTGGACCTACCGGGGCTGGACTAGATGCGAAAGCGGAGCCTGGTCCCGGTACTACGGGCAACGAAGGAACGGGGTGGGTTGTTTAGTCAGTAAGAGTCTTACACGCCCTCTCGCACCACCCAGGGGCGCGGCATGTCTTTTGAAGATTTTTACCCACCGAAAAAAAATCCCTGAATGAGTAAAATTAGTTATGTTTCTGTATTTATACTAATTTATAGTAAAACCTTAATATTTTGGCTTGTAATATTTGAAAACCATAATAACTATCACAATTTAAATAAAATTATGAAATAACACAATCTCACAATGAAATTCTTGTCCACATGTTGTGAGATTATAAGGCATATTTTTATAAGTCATATTTTTTTCTAAAAACCAAGTGCAAATAATTTGTCTACAGGGCCGTGGGGGTCACGTCTAATACATATTTGCTTCACATTAAGGTCCTACGGCTCAAACGAAACGCTTAAAGTCGCCTCTAGGTCGCGGACACCTGGTGTCCCCCGCGGCTCTAACGGAACAATCGCATGTCGACTACATGGTGTCCCCCATGGCCCAAACAGAAAAACTTTAAAATCAAGGCGGCGTTTAACGTGTTAAATGACTCTAATTTATAAATACTAAAGACAAAAACGATGATAAGATGCCGAAAGTCACGGCGCAAGCGTAGCAGCCAGCATAACCCTATAAGATTGAAGTTTTGGTTCGTCATCTAAAGTACTACTTAGTACGGTGTATGGGACCAACCGAGATACATAATTTGGAGAAGATCGAATCAAAACCAAATAATATGAATGCTTACGAGTAGTTACGGTTTGTCCACCTTGTGTGCTTGGATTAGGTGCATAATCTTTGGTTTGAAATATAGACTGCTAAAGCTCCGGAAGATTAAGAAGACAGGAAGAAACTTATACAAGTCTATTTCGAAGCCGAATAATACAAAAAAAAATAGGTATTTATGACGAGATCTTAAATGACTCTAATTTATAAATACTAAAGACAAAAAACGATGATAAGATGCCGAAAGTCACGGCGCAAGCGTAGCAGCCAGCATAACCCTATAAGATTGAAGTTTTGGTTCGTCATCTAAAGTACTACTTAGTACGGTGTATGGGGCCAACCGAGATACATAATTTGGAGAAGATCGAATCAAAACCAAATAATATGAATGCTTACGAGTAGTTACGGTTTGTCCACCTTGTGTGCTTGGATTAGGTGCATAATCTTTGGTTTGAAATATAGACTGCTAAAGCTCCGGAAGATTCAAAGACAGGAAGAAACTTATACAAGTCGAAGCCGAATAATACAAAAAAAAAATAGGTATTTATGACGAGATCTTAAATGACTCTAATTTATAAATACTAAAGACAAAAAACGATGATAAGATTGCCGAAAGTCATGGCGCAAGCGTAGCAACCAGCATAACCCTATGAGATTGGAGTATTGGTTCGTCATCTAAAGTACTACTTAGTACGGTGTATGGGACCAACTGAGATACATAATTTGGTGAAGATCGAATCAAAACCAAATAATATGAATGCTTACGACGAGTAGGTACGGTTTGTCCACCTTGTGTGCTTGGATTAGGTGCATAATCTTTGGTTTGAAATATAGACTGCTAAAGCTCCGGAAGATTCCGAAGACAGGAAGAAACTTATACAAGTCTATTTCGAAGCCGAATAATACACAAAAACTAGGTATTTATGATGAGATCTTTCATAATTCTCAATATTGTAATATTAGTTTAAACGTAGCCTTTTCAAAATGGCCCAGATTGATTATCATGGCCGTAGCTAGGGGGGGGCATTGTGGGGCAATGCCCTACCTTGAAACCACAATGCCCTACCTTAAAAATATCTAAAACTAAGATAAATTATTATAATTAAATTGTTTGTTCATAGTTTGAGAAAAAAAATGTAGCGATAGGTATCTAAGTTTGCAACAAAATTTATAATGTGATGGTAAGACTCTTGTATTGGTTCAAACTAAAGCCGATGAAACTGAACGCACCAATGACAAATGTCATGATGACATTTTGCTGAATAAAAACAAAACGTCAAAACAAAAACAACCTCAAATGGATATTGTTTATATTTTATTGAATTTCAGGTGTTTTATCAGTGAATGCAAAAAAAAGTGTTACATTCTTTGTTCTGTGTATAGATGGCATTCGAAGCGCCATCTCATGAAGCGATGGGTTTATACAAAGAATTAGAATAGGGCTATAGTTATTATTCTAAGGGTTTATAGGCCTTTTCATCACAATTTTTTTTGTGCGCATACGTTAGCATCAGCCATTTTTTTCGTACTGTTTTTTGTAAACAACCATGCTAAAGTGCCCGCTACACGCGAAAATATTAATTCAAGTCGATTAATTGTAAAAACATAGAAAAAGAAATAAAGTAGTAAGTCAAAATAACCGTTTTTTTATAATCCATTATAATAATTTTGTCAGTACCTATGTTATAGTGATACACAATACAAATCATTCAAAACTAATACATACTGATTTAACAATTTTCATCTTATATAAAACTCTATATATTTCTATATAAGTGATTCTATATATTTTTTATATAAGTAAATCTATAGAAATACAGCAGGGCCTCGGTAATCCGGACTCCCGCTTGTTCGGTGATCGCTGTAATCCGGCCGGGCAATGGGATTCGCGGGGAAGGCCCGGGGTGTAGGTGCGGGGGCTGTCATGAGCCAGTGCGCCGTCACTCTTTTGTTTAGTTTATCGCCTTTCGTGTACATAATACGTAGTGTCAATTAAGTGCGCTCGCTAACATCATGACGCCGCCACGTAAACATTCGACATTAACAATAAAAGACAAATTGCGGATTATACAAATGTTAGATAAGGGTGACAGCTACCCTGTCATTGCTCGGAAGTTTGGTATAGGCAGGTCAACTGTAGGCGACATAAAGAAAAACAAAGACAAACTCTTGAAGTTTGTTAGCCTAACAGAACGTGGTCCCGGTGTACGAAAAACGCTGAAGAAATCGGAAAATCCTGTTTTAGAAGATGCTGTGTTTACGTGGTTTTTGCAACAAAGGCGATTGCATGTTCCTGTAAGTGGTGATATGATTTGTGAGAAAGCTCGAATTTTTCATCGCCAGATTACAAACTCCAATATCGGATTTAATGCAAGCCGGGGATGGTTAGACAAATTTAAAAAACGCCACGGAATAAGACGTTTAAAAATGGCCGGTGAAAAACTGTCAAATGATGAAGCCGCTATCGGACCATTTCAACTAGAGTTACAGAAAGTTATTAGAGAAAAAAAATTAACAGCGGAACAGGTTTACAATGCTGACGAATCTGGTTTGTACTGGCGATTATTGCCAAATCATACATTAGCCTCTGGCAATGAGCAGTCGGCTTCTGGAAGGAAAATGATGAAGATGAGAGTGACATTCATGCCTTGTGCAAATGCGGCTGGAACTCATAAACTTCAATTGCTTGTTGTCGGAAAATCAAAAAACCCACGGTCATTTAAATCAACGCGTCTTCCTGTTTGTTATCGTGCACAAAAAAATGCTTGGGTTACGAAAGACTTGTTTCTTGAGTGGTTTAAAACGGAATTCGTTCCAGCGGTCCGCCGCCATCTTTTGTCTGTTAATTTGCCTCCTCAGGCACTGTTATTGTTGGATAATTGTCCTGGACATCCATCAGCAGATGAACTTGTCTCTGAAGACAGCCTCATTTTTGCAATGTTCCTTCCACCTAACACCACGGCGTGTATACAACCAATGGATCAGAACGTTATACAAAATGTGAAGTTAAATTACCGCAAATCACTTTTGGTTAACTGTCTTGCATCATGTTCTGAAAACCTCATGGACTCATTAAAATCGATAACTTTAAAGGACACAGTTTTTCTTTTGGCTAATTGCTGGGCCAATGTTAAGACATCGCTAATTAACAAATCATGGAAGAATTTGCACCCTGAATTTCTCACAGATATTGACGAACCAGACGATGATGTTCCTTTAGCCCAGCTTTTTAACAGGTTGAGGGGACCCAATGATCCTCAAATAAGTGAGGCAGAAGCTAGACTTGGGCAAAATGTGTCATTGAAAAGAAAAGATAGATATGCATCTTTCAATCACTGGGATATGAATCACTCTTTCATATCTTTATATCAGTAGCTCAGTATGACTCAGTAGCTCATTCAAACTCGCAACTCGTGTGCGGCTCACTCAATCAAATAGATCATTCAGATATAGTGATAGGTTGGTTGTTTGCATCATTCTGACATATTGAGCAGTTGCGATTGAACAACTTTTTTCTAATTAAAAAAATACTATTCTTATGACTGTAGGTACAGCCTACTTCTTTTTCAATATGTTAATTAGTTCAATGAATGGTAAATCGCAATCAAGTATTGAATTACAATTCGGCAAAATTCGGCTTGCTTGACGTTCAACCAATGGCGCGCGACGAAGCTATCCGACGCCACAGATTACTAAATAGTACCCGACGCGATGACTGACGAGTGAGTGAGGTGTAAAGATATACTGAACTACTGACACATTCGGATATGTAAAGATATGAAGAGTGATTGATTCAAATGGAATGATTCATATCATTTGTATCTATCACTCCTGAGTTACCCATCTCTAGCAGAAGCTCAAGAATGGGCTGCTGGTGGTGCCGAAAGCGAGTTACAAAGATATGAAGTGTTAACTGATGAGGAGATTGTGCAAGCGGCTACGTGTGAGGACGATGAGCAAGATGAGGACAATAGCGTTGAAATTCTAAAAATCACAAAAGTTGGTAATTCAGAGGCAGTAGGAGCTTTAAACACTGCTTTAAAATGGGCTGAAGATAACGAATTTGATTGCCACGAAGTTATGTTTCTCCGTCGACTTAGAGACCGGGCTTTCGAAATGAAGTGCGAAAATTATAAACAGAAGAGTATTACAGACTTTTTCAAGAAGAATTAACTAATGTTTTTTTTTTTAAACTTACTGATTTCCTTACATAGTTGTAATTTTGAACATATATACTTGCCTTTATGCTGTAATTTAAAAATTGATTAAAGAAACTAAGGTCAAACATGTGTTTTATTAATATTTAATATGGCATACTATAATCCGGACGCCTCGATAATCCGGAAAGGGTCTTGTTTTTGCCTCTCCGGATTAACGAGGCCCTACTGTATTTTTACTCGATTATTCATAATTGCATAATTTTTTTATAATTATATTATCTCGTATTAAACGTTTTATTTATGATAAAAGCTACTAAATATATTTACATTTGTCTAATTATTAATGTCATTTGTAGCCTCAAAATATTAATGACTTAATTTATTAATTACTTCCATAGTAATACTTAAGTTAACTAAAATATATTTTCAATTACAGAAGAATAAATGAATTGACATTATTAATTAGAATAAAAGTGAAAAAGTTATTTTTTTTTATAAGTTTTTAGATTAAACTTTCGATGACTAACCTCTCAATCAGCTAATTTTTTTTCCCTTTTTGCGGACGCCCATGACATTTTAGCCACCTTTTCAATTGTTTACAATTGTCAACAGTTGAAGATTCAACTGAATTATGTCCCTTTCACGTAGGAGTCTGAAAGGGACACCGTCTTATCTAAGAGCGAGAAGGCAAGATCTGGATCGTGATCCAGATTGAGCGTGTACTGGGCGCCAATATCTGTGTGATGCAGAGGGAATCCCTGTACCATAGACTGCAATATGGGCTATATTGCAATCTATGGTACGGGGAATCCCCTTTTAAACCTGACCTAAAGATTGATTATGATTGTTTGTAGTTTGGTTAAGTGAAGTGTACGGTGAAGAGTGCTTTAGACAAAAATCGATACAATTGTTATTTGTATTGCTATAAATTGAAGATTCATGTATTTCGCGATGGATATACGGGCTTTCTTTGGAAAAAAACGAAGACTTGAGGAGCAAATTGACCACGAAAAACCTAACTGTTCAAAACAGGTGGAAGCACCAAATACAATCGCTACTCCTAGTTCCGTAGCAACAGGTAACGTTAGCTATGGTATTCCGTCTGATATTGCACAAATCGGAGAACCAATAGAACAAGTTGTTTTAGACACATGTCCAAAACAACACAACAGGGCCTTTGTTTCCGATTGGTTCAAGCGTTATAAATGGTTGCAGTATTCTGTCGAGAAAGATGCTGCTTTTTGCTATCCATGCCAGCAATTTTTACCTCATGGAAGCAAACAGACTTCGTACACTTCCACAGGATTTAGAAACTGGAAAAATGCCACTGATTCTAAAACTGGTTTTCCAAAACATGAAAAATCAATTTCTCATATTCAAGCTATGTCGATGTGGCAGGAGAAATTACAAAGAATATCTACATCTAGCAGTGTTGAAACGTTAATAAATCAAAAAGTATTAGAAAAATATAGGTATTATGTAAAGTCTATCATGGAAGTAATACAATTTCTAATTGTCAACGAATTAGCTTTGCGTGGAAATTATATTTTGGAAGAAGAAAAAGAACAAGGATTATTTCAGAATTTATTTGAATACACATGTATGAAAGATCCAAATTTGAACGAGGTTCTCACTCATATACCACAAAACGCAACATATCGTTCACCCGAAATTCAAAATCAAATAATTCAAGCAATGGTTCAAGCGGTACGAAGTTCCATTGTCAAAGATATTAATGAATCTGACGTGAAATGGTTTACTCTAATGGAAGATGGGACGAGAGATAAAAATAACCGCGAAAATATTGCATTAGCAATACGCTACGTCAAGGATGGTGTCGTCAATG
The DNA here is from genome assembly GCA_029852875.1 of Mythimna loreyi. NCBI lineage: Eukaryota > Metazoa > Arthropoda > Insecta > Lepidoptera > Noctuidae > Mythimna > Mythimna loreyi. The sequence goes on from CM056798.1 coordinate 16,295,835, forward strand.
AGTCGTTGCTGATGGTTAAGACTACTGAAAATCTTGATGCAGCCACTTTCACGGAATTAACGTTAAATACTCTCACGGAAAATAACATTGACCCCTCTTGTATGCTTAGCCAATGCTATGATGGCGCAAGTGTAATGAGTGGGAAAGTTTCAGGAGTTGCGACTAGAATAGAAAATAAATTGGGCCGAAAAATTCCTTACGTCCACTGCTATAACCATCGCTTGCACTTAATAGTCATCAGGACTATCTCAGAAATGACTTTTATTCGTTTATTTTTTGACCAATGCATCATGTTACATGAATTCTTTCATCATGGCAAAATAGCTGCCTTATATGATGGAAAAAGGATTGGCCGACTCCTCGAACAACGCTGGTCTGGACATTTAGCAGTTACAAAAGTTGTATACGATAATTATTCATCGATTTTGCAGACTTTGAAAGAAATTAAAAATGGCAGATTCAACGGTGATGACGTCGCCAAGAGTATAGGTATTAAAAAAGTCATGCTTGATCTGGAATTCCGAATAGCCATGGTTGTGGCCAAAAAAATCTTATCCACGCTACAACCTGCAGACGCAGCTTTGCAAGCCCGAAGCGCAGGATTAAAAGATGCCATAACAATCATAAAGTGTGTCAAAGATGAAATTATTAAATTAAGATCAAATCAAATGTATAATCAAATTCTGGAAGAAGCTAACTCTTTAACAAGCAATGACTGCGGCGAATCTGAAAATAGGACACAGACCTCGAAGAGGCAAGTAAAAAAACCAAATCGGATGGATGACTATTTGACGTACACCCCCTGTTCCTCCGCCAGACAAAATATAGATGAGAACGACGAGCCATTTAAGTCTGAGTATTTCGAAACGTTGGACATTTTAATTGCTGAATTACAAAGAAGGTTTTCGGACAACGATGATTTAATTAATTCGATTGCAAGTCTTGATGAGTTGGATGTAGATAAAATGGTTCCACTGAAAAATTTGGGTAAGTTAAAAAAAAAAAATAATTCAAAAAAATTGTCATGTTCAATTTACAATTTTAGCTAATTTTTCAGGTCTGAAAATTCCATCAAGAGAAGAGGCTAGTGTGGTTAAAGCTTACTTGAGTCGTAACGAGGATATAATGGAAAATACATTGCAAGTTTTGTACAGGCAACGAGAGGCGTTCAAAGATACATATGAACTTTTTGCGTCTGTGGCGACCATAGGATGTAGCACTGCAGTGTGTGAATCTACGTTTTCAACTTTAACTGCAATCAATAGGCCTCAAAGGCTGTCAATGGGTCACGAGAGAATGGCTGGTATGGTATTTCTGGCCTTTGAAAAAAAAAGAACAAAATCAGTTGATCTGAACGAAGTTCTTCGCATTTTTAATAACATGGCGAATCGTAGAATTCAGCTGTTTTAAATGTTTTTTATTATTATGTTAGTTAATTATTATAATAAGTACGCAAAAACAATGTGATCTTAATGATATTTTTGGTCGTTTCTATTTACTCGTATCACCCCACCCAATAATTAATTATTACCTCACTCTCACTCAGACGTGGATCTCTACATCCAAATCTGGAAGTTCAACCATCTTATTCACTTGTTCTTCATCATTGAGGATTTAATAGTTCTTAGATCCATGCTCATGCACTGTCACAGTAATTATTTGTCTACGAATAACTATTCACATGATGGTGATATACATGGTGATTGATTTAGGAGCCCGTGTTTCGACGGCAGATCAATTATGATAATTTTTTTACTTCCGCCCTACCTGTAACTAATGCTGCCCTACCTCAAATTCGACCCTAGCTACGGCCCTGTTGATTATGCTTCAAAAATATTTAACAGCTTTACCAGGCTGGTTCAAGATCCAAGAAAACGGATAATAATAGTTTTGCATATTGCATTAAATAGACAAAATAATGTACCAGTGTTCCATATTCATAACGTTTCAGTTTTTATCCACAATCAAATAAAATATATTTCAAAATCACAACAACAAAAAATACATAAAAGCGTATAATACTACTAATAATACGTTTTTGTTTTGAAATTTCCTGCAGTTGAGAAACTTAAAATCTGTTAAAGTATATTTTGATGGGTTTTACAAAAATTAAGATCATTAATATAATATCTACCACATCATGGAACATTAAACGAACTCATTTAAAACAACTGTGATCCACGTTTTTGGTAGAAAAATACGTAAGAACGGTATTTCGATGCGCGGAAACGAAAGAGCACGAAATTTAGTGTATTTGGCATTAAAAAAGTAAAAATAAAAATAAAGTTTAAAAACTAACACCCGACTACTTAAAAACACGCTCTAAAAAGTACGAAACAAGAAAACAAGAAAGCCGTGGTCGTATACCACTTTTTTTAATTTATTATTCTTATGGTATACGACCACGGCTTTCTTGTTTTCTTGTTTCGTACTTTTTAGAGCGTGTTTTTAAGTAGTCGGGTGTTAGTTTTTAAACTTTATTTTTATTTAACATATTTTGGAGTTCTAAATAGGTTAATCTTGGGTTCATTGATTTCTCAGCCCATGAATACAGGTAAAGTCACAAGCAAATGCTAGTAATATATATATATTCAAAATGTACAAGTAAAGCGCTTTCAAATGATATCAAACACGGCATATTTATCTTAACTTTATTTTTTTACTTCGTATGTTTTGTCCGCTAGAGGGCGCCACATTAGATTTTGTGAAATCCCATATAGCCTATAACCAGCGGACAATTAAGACGCTTCTAATGATATGTCATTTGTCGAATTCTGATAAGTAGTTTAGAAGTTACAAGGGAACAGATGAACATCCATACCCACATACATACATACATACATACATACATACATACATACATACAGGTCAAAATCATAACCCTCCTTTTGCTTCGCCGTAGTCGGGTAATTAACAATTTTGTAGTTAATGCAATTATTGTGAACTAAGGCATCGATATATTGTGCAAAAGGATCCCAATAATAGTTTTCGGGTTTCCACAACAGACATTCAGCAATTTATTGGTATTGTGTATATGATATCTTTGATTCATCTTCCTCGAGTTATCTGTCATTGGAATAGTACCCTTTGGAACACCTATAATTCAAGAGATAATGCACGTAAAGATGTTTGAAAAGATTCGTCAATTTATACATTTCAACGATAATTCCCAAAACTTGCCGCGAACATCCGGAACTTGACAGACTGTTCAAACTTCAACCACTTGTTAAAAAATTTGACCAAAGCTTTGCCCAAAGTTCCTTTAGAATCTTTGCGTTGATGAACAAATATGCTCTACGAAAGCAAGAAAACTTCAAAAAGGTATTAACTGAAAAAGCCTCACAAATATGGGGCTATAAGATTTACGTTCTTAAAACTGGTTCGCAAAATGTGGTGCTGCGTAACAAACCTGATCTATTCGCATCCTCAAATGTTGCCATGCGTCTATCACGAGAAATACCCTTCAATGAAAATTATAGATTTTTTTCACAATTATTTTACGACTTTAACACTGCTGGAATATTTATCAAAAACCGGCCAAGTGCGAGTCGGGCTCGCGCACAAAGGGTTCCGTAGCAGCAAATATAATAAACTTATTATGTCAATTTATACACCTGGTGAATGGAGCCTAAACTCTCCCGATATTTTGCCTTGTAATCTTATAAGGTTCAGCCATCGTTTTCAGTGTAAGCACAATAACTTAACCAAAATTACAGTTAAATCAACCTATCTCAAAAACTATAAGAGATACTTTGATCAAACCAAAAATCGTTGAAAGAGTTAATTAGCATGCATCACCTCTATTTTTTTTAGAATTTTATACCCCGTAGTTATAAAAATAGAGGGGGGGGGGACATACTTTTTACGACTTTGAGAGCTGATATCTCAAAAACCGTTCACTTTAAGAAAAATGTTTTTTAGAAAACTTTATATCATTTTAAAAGACCTTTCCATTGATACCCCACACGGGTATGTACATCGAAAAAAAAATTTTCATCCCTCAGTTACATGTATGGGGGGCCCCACCCCCAATTCTTTTTTTTACTATTTAGTGTCATAATTTTGTAGCGGTTCATACAACACATATTCCCATCAAATTTCATCACTGTAGTACTTATAGTTTCCGAGTAAATCGGCTGTGACAGACGGACAGACGGACATGACGAAACTATAAGGGTTCCGTTTTTGCCATTTTGGCTACGGAACCCTAAAAATGGTAGGGTCAATTAACAATGAAACAGTTGGTCAATGGACAATGAAACACTGTTTCATTGTGTACTATCTGATTCCATTACTACTGATTACATTACTAGTACATTGGTACTAGGTTTTGTAGCTAAAAATTAATCTTTACATTTAATATTTGTTTTTAATTTAAGATGGCGCGTACTAAATCTCTAAAAAAAAGAAAGGCGATCATTTAGGGGAAAATATGCTTCGAGCTATTCAAATGCACAGAAAAGACAAGAGCTTGAGAGAAAATCTGCACAAGAGTGCAATGTGTATTATACTACGTTGTTTCGATAAACATATACAAAAATATAAGAACATAGATGATGCATCTTTTACCAGGTCTAAGATTTACTCCTAACTACGAAGTTAATAGAACGTTTACATCGAACAAAAATAGCGCTGAAAGAGTATATTGAAGAATGTGCTTTGAAGTTTTACGGCTTAGGCTCCAAAGTTTTGCGCCGTATTGCTTTACTGATGTACTATGATAGGTTCTTGAATAAAATAATTTTTTTTTGTTTAAATATTGTGTTTATTTCGATAATTCCTTGAATTTGATATAGTCAAGATAATTGTAAAAAATGGAGATTCTGATACTCTATCTACAATATTTAAAAGAAATCACAATCGATCAAAAAAAAATTACGGATTTTGAGAAAAAAGTTTCGTAATTAGTTACAACCTACCTTTTTAACTCTGCTCAAAGCATAATAGGTTAAGGCTTTTTTAAGTTTATTATCCTACAAACAACCATTTTATCTCAGCCCACGGTATGATAGGTTTAGGCCTTGACAAAGTTTATTATTAAACAAGCTACCTTTTTAACTCAGCTTTTACAAACCTTATGATCAAAAAACCAGCCTTTTTGACTGAACAAATATTTTTGTGGCAAGACTGTACAAATATTTTTGGGACAAGACTGAACAATCATTTCACAGAAAAGACTAGAAAACAAATTCAGAGAAGATTGTAGAAAAAATAAAGAGAAGACTGTACAACTATTTCTCAGACAGTACTGTACAGAGATTTTTCAGACATGACTGTATAAAAATTTTTCAGACTACATAGACTGCACTTTTATTTCTCGACCAACCTGTTTTTTCCGACCACAATGTTCAAACTTTTTTATTTTTTTGACTAATGCTCCTCCAAAGCCAACAGCTAATGCTCAGGGCTAAAAATATGGCTATATATATTTTTAGACCAATGTAACTTACTTTCAGCCAAAATCCAAAAAACTTTTTTGACCAACTTATCACAGTATAAAAATAAAAACAACTAGTCTTTGCAACACATTATTCTTGGCCAACTTTGTTTGTAAAATTTTCAGATGTCGACAAACCTTTTTGTTTTTTGATCAACCTAACACTTTCAGAGTACACATTTTTTTATTTTCCCTACCTACTAATTTTCAGACAAGACTGTACAGTACCCGGCAATAAATATTGCACATCGACCTTTGGAAAGAGACAATCGGCTAATTTCGGCTTCGTAGAGCGTTATCTCTGTCGCACAGTACCTATGTGACGTTTGACAGTCGTTGTTCAAGGTGATTGGTGAACAACGACTGACAAAAATGTATAGACTACACTGTACATACTTTCAATTTGTCGATCAACCGTTTTTGCTGACTAGAATGTTCAAACTTTTTTATTTTTTTGACCAAAGCTTCGCAAAAGCCAAGAGCTTCAGCTCTGACCTAAAAATACGGCATTTATGCAGTTAAGAATATTTTTAGGCCAACTTTTATTTTCAGCCAGACAACTTTTATTTTAAATCTTTTGGACAACTTATCACAGCATAAAAACAACGAGTGTTTACATCACTTTGACCAATTTTCTGACGTTTGACAACCTTTCCATTTTTTAATGAACCTAGTTTTTTTAGACAAGTAATGGTTTTTTACAAACCACATATTTTTCAACAACGCTGAACTAAGTTTTTTTTTCATTTTTTGACAACTTTATTTCATTCCGACCACACTGTACATTAGATTACAGACTGTATTTTTTTTTGTTATCAGTGTACCGATTTTTCAAGCAAGGATGTACAAGTTTTTTTTTTGTTTTTCGTCAAATTTATTGATTCTCGCTGAAATAGTCTGAAAGACATGTTTAATTTTTTGACAAATTCGTTTTTCAGACAAGACTACAGACATTTTTCAGACAGGATAGAAACATTTTTCAGACAAGACTGTACCAACATGTTTTCCGACAAGACTACAATCATTTTTCAGACAGGATACAAATATTTTTCAGACAAGATTGTACCAACATGTTTTCCGACAAGACTACAAACATTTTTAGACAAGACTGCACCAACATTATTCTGACCATACTGCACGCTTTTTTTATTCGACCAACCTGAGTACAATTTTTTTTTATTTTTTTTTTTTGACTAAATGAACTTTCTTTCAAGACAAGACTATATTATATATATATATACATATATAGTACTAACATTTTTAAGACCAAACTGCACAGAAAATTTTCAGACATTAACGAACAAACATTTTTGGACAAGACTGTACAATCATTTTTAAGACAAGACTGTACAAACATTTTTCAGACAAGACCTCAAACATTTTTTTAGACAAGACTACTGACATTTTTCAGACAAAACTGTGCCACAATTTTTCAGACAAGACTGCAATCATTTTTTAGACAAGACTGTACAAACACTTTTCAGACAAGACTACAGACATTTTTCAGACAAAACTGTACCAACATTTTTCAGACCTGATATCACAAACTTTTATTTTTCGACCAACCACTTTTTTTTTCTGACAAAAATGTACAAACTTTTACCAACCTATCGCTTTTTCAAAGACTGAACAAACATTTTTTTTTTTTCGACCAACCTTCTTACATTAATTAAAAGAAAACTAGTTTCATTTTTTGACCAACAGACAGACAACACAAGTATAATCTTTTTTTTGACCAACCAACCTTTTTTCAGACTACACCGTAGAAGCATAAATAGACTGAAAACAACAGACGAAACCAGTAGTAACCAACATAATTTTGGTGTCATCATCATCGACATTATTTCAGCCGAAAGACGTCCACTATTGGATATAGGCCTCCCCCAAGCGCCTTCACAACGACCGATCCTGTGCCTCTTGCGTCCATCGGCATAATTATATATAAGTATGCGAAAGAGATGGAATTACAGAGGAAAACAAGATCTTAAGAATTATCCCGCTACAGTGGTACCTGTAAATGAAATTAATAAAATTAAATAAGCTTTTGAATTATTTAAAAAAATTGCTGAGCCATTTATTTTAAATGCCAATCTGGCAGTATCATTTTTAATACCTATAGCTATTAGATACAAAATATAAAACAATATCTAAGTTCTACTTATTGATAACAATTATAAACAGATTCTAGCTTGTCAATGAACAAGGAACTCATTATTCTTACAATTTTATATAAATTATAAAATGGTTCGTTTTACTAAGTTTAGTGTCTTACTGTATTGACAAATTCAATTTAACATCTCAATTCACAAGCAGGAAGAGGACTAAGGGAGCTTATTATTATCAAAGTCAACACTTTGTTTTGTTGTTTAAGTTCACACAACACAGCACCAAGCTCCATTTTGAATATGCTAATGTCAAAAATGTTGGCTACATATAACTACTGATTACTTTTATTGTTTACACTATTGTCTACTTGGACACTTTCACTTATTGCACTTTCTTTAACTTTAGATTCATCTACATTATTTTCTTCAATGCTACCATTTTTTTCACTGGACTCAACATAACTAACTTCTATTTCAGGTGATTCGTTCTTACTTAGATTTGTCCTCGCATCTATGTGGCTGCTATCTTTGCTTTCTTTATTGTGATCATCTCCGTCATCACCAGCGTCGTCGTCATCATCATCACCAATAGCTAGCTCTTTTTCATCAACTTTATCAGGAGAATCTTCAGAGGGCTCATAAGAATGTTTTTGAAGTTTCTCAAGCCACGTCTCCATAGACTTGCCCTCTACTTCACCCTTTACTATGACGGGGTATATGTGCGTATGAATAAACTCGTGAATTTGGTCCTCAACATCGGACCAAGTCAAACTATCATGGCTTTCTTTAAATTTAGCATCGTATCTGTCGTAGTGAACCTAAAATAGGCAGAAATATTAAATTAGGAAGAATAAGGTTCTAAGGCTATGGAGCATTGCATTAGAATTCAGTCAACAAAATTCTGGCGATGGCATGGAGCAGTATAAATTACATTGTCAACACATAAAATAGAGAATTAAACCACACGAAATACTAAATGTCTTGTTAATACACTGCAATGATGTTTTTTTTTAAGGTGGGAAAAATCATCCAATGAAGAATCTCAAACCAATGAGACTCTGTAAAGGTAAAATTAAAAAATAAAATATTTTTTTAATACTCGAATATATGCACGAAACGACGCATGACAATGCATGGACGAAATTAATTTCTTAAGTTAACGTCAGCTGAGCGAGTCAATGATAGTTGTACGTCGTTGCGTGCTAACTGCCTACAGGTCAGTCGGTCCGGATGACGGGACGGCGAGCTATCCACTGCTCGTCGTCACCTATGGTGGCTAGAAATCGAGATCGTAGCACATTTATTACCGACTTAAAAACATGAGCCATACATACCGTATCAAGTACAAGACCGAGGCCAGGCGCGGTGGGTATCATGACCTTTTCCTTGGCAAAAACCTTCTCAAGTATGGAACTGTCAGTGTGACCGCGTACCACTGCTATTGCTAATCCAACCATCTTGCGTATTTGATGCAACATAAAGCTCTGACCCTGTATATAAAAAGACACAACTTTAGCTATCATCAGGATAAAGGTGACATAGCATATGAGGAGATTCCAGGGGAGTGACAATAGGGTCCTGATACTTGTGAGAGCGTCCAAGAGCTATTCTTTAAAACCTAGGGAATATCTCATTCATCTGGCATAGCTTTTCTTTACAATTTTATATTTTTATTTGAATATTAGTTTTCCCCAATTGTGGAATATATAATATAATTACTTTTGGATTATCGGCTAGTTTTTTATAGATATTAGAAAATGTAAAAGTAAAGTGCAAATATAAAGATTCGAAATTTATTTGAAAGAAGAAAAAAAAATTCTATCTTACATTTATTGGTGATATTAACAATAACATACCTTCACTAGCAACACAGCAAATTCCATATCTGAGTCAACAAATACTCTGTCTAAAGTGAAGCCCATCATGAATCTTAGTGATGAGGGATCTTGGAAATGTCTGAAACAAATACTCTAATTAATATAATTATGCCACACAATGAACTATTCAATGAGTTAAAGGATGAACCTACAATGGAGACAGTCTACCTAAACATTAATAAGAAAACATCTACTTAGTACGTTTTTTTATGGTAGGTAAAAATCATCGCAAAGCATGAGGTGGGAAGATGAGCTTAAACTGACAGCAGGTCCAAAATGGAGAAGGGTTGCTAGAGACAGAGTACAATGGAAACTGTTAGAGGAGGCCTTTGCCAAAAGGCACACTGAACTCAAAGATATTTTATAACTAAAGAGACAACTACAACAAAAGAAAGAAGAAAGAAGTTCAGCATAAGAGGCTTATTATTATTATTATAAAAATCATCGAATGACAAATCACGCCCTTGGGCGGAGCGGGAAACAGTGTCAGACTCTTACTGACTAAAAAACCCTACCCCATTCCTTCCTTGCCTTATTCCCAGGCCCTGGTGTTACGCTCTCGCATCAACCCTTGGCCCAGGAGGCTTCGACCCCGTAGGGCCTCTACAGTTGCTTAGTTTGTAGTACAATAATTATATTTGACTATTGCCTGTTGGTGTGGCAGCTAGTCGCCTTGACTGCTATGCCGGAAGTTGTGGGTTTGAATCCCGCCCAGGATAAATGTTTGTATGATGACCACAATCATTTGTTCTGTTGTCAGGGTGTAATTTATCTATAATATATATGTATTTAGAAATATATAAGTAGTAGTATGTTTATAACTTGTCTAGCACCCATAACACAAGCTCTGCTTAGCTTGGGACTAGACAATGTTGTGTGACAGATGTGGAATATATTATATTATATATATTTAAACTCACTTTTTTTCTGTAAAGTTGTGATAACTCTTGGTGCCCTTATAAACTGATAGAACCTTGTTCATTTGTTCTTTTTTTTCTTCTGTTATCCTATACTGCCGTCTCTCTTCATCTGTGGATAAACTAGGCTCCAACACATATGTGGGAAGAGTATAGCTGTATGTTCGAGCATTGCACTTTGATTTAGAGTTGAATTTATTTGTTACTCTCTTCACACAGAAAACTTTTATAGATTCTGGCAATCTTTTATTTATTTCTGCTACATCTACTTCAAGAGCTGGGAACAAAAAAACAAAATATTGCTATAAAAAGAAATCACAGTCCTGCAGTGCTACTTTCACGAGTTCTAAACGCGATCCAGTTTACGACCTAAACTGAATTGTTTAAAAGATGGAGCTATATAGGATATATATCTCGCTCGCAGGACTGACGTTTTAAAAACCCATTCACGACTTCGATCTTAGCGGCGCGGTGGCAGGGCGGTTTGAGTGGCGTCGACCAATCGCCTAGCGAAATATCCAGAAAAGTATTTACAGTACGCGGCAAATAATTTGCACCATTTGGACCTCGGCTACGATTGGGACTCGAAAATCAAGGTCAACCTTTATAATAATTTAACTATATGGCGAAAACTATAACCGATTTTCGGGTTTCAATCGAAGTGGGAGAGCTGTGATGAGGGCAGTGGTGAAAATTTTTGGTTCTAGGACATGCCGATTGCCTGACGATATTGTTCTTCACCATTTTTTTGTGAGCAGTGGTGATAAAATAAATTACACTGGAAATGATTACACTTGTAAAGTCAGAGTCATTACAACTCGACCACCACTGCTCCCTACCATGGGTTATTAATTTGAAGAATACTAACGTAGCTTAAGGGACACAACCTGTCGGGCAGCAGACACACCCTTGTCCGTCCGAGAGCTCCTTTGAAACTGGGTATTCTGTTGATTATTGAAATCATCCTCCGTCACGTATTTAGCTTCCATTAATGCTCTTAGTAAGTCCTCCTCTATAGTTCGTACACCTGGGTTACTGAAAGAAAAGATATTCAATTTTATAACTTTCCCTTCTTGGTTAAAGGGTTTTTAAAATATAAGGAAAGATATGTTGCGAACTAAAATCGCACATGTACATTGCCTGTAGTGACTGATAGACAAAGACAGGAATGTGTGCGATCGTCGCGACCAATGTAAAATCATGACAATCGTCACAATTTCAGCGGTCCTAGCACGAGACGCAAGTCACCTATTTAATATAAGCTCTATAATTTAGGTGTTTTCAAGGATAGAGTGAATAGACTCTTAATAAACTAGTGCGCCTCACCATCAACGATCACTGCTTACCATCTGGTGGGATTGCAGTCAAGCACTAAACTAGAGCAATAAAAAAAAAAAACAAAAACATATTTTGAACACGCCCATGCTAGCATCTGCGATAGCCTCAACTGTAAAAGAGTTCCTAATTAAGGTTGCAACAGAGAATTAAGAGTTGTAACTCACCGTTGCATGCCATAATAATCAACCCCGCAGTAGCCTAAAAGTAGCGCCATTTTCTTTTTCTTAATCCGTTCAACAGGTCTCTCACAGACTTTCTTCTGCTCTGTTTCCCCATTTTCGTTCTCATTATCTGAATGTTGCCATTGTCGTTTCATAAAACGCTTCTTAAATCTTGTCATGTTTTTGTTCGGAACTATATCTTGTGTTTCTGTAGGACTTTCTGCTTCAATTTTGTTTTCTACTGTTGCTACTTCCATGGCTGATATAGGACGTACTTGCAATACTGCAAAAAAACAAGTAAGGTTAATAAATGAACTAGAAATTTACCTGCTATGTTACATGAATTTTGTTATTGTTTTTGCCTAATTTGCTTAAATGAAAATTGAAAATATTTTTAAAAGTAATTTATGTAATCCTCTTTGCGCCGTTTTCAATGCTGAGGGGGTCGTAACCTCGTCGAATAACTTTTTTATGGACTATCATGTAATAGGTTCGACTATGTTCATAAGAATATTTTCATAAAAACTTTCAACCACCCTAAAACCCTAGCATTGCAAACAAGATCATCTTGGATAGTGCTCAGTTTGTTGGTTTGTGTTGCGGCTACAGGGGATGTAAACCACGTACCAAAAAAACCAAGGTGGCCTTGGTTGGAACACGGAACGTGTTGTTCCGTGTTCCAACCAAGGCCACCTTGGTTTGGTTTATGTTGCGGCTACTTGGATGTAAACTCCGCGCAAACACGTTCGAAATTTAATCGCTGTATTTGGGAATACGCGCTTCCCAACCAAGGGCGTTGAAGGTCATGGTTTACATTAATTATGCCGTTTGACGTTATTCACATTGCCGTTTGGCGTTAGGCGATAACACAAGCAAATTTCAAGTGTGGCCACCCACTTAACGCGTTAAAATTATCGTGGGCAATGCCGTTAGGCGTTAATGAGGCCCCAGCACCAAACGATCGCGTTAAGTCGTGGCCACACCTAACGTTAACATCGATTATCACGATAATTCTCGGCATTTCACGGTAGTATGGCCCGGTCATAATATTTTAATCCCAAAAATCAGACTCGCCTGCTCAAGAATTTTTCTTAACAAATGCTTATTCAATCCAATATTGCTTTACATAAAAACCAAACAATCAACCAGACTCGAGTTTAGAAAAAAAATTGCAATAAATGAAAGCAAAAACAAAGATTTTATTGAATTACTAGCAACCAGCTACAGCTTCACACGGGTGCAATGCTGATATTATATATATTATGGATGCATTATACTTATAAAGCTTCCTCTAGAATCACTATCTACAAAAAAAATCTGCATCAAAATCCATTGTGTAGTTTTAAAGATCTAAGCATACATAGAAACAGACAGCAGGAAGAGACTTTATTTTATACTGTGACATTAACTTTTTTAAAACCTTTATTTTTTAACAAGAGTACTCTCAGCTTGTCAAATTAGAATGAATATATTATAAATTAAATAGATATATTATATTATGTATAAATAATAAATAAGAGAAACTAAATGACTGACACATCAACACAAAACCAGAACTATACTTTATAATGTCAGCAAGCAATATAGAAAGTTTAAAAAAAAAAACAATTTCTAAGAACAGGGGAATATTATTTTCTGTGCCCTAGTAAATAAAAAGAGTTTTCATTATTCATTTTTCATAAACATGACATTCCATTCTGGGATAAAGCCTGCAACTCCATCATCCCTTGCTTGTAGAGAATGCAAAATATTACACTCCGAACAACCAGCAAAGTCCCATGGTATATGATCAACCACAACAAAAAGAATATGCCCACGATAAAGGAAGAAATCCAAAACGGAACTTTGAAATACCAGGAAAAACTAAAGAAGCATCCAAATACCTTAGCAACACAGTACACAGTCCGTAGCTACATTGATTTATTTATTGCCAATTTACACCACACATAAATTTTATGCATATATTAATGGATAGCGATAAGCACACAAAACATTTTAAGAACAACAAATAATCAAAGAAAAGAAAATGAAGTGTCTCAAGTGAAAGGACATCATTTGGATAGATGATGAGGAGAAATTCCCAATGGGGTGCACTTAAACTGACAGAGAGCACTCATTAAAGCTTAAATTGGCAAACACTGATCACATATATGGCACAGAATTTTTTTTTTCAAAACTACCTTCAATATACAATGTCAATCATTATTTTCCTAGCATAGCAACTAGCTTAAGGTCAGCATCCAATATTATTATATCCTAACCAACTGCAAAGATCTCTACAAAACAGTTACTAAGCAAAACAATACTCTTTCAGCTCTTGAGCCCCAAGCAAATGCCGCTCACCTTTTGTCTTCATCATTACATAGTATAAAACAAAGTTGCCTGTTCCTATGTATGCTTAAATCTTTAAAACTACGCAATGGATTTTGATGCAGTTTTTTTTTAAAGATGAAGTAATTCAAGAGGAAGGTTTATGTGTATAATACATCTGTGCCCGTGCGAAGCTGGGGCGGGTCGCTTAACTTATTACAGTATTCAAAATGTTAAAATACAATAGGTGTGCAGACACCGGGATACTCTTGGGGTTTAATGAATTTAATAGATAGATAGTCATAATTTCTGGTGTCAGAGCACCTGTGACCACTGACAAAGAACTATTGTACAAATGACAACCCAAGACTAAAATGAGGCTTTAAACAATATCCGGAAATTTCTTTGGTTTACAGTAACAAGAGTGTTAGTTTTTCACGCAAATGAAGTCACTGATATGTCAAATTACAATTCATAAGGTGCAACTGCTTATTTTACCAAATAAATATAATAAAATACAATTACAAATAATGTTTTATTTGTAATTGTAAACCAGTCATTTGGTTTTCATACGTAGTATTTTTATACCATTTTCCAAAAGGCATAGTATACGCAAATAAGTTGAAATATTCGGAATAGTTACCTACGCGCAGCCCACTTCTGATTGAGGCGATCAATACTAACCACCCTAGCGTTCGCACACCTATTATATTACTATTGTATCTCTAATGTGGGTATAAAGAATTAATTATGAGTAATTTCTCTTTTGCAATAGGTACGATTAAATTACTTTGATTATTCATTTACTTTTTAAGGTAACAGGCAGCATGATAACTTTTATCTGTGATTGAAATTGTTTTCACAGTAAGTTGGATCTTTGAGATCACAGAGGTTAAATGTACCACTCTCTCCAAGGTATTTTTTTTTTGTTATCAATAAGCTTACGGCACAAAACTAATCAGAGAAACAAAACAACGTGATACAAAACACAATAATCATTTTCTAAGCACAACAAATTATATGCCGACAATTCCCATGTGTGTTTTTACCTGATCTAATGGGATGTCTCGGCAGATTCTGTCTCAAAGTATTTACGAATAATCTGAATATGGTGACGGACATACCTACAATTGAAAATTGAACTGTTAATTACAAAAGATCACTTAAAAAAAACTTGGCAATTAATTTAAAGATTCGTGAACTCTTCACCACTGTCAGCCATTTTGGTTTGAATTTGCCATTTTGCATTTTACTAGTGTTGGGCGTTGGCAGGTGGTACAGGCGCAGGCGTGGTTTTAGTTATAGCCACAGTTATAGCCATAGATATAGTTGAGTACACCTCTAAACCGTAAAAATTGTATTTGAGTTATTTCCGGTTTTTTAAATTATTTTACTACGATAATTTTATTACTATGACTATTCAATAAAAAACTATTTGATCGAAGTGAAATAGTATCTGTTTAACTGTTATCGTCTTACACGTCTACTATTTTATGAAAAACTTTTGATACTGGGTCAACTTTTTTTACAGAAGGCTTAGATTCTTATTTATTTAATCTTCATGCAATAAAAGGAACAAAGGAAGAGTTTCCACCAAACAATAACTTATTTTATCATCACAGACAACGTATTATGCAAAAGTACTGCAGTTATACATACATACATACGACTATTATAGACAAATCAAAAGAATCTTGACAATGAACAGCTAATATACAGCGCATGTTTCGTCCTGGCTTAGCGCATGCGTACCTCAGTAATGTATATGGGGCAAGGCTCGTAATTCAGCATGGGTTGACGCAGTGCTCATAAAATGAGGGGTGGAAGTTCGGAACGTTTGGTCGTACGGCCTTCTCGTCGTAGAGGAGAAACGCGTGCCAAACTTACGCGATATATCACCGTTATACTAGCCACTTTGTTAGGTGGTGGTGGCTCTGCTCTACTTTTCCTCGTCCCGCTGTATGCTGATCCAGCATTAAGTGCCCTAGCAGCTGATTTCGATCCAGTGCCAGCAGAGTGCGTAACGGAGAGGCGTGATGACAGACTCGGCTTGGACAATTGCACTTGGGCTTCATGCAGAGAAGGTTGTACCAGTGACGCGTATAAATGTACACAGCTGCACGTGAAGTACAAAGCTCACTCTGAAGAATGGCGTCCGGCTGTCCTATTTGTCAATATAAAAGGATGTGGCTATCCACCTATGGTTGACTGTGAGAATTTTACGACGAGCTACGGCTATGTCGGTGCGAGGTACCCATGTTTTTGGTCGCGAGCTGATACGACGGTGGTGATACCGCGTTGGTCGAGAGGAGAGCAAGTGGCTACGGTGACTAGGACCTTGGCTGTTCCACTGTTCATTTCTGGTTGCGCTGGCATAGGCTTGTGTGCGCTGCACTGCGAGTGCAAGCCACGCCGCCGCCGCCGCCCTCCACGTCGCCCCCCGCGTTTGCCGACGCTTTCTCCCGATGACACATCAGTCTACCGATTAGCTTAGTATAAAAAAATCAGCACAAATTATATTTTCGATAGTGGGAATGTAAATAAAAATAAGTATATATGTGTAAATATATATGAGAGCAGCTGCCTGCTACCAATATTTTATTTCATATTCATCAAACAAATTTTTGAGAGTATAAGAGAAATGGCAAATCATTGACAATTTTAAATATTTATTGTAAAGATGCCAATAAAGAGTAAAAACAATCATGAGTTTCCTTTTCCTGTTGTTTTTTTATATAAGACTTTTATGGCCCAAGAAATATTGTTGTAGTTGCTCTAGGTAGCAATACTTAAATTTTCGGCTGAGAAAAGTAAGCTAGTCAAGCTAGTTTCGGCCCATATTCCTTCGTCATCCAACTTTCATCAAGGTGTAATTTTCGAGGTTACGAAAGAAAACCAATAAATAAAGAAGTAAAATATTTATTTCAAGGTTTATAATGTGTCTTTATCTTAAGTTTTTAGAGGTACAAAATAATTTTCATATTCAGTTCAGTCCAATGCCAATGTATACTACATATCCTTCAGTCTTCGAACAATCATTAATTTTCTACATTGATAAAAATGTACTTTTAATTTTATAATCATATTTTGGAGCTATGTATTTGTTTTATAAACTATAGATAATTTACATTGCGAATCTTGGAGAGGTGTAGGATGGAAATGCAATGAAAATTTTCTATTATTTTAAGCAGATTTATATTTTCTTAACATGGGTAGACTCAACTATTTGTCGATAACTTATTTATGAAACTTACGAAGAAGGACGTTATTTCAGTATTACAAATAAAAAAAAGATGACCGTAAAAGGAGTTAGAGTTGCGAAAAAATGTTTCGGTTTCTTAATTATCGACAAATTGTGAGTTTTTAAGGCAGATTTAATTAGGAAGCTTGGTTTACTAGTACTATAATATCAACATAATATTACATTTTGAAGGAATAACAAATACAAGCTTGTGTAGCAAATGACGACAATTTAAATACAATAAACGAGTATAATTTAAATATGAAACACATAAAATACTCAATAGTTTTGGTAACTTAATTTCATTAGGCTTTTAAGTCTGACAATTTACACAGAGAGTATTAGTATTAGTCGTATGTTACAACCGACATAATACCAAATTGTCATTAACTATGAAGCCTCTAAATGCTGCTTATAGTATTGATGGAGTTCTATCAACATTTGTGAAGTTGTGAATATAGTATCTGATGATATCTCACCATTAACCTCTTGAGTGAATAGGCTCTTAATAAACTAGTGCCCCTTACCATCAACGATTGCATCACTGCTTGCAATCAAATGGGATCGCAGTCAAGCACTAATTTATTACAACAAAAATAAAAAAAAATATAAAAAAATTCGACAATTGTTTTCATGTCATATTCCCCAGGGTCGTGTGCGTGCGACTGAGTGTAGTACACGGCAAACAACTTAAACCAAAATAACCGTCATTATTATTGTTACGGGCAGCTCCCCGCGTCGATCGAGACCAGAAAATCTGTTACTCCGTATTCAAGGTCGAGAGCTATTTTGGTTCAACTTATACGCGGGGTATCGTGCTTCAATCACGACAGAACAAAGAACTGCCAAGATTGAAATTCTGGACGTGAATGTGGAACCCTGGCGGAATGAACTGAGGAATATTTGTTAAAGGTTAAAGATAGTTCACTTATTATGTTTAGATTAAAATTTTAATAACAGTATTTGCTTCTATTAATCAGCAGTACTAATCAAAATGTAAAGAAAAATATCTATCATTAGCTGCATAGAGGCCAAATAGTTGATGCAGTCTCTTTTTAGAACAGTAATAAGAGTAATTTCAATTTGAAGTAATTACGAGACCACTTATAAACCCGCATAAAAATTACTTTTTAGGAGCGAAGGGAATATTCTTCATGATCTTTTGAGGGTACATAAATAATGAACGGACTGTCGCTGCTAACGCCTTAGGTATATTTGTAGAAGCATTTATGTAGGCTTGTATAGTACGACCGTTCTGAAGTTAGCTTTGTGAACTTTAGCGCTTGTACGATACGGCAGTCGGGTCTTGGCGCGTCTGAAGTTAAACTCTGCGAATTTCAGCGCTTGAAAACTAGTAAAAAAAATAAATGGTTTAAACAATAAATGCAATTTGCAGTAGTTATTGCTGTTAAAACTGTATTGCTATTTTTTTAAACCTTTATTTTTATACGAGTTTTGAAGCGCTAAAATTCGCAGACCCTAGCTTCAGATACGCCAAGATCCGACAGCCGTACTGAACACGCGTAAAAAAAAAATGGCATTAGCAGTTGTTATTGCTGTTAACAACTTCACTCGCCAAGTTAGAACAGCCGTAATGTACAGTCTGGGCTCCAAATTACAAAAACCACCTCCTTTGAAAACTTTTAAAGGGGTGGGTTAGGTAAATTGGGGCACAAACCCTACATACTCTCTAGTCGCCTATTATTAAATATCAGACTTTCTACAGAAGGCGTTCTACACAGACTTCAAAGTCGATGTTCCTCATGAATGGTTATGGACAATAACATACATACCTAAGGCATAGTCAGTGACGCCTGCACATTATCGTTCCCTCTTTGATTGAGGACATCACAACTGACAATAATTATGACTATAAAGATATAATGACTGACAGTTACAATAAACCTGTATCCCTTTTTCGCTATATCAAGATTCTAAAAATCCTTAAAATAAGGTATTGAACTAAAATAATGTGGAGTGATATGACCAAATATATGATGAACCGTCGTAAAAATTAACTCAATGTCATTGTCAATATATAAGTTAACGAATCGAGTGTCAACTGTCACTGGTTAATTAATACAGGTTTAACATCACATATTTTGTCATATAACAAACAATTCTTTTTACAAAAAATAAGTGAACATGGAACGGAATCTTACAATTCATCAATAAAAACATTAAAAAATAACTTAAACAGTGCACTAAAATGAGCAATAAAAAAATGTTTACAACAAGATTCTATTCCATACCACAATCCGAAAATTCTTTCTGCTTATAAAAGTTATCTATGCCTCCGTAAGATTCTAAATTCGAAACATAATATATGGCGGGAACAATATGGCTTCTCGGTTCCAAACCGCTTTCGTTGCAGTATTTATAACAAGATTTTAGTGCTTGCGCAGTGTGGATGTTTACATTCTGCATTTTTAATGAAAATGGCTCTATGAACACGCGATATAGCGTGCCCGACTGAAGCTATGTGTAAAATAAATAAAATCTACATAAACATAACGCTTACAAGCAGAAAGAAATATACAATATAACAATAATTTAAAAAGTACGTAATCACAACCGCTCTACACCCAAAACAGCAAAATAGACACAATCAAATTAATTTATTTTATAACACGACTCGCATTTACAAGAAATTGGCATAATTAACTATAAAATTGCTATTTCGGATACAGTATTACAAAATATACTATTTATTAGATACATTAAGGTGAAATTGAGTTTAAAGACGGAATGTTTTTGACAACGATTCGGGAAATGTCGTTTTTTGACCCTGGTTTTTGATTGCATTATTGGTGTTGCAAGTTGTTGATGCAAGTTGGAGCCAATTTTTCAATAGTCGGATAACTTCTATTCTATTTTTATTAATTGCAATTAAAGCCGATAACGACTATTCTGCCAATGTGTAAAGTAAATTGGAAAAGCAAATGAGAATATTATTATTTCAGAAAATGGAGAGGGACAGTAACTGTAGGGCAAACATTTTTCGTTAAAAATACAAGGACAAAACAATTATATAAAACAATTTAAAATTGTTGCAACAACCACTCAAGAACAATTAAAACTATCAAAACACACGTGCTAACCAAGAAACCAGTGGCGAGAATCCCATCAGATAACTTTTATCAGAAGAAAATATGGTTATTTGACAGCTGTCAAGCCGCCATTTTTATTCTTCAACTAACAGTAACCGACTGCTGAAAAATCGGCTCTAAATTCAACATACTATAACTATAACGGCTATTGGCGTTCAATCTGAAAGCACAATATTCACTGTTCTGTCTAGAAAATGCTCTCAAAACCGGTCTTTGAAACAAGAGACGGCCTCCACGAATCAATCGTCCTTATAATTCCACGATTCCATCATTATAACAACGTATATAATACAAAAGTTCTAACTAACATAAATTAAGAAAACAATGATTGTCAAAGGATACTGTTGCAATCACGTAAGTGAAATCTTACAGTATTATTTAAGGCAGTCATTATCCAATACTAGATTGACAGGACATGGCGGGGTGGTTGCTTTTTACTTCAAAAAAGGGGGGAACAAACCAATTGTGCTGAAAAGATATTATGATAGACCCAATGCTGCGTTAAGCGGACAGCCACAGGGTCATCCGCGCTTGCGGTGGTCCCCGTACCGGAATATTACCTGCGCAGTGTCGTAAGATCAAAACGGTGTGCATGTTGTCGTGTCGATGGAGGTAGTTTAATGTATTATTTCGTAGCAAAACCGCAGCGAGAGGAGCCGTCTACTCAACGCAACGTTGGAAATCAGATAGGCTCTCGCTCTATACTGACTGAGCTACATTTGGTTAGACTACAAGTCTGCCCCCACATCGTTGCTAGACAGATTGATACTATAGCCACCTACACCCACTCATGTCATGACAACCATACACTTCATAAGTCAAAATCACCATTAAAAAAATTTAAATGCTAACTAGCGCGTACTTTGCGTTTAGTAGCTAATTCGAGATTTGGTGATTGACCAACAATTTCTCACTAAATAATTTAGGAAATGCATAATCGAGAAGTTTTTTTTTGTTTACAATGTTGAACATGTTGTTTGAGAAAAATAAAAATAGTAAGATATGGAAACTGTATCGAAATTAAAGAATTTTGTATAATTTGTTATGAATGGTTAATTGAAGTAACAGACGCAAATCATAAAAGTTTGAGCGTCCGTCATTTACTTTTAAATTGCTTTTCAAATCAGTTACTATTCACGGATTTTTTGTAAAGCTCAACATTTCAACAGTACTAATCAAGCAATATTTACTTCTCAATCATTTATTGCTATGTGATAATATAATTTATTGCATTTGGACATGATATTATTGTTTAATAATTGAATAATACAGTAGCCATAGACAGCATTTATTAAAGTTAATCAAGGAGAAAGGGTAAAAGCTTCAATGGTATAAATATGCACCACTAACGAAACCATTGAATACGAAAACGGAATAAAAAATAAAAAGGCGGAGTGTTGATAACATTTTTCGTCCATGACACGCTAAAAAGATTCTATGAATTAAGTTGGTCACCCCTGCTAAACAGCTGTATAGCAGAATAGTGTAAAATTCTGCTATACAGTTGTATAGCAGAGGTGTAAAATTCTGTTTACGAAATTTTTCATTTAGATATAACTTTATATTGTGGACGTTTTTAAAGGTCTTAAAAAATATGTAACAAAATTTTTAATAGGCTATTCAAAGGGATTCGTTAGTTGTACATATTGGACCAAAACCCTACCCAATCTCTTTTGAAAATAGAAAATTATCATCAATCATAATAATATTATGTCCACTTGCACAATAGTAAAGCATAATCGTAATAATCAGCTACGCTTTTAAATAACATATTCTGGAATATGTATACTAACCTAAAGTATTGACTAAAAATACTTTCGATTCCAATAATAAATAAGAGTTAAGTATAGAAACGTACATTATTAAAATTTAAAAGCTAAAATCGAAAGTATTTGTAGTCAATAGTCTGTAGCCATGAATTTGTATGACTTCTGTATCTCGGCAGTGTTTTTTTTGGTGTATACAATTTTTTACACATAAGATTGAGTACTGAGTATATTATTTACTAATTCGTTGGTCTGGTATTCGCAATGCGAATTAAGAGGTCGTGTATTCGAAGCACAGCTTGAGAAATAGTCCTCGCGTTCCGAAACACTATGCCATCGCTTTTAGCGCGTTAACAAATCGCTGATGTATACGATTACGGTCTCTCGGAACAACTGTTGGTGCGCTAACATTGACGCCATCATGACTCGGAACGCTGGGATAACTAGTTTTTTTTTTAATCATCATCTTACTTTTAACTCCAGTCTGGAGGCGATCCGTTTATTGCATTTTTTTTTTATAATAAAAATCTTCCATTTTAAACGTTGATGAATGTTATACTACAACAAAAATCCTACAATTCCTGAATACAGACTTAAATAAAGACTAGACATGATCATAGAACCACTTGAGACATCTGTGAGGTGAGCCGGTACCTCTTGCGCTCAAGTTCAACATTGGTGTCCAGACCACGTTTCACAGCCATACTAGTTGACGGTTGGACGTCTAAGCTAGCTTCAACAAGTCTACGGGACCTGCAATACCTGTAGTCAGCCGCTGTGTTCACTCGTTGCAGGGTCATATCTACAGCGGTTGGTAATGTGTAGTAGTCTTGAACGTTGTTCTGAGGCACGTTGGATTCTTCTAGATCTAAGACTGAGTAGTTGGTGTCTGGTCGTCGTTCGACGGGTCGTTGGCGGTAAGAAGTGTCTACGTTCAGATGGCTTCGGGATGATGTGCTGCAAGTACTGGAAGCCGGTGACACGTGGAAGCTTGGTGACGTACAGGGTGTCTGGTTCGGAGATGTTCGAGCGCTACTGTAGCCTTGATCCAAATCTGACTCCACCGATGTTTCACGGGACTTCAAAATTTGCATCATCCTGTAATTTTAATTTAGTTTTGTTAATTTTTTGTTGCTGGTAATGGAATTTGGGTTTTTTGTGGTAGTGTTCAGGTATTCGCTTCGGTGTTATAACCAAGGAGGGACATCAACCGAAAGGGATATCGACCTTGCAGCTCTTTTGAGCGTCTTTTCGGCCTTTGATCATCATTAGAGAGTAATAATAGTACATTTAGTGACATTTAGGAGCCAACCTATAAAAGCAATCAGCGTTTTTGTTCGCTAAGAGAATCGTTTGTCTTGGTCATAGGCTACCTTCAGAATCAGCTGAATCAATTCCAATATTTTTTAAATCATGTCATATTTTTTCCCAAACATTAAAAGTTCACAAGTTGGGCATCACCGACTCTAAGTACAACTTAGCTGAGTGCGGGGGCAAAGCGACCGCTCAGTCACCCTGATAGCCCAGAGGCCATGTATTTGTGCGGACCAGGAAACCTATTACTCATCATGAAAAATCACAAAGTTTACTTTGTAACAATATAGATTCTTTACATAAAAATACTAGACACGTGTTTTGGGTTTCGCAATATTTTAACTAAAGTTATACAGTAAAAAGTGGGTAAATAGACAGTAAAAACTTTGATTAGGTTATTCACTTTGATACCATATTATTGGCTAATAAAACAACCACTTTTTAGAATAACAATCAATTAATAAATTGATATAGTTAAATGCTGTATATAATATTCAAATATTGTGAAAATATCTATTATGCTAGGTTTACACGCTTGCCAAGCCTCGGCCAACCGCCATTGTGTTTACGGTGTTTCCCCATTTATACAATGGCTACACAATGGCGATTGGCCGAGGCTTGCCAACGCTTGGCAAGCGTGTAAACCTACCATTAAAGGTTTGTTTCTATTCACCCTTAGTTTCTATACAACGTACCTCTGCAGCAGGCGCGCGATGGGCGCGACGGCGGCGGCCTGCCGCGCGGCGCGCGCCGCCAGCCAGGCGGGCCACGCCGCCAGCCCCAGCTCGGCGCGCGCGCACGCCACGCACGCGCACCCCACGTCCACGCACTCCACCACTTTGAGGCGCACGTCTATGAAAAACATCAAATATAAGCCGCGGGCAAAAGTTAGTGTGTGATACACTAACTTTTGCCCGCGGCTTCGCCCGCATGGTATTAGGGTTGGGGTTGGGATTTCAGGGATAAAAAGTCTATGTCCTATTCCGGAGTGTATCCTATGCCTGTGCCAAATTTCATCCAGATCCGTCCAGCCGTTTTGGCGTGATTGAGTAACAAACATCCAAACATCGTAATTTTCGCTTTAATTATTTTAAGATATGCCTACATGGGCACTTATAAAACGTCAGAAGCTAATACACGGTTCCAAACTGGTTGTTTCCTATGGACAAAAACCGGCAAGAAACTTATGTATATAGTATACTAGCTTCTGCCAGCAGCTTCACCCGTGTGTAAATAGGTTTCTCCATACAAACTTTGGACTTTGGATCCCCATTTCATTTCCTTAGGGAGTGATATTTTAGTTTCACCTTCATATTATTACTTTTATTGTAGCACAACGAAGCTGTAGATCGCAAAAGGAACAATTAATGGACATGGTGGGTTTCAGACAGCAAAAAACACTTTCTGAACAAGTAAAAAAAAACTAAATTAAAAAATATCCTCTAACTACATAGGTCATCAGCGCAAGACTAAGCAAATGCGTTAAAACTTACCAGACAAAGTCAAGTCCAAATAAGCCTCCAATAATTTGGCCCCATCTCTCTTGAAACGCCTCACGAACTTCGGATGCCTCGTCGTCAAGTCGCTATCTGTCACCACATATTGGGCCAACAGCGCCGCGTACGTCACGGGAGTTGGCGCCAATAGCCTCCAACGTACGTGTTGGCCCACCATCCATTCCAGCTGCCTGAATGTTTTACCACACAATTGGACCCCACTGATTTTGGACAAAGTTTTTAAGGTAGGCGCCCGACTGAATTTCTCTTCGCTTTTTGCTGTGGACAATTAGGATAGTTATTAGTAAGTCAAAGGTTACACAGAAATGCAAGGAGATATTTCAGCTGTCTTAAACTCTTCATCTCCGCACCGCTCTTGACGACGGTATACAATGCCCTTCACACCGCCAGAGACAGAAACAAGTGGATAAAGGTCGTGTGAGTAAAAGTGATGAAGCAGGAAGATCACAACCCTCCGCATCGAGAAATACGACGTAAGAATTGGGGAAAGAAACCCTTCTTCTCAGTCGGTACACTCTTGTCAGAGTGGTCGTGGTCATCACTGTGAATCACGACGAGTGATCATCTTAGTAATACGGCGCCATTCATTGCGAACTACAGCTTTTTGGTTACTTAGCTTCGGCCTTGATCTGGTTGGTCCATCTCGTTAGTGAACTACTACGTGGCCTGATTCGACCCTCAACTTTGCTCTGCACTACTACGACGAAATACATGGCCGAAGAAACTCCAAATGCGCGACTACACTGTGGATGATAGGCGCTGTCGTATGCCGAGTTTTTTTAAGAACGGATCTCTGTATATGATACTTCTAGCATCCGTCTTCAGCACCACATCTCTAACGCGTCAACTTTCTTATCAGATTCATGAAGAATCCATGTCTCCGATGCATACACAAGATGCTTAAACTGAGGGTCGTAAGATTGGAAGCTCGCCATGACGTCAACTTCAAGTCGTTCGTCGTACGAATTCCAACCCAACAGACCTTCCTAAAAGAGGACTTCTGGCCGAAAGGTTTCGTATATCGACGTTTCCGCGGACGGTTACACGACACCACGCAGCGCATTGCATTGCGTGCATAATTATAGTTTTTTTTTATTTTTTATTTTCCACAACTATACACACAACGCCGTCTAGTCCCAAGCTAAGCAGAGCCTGTGTTATGGGTACTAGACAACTGATAAATATACTTATATATTTCAAAATACATACATATTATAGATAAATTACACCCAGACCCAGAACAAATAGTCGTACTCATCACACAAACATTTGTCCTGGGTGGGAATCGAACCCACGACCTCCGGCATAGGTAGTAAGGACCACTAACCCCTAGAACATCAGGCCAGTCTATAGCATAGTAAATAAGTTGTTGTTTTACAATATGTATTAATTAGTTTATGAGTATTTTAAGATAAGTTTATGTATTTTTTTTCTATGCCTCCGTTGCCTGAAAAAAAATAATAAAAAATAAATTGATTATTATTAACTTAACCTTACGTACCTGCTAAACTCAAGCAAGCTAGAGCGACATGCGTCAGTCGGTCCGCCCTCAGTCTATGCGCGTCCATGAACAAATCTAGTTGTGCTACGGCCGAGTGTAGGGTTGCGATGCAGAGTCCCAGCTTCTTGGTGACATCGCGGAGTTGCTGTACTAAGGCGCCACGGAATTCCAACTGGAAACAAAAGAGAAATCTTTGTAAAACTAAATATGATAAATAGACCAGTTTGGGTAGACCTAGAGGCTGATGGTGAAACATGCCTAACCTAAGCTGTTTTTTTTTAATTGATATGAACTAATGCTTGGATGCGATTCCATCTGATGGTTAGTAGTGATGCAATCGTTGATGATGAGGCACACTAGTTTACTAAGAGCCTATTCACTCTAGCCTTGAAGACGCCTAAATTATAATCGGATGGGAAGAAAACAGCTGGCAAGCTGTTCCCAGTCCTTCACTTTAGTTAGAGATTCAACTCGTCTCACGTAAGTTTGTGGTTTTACTTGGACTTTGCCTTCCATGATATAGGTGCTCAACTACTCATTAAAAATATAAAATAGTATGTTTATAGAAGCCTTGCAGTTTTAATAGAGGTTCTGAATGACCACAATTTTTCTCAAAAACTTTTAAGAGTAAAAATAAATATATAGTGTTTATTTCCTGGAACAAGGTTTGTGAAAAAATCGAGTAAATCACGGAATTACCGAATGCCAATAGAGCTTTCAGACGTTATCTCTCTTTTTTCGCGTTGCCCCTTCATCAAACATCGCGTTAGATGAAGCAGCAATCTTTTAAATCATGCTAGACGTTGACGATAGGCGAGTGAGGAAGGCTAATTTTCTTGATTAATTAGTCAAAAAATTCAAATTTCATGAGAGTAAGTAAACTCTTTTATTAAGGCTATCAATGACGTCATCTAGCACACCAGGTCACTAAACCGCGGTTTACTTTCGTGACACTTCAGACATAATGAGAGTAGGCTAGTTCGTTACTTTAATCCTCCAACGTAACAGCCTTAAATTTAGGACGTGGGTGTATTTCTTTTGATAAACGTTCTTTGATAGATATGGAAATGAGAAGAAAGTATTAAGTGTGAATTTTGGCCGGATGTAATAACCAAAGATTTTATGGGTCATTCATTATTGTTTCAGCCGAAAGATGTCCCTATTTAGGGTTACCATATCTCAGGATTTGTCCTGAGAATTTAGGATTTATAGACTCCTCTCAGATTTGCAATTGGATTTTGCAAGTCATGAAATCTCAGGATTTTTAGGATAAAATATAGTTTACATACGAATAAATAATTTAACGGATTTAATGCTACAAGGTCGCGGGAAGCCGCTGTATGCGGACAGCACAGGACCGATCGTTGTGGAGATCCTTGGGGGAGGCCTATGCCCAGCAGTGGGCGTCGCTCGGCTGTCATGATGATGATGAATGCTACAAGGAATTCTCAGTAGAGTAGTTGACTAGTAAGTAAACTTTAAACTTATGTTCATTAAAAGCGCGCTCTGCTGTTCCTCAAAGAGTTGTCAGCTAACCGTAGGGACTCTGCAAAAGGGTCGAAGCCTACTGCGACCCCGGTCTGGTTTCAGAAAGAAATGTCCAACTCCGGTATGAAGGCTAAGACGGAACGGGATGGGTAGTTTAGTCAGTAAGAGTCTGACTGTTTTCTGCTCAGCCCAAGGCCGCAAGGGCGGAATTGATTATTAGATGATTTTTTCTACCATTAAAAAAAAAAACTTTTTTAAAAATCTGTAAATTACACATTGTCACCAAATTAAATTTTGCGTCTACACGAAAGCGCCCTTCTTAACAGCTGCGAAAAACATATTAGGTTCAAAAAAAAATCCTGCCCGAACCAGTTTAGATTTCACAAGCCAGGTGGAAACATTATATACAAATTGTATTGTTATTATACCCTTACTTTCGGTACCCCAACAAAGATAACGTATTTCTTTGTAAAAGCAACAGCTGGCAAAATGGGTACTGTCTTGCAGAATCCATAGACAGGTACGGCAAAAACTTCTTTACAATCTATAAGATTTTTTTTTACTTTGGCTTCATTGAAATATTTGGAGCAGCGTTTTACACGAAGGGGAGAACACATTAACATATTTATTTGTAAAATGTTACTTTAGTCTTCCTTATCTCTAATGCAGTAGAGATGTCGTGGCCAAAAAAATAAATTAATAAATTTATTACTTCATGATACAGCCAAGTAATACTTGATATAAACTAGTGCTTGACTGCAATATCACCCGATGGTAAGCAGTGATGCAATCGTTGATGGTGAGGCGTATTAGTTTGTTAAGAGCCTATTCACTGTAGCCTTGAAGACACCTAAATTATAATCGGACGGGAAGACCGCAGCAGGCAGGTTATTTCAATATTCATTTGGCCTAATTTCTTTAGACCTTTTATTATTATTGAAATCCAAAACAATGATATGGCCAAATGTGGATTGATATACCTACCTATCATGAAATTAATTCTAATTTTAAGACCCGGCCACGACATAGATAATGGTACTAAACTCTCCGTGCGCGAGTTCGACACACACTTGGCTGATTTCATTTCCTTTGTCTCCCCCTACTCTTAAAGCCCTCAATGATATATTATGTTGCAATACTTTTAAAATCCATGCAATCACAATCGATACAAACAACTTTAATATCTAAAACATATGGCGTAAAAGTGACTGTACTATGGAATGTTCGCATGATGAAATACGACGGTTGAGCAAAACAGAGGTTGATCGGTATGAATCATGTAATTACATTCAATAAAATTATAATAGATCTTTTTGGACCTCGGCTGCGGGCCCAAAATCCACCTATAGTTCGTTTTTTAATCCTAGACTTCGATTTGACAATTTAAAATGTCAAACTTCAGAAAATCGGAAGCATATTTCTAGGGTGTGACATTCTGAGTTGTCAAATGAAGTCTAGAATTAAAAAACGAACTACCTATAATTCTTTTTTTGTAGTATTTTGGGATCACACGTAAATTAAATCCAGTTTTTTGGCAAAATTTTCCTTGTGGTGTTGTTTCCTGATAGCTCTAACCTTGAGTTCTTGAAGTCAAGAGTGAATAGAATGACCGAATGATCAGTCGAAGGCCTATAAACAAAAACTACCATTTTTTTAGTGATATTCGGGACTGCGGTTCCAGTCGAAAGAGCTCAACGATTTAGTTTAGTAGCCTTCGATGACAGTTAAAATATTCTTGTAGACATAATGTGTCTTTAAGGTGTCTGAATAAGCTCTTAATAATCTAGTGCGCCTCCTCACCATCAACGATTGCATCCCTGCTTACCATCAGGTGGGATTGCAGTCAAGCACTAGTTTATGTCAATAAAAGACATAAGTATATTATTTAATGATTGTCGATATTGCATCATTTGTTTCTTTGTTACCTTGGATTAAGTACAAATGACGCACTATGTAGATACATTGAGGAAATTATAGGAATGTGCGAACAAAATGCATCTATTTGCGGGATTCGTGGGTAAAGTACCTAAATCTGTACCTGAATTACTATTTTAAATGATCTCTTGGTTGCTAAACCTGATGGTAACGGTTTTACGATTGGACGGAAGATCTTGTCTGTCGGTCTGGAGTGTTTTTATGTAAATCTTAGCATAAGTAGGTATATATACTTTTTATTGTTTCTACAACAGGGGATGAGGCCTCCTCTCTCTGAGGGGAAATGGCGCCATGCAGGCACAGTGCGGACTGGTAGAAGTCACACGTCTTCGAATTTTTGGTTCTAGGACATGGCGATTTTCTTCACAATGTTTTCCGTCACCGTTTTTGAGAGCAGTGGTGGTGAAATAAATTACGCGATGTTAAAAAAAGTAAAAGAGGATGCCCAAATTATTGTCAAACTAAACTTGATCCGAACCAACTTGTGTCAAGAAAAATAAATGAATAATTACCTATTTCGGAAATGACAACGTTATTTTTTGCTAAAGTAGTAATTGTTAACATTCAATAAGTAACATTTTTATATTTTTAATGTAGTTTTAAAAAAGTATTTAAAAATCAATAATAGTAGTATTAATATACATAGGCACGTCACAGTAGTAGTTAAAAATAATAATTATTTATTTAAAAATTAAACATTATTTTACTTATGCCACAGTATATTTTTTTTTATGGTAGGTAAAAATCATCGAATGACGAATACCACTCTTGGGCGGAGCGGGAAACAGTGTCAGACTTTTACTGACTAAAGAACCTACCCCGTACCTTCCTTGCCTTATTCCCAGAGCCCCGGTGTAACGCTTTCGCACCAACCCTCAGCTCCGGGAGGCTTCCACCCTGTAGGGCCCCTACGGTACAGTACGTGGGTACAGGGTATTGACCATTTTCTTTTTAAAGTTTTGCATAAAGGGCGCACACATTTGCGATAAAACAAGTTTAAAGAATTTGTTTGGATCTCCGTTAGAATTGCTTTACGATGAAACAGGTTTAAGATTTTTTGTTACGATTCCATTGTAATAAAAAAAAAATCTGCAAAACCATTAGTTGGACCGTGTCCTTTTATAAATTACATGAAATATACCAAGATTTAAAGACGATTGCCATTGTCCTAAATCATGATGTTTGCACAGATTTTTCTTTCTTTGATAAACACAAAACAACAAGTGAATTTTGTAGTTACAATCATCAATAATATAATCATCATTATAGTATAAAACAAAGTTGTTTATCCCTATGTATGCTTAGATCTTTAAAAGTACGCAACGGATTTTGATGCGGTTTTTTTTAATAGATAGTGTTTCAAGAGGAAGGTTTATAGGTATAATATATCACCTTTGCACCCGCGCGAAGCTGGGGCGGATCGCTAGTTTACAATAATTTAGTATTGTGAAACATCGAAGCGTGGTATGGTACACAAAACTTCTCCGTTACATCCCTAGTTCATGGTAGGTGGAAAGCATCATAACAAGGTTAAATTAATTATTCAGTAAAGTAAATATCGATTTTACTTGTTTCTTTGTTTAAAACATGTGTAAATCTATTATGATTGTCCCCGTTTAGTGGGGGTATATGTGTCCAGCAGTGTTTTGGTATATGACGGGTAATTACGGTGAATATAATCGTCATTACCCATGCTAATCTATACTAATAATATGAAGAAGAAAGAATTGTATTTTTGTTTATAATGAATTAACTCAAGATCTGCTGGACCGATTTTGAAAACTCTTATAAAAGGGGAACACTTATTTACCATTGAGTGACGGCATTTACTTTTTGCTTTCACACAGGCGAAGTCGCTGATAAAAGCTAGTTAATATATTCGACTAATTTCTACCAGTGGTTTTGCTTCAGAAAAACATTTCAAGGAAACATTATTCTCGAGATAAGTAAAGTATCCTACTTTTTATTTTAGGAAATAGACTAGGAGTGTATTTTTTTTATCATAATCAGGTCAGCGGTTTGACAGTGAAGGATAAACAAACATACACACCTAGGTATGTAAGAAACGAAAACTTCAAAGGTTTGGTATGACGTCATTCCGCAGGTCTCAAGCGATTTTTTTTTAACTGACTAGGCAGATAATAATGACCACGATAGTACATACAAACGTTTGTATTAATATTATTTTGGTTAGGAGGTCCACAAAGCCAAAGATAAGATGGTTGGATTGTGTTAGTACCTAGTGATTTGAAAGAAAGGGGTTTTAGGACAGAATGGAAAAAAATATGTTACGCCGACCCCAAATAACACAATAAGAAACAAGGGTATAATTAATTCCCAGAAAATACAATAAGCCTAAACCTGTACTTTTCTGAACAAAAGAGTCATACAATTCAATAACAATAAAAAAGTAAGGCTGAGACAAAGAGAGTCTCTGTCTACCTCATTCATTTATTATGAAAAAAAAAGGTTTTAAGGTGTCTAAGATGAGAACGTAGATATGAAGCATCCCTTCCTGACTGAATGTCAAAAAGACAAAACCGATGATTACTCAAAGTATGCAAAGCCTTAGGGGCTAGCAGGGCTTTTTAATGAATATATATAACAAGTTTTCAATGTTTTTTTTTTCTTACCAGGCTTTTATAGCGGTGGTCGATACTTATATAATTAAAATTCGTCAAGACGATTCACGGCCAAACCCGACGTGGTTTAATTACAGAGTTCCTATGGCTATGTGGCGATTCCATCATCAGATCAGCTCTATGTCATCATAATATTGCATTATCATGCGATTTACACCTGCATGCAAAATTGCAGCTCAATCGGTTGAAGATATCTGCTTCAAAATTGAGTTGCAAGATTTGAGCCGAACATACATAGTTACATTGCAAGCTAATAAAAAACTTGTAAAAATCAATGCCCCTTTTCGTTGTAATTTTATAACTCAAGAACAGGCTCACCTATTCAAACCAAATGTAAAGCCTTTGTTTGGTCTATTTAATAGATGGTTTATGTGAAGTTTGCACAAAATCGGTCGAGCGGTTCTTCATTTATTACAATGTTCTGTTGCGGGGAGCGAAGCCGCGGGCAAAGGCTAGTAGTTATTTATCTAGTATTCTAAAACTTTCACACAACGCCATCTAGTCCCAAATTACGCAGATTTTGTGGTATGAATACTAGACAACTGTTAAACATCTTATACATTTCAAAATACATACATATTACAGATAAATTTATAATAACAGTAGCTTTTGCCTGCGGCTTCGCCCGCGTGGTATTGGGGTTGGGGTTTCCGGGATAAAAAGTAGCCTACGTCCTATTCCGGAGTGTATCCTATGCCTGTGCCAAATTTCATTCAGATCCGTCCAGCCGTTTTGGCGTGATTGAGTAACAAACATCCAAACATCGTAACTTTCGCATTTATAATATTAGTAAGATTTAAGTACATGTATGTCACAATTATTTATCAACGCTTTATCATTACAATACGTGAATACTGATTTTATTAAGTGCTCATCAAGGAATGTCTATTTATAATGCAATTAATATTTATATCGTGTTTATACACGATGAATATTTAAATGACAGTTTGTATTATGATAATAACATTTATTTACGAAATGCGTAGGACAGTAGAAAAAAATATGTTTTTAATTTTTTGTCTGTTCGTTCAAGCTAACCTCTGAAACAGCTAGACCGGTTTTAACGGGACTTTCACTGATAAACCGCTGATGCTTTTAGTAACAAAAGACACCTCAAAATGTTATCATGCTGATAAGTAATAGCTTTATAAGTCTTTAAGTAATTATTTGTTTGTTTACAATTAAGTAATGATTTATTGATCTAATGAGTAGGTAATGATGGTACGAAAATTCGAAAACATGTGACTACAACCAACCCTTATCGGCCTCGCGTGCTGGATTAGAGTCCATTCCCTTCCTTAGGCAGAGGTATACCGCGGAGTAGTCTTTTCGCGGGCATTTGCCATTTGCATTTGGCAAAAATTATATATGAACTCTTTATTTTATTAATTAAGTGGCAATGGGTAGTTGGGACCGAAAAGTTCTAGAGTGGTGACCGCGTACCGGAAGACGTAGCATTTGAAGGCCTCCCACAAGGTGGATCGAAGACCTGGTCAGGGTTACTGGAATTCGATGGATGCAAGACGCACGGGACCGGTCGTTGTGACGACGATTAGGGGAGGACTATGTCCAACAGTGGACGTCTTTCGGCTGAATTGATGATGAATTGATTTTCTTAATGGACTCACCTGTGGTGATTGCAGGTGGATAGTTGGCTTCTCAGCTTCTTGTTCCAGTAGGTTCTTCCAAATTTCTTCCTTATATTCACAATGATACTCCTCATCTTGGTCTGTGAGAGCCTGCAAGAAAAAGTTTGCTGTAGTAAATAATAGTTTAAAATGAGAACTTGCCAATGCAATATTGCTATGATAGAGAAAGAAAATAAACACATGGCAAATTTTTGTTTGCTTTAATCCTGTGGAGAGTCGATCCTGACTTGTAGGTAGTTGTCGCTAGTTGCTTACTGCCTACAGGTCATTGACTCGCTCAGCTGATGTTGAGTTATAGAAATGTATTCCGTACATGCGTTTTTTTATTTTATCTATCAGATATCACAAAACATTACAATGTGTTTTGCAATATCTGATACACTACATAGTAATCGAAAATGAAGTAACTTTTTTCATTCTCTCTCTATTTCAAAAAACTTAATAATTGCTAAACTTAATAATCTTTACTATCACTAAAAAAAGTGAGATTAAAGAACACGCAATAAATTCAGTGTAGAGATTGTGAAGTCATGGGTAATGGCAGCTTGCCAGCCAGACTTTTATAAAATGGCTAGATGTATATAAAATGACTCATGTCTCTTTGTCTACTTGAAACCAAAGAAATGCCTTGGAAAACTTGAGACACTTTATCAGTTTTAGAAGAGAGGTGGGCTGGATGGAATAAGTCCACCTAAGATTATAGTCGCCATGGCCTAAGCAAAATAGTCATTTGACTACGTGCAGACTCAAACTGAACTGGACCAAGAAAATTTGATGTGCCTAAATTGTAGGGACTGGGTATTGTGTTATACCAAATGAGTTTAAAATACATGGGCAATAAACTGACAACTGTTTGGCACAGTTATATTATAAAGTTTAAAGTTACTGAGTGTGTATGCATGTTACTTGTTTAAACTCAAATGGCTGAATGGATTTAGATGGAATTTGACACACAGGTATACCATGTCTTGGAATAGAATATGTTCTTCAAAGTATCCTCTTTCTGTTCAAAGAGTATGTTGCCCTGGGACTGTTTAGTACTTTTCTTTTTTTGAAGTCAGCGGAATCTGACAGTAGTGTGATAACACACAGATTCCGCCGACCCATGAGTACTCGAATAAGCGAGTACTCAAGTATTCATGGGTATCTCTGCATACTTTTCTAACATAGCAGCTTGAAATAATAATAATTTGCTATCCTGTACTAAAATAAAGAGCAGGGTTCTTTTTAATTACTTCGGAAAATGATTATTTAAAACAACATTTTAAAGTAATAGGCAGTTCTTATAATCTCAACCTTCCGAGCCTTCAAAAACATACTTCTTTAAATTTCTTCTCACCATATTGTATGAACTATCTTTCCACCATAAGGCACTTTTGCCTAAAATGTTTCATATGATGATTGTTTTAAGGTATTTTACGCAAAACTTAAAAATGTCCTTTATGTTAATTCTTATTACAAGTATCAATATTTTAAGTTCTCTGAATTATAATGATAAACAACTGACTAATTTTCATGTTATTTTTATCAACAATAAAAGCTGAGAATTTCAACAATATGTAATACCCATGCAATACTGAGTCACAAGTTGTATTGAATAATTATAATATTCTATAAGACTTTGGTGTTTGAAATGATGTAATATGACTAAATAATAATAATAATAAAGGTGTCAGAATGTGGTTTTAGGTCTAACCACAGAATAATAAGTACTATGTTTTCCTGATTACTTGTGTGGGATTTATTTGAAAATGATAAATATAAGTAAATAGTACTTTGCATTTCACAATCTAATCATGAATAGGACTAATGGTTATTAAAATGCCTAATTATTATTTTTTTTATCACTACAGAGTATTTCATTATAATTACTGAAGTCAAATCCGGCGTTTGCACACCTATTGTCATTTTAAGAATATTGTTCAACTTAATTTTTATAAAATCTACAAAAAAAAAATTTTTTTTGCAATTCAAAGAACTAGGAGAATAAACTTGAGATTTATTTAACATTATCAATTGATACAATTTCAAAAGCATAATGTTTTGTAAAACAGCTGTTTTATGTCATCACTCTGGTACCTACTCATTGCAGTGAGTTTGCATCATCTGTTCAAAACAACAGTGTCTTTACCTCTAACTTACAAATTCACACCTGAGTCGGTAAAAAAACAAGGCAATATCTTCTAGAAGTATCAAATGTATTATTGACATCTTTATTTGGTCATGAAAAATGATCTGATTTTGGGATATTGAAAGTCATGCAATTATAAACACATGCTCTCACAACTCTTAAATCAAGTTTCAGAGGCCTTACCTATCAAGCAGCAATAAACTTTATAATGTTTTATTTAACATTTACAGTACTGAAAAGATTTTACAACACATGGTATTTCCTTACATTGGTTTCGAACTTTTCTTCAGTCCTTTCAAACTTCACGCCGTTGTCCTGAGAGCCCCGACTCCTTCCGCTGTACAGGTTCAGTTTCGAGATGTTCAAAGACTCCATTTCTTGTTTAAGATACGGTCAAGAACTTTAAATTCTTTGTAGAAAATTAACACGTCGACCGATTATGACGTGAACCACGTGGAAACAAGTGTCAAATAATAAAGCCGAAAATTGCAACAAAAGAAATTCTGTTGTAAAAATATAATGTACCACACGAAAGCATCACTCTTCCCATTCAAGTAAAACACTAAAACACCGAATAAATATCACAAAAACTGTATTTTAAATTAATTTCGTCGCATGGTGAAGCGGGCTCGATCGTAGCATTTTTGACAAATAGAAATGAATGCGTGAATGCGAGCAAAATTTTTCGTTCTAAAACGGGTTTTCATTCAAACATAGACTAGGGTTTCTATGTTTCATAAACAAAGAAGAGTTAGTTACCCATAGACAAGAAATCGACTAAAGAAGACAAGCAACATCGATTTACAAATATAATTAATATAAACAGTGAAAGAATGATGGTTTTATATGATAATAAAAAAATCTTGGGGAATAAAATAATAACATCAGCAAAACAGAAATGATTACAAAATGATCGGTATTCCTCTGCCCATATATGGTAATATCAATGAGCGACAAATGTGCCAACTTTACAAAAAAATATTATTGTACGTCATTTTTTTGGTAGGCTATGGGACATAGCGGCTGACTGTATTTCTCTAAAAATTATAAAAAGTACTGAGTGACTAGTAGTTTTAGCATTATCGGTTTAGTGATTAGTTAGCAAAGAGTGTTTAAAAAATGTCTTATTCTCATAGTAAGTTCTAATTTGAATCTTTTACGGGGCAGCGTGGTAGTTGTATCTAGCGGGTGAAACATGATGATAAATCAGTCTGTGTATAAAAATAAAAGTGATCAGTGGTTTTATAGTGTGGTTTTGTGTCCGCAGAATATACTTGGGCGGCTTTACCGAGGACCCAGAGAGGTACACCGCTAGTTTTAGGCGGAGATCCGAAGGGCAGAAACTTCCTGTATACCAATGGCAATTCCGTTATCATACGAGATATTGAGAACCCCGCGATCGCAGATACTTATACTGAGCACTCTTGCCAAGTGAATGTCGCCAAATACTCCCCGAGTGGATTCTACATTTCTTCAGGAGGTAAGGTTCTTCAGTAACGATTTTGATTTTAGAATGTGAAACTTGTTGCTGCCAAGCTTTTTATTTTTTTATTTATTTACGGGCATATGAGTGTTCTTCCTCATACTGTAAATCACGTATGAATGACGTAAAAACTCATTAGTCACAACTCATAATATTTTGTGA
Organism: Mythimna loreyi; assembly: GCA_029852875.1. Taxonomy (NCBI): domain Eukaryota; kingdom Metazoa; phylum Arthropoda; class Insecta; order Lepidoptera; family Noctuidae; genus Mythimna; species Mythimna loreyi. The sequence continues at coordinate 16,333,919 of CM056798.1, forward strand.
TAAACACACCATTTTTCAAGCATACAGCAAGGCACAATTGGGACCAATTTTCCTCAATAATTGTCTTATTTGTTTACTAAACTCTAATAATAGTAATAAACATTTTTTTCTGATTATTTATTTACTAAAAACTTGAACATCTCAGTTGCTATAATTAAAGCTTAATAACATTCTATTTTCATGAAGTTCACTGACATTTCATAAAGTGTATAATATAATTATGAATTCTACCTACAATGCACTTTCGCTTGGAATATTTAAAGTAGTTATTTTTTACAACTTTAAAATAAGTCATCACTTTCTCTAGCTTGTTAGCATTTGTAAAGGTTAGGTATTTCAACAACATCTGATTTATATAAGTGGGTATAGTCATAGATAATATTTAAATAAAAAAAAAAACTGGGCTGAGCTACTCATTGTAGCTCAATAATATAGGTTGCAAAATGATATGACAAATTTATTTAGTAATTATAAGTTAATAATACATCAATATTACACATCACAAAACACAAAATAACATATCAAAATTTTCAACAGTTCAAATTAGGCCGGTGTTTTCTAGCTCATATTAAAGTCTAGCCCCAAGTGAGGGCCGGTGTTTGCACAACTATTGTCTTTCTATTGTGTATCTAATGATGGTTTTCAACAACTTAGGGGTTTATTTATGAAGAAACAGCATTTCCTAAGTAGTTCAAACTCTGCCAATTAAATGGACTATAAACATAATATTTTTGATTTGAGTGCACTAAATATTGCTCCAGTGAAACCAGGCATGATATTAATTCAGTGTCACTTAGGTAATTTACGTATACTTGAGTACTAAGCATGTGAATTGAAGCCGTACTACAGGTCTGAACACTAATTTTGTGTTCACCTAATTAGGTTTCAGACTTCTTTTAATCTCATTAGATCCAAAACAGCCTACAGCCAATATGTGATATAAATATACCCTCGACCAGACCTTGACAGCAAACCGTTGGACTTGCTAGTTGGGTATTGGGAACATAAAACATTGCTTGTTACTAGCAATTAAAGCATTAACAGTATCCAATATCTGAGACATAATAAAACCCTTGTTCGTAATTTTTACTGCCATAAACTCTTTAGCCCCAGTGGAACGCCGGCATTCGCATGCCTATTGTCCTTCTATTATGTCTATAATTACAGTATTAAAGAGTTGAATAAAAATAATACAAACTGATATCAAAAACATAATACAAACTTTGATATCAAACAAACCAATATGATATACCTAGGTGTAAGTTTAGAGGTATAAGTAGGGTGCAATGCGTGAAGTATAAGTTGAACCAAAATGAGGATCGACCTTGAATACCCAGTAACTAATTTTTATTTGCTGGATACTAGTACTTTGATGTAAAACAATATGTGATTTCTTTTTCTCAGTTGCTAACTTGTTATAGCAATGACTTTGATTGACAAAGCAATGAAACAATGTTATTTTACGTAACTGATAGTGATTCATTATTAGTAGTCTTTGATATTTATCTTGCATAGGTATGATTCATTATATCACAAACTGATAAAGGTAAGGCAAAGGCAATGAAAAATGTTTCACTATCATGACCTTTTTTGGTAATGAGATAAGTGCTTCTTTTACAAACTCGCTTTCTTGACGACGTGAATAAAAATAAAAATAAAAAAAAATACAATCGAATTTAGAACCTCCTCCTTTTTTTGAAGTCGGTTAAAAAACCGGCCAAGTGTGGGTCGGACTCGCGCTCGAAGGTTTCCGTACAGCCTGTAGCTTCCGTTGGTCGTTTGTTGCATAGAAGCGCCCCTTAAATATTCATTAAGTGTATGTTGTTATAGCGGCAACAGAAATACATACATCATTTGTGAAAATTTCAACTGTCTGGCTATTGGGGTTCTTGAGATACAGACGGACAGACAGCGAAGTCTTGTGTAATAGGGTCCAGTTTTTACCCTTTGGGTATGGAACTCTAAAAATATAATCAAACAGTATGAGGATTGTGACTGTATACGTATTTATTTACTCAAGGGATTCTCTGACGCTGCTTTTTTTGACGAGAAAGTATGCCATTTGTTATGAATCATCGAATACTGATCTATCTATCGCACTATGATAAGCTTAAAAGGAAATCTCTCGCAAGTCTGCGGCTACGACAGTTACTTGTTAGTCACCGACTCGCTTTAGCCGTGAAAATCGTGATTATAAAAGAAACTGACCAAGCTATCAATGGTTCGGAAGGTTTTTATTGTATGTTTTTCATTGAAAGGTTCTCAAACTTTTTTTGAGGTGAGAAAAATGATCAAATAACTATTCTTCATTTACCTGAGGGCCCAGAGGGCGTCAGACTTTTACTGACTACAAAATCTACACGTGTTCCTTTAGTAGCATTTCAGGGATGTGCTTCAGATCATATAGATCCGCAGATTCCCTTTGGGTTGATTTCACTCCAGTTTCTGTGTGATATAGCTGTGATACATGCTTCTGGATTTCGAGAAAGACAACTTAGTGGCCCAGTAGGGTCGAAGCCTACTGGGACCATCCCCTGGCAGTGAGAGTGGCTTTTAGTTAGTAAAGTCTGACAAACCCTCCCGCTATTCCGACCAAGGATCTCAGATTAGAATCATGTCTGATTTTCTACCTAAACCTAAAAAATTTGCGATTTATTCTCCAGAGCCATTTATCACCCAACTTCGCACGTCCAATAACAATTTAACTACCAGCTATTGTGGCGTAAACGTTCGTCAAACAAATGAATGGTCTACCAACTCTGCCAACATTTGTGACGCTTCATGTACTTGTTACCGAGTCGTTAGAAAATAAACAAATGTCTCAATTTTAAAACATTTAGAAGGTGAAAGAACTCCCGGTAGTATACTTTTTTTTGTAGCTAATTAATTCTAGATTGTTGCCAAGGCTTTTGGCTCGATTTTCTCTTTGACTGAGTGTTTAATTCTTTTCTCTTTTAAATTATTTACGGACTTTTTTTTTATGTAGTTTCGTTTCTGTCTGATAACGTCTGTAGATGTTGACTTTGTTGTATTTTACCGTTCTTTAATAGTTTAATTTTTTTACAAAAGGGTGACGAGTGGCTAAGACGTCGCTTTTTATGCTGTGTGGGTTAAAATCTGTAGAAGTGCCAATGTGACTTATTCATTATGTACGGGTACTTTTTAAGTTGATTACAGACATCTGTTTCCCACAAGGTAGACTGTTGACCTGGTAACGGGAATCCGATGCGCGATTTACAGGACCGGTCGTTGTGGCCACACTTGTGGGAGGCCTGTGTCCTACAGTAGGTGTTCTTGTGAAATGATAATGATGAGAGACATCAGTGTTTTTTTATGGTGGGAAAAATCATCGAATGACGAATCCGTCAGGCGAAGCGGGAGGCAGTGTCAGACTCTTAGTGAGTAAACGACCCACGCCATTAATTCTTAGCTCTCATACCGGGGTCGGACCTTCCTTTCAGAAACCGGTCCGGGGCCCCAGTCGACTTTGGCCTTGCAGTTGGGCCATTTGCTGAAAACTCCTTGAGGCGCGCGGGAACAGAGCGCGCCATCGATTACTTTGTCTGGACCGTTACCAGACGACCGGATGGCGAGCTACCCATTGCTCGCCGTCCGCAAGCCCGCGTTTACGGTGGGCGGAAATCGGGATCAGAATCCCGACGGCGTCTGAGACGTTATACGGTCTGCCTCCTACTTTGCTGACATTACTGCTTCGCAGAAGGCGCCTCCTTCTCCTTCTGCGAAGCAGCAAAGCCACTTGCCACTTCTCCTCATTCCAGACAGAAGAGAGAGAGAAGAGAAAATTAATAAGGTGTTACAATGGGCCAATTGCCAATTAGTCTTCAAGGTTAAAGTAAAAAGGCTCTTAATAAAGTAGAAACTAGTGCGCTTCACCATCAACGATTGCGTAACTGCTTACTATCAGCTGGGATCGCAGTCAATTATTTATTTTATTCCGTTTAATAATAAAAAAAAATATTGATGGGTGTGTCTCGCCTCTAGATATAAAAATTTTATTTCCATCTCAATAGTTCAACTAAAGGTTACTCCGAGGACGATGCCCTTTGCGATAAGACATATTATTCGTACATTCCTTTTACTCCTAAACATAATGCTATACTTAGGTATTATCATTACATAGTATAAAACAAAGTTGCTTAGATCCTATGTATGCTTAGATCTTTAAAAGTTCGCAACGGATTTTGATGCAGCTTTTTTTAATAGATAGAGTGATTCAAGAGGAAGGTTAATGTGTATAAGAGATGCATGATATATTCAATATCAGTACCCGTGCGAAACTGGGGCGGGTCGCTAGTCATTACACAGTATAAAACAAAGTTGCACATCCCTATGTATGCTTATATCTTTAAAAGTACGCAACGGATTTTGATGCGGTTTTTTTAATAAATAAAGTGATTCAAGAAGAAGGTTTATGTGTATAATACATGCATAAATATTCAATATCAGTACCCGTGCGAAGCTGGAGCGGGTCGCTAGGTAACATAATAAAATATTTCTTGGTAAAATCTTTGAAAATGTCGTGCGATTCAAATCGATTTAGTTTTGCGATTATATCAAAGCATTACAGTATTATAACGGAAGATTGCAGTGGTAGTGGTATTACAACTATCTAGATTGCGGAATGGACTAGATAAATCTGCAAATACACAGGTTCTAGGTACGTCTCCATTATTTATGGGAACTGTTTGGTGTTTCGTTGCGAAATCGCGAATGATATGCACAAATCTACTGTTTCATCAGTGTTACGGAACAATTGATTGGGATTTGAGTAACATTATTCTCAGTTAAATTGGCAAGAAACACCGCGGGTCGAGACATGTCGCTGTCTCTTTCGTACACACGTGACGTAAAGGCGGTGACGTCACATTTCAGTGTCTGCATACTAATGACAGTTTTTTTTATGGTGGGTAAAACCATCTAATGACGAATCCCGCCCTTGGGCGGTGCGGGAAATAGTGTGAGAATTTACTGACTAAACGACTCACCCCGTTCCTTCTTAGCCTTCATACTGGGATCGGAACTTAGTTTCAGAAACTGGACTGGGGCCCCAGTAGGCTTCTGGCCTGCAGTTGGGCCTCTACATTTGTTGAAAACTCCTTGAGGCGCGCGAGAACAGAGCGCGCCGTCGATACTTCCACAGCTTCCCCTTCCAACATATTTGAATAGTTTCTAACTCACTTAATATTGAATGATTCATTTTCGGTAGATACAAATAATATAAAAAAAAAAAAATAGTAAACTACTACCGATTAGTAACCCGAAAGGTTGGTTAGTAATATTCCATTAGTTGAAACTTCAATATAAACCATCTATCTATCGGTCTTCAAAGTAAACTGTTCAGCGTTTACTAACATACTTTATCATCAGCCTTTCAATTTTCCCACTGCTGGGATAAGGGCCTCTTCTCAAGGAGAGGGAGTGGACTGTAATCCACCACGCGGGCCCAGTGCGAGTTGGTGGATGTCATATGTCTTCGAACTTTTGGTTCTAGGACATTCCGCTTTCCTCACGAGGTTTTCCTTCAGCGTTTTGAGAGCAGTGGTGATGAAATAAATTACACAAAGTAATGCGCTTGGCTAGGTTTGAAGTTCAAACGGCTCCGACATACGAGTTCAAAGTTTGAATCCGCGACCTACAACTCGTATGTCGGAGCCGTTACGATTCGGCCACCACTGCTCTGAGGGAGCCTGTGAAATCTTATCAATCAAAATCCGACCTCCAAAGAAAACCGACCATTGAAATCACAAAGAAAAGAATCAAACACCAATAAAACCGCACACTTTTATGTAACTCTTCTTCAACTTGTAAGCATTATGCCATCACCAGGATTATGAAAACATTCGTAACTAAAACATTATGATTTCTCGTATAATAGCACTGCTTGGCGCCATGCCAGCCGGCTCGCGGATCACTCCAGAATTAAACTATGAGATTCCGTCCGTAGTATTTACTAAGTCCGATTTTCTACATTATGTTGACACTTCTAATGATATTCTGGGCTAATTTTGACTACCGGAAGATGTCCTGATTTCATGAGGTGGTATCAACCTTTAGAGCTGTGTAATTTTGTCTCTTGTATCGGGCTGAATTATCGTCCTTGCATAATGCTGAGGGTCGTCACCTCCCTGCTTCATCACTTCCACTCAGACGTTATTCCTCCGTTTGTTTATGTCTCTGGTGGTGTGAATGAATAGCTAATGGCGTGGTAAAGACTCTTCTAGAGAGGACGCCTGAGGCCCAGTAGTATGAACATTATAACGTTGTTTATACTTATGCTATGAGTTAAAGATATTTGCCAATCGACAATGTCTTCAAAGAAGTAACTGTCCACGGTGTATTGAAGGTGGGTCGCAAGATTGTTGGAAAGATATAATGCCAGCAAATGCTGAGGTGGTCACCCTTTTGGCGCAGCTACGCTCGGCATACTCTATCCTTTTTTTCTTTTTACTTTATAACAGTTGTGCTGTGTCTGTCTCCTAAGTATTTCTATTCTATTCTATATACCGACCCTCTCAGTGTTACTGTACTGGAGATTATATTTAAATTCAGTTGGTTCATCTAAAAATACCGGTATTTAACTGCCTTCAAACCCAGCCAGGCGCGTTACTTTGTGTAATTTATTTCATGACCACTGCTTTCAAAATGGTAAAGGAAAACATCGTGGAGAAACGGGTATGATCTTAGAACCAAAAATTCGAAGATATGTGACATCTAACAACCCGCAGTGGGCCCGCGTGGTGGATTACGGCCCATATCCTCTTCTAGAACACTGGATTGAACAGTAGGAATGCTGTTGCTATGCCATGTGACACCAACTGCTTTCAGAGATTAGAACCCGACCCCAATTGGAAAAAGGCTAGGCCAAATTGATTGATACCGGGCAATGCCGTCGCCATTGACCGGGCACCAAAATAGATACAAAATCGCGTATCTGAGCCCGTCCTACGATAAAAGATTTCGCGTCAATCCGATTGCCGTGGCTTTAATACATTGATGCACGCAATTTAGCGTGCGATTACATCGTAAACATATGTGTGGTTCACCTACATACGCATGTAAATGTCGAGGCAGTTTTCTTATGGTCGTGGGGATCATTTAAATACGAATATGGTGTTTATCCTTCGAAAGAAGATGGTCTTGAAAAAGTAGTGTAAGCTGTGAGTCAAAATGACGTTATTTTGACGTTCTTCAACCATGCCTGGACGACTGAATGAATAATAAATGAATTTATCATCTTACCGTTTTATTTGGAATCGGCGCAACACGTATTTTTCTTCTTTTCTCTCCCGTCACCCGTCACGCTATCACTAACTTCCTTTTTATCATATCACTTCTCACTTCATCTATACATTTTTCCCTCTCCTTCGTTGACTGAGGAATGAAGGACCTCGTAAGAATTGTCCAATATTTTGGCAACTGTGTTGCAACGGAGATTGGACAAAAGTTTCCCCTCTCCGAGATATCCCGTCCTCTTTTTGAAAACCTTTTTATTTATTTCAAGTGTAACTAATTATGCTAAGATTTAAGTATTTGGGTCCAAAGGAATAAAATTTGGCATCCAAGCAAATTTTACCCTTTTCACCTGCGTCACATTCTCAAATACATTTTTTGCTGTGGAAGAGTTAACCCATTCCTGCAAAAAGCAAACGGTCGTTTAAGATTTTTCTAAAAAGGATCGATACTGTCTTGACTTTGGGATCACTACAAAGTCAAGACCATAGCGACCTTCTGTGTTACATAAGTACCTACCCATATTTTAAACTAGCTTCTGCCAGCGGCTTCGCTCGCGTGAAAATAGGTTTTCGCATAAACTTTGGACACGCGTTTCATCCCTTTAGGGGGTGAATTTTGGAAAATCTTTTCTTAGTGTTCGCCTACGTCATAAAAGAAGCCTTGTGTAAAATTTTGCTCTCTTAGTCGTAGTAGTTTCGGCTGTGCGTTGATATGTCAGTCAGTCAGTTTCTTCTTTTATATTCATAGATTTTCACGTGAAGTTGTTAGCAGAAGCTATTTCACTTCTATTGTCAATATTCCATTAAGTCAATGTAAAGATAAGCGAGGGGATTAGCGATGTTTCTCAGTAATGCACCTACTAATCAATAACTCGCTCGACTTTTTATCTGATTAGTAAGTATTATAAATAATCTAAGAGATAACGCCTGGCATTGACATTGAAATGGGAGTGTAAGCAGCAAAAGTAATGTTACGAGAATAGAAAAGTTTATTTATAGACGAATAACGTAATTATTGGCTATACTCGAGCCAAACTTAATGGCAAGTGCATGTTTTGAGAAAATGTGGGATATGTGTTATATTAGCTTTTGCCCCCGGGTTCGCTCACGTTAAATTTACACTTTCCTGATTTAGAATATGGATGAGAATTCGCAACAGAATATTATCACAGTCTTATAAAAATTCCTATCCCCTAATTTAGGGGTCGGGGAAAGGTTTCCAAAAAAAATGAGGCAGGTATTTTTTATTGGTAACAAAGAGTGCGTATAGATTCATCCTACCTTTAAAACTGCGAGATGTCCCATATAAAATTTCACCCCCATTTGTTTTAAGGGGTTGGGGGCTGATTTACAAAAAAAATATATATGCACTGCTTTTTTTTCATTCTTGCCAGTCACAATTATAGTCCGAATACCAATTTTTAGCTTTCTATATTGTAAATTGCGGAATGCTCCATACAAACTTCCACCCCCTATTGTAGGAAAGTGGGGAGTTAGAAAGAGACAAAAAGTATCCTATGTCACTCTCGATCTCTTCAACTATGTCCACTTAAAAAATCTCGCCAATTCGTCGCTCCCTTAAGCCGTGAAAGACGGACAAACAGACATTGTTACTTTACCATTTATAGTATCAAATATTATATTAAGTACGGATATGGATATTTAGTATGGATTCCGCCGGCGTCACCAGTTTGGAGGTAAGCGGAACAGAGAGTAAAGTCAAAAAAGAAAATGGATCCCGCCACTAGACGGGTATTATGTCTGGTGGGTAACTGCCCAATATATTTCAGGCTGTCGTATGTACTCAAATCGCGCAGAGAACTTTGATTGCGCGATGCAGGATTTCGTATTTATTCGTAGTTCTTATGTGCCGCCGTAGATTTCGCTACGACCCTAAGAAAATTTGTCTAATACACATCAATGTAAATTGTTTCCCCCGTAACTTAAAGTGTAAACATTTCTATTTCAGACGCGTCCGGTAAGATTCGCATTTGGGATACCGTGAACAAGGAGCACATCCTCAAGAATGAGTTCCAGCCAATCGGAGGTCCGATCAAGGACATCGCCTGGAGTGCCGACAACCAGCGCATGGTCGCTGTCGGAGAAGGCCGAGAGAGGTACGTTTGTTTTGCGATTATGAACCTTAATGGCTAAGAGTATAGTACAGTTTTGATTGCAGCAATAATTGATTTATGACAGAATGTATAATAGTATTATGTAGTACGCGGCGTATTAGTGGAACCAAAATGGTTCCAAATGAACCAAAACCGTCGTTGCTATGTACAGTCCCGCGCTTCGATTGAGCCTCGAAAAATCAAAGGTTGATCGCCATTTTATTTCAACTTAAAAGTATCCTGCGAATTATTCTGGCTTCTGTCCCATGACTTGTGACATAGAACTAGCGACCTTTGCGTTCACCTCTGCCTAAAGGTTAACGAAATGAAGAAAAAAATGGAAAAATTAAACGATTCTATCATTGCTTATCATCAAGTGGGATAGCAGTCGGCGTGCAATGGGTAGCTCGCCGACCGGTTGTCTGGTAATAGTCCCGACCTAGCTTAGTCGTCGACGGCACGCACTGTTCCCGCGCGCCTCAAGGAGTTGTCAGCAAACCGTGGGGACCCTGCAGAAGGGTTGAAGCCATCTGGGGCCAAGGGTTCGTGTCTGAAAGGAAGGCTCTAGCCCTGGTATTTATGGCGACGTAGGAACTGGGTAGGTTGTTTCCCGCTCCGCCTAAGGGCGGGATTCGTCATTGGATGATTTTTACTTACCATAAAAAAAAAAAAAACAAATTTGTCATGGAGTCCATCACCGATTCTCCTATCGACAATTGCATCACTGATTACCATCAGGTGGGATAGCAGCCAAGCACTACTTTATCTTTAAAAATAATCTTTAAAGGAGGAATAACACTAAAAACTTTACCTGTGAAATCACATCGTGAATCACGCCAGTCAGTCCAAGGTCTTTTTACTTCAATTTTGCTACAGTTCAAGGTTACTTGCACCGGAAATTCAAAAATTGTTAAACGTATTGTGATACAAAATTGATGCACTGATTAGCACCATGACAGTTACGGTCCGTGAGCAGTAACTTGTTTTAATAGTGTTACACGAATGAGATGCAAATTTTTTATTAAAAAAAAATTATATTATTATTATAGCTAGCATGTGCTGTCCCACTGCTGGGAAAAGGCCTCCCTCCATTCTTTTCAGTTATCTCGGTTACTCCCTTTGTGAAGGAAGGCAAGGCACCCAGGTCGTCACGCCAACTCCTTCGTGGTCTGCCGCAGCCCCGCGTCACTGTGTCCGGGCACCAATCCTGTGTTTTACGGGCCCACAGCTCGCTAGACAAAAAAAAAATATACTTTTGTAAAATTAACTTATATAAATGACCTATAGTATTTAAAGATAATAGTATTTTCATATTTATTACATACTCGTAGTATAAAACAAAGTTGCTTACCGCTGTCCCTATGTATGCTTAGATCTTTAAAAGTACGCAAAGGATTTTCGTGCGGTTTTCTTTATAGATAGAGTGATGCAGGAGGACGATTCATGTGTATAATACATGCATATTTAATATCAGTACCCGTGCGAAGCAGGGGCGGGTTTTAGCCTTTATTCGGATTATTTAGCAGATGGTTTATGTGAAGTTTGCAAAAAATCTGGCGAGAGGTTCTTCACATCACATTTTGCTATTGCCGGGAGCGAAGCCGCGGGCAAAAGCTATTTAACTTATAAAAATGTACTACTGAACACATATAGTATGTACTTATAAAAAATAAAATAAATTAGAATGAAAACAAACAAAAACGTAAAACAAAATATCAAACAAATATTCAGTGTTCAAATTATAAAAAAAAATACTATTTATTTAATAGTTTTTGCTAGATGTTTTCGCTCTTGTGGTGATACCTATATCATGGGTGTGTTTAAAAAAAACTAATATTTTAAATAGGGTAATTGTTACAAAAATCATCACATAGCAAATTAAATACAGGTTGTTTCCAAAATAAGTCACTATGACGGTGTAATCTGTAACTCGCTTTTATTCCTCCTAGGTCGCAGATCTACAAAAAGGCATTTTATATTTGATTATTTTTTTAAAATTTGATTGAAACTGAAGCTTCATTGCGATCCCACCTAATGTTAAGCAGTGATGCAATTGATGATGGGAGAATCGGTGAAGGGTTTCATGTAAAAAAAAAATCTTCTTGAAAATTACCTGGTGTTTTACAAATCTGGCACTGGCATCAGTTAGTACAGAAATAAATATCATTTCCAAATTTATCTTTCTAGATTCGGCCATGTCTTCATGTCGGAGACTGGTACCTCAGTGGGAGAGATCAGCGGCCAGTCCAAGCCTATTAACTCGGTGGACTTCAAGCCGTCGAGGCCGTTCCGTATCGTGACCGCTTCGGAAGACAACACCCTGGCCGTGTTCGAAGGACCCCCCTTCAAGTTTAAGTGTACTAAGCAGGTGAGGTAACACAACACAACAAAACAACCACACAACATAACATAACACAACACAACTTAAATTCACAACATGTGTTGTATATGGCAAATAAGTTGACCCTTTTGATGTTGTTGCGTGTGGCGCCCCACTTCGATTGGGACCATAATAGTAGAAACAAATTTTCAATGAAAATATTTTTTTATAGCAAGATTAAAAGCTTGCTAAGTAGCGTCGTAGGTATATACCTATAAGTATAATTAAACTCGTGAAGACGAATCACACGAGCCCAAACTCGGATCTGATTGACATGCAAAATTTGAGCTCAATGGGTTATCGGAAAGTGGCACAAATTTAATTTACAAGATTAGATCACAAACATCGGGACAGGTTTTTGCCAAACAAAAAAAAAACAATCATCAGGACAGGTGAAACTAATATAAAATCTTGTAAAAACCCGAAAATTTCAGAGATTTCTTTCACCTCTACGAAACTGATGTGCTTATAGATCTGGTAATAATTAATTTGATGTTTGTTCTACAGGAGCACACCCGATTCGCCCAGGCAGTCCGCTACAGTCCCGATGGAAGCCTCTTCGCGTCGGCTGGCTTCGACGGCAAGATCTTCTTGTTCGATGGTGCTACTTCTGAACTTAAAGGAGAGGTCTGTTTTTACTATGACATAATATTATGTAGCATAGAATAATGAGTCTTATAATCCCACTAGCTTTTGCCCGTGGTATTGGGGTTGGGGTTTCCGGGATAAAATGTAGCCTATGTCATATTCTGGAGTGTATCCTATGCCTGTGCCAAATTTCATCCAGATCCGTCCAGCCGTTTTGGCGTGATTGAGTAACAAACATCCAAACATCGTAACTTTCGCATATACACTTCTCATCAAAAAAATCGAAACACCTTGCAAGTTTACGTTTTGTCAGGATTATCAGAAAAATGTGTACATTTAGGAATAAATGTTAAATGTCGTTTAATAGTGAGTAATATGAGCTTATCAAATCTTAATGTTAATGTTCTAAATTTAAATGAATTTTTCATAGGTTTCGTATTTTGTTAAATGAGTCATTTTTATTCCGTATGGAGTATAAAGGAAATGGATAAAACAACACACGTAAATGAAAAAAAAAGCTAAAAAACGTTTATTTAATAACTTGTATTCCCTCCCCGAGCTCTAATTACTGCTTCCATACGGTTCTTCATCGATCGGATGAGAGTCACGATCACATGCTGTGGTATATTGTCCCATTCCTCTTGGATTGCATCTTGCAGCTGGCTAAGTGTTTCTGGGGCAGGATCTCTTGCTCGAATTCGTCTCTTTAATTCATCCCATAGATGTTCAATGGGATTCATGTCCGGGCTTCTTGCTGGCCATTCCATAATAGAGATATCGACTTCGTTAAGATAATCTCGTACGACGCCCGCGGTGTGAGCCCTAGCATTGTCGTGCATGAATATGAAGCCGTTGCCAATAAAATGTGCATAGGGCATCACATGAGGCTCGAGACACTCTTCGACGTACCGATGACAGTTTAGTGCAGGCAGACGTGGCCCAGACACGAAAGCAAGCTCTGTCTTACCGTCGGCGCTGATTCCTCCCCAAACCGTCCACGAACCGCCACCATAGCTGACCTTTTCTTCAATGCAGCATTGTGCATAGCGTTCTCCGTCTCTTCTGTAGACCTTGTTCCTTCCGTCGTTACCATACAGCATAATTTTACACTCATCAGAAAAGAGAACTTTGCTCCACTGTAGGTATGACCAATTTAGGTGCTCACGTGCAAAGTTAAGGCGCGCTCTTCGATGGTCTGCAGTTAATTTCGGCCCATTTGCTGGCTTATGCGGTACCAGTCCACGATCCTTCAACCTTCTTCTAATTGTAGAGTCACTTACAGCCACCCTTCGTACAACACGAAGCCGCTGCTGCAGTTGAAAAGCGTTAAGGCGTCGATTTCTTAAAGAAGTTGTTACAATAAATCGATCATCTCGCTCAGAAGTGACCCGATTCCTGCCAGATCCTGAACGGCGCGTGAACAAACCAGTCTCCCGATAACGTTTATAGACTCTATGAACAGATGACAGGCTTAGATGCAGTCTTGCAGCCACAACACGCTGACTAAGGCCAGAATCCAGCAATGCCACAACTTGGGCGGCTTCTGTGGGCGAAGTATCCATACGTTTTAGAAAAAAAACCTTTTTTCAGACGTCCCAAAGTCACAGTATTGAAATAAAAAACAAAAAGTTTAAGGATAGGCGCCAATTTTTAGTTTTTAAACGCTAAATGTACTCCAACCCTAAACACACATTTGTCTCAAAACAGTGATTCATTTCGTTTATAAGATAAACAAATGAAATTCTAATTTTGAATTTAGAATTTTCGCTTATTACTGTAATGGCCAAACTGCCAGCTATAATATATGTATTTTTTTTCATCGTATGAATTCTTTTTTGTGTTAAATTCGGACAGAAACAATGAAAACGGAAGTGTTTCGATTTTTTTGATGAGAAGTGTATAATATTAGTAAGATTGATGGGTTTCACTAAGATAGGGAGACATCCACCACTACATGGGTTGGTAAGTTTTTACCATATTTTATTTTTAAAAATATAAAGTGGCTTTGTTTAACTAAGTTAAGTACCTGTCAGCAGAAATAACCGCTGTCTCCATTTGACTTTTTTCAAAAAGTAGTTATAAGACCCTGTGTTCTAACCGAGCAAAACATGGAACAGTTTTTCCTACTCTATTTATTCACTTTCAAGTTGTTCAGCTTTTGGAAAATGATTTGTCATTACAATGATTTTGCAAAATCTGTTGTACAGGCAAGGAAAAATAGAGATATATACAATACACTGTCAAAACATAGTTCTATTATTTTTCGTATATCTCTACGGTCATAGAGATGAATTGGTCAAGTGTGGAATCATTTAAAGGGAATAAAATATCATCCATACTTTAATTTTTATTGCCTGTTCATCGATCAAATCCAGAGTAATGTCGTAAATAAACATAAAAATACTGATTACTAATAAAAATTACCTTGTGGCAAAAAATCAGTCCATTTTTAGTACTAGTTTTGGTTTTTAATTCCTATGTTTTTAATTTCCTATGTTTATCAACGTTGATATTTATGCTCTAACTCGCGCTCACGTAGCGTAATCCAATGAAAGAAAAAGTTATATTTAATGAGTTCTTCAACATCCTCCTCCTTCGTCGTTCACTCTTGACAGAATGGTCGTGGTTGATGAAGTTGCGTTTTCGTTGGCTAGTAAGGCTCCCGCGATGCGTCTCCAATTCACATTCACACGGTTCAAGGCGTCTCGGGTACTTTATAGCCCATGGAGGTTTGTGTTGCAGGTCTAATGAGGTTTATCCAACGCGTAGGTGAGCGCCCACGAGACCGTTTCCCCTCTACTTGTCTCTTGTCCCTTGTTATTTTTAACATTCTATTATTTATTCCCAGATCGGCTCTCCAGCCCACAAAGGCGGCGTGTACGGCATCTCATGGTCTCCCGACGGCAAACAGCTGCTTTCGTGCTCCGGGGACAAAACGTGCGCCATATGGGACGTGGAGACGCGCGAGCGAACTGTCCTGTTCAACATGGGCACTGCTGTTGAGAACCAACAGGTATTATTTCGTTTATTATAGAAGTTTTTGGTAGGGTTTTTACGAGTTAAATTCAGCGCGCATATACACTAAATTATACTCGATTAAAAAAAATGCAGCTATTCTACCGGTAAACAAAATAAATATTCGTCTAAAGAATTATAAAAAATACAGTGCATATAAGTTGAACCAAAATGTCGATCGACCTTCATTGCGCAGTAACAGATTTTCGGATCTCACCGAAGCAAGTAATCACAGCAACGACGGCCATTTGTGTTCAACTTATTTGCCGCGTGCACATAGTACTCAAGACATAAACTAGGACAATAAGAAATTGTTTATTTAGAATGTTGGATGTTCTGAGCAAAGAAAAAGCCAACAGTCAATCAGTGTAAAAGTTGAAGTTCGAAGCTGTTATTTCTTCGCGGTTATACAGGCTAACAAAATTAGATAAAAATTTTCACACGTGTATTAAAATGGATCGATATTAAAAATAACTAAAATGGACGTCGTCGTTGCTAGAGCTACGTGCAGCCCGTCGCTATGCCGCTCTTCGATGGAGACCTTAAAATCTCTTACTGAATTTATACTTGATTGAAACTCGATCGCCATTTATTTCTACTTATATGCATCATACAATATACCGTGTCCTTCCAATGAAAACAAAAAAAATGTTCCGCAGGTATCCTGCCTCTGGCAAGGCAAGCACCTTCTCTCCGTGTCCCTCTCAGGAGTCATCAACTACTTGGACGTGGAGAACCCGGACAAGCCGCTGCAAATGCTGATGGGTCACAACAAGCCCATCACTTGCCTAGCGCTGCATCCTGACAGGCACACTGTGTACACCGCTAGCCATGATGGGTGCATTACTGCTTGGAATGTTGCGACTGGTGAGTTCTTTTGTATTAGAAAGAAATCATCATCATCATCAGCCCTTTAATATTCCCACTGCTGGGAAACAGGCTCCTCTCTAGGAGAGGGAAAGGGCCATAATCCACCACGCGGGCCCAGTGCGGATTGGTGGATGTCACAAGTCTTCGAATTTTTGGTTGTAGGACCGGTTTCCTCACGATGTTTTCCTTCAATGTTTCGAGAGCAGTGGTGATGAAATAATTAATTACACAAAGTAATTCGCCTGGCTGGGTTTGAACCCGCGACCTACAACTACTAAGAAAGAAAAATAAAATTATTTGGACTCACACAAACAAAAAAAACCGAGAACAATAAAAAAGTAAAAACCTGTGCAAGCTCAACAGGGCTTTTATCTCAGCATAAATTAACATAGCATACATTGGCATTTTCAGCATAATATTAGTTTATATTTAGAAAGGATCATTTTGATAGATCTCCAACGCTGCTTCTTCCGCTATACACCGTTAAATTTTGATCGTTTTAATCCCGTGGAGGGTTGATTCGGGACATGAAACACTATTAATTTGTAAAGATAAAATTAAAAAATAAAGACATTTTTTTTAATTTGAAATAATTACGCATGTCCAAATTAATTTCTTTATCTATCTATACTATATCTGTATAGACCTTCTGCAGGATTAAAACAATAAAAAATTTACGGTGAATAATTTCCGCTCCAGAACTTTTTAACCCCGTCTTTTCTGCAAGCAATGTATCTTGCCCACTGCAACTTAGGTTTGGTGATTCTTCGGGCTTTGTCGCTATTCTAACCTATTGGCCTAACCTATTGGCAATGTTAGAAGGCCTCCCACATGGTAGACTGATGACCTTGTGAGGCAGGGAATCCGATTGATATAGGACACACAGGACCGTTCATTGTGGCGACACTTTGGTTAGGCCAACAGTGGATGTCTTTCGGCTGAAATTATGATGATTATGATTTTAGTAGATAGGATAAAAAGTCCAACCCAAGAAGATTTTCATTTACCCTATAGACATAAATTGGGCGTAAAACTTATTTTAAAACCGCGGCTCAATCCATAGTACTGGAACCCAAAGGGCAGAGAAAGGGAGATGTTATTACACGATTTCCCTTTTACGCCCAAACTTGATCAGTCTCAGACTTTCAGTCGTACTGGTTCAGCGAAATAATGTAAAAAATACTAGTCTCTTTTTACTTTTATGCTCATTTATGAATAGCTAACGTATTTTTATTTTTCCAGGTGAAGGTCGTCATATCTTGGGTCAAGGTCACGGCAATCAAGTTAACGGCATGCGAGCCAGCAAGGATGGCTCTCTGCTCACGTGCGGCATCGACGACACGCTGCGGCGAGCCGCGCCTCAGGCCGAAGGTAAACTGTCATCAGCGAGCACAAGTGCAGAAAGTTTGTCATTGCAACTGAGGCTGAATTTTTAATGCAGCTGGGAGCTGCAGTGACAAAATAGCCTGTGTGCCAAACGTCATTTCTCAACGCACGCGCGACTCGTGGAGACTCGTGTGAATTCCATCTCGGTCGCAATGACCAACTTTCTGCACTTGTGTCAAAATGTACTATTTATTACAATAATATTGTGGTGAGAAAAGCACGCGCACTTTTCCGCACCAGTACGGAAAACAGTGCCTTGCATGCTTGTAAGCGGTATAATAAGAGCGGATTTTTGAAAAATCTTTAAATTGTAACCAAAATGCAATGTGTTGTTTTTTTTTTATGACGCCAGCTATTTAAAAAATAAACTTGATCTTTATTTCAACAGTGATATTTTGTTTTCAGGTGAGGTACCGACGTACACTGACGTGTCAGTACCGCTGGGCTCACAGCCTCGTGCCATGGACCACATTATCGAAGATGACACCACCATCATTGCTACTGTTAAGGAGGTCAGTGCTTTAGTTTTATTATAGTAACCACAAACATATTTTTATTTATTTACTAACCTTTTAACCAATTCACTGCTAATACACAAGTGTATACGCAATTGGACCATATGTGGAATCATTCAAAACAGGTGCGATCGCCGTAAAATGAAGCTTGCAATTTTATCGTAGTTTTCAGCAAACTGTCGAGAAGGCTGATTCGATACATTTTCTTCCAAATACTTCAACTGTTTCACACCCGAATTCTGGCGATAAACTAATAAACTATTCATACAAAGACGTGATTTAAAGACTATAGTAGTACGAAATACAATAGAACAAGGATCTACCCTCATATGTTATTCGATTATGGTAAATATTGCATGCTAGATAATGCATTTATTAATGCACTAGCTCTTGTCAGCGGATTCGCCCGCGTACATAAAATATAGCTTATGTCACTCAGGAGTAAAGCAGCTTTCTATTGTTGCAATTTTTTTTTTCAACCGGATCAGTAGTTCCAGAAATTACCTCCTACAAACAAAAAAACAAACTTTACCTCTTTATTATATTAGTGTAGATTGCGAATAGGTTGCCTCGCTAAATTTAGTGCCAATAATGTTAAATAATAAAGTTTGTTACTACATTTTTGACCTCAATTACATTCATCTGTTATTTGAAAAAATCAAGCATCAGCTGAAAGAATCTGCCCCAAGGAACTAAAAAAATACTGGTTGCCTTCGCAAAAATGGTGCGCAATAGTTAGTTGCCAGTAAAAACAACAATAACCTATGTTTTCTTCGTGTACAGTTGGCGGTGGTGATCGGTAACAGCAAGCAGTCGAGCTTGCCGCTCTCGTACGAGCCCACGTGCGTCAGTATCGACACCAAGTCCAGACACGTCGCTGTTGGCGGTAAGTTGGCATTATATTACTTATTTATTTGTTAATCCTCACATCGGAACGCCGTAAGATCGGCCAACTCCAGGTACATTTTCATACAACGCCTTACGTGATTGTGAGGTTACCGAAATCGATCGGTAATTGGCAGGATCAGCACGGCTGAACAGTGCCCATTTTGGGCAAGCGTTGTACTTTAGTAAGCTTCCAGGCCTTGGGCATTATGTCGGTTCTATAGGAGAGAGGTCTTATATATGGGAGGCGATAAAAAGGTTGGTGAGGAAACGGTTACAATACATCTGCCCGGATCGACGGTCAGCAGAAGGTCTAGATAATTGGCGGCTAGTAATGCAGCTAGTTAACTATGTAAAGCCGGTTCTACACTACTTGCGAAGTTAGTCGAAGTTGAACGAATACGTTGGTGTAGAAGGGTACTTCGCGTCGCTTCGTGCAACCTCACCTCGCTTCGGGCGACTTCCAGTCGTAGGTTTTTGTGCTCGATTCAAAGGAGTCGAAGTGCTCCTCGCGAGGTTGCACGAGTGTGTAGTCACATACTTCGGACTTCGATGAGTATTTCGTCGAGGCAGCTTCGCGAGTATTGTAGAGCAGGTTTAAGGTGCTACCCCTACAGGGGCACCGTAAAAAGTCCTCTTTTTCGTTGCGAAGTTAGCCGTATTGCTACACAGTACAAACACCAAAAAAATACAGTGTATAGTCTAATATATAAGTAAAAGACTTATGCAAAAACATTTTCTAATAATAATACAGAATTTTGATAAAAAAAAATCTCAAGAAAGTACACGAAAACAATTTTTCGTCTCGAAATACTCAGTATTTTGAGTGATAACTATTATTTTATTTGTAACTATCAAAATGGAAATTTAACCAACTAAAGGGAAATGTAAAAATATTTTAACAAATCGTTGTACTTTTTTTTAAATAATAAAAAACTGCGAAATATTCTTCATATTAGCGGACACGAGATTGAACTAAAATCAAACGCATAGCCATTTTCAGCCTTATTTTTTTACAGCGGCCGCGCCTTAATACTTATTCCTTAATTGTTTCAGGAGCCGACAACAAAGTCCACTTATACACCCTGGACGTGCGCACGCTGACGCCCGGCGTCACCCTGGAGCATCTCGGCGCCGTCACCGACGTGCGCTTCAGCCCCGACTCCAAGTACCTGGTAGCCAGCGACGCCAACAGGAAGGTCATACTCTACTCCACTGACGAGTACAAGGTAAATTAAACCTTAAAACTTAGAGAATAATGTCTATGATAGCATGACCAATAACAGTTTACTTATAGTCCAGGAGGTACCGTTGCAAATTTAATGAAAAAGTCATAGTAAGCCAGCTGAAACTTTTTTCATAATTATTATACATCATACTAAGCTAAAAAAAACATTTTTTATTATTTTTGATTCACTTTCATAGCTTTTCAATCCTAGACCCACCGCGGGTGCGTCAGCTGACTCTTGGTTCACTTATTTATCAGTCATTAGAGAAAGAAAGAGCTGTACCGGCTTTCTAGAATAAGAGAAAGAAAGGCGAGGGATGTTTGCCAGGTAAGATGTGTAAGAGATGAAAGTGGAATGGTTCTATCGGATAATGAAAAAATCAAAGAGAGGTGGAAGGAATATTTTGAAAGACTTATGAATGAGGAAAATAATTGGAGTGGGGTTTTAGAGAATAAACCAGTGAATGTGGGGTTAGTGAGAATGGTTAGTGTGGAGGAAGTCAGGGTAGCAGTGAATGGAATGAAAAATGGTAAAGCCATTGGTCCAGATGGAATACCAGTTGAGGTGTGGAAGTTATTAAGAGTAGATGGATGGGTGTGGCTGGCTTTGTTCTTCAATAAGCTGTTGCAGGAAGAAGCCATACCTGATGAATGGTGCAACAGTTCTCTGGTGCCCATCTTTAAAAACAAAGGTGATGTGCTTGAGTGCAACAATTATAGAGGAATAAAGCTAATGTCGCATACTATGAAAGTATGGGAGAAAGTTATTGAACGGCGGCTGAGAGAAGAGAGTGAAATTTCACAGAACCAATTCGGTTTTATGCCTGGTCGTGGTACAACGGATGCCATATTTGCTATACGCCAGTTGTGCGAAAAATACAGAGGTGCACATAAAAACTTGCACATGGTATTCGTTGACCTCGAAAAGGCATACGACCGGGTACCTCGTGAGGTTCTGTGGTGGGCTCTTAAGGAGAAAGGTGTGCCTGGGAAGTATGTGCAGTTGATCCGATCAATGTATAGTCGCTGCAGTACACAAGTCCGGTCTGCAGCAGGCACCACTAACAACTTCAATGTGGCTGTCGGTTTACACCAAGGGTCGGCTCTTAGCCCTTACCTCTTCCTGATAATAATGGACGCTCTGACGTCGGACATTCAGGAAGAGGCTCCCTGGTGTATGCTGTTTGCCGATGATATTGTGCTGGTTGCCGAGAGTGCCCTAGATGTCCAGAGCAGATTGGAGGTGTGGTGGCAAAGACTGGAGAGTGTTGGCTTAAGGACGTATTTACGAATTGACGCGCTTCAATTTTAGGTATTTCGACTTACTACTACACGTGCACGGCGCACACACACAGCGACTAGCGCGAAACGGCGAAATTATGAGTGAACTGACTCGGTTTGATACTTGCCTGCTATTATTATTTTTTTTTTAATGTTTTTTTTTTAATCTGCGTGATTTGTATTCAAAAAATATCTAACGTGAAACAGAAAAAAGGTACCTAGCTACCATTGGACAGTGATTGGTTGGTAAGCAAGTAGATAATGGCAAAAGTACGCAAGTAGACAAATCAAAGTATGCAAAACCAGTATAAGGGTATATCTCATTGTACGAGAATGATGAAACCTTACCTCCAGATTCCAAACCTTGCCTACAGACCCGATGGTGTACCTCCATAACTGCTACTGGAACTAATGAACGAGTGGAGCTACATGTACCGAGTTTGGGCTCGTTATGTTCGTTGGGGTGAGACCCTACCTCAGGACTTGATGGTGTACCCCTAAGACTGCTACTGGAACTAATGAACGAGTGGAGCTAGATGTACGGAGTTTGGGCTCGTTATGTTCGTTGGGGTGAGACCCTACCTCAGGACTTGATGGTGTACCCCTAAGACTGCTACTGGAACTAATGAACGAGTGGAGCTAGATGTACGGAGTTTGGGCTCGTTATGTTCGTTGGGGTGAGACCCTACCTCAGGACTTGATGGTGTACCCCTAAGACTGCCTTCTGGAACTAATGAACGAGTGGAGCTAGATGTACGGAGTTTGGGCTCGTTATGTTCATTGGGGTGAGACCCTACCTCAGGACCTGATGGTGTACCTCCAAGACTGCCTTCTGGAACTAATGAACGAGTGGAGCTAGATGTACGGAGTTTGGGCCCGTTGTGTTCGTTGGGATGAGACCCTACCTCAGGACTCCATGGAGCGACCTGATGGTGTACCTCCAAGACTGCCTTCTGGAACTAATGAACGAGTGGAGCTAGATGTACGGAGTTTGGGCTCGTTATGTTCGTTGGGGTGAGACCCTACCTCAGGACCTGATGGTGTACCTCCAAGACTGCCTTCTGGAACTAATGAACGAGTGGAGCTAGATGTACGGAGTTTGGGCCCGTTGTGTTCGTTGGGATGAGACCCTACCTCAGGACTCCATGGAGCGACCTGATGGTGTACCTCCAAGACTGCCTTCTGGAACTAATGAACGAGTGGAGCTAGATGTACGGAGTTTGGGCTCGTTATGTTCGTTGGGGTGAGACCCTACCTCAGGACCTGATGGTGTACCTCCAAGACTGCCTTCTGGAACTAATGAACGAGTGGAGCTAGATGTACGGAGTTTGGGCCCGTTGTGTTCGTTGGGATGAGACCCTACCTCAGGACTCCATGGAGCGACCTGATGGTGTACCTCCAAGACTGCCTTCTGGAACTAATGAACGAGTGGAGCTAGATGTACGGAGTTTGGGCCCGTTGTGTTCGTTGGGATGAGACCCTACCTCAGGACTCCATGGAGCGACCTGATGGTGTACCTCCAAGACTGCCTTCTGGAACTAATGAACGAGTGGAGCTAGATGTACGGAGTTTGGGCTCGTTATGTTCGTTGGGGTGAGACCCTACCTCAGGACCTGATGGTGTACCTCCAAGACTGCCTTCTGGAACTAATGAACGAGTGGAGCTAGATGTACGGAGTTTGGGCCCGTTGTGTTCGTTGGGATGAGACCCTACCTCAGGACTCCATGGAGCGACCTGATGGTGTACCTCCAAGACTGCCTTCTGGAACTAATGAACGAGTGGAGCTAGATGTACGGAGTTTGGGCCCGTTGTGTTCGTTGGGATGAGACCCTACCTCAGGACTCCATGGAGCGACCTGATGGTGTACCTCCAAGACTGCCTTCTGGAACTAATGAACGAGTGGAGCTAGATGTACGGAGTTTGGGCCCGTTGTGTTCGTTGGGATGAGACCCTACCTCAGGACTCCATGGAGCGACCTGATGGTGTACCTCCAAGACTGCCTCCTGGAACTAATGAACGAGTGGAGCTAGATGTACGGAGTTTGGGCCCGTTGTGTTCGTTGGGATGAGATCGTACCACAGGACTTGATGGAGTGACCTGATGGCGTACCTTCAAGACTGCTTGCTACAGGAACTAATGAACGAGTGGAGCTACATGTACTAATGGTGACAAAAGTGCATGGAGAGCTTAAGGTCGACTTTTGGCTGCGAGGTTTTGCTTCACGTTTCATGAGGCGACTAGATGGCGCTGTTCAAAAATGAAAATAACACTGCAAAACTTGAAAACATTGCAAAGGCACACAATAAGGTTTTTAATATCTAAAATAAATCGAATTCTAAAGATATAACTTTAGAATTAGATTTATTGACAAACAAGTCTATTTAAAGTGATCTCATCTCCATATATTTTTGCCCATGCTTCTTTACAGTTTTCAGATTTTATCCTATATTTGTGAATTCACTTGCCTATATTATTATTTCCTGTACGTGCCCGGAGTTTGGACAGTGAATTTACCATGGTATCAAATGTGAGTTTTTTAAAGTTAGAAATGAAAGAAAAAAGAAAGAAAATACGTTTATTTCGTACAAAAACGTCACACTTTATGAAACATATATAAAAAAACGTAAAACAATAAAAATAAACAAGAATATGTTCGTAATTACCTATACATGTTATATTTTTAGAAGTCATATAAATACTAACTGTCTTGCTTTTTCTGCATAACATCTAAGGGCACGAAGTCTCTTTCGGGAGTTTTTGCCAAACGCCTTAGTTTTGGCATCTAAAAAAAAGTTTAAATATAAGAGATAATAACTACACATATTCATATTAGCAGTCTACTCGTTTAGAAATTACAGTAACGGTCTTCGAAGTTCACCTCTAGGTCACTCCATCGAATCCGGTGGTAAGGATTCCTCATAACTGACATGATGAGCCCAAACTCGGCACACCTAGCTCCACTCGTTTATTCGTTTCAGTGGCAGTCTTAGAGGTGCACCACCAGGTTGCTTCTACTAATTCTGAGGTAGGGTCTCATCCCAACGAATACAACGAGCCCAAACTCGGTACATCTAGCTCCACTCGTTCATTAGTTCCAGTAGGCAGTCTTGGAGGTACACCATCAGGTCGCTCCATGGAGTCCTGAGGTAGGGTCTCATCCCAACGAACACAACGGGCCCAAAATCGGTACATCTAGCTCCACTCGTTCATTAGTTCCAGAAGGCAGTCTTGGAGGTACACCATCATGTCGCTCCATGGAGTCCTGAGGTAGGGTCTCATCCCAACGAACACAACGAGTCCAAACTCGGTACATCGAGCTCCACTCGTTCATTAGTTCCAGTTGTGGACTTAGGGGTACACCATCAGGTCGCTCCATCAAGTCCTGAGGTAGGGTCTCATCCCAACGAACACAACGAGCCCAAACTCGGTACATCGAGCTCCACTCGTTCATTAGTTCCAGTTGTGGACTTGGGGGTACACCATCAGGTCGCTCCATCAAGTCCTGAGGTAGGGTCTCATCCCAACGAACACAACGAGCCCAAACTCGGTACATCGAGCTCCACTCGTTCATTAGTTCCAGTTGTGGACTTGGGGGTACACCATCAGGTCGCTCCATCAAGTCCTGTGGTAGGGTCTCATCCCAACGAACACAACGAGCCCAAACTCGGTACAACTAGCTCCACTCGTTCATTAGTTCCAGAAGGCAGTCTTGGAGGTACACCATCATGTCGCTCCATGGAGTCCTGAGGTAGGGTCTCATCCCAACGAACACAACGAGCCCAAACTTGGTACAACTAGCTCCACTCGTTCATTAGTTCCTGAAGGCAGTCTTGGAGGTACACCATCATGTCGCTCCATGGAGTCCTGAGGTAGGGTCTCATCCCAACGAACACAACGAGCCCAAACTCGGTACATCGAGCTCCACTCGTTCATTAGTTCCAGTAGCAGTCTTAGGGGTACACCATCAAGTCCTGAGGTAGGGTCTCACCCCAACGAACATAACGAGCCCAAACTCGGTACATGTAACTCCACTCGTTCATTAGTTCCAGTAGCAGTTATGGAGGTACACCATCAGGTCGCTCCATCAAGTCCTGAGGTAGGGTCTCATTCCAACGAACACGACGAGCCCAAACTCGGTACAACTAGCTCCACTCGTTCATTAGTTCCAGTAGCAGTCTTAGGGGTACACCATCAAGTCCTGAGGTAGGGTCTCACCCCAACGAACATAACGAGCCCAAACTCTGTACATGTAGCTCCACTCGTTCATTAGTTCCAGTAGCAGTTATGGAGGTACACCATCAGGTCGCTCCATCAAGTCCTGAGGTAGGGTCTCATTCCAACGAACACGACGAGCCCAAACTCGGTACAACTAGCTCCACTCGCTCATTAGTTCCAGTAGCAGTCTTAGGGGTACACCATCAAGTCCTGAGGTAGGGTCTCACCCCAACGAACATAACGAGCCCAAACTCGGTACATGTAGCTCCACTCGTTCATTAGTTCCAGTAGCAGTTATGGAGGTACACCATCAGGTCGCTCCATCAAGTCCTGAGGTAGGGTCTCATTCCAACGAACACGACGAGCCCAAACTCGGTACATCTACCTTCACTCGTTCATTGGTACCGGCAGGAGTCTGAAGTACACCTTCAGGTAGACACTCCATGAAGTTCGAAATGGAATGTTTTATAGTATTATTCAAGAAAAAAAAAATGAAACTAACTAAATCTTACGTTGTTTGCCCGTTCTTCGCACAAAACACGTAAAGTATCAAAATAACGAGGTCAAATATTTTGTGTTCGTACAGCGATCTTATTCCACACGATCGCCTGTAGTAGGGGAGCCCACCGTGCTAAATCGGGATTTACTCGAGCGTCATAGAGACTTATTGAGTGCAAAGCTTAGATGATAAGAAGAAAAAAATGTCATATGATATATACCTTTTCATCGGTGGGGGGAGCAACTATAGATTTTCAAAAATGTAAAAAAAAAATGTTGCATGGACATACTCGAGCGTGTCAGATATTGATAGAATCTATGTTTAACGTTTTTTCAAACATGTACGTATGTTAATCTGATAGTTTTCATGATGGGGGTGGTCGTACGTAAGGGTTGAAAATGAAAAAAAAAAAAAATAATCGAGCGCGTCAGATTTTCGAAGGGAATGTTAAGTGAACTTAAAAAAAGCTATTATATAATAATCTGACGATTCAGATGTGACGCAAGCTCACGGCCATTATTAGAATGTGCAAAAAAAAATCGTCATCTTGAACTACTCAAGCGTGTCAGATTAAGATATATATGGTTCATCTTAATGCCCTGGACGTAATATCTCATAATCTGACGATTACCTGGAGGGATGCGCCTAATCTGCCAATTAAAAAAATTTTTTTTTCATTTTTCTAAATCATGAAACTTAATTAATTGAAAAGCTCAAGAAATAGCATGCAAATTAAAAAGTGTGAATTTTTTTAGAAGAATACTTGTATTTACAACAAAATAATTATAAAAAATTAAGTTTTTGTAAGTATTTTTTTTTTAATCGTCATCTTCATCGGTAGAATCATCTTCCTCCTCTGGCTCTATTTCATCCTCAGATAGCGTATCTATAACAAGAAATCATAAAAATAATTAACAATATTTTTTGTTATAAATTACGTATTTTTTAATTATTGGAGAATAAATATACCTAATTCTGGAGTATCCTCAAGAATATCAGGTGTTATGATGACATCTTCATACGCTTTCGGCAATTGAACACCTGCAAACCAGATCATTTCGAGCTTGTCTTCTACAACTTTCCATCCATAGTCTGTTGGTAAAAGATCGGTAATTTTTGCATTATGGGCATTACACCACAAGCACGCAATGTATCTTGTACGTAACACCTGTTGGAATAACTCCGATTGACAGGGCGGCAAATTGCACGCATCATTTCCACTACACTTTGCCGTTGATTTACAACAATCATGCTGAGCATCTCGCGGTATTTTCAACGCTGTAAATAATTTATAGCACTGTGCGTGATATACTTTATTTAATGAAGTTTCTATCGAAAGTTCGAGATTATTATATGTCGCTCGAGATTTTCGAAAAACCGGTTTGCTCCGACGATATTCTAAAATATTTATACATTTTTGTAATGTTTCTAATGTAAATTTAATTGTTTTTTGTAAAGTTGTTTCACCAAAAAATACACACTGCACATTAATATCACTCATGGTTAATATTTATGAACTTTAATTCACATAACATGTATTAAAATCATGAAATAAACAAAAACGTTGGTAATACGTTGTAAACAACAAGTCATGAACGCGTCTCTGTGATCAGCTGTCATGGCAACAGAAACCAGAGTGGAGTAGGGACGGAATGAGAGAGCAATAGATAGAGGAAAAGTGAGAGAGGAATAGAAACGCGGAGAGGGGAATACAGGCATCGCGTAGTTGCACGAATAAAACTTTATTAATTAATTTTTATTACTTCGGCTTGTGGAAATCGTCAGATTATATATTTCTCATAAATCTTGATCTATTCCCTTCAAAATAAAAAAAAATTTAACCACGCTCGAGAATGTCGAGATGACGTTTTTTTTTTTCAACTTTGTAGCCCTCCCCCTTCTTTACGTCACCCTTAAATTGTCAGATTAGAGGAATATAGATGTTTTAGCATATAACTAACTCCTCCTACCTTAATCTGACGCGCCCGAAAATTTCAAATGAACAATTTTTTTTTACTAATCTGATCCTTTATCCTTTACGGGCGTCCTTATAAATGAGGCTCATATCTGGTGGAAGTAAGTATCCGGGTACCAGGTATCCTACTGTATATTAATCTGCCGCGCTTTGGTAAATCCCGAAATCCCCTCTTGGGCTCCCCTACTACTGCTTACAACCGACACAGCGTCCACTCTCGACGGCGACCCAGCGCAGACTAATGTTTTTATTTCAATTTTTTATGCAATAACTCAAGACATTGACCAGTAAAATAACCCTTAAATTCAATGGGATAAGATTCACGTGATAGAGATAAATTTGTTGAAAAACTAAAATTGATTTATTTTTTTCTGAGACTAATTGAAACAATTTGATAGTTCTTTTTTTTTTGAAAATTGAATTGATTATGTCTCCTTTCATAAAATATTTTTAAATAATCAAATTTCTGTTATTAAATGGATGAAAAATGATCCTAAACTCAATACGAAATCGTCAATTTTGAGTGAAGAGGTTCAAGAAAATATTTTTTACATTATTATAAACCTATTTTTTCGAATAAAAAGCTTTTCTTAGTTAAAGATAAAGAAGTAATCTGTCTGTAGAAATATGTAACTACTTTTTATTTAGTTTATTTCTGCCACAAAAGTTACCGAAAAACTGCTTATTTTGACCATATTTGAGAACGCGTCCTTAAAATTGAGCAGAACTAAAACAGAGTACCTGTTCTGCGATTTTGGCGGTCTCTCTAGTCCTGTGCCCATAGCTCTCGCCGGAACGCCCATACCAACCTGTTCCGATTTTCGGTACCTTGGGTCGCTTATCCAAGGGAATGGTGAGATAGACCGAGACGTGGCACATCGGATCAACTCAGGATGGATGAAATGGCGACAGGTCACTGGAACAACTTGCGACCCACGGATGCCCCTCAAGTTGAAGGGTAAAATCTACAAGTCCGTGATAAGGCCTGTCCTACTGTATGGGTCAGAATGTTGGGCTCTGAAAAAGACGGATGAAAAGCGATTGCATGAAGCAGAGATGAGAATGTTGAGATGGATGTGTGGTGTGACGAGAATGGATAAAGTGAGAAATGAGTATATTAGAGGAAGTTTGAAAGTGGCGCCAGTGACTGAAAAGTTGAGAGGGAACCGTTTGTCTTGGTATGGCCATGTAAAAAGGAGGGATGAAACGCATGTTACAAAGAAAGCCATGAGTATGAATGTGGATGGATGGAGAGGGAGAGGGAGACCAAAGAAGATATGGATGGATTGTGTGAGAAATGATATGGAAAACAGAGGAGTTAGTGATAGCGTGACGGGTGACAGGACAGAATGGAAGAAAAAAACATATTGCGCCGACCCCAAATAAAACGGGACAAGGGCAGGAAGATGATGAGAGATCTTTTGAACAAGATGGCAACCGATAGGCGTTAAAACACTACCTAAAATGCAAAGGTACCTCCCGGACTATTACCTTAGGACCAGCAAGACATTGTAGTAGTCGTGTGTAATTCTACTAAACCGACTCACTGTTCCGATACATGTTAAGTTCCTAAGGATTGGATTAACAGTAATGTTTTAAATGCATCATTTGGAACACTGGAACTATATGTCCGAAGAGAGAAGGGGTGGGAGGCGGTCGCCTCCTTCTGCGAAGCAGTAATGCTAGCTTAGGAGGAGGCCAATCGCATAAGGCAACGACACACACGCCCCAGACGTCGCCACAATAAGCAATGGGTAGCTCGCCGACCGCTTGTCTGTTAAAGAGTCCGAACCAAGCAAAAGTCGTCGACGGCACGCTCTGTTCCCGCGCGCCTCAAGGAGTTGTCAGCAACACCGAAGTGTCGAAGCCTACTGGGTATGGTCCAAGGTCAAAATGAAGCTATACATCTAGATAAGACACTCACTCTGTGTATTTTTTTTAATAATCACGATTACTTTTATTGTTGAATTCCGTCTTTAGTCTGTAAAGTTAATTTATTTATTTATGTACACACAAACCCATACAAAAAGAAAAGAACACATACAGATAGAAGAGTACAAAGGTACTGCTTATTTCTAACGAAATTTCTTCCAGCAGACTTGCGACAGGAGAGTTGGATGAGAAATGAATGAATGAATTGTTAGTTTGAAGCACCAAATAAAAGCGAGTTCCGTCCCCAGCTGGCGCACAACAAGGAGTGGGGCTTCCACTCGGCGCGTGTGAACTGCGTGGCGTGGAGCCCCGACTCCACTCGCATCGCGTCGGGCTCGCTCGACACCAGCATCATCATCTGGAGCGTCGACGCGCCCAGCAAGCACACCTACATCAAAAGTAAACTAGCCTTTTATCTATTTAAAATCATCATCCTACCCTTATCCCATACTATCATAGCTATAAACCTTCCTCTTGAATCACTGTCTAGTAAAAAAAACCGCATCAAAATACGGCGCGTACTTTTAAAGATCGAAGCATACATAGGGAAAGCAAACTTTGTTTTATACTATGTAATGATAATGATTACTCTGTCCTGTCACCCGTCACACTATCACTAACTTCCTTTTCTTTCATATCACTCCTCACACAATCCGTCCATCTCTTCTTCGGCCTCCGTCTTCCTCTCCATCCATCTACGTGTAAACTCAGAACTTTTTTCGTAACATGTCTCCTCTCACATGTTCATACCAAGACAAACGATTTCCTTCAAACTTTTCAAACGATTTCCTTTATTATCATCTCCGTAATAACTGTAATTATAGGTACTATTGCAACTCAGGCCTTCTCTCTAGGAGACGGAATGGGCCTTAATCCACCACGAGGGCCCAGGGCGGGTTGGTGGTTGTCACATCTAATCTAATTAATCATTCTAATCTGTACTTGTTTTTAATTGTAACTGTAGAAAATCTAAATTGTATTAAAAATTGTAATAAATTTGTAATTAAATTGTAATAGTTAAAAGGGTTGATAAAATCGTTATCCTAATCAACACCGAAGACATTTTTAACAGACTTAAAAAAGGAGGTTTTTAGTTTGACCTGTATGTTTTTCCGCGATTATCTTGCGTTTGGCTGATGGTTTGACCGATTTTGAGCGGTTTCTAAACGACTTCTAAAAAAGGAGGAGGTTCTCAATTCGGATGTTTTCTTTTTCAGAAGAATATTCGTTACATTTAGGAGGTTTTGGTATTCTACCCGACTTGTACATTTTTCGTTTTTTTTTTTTTTTTTTGTAAAATGAAGTTGTTTCTATTTTTTTTTTAACTAATAAAAATGACAATTTTATTTATTTGTATAGATGCTAATATTTCTAATTTTGTATTCCAGACGCTCACCCCCAGAGTCAGATCACAGGGCTGGCGTGGCTGGACGACGAGACCGTGGTGTCGGTGGGGCAGGACGCCAACACGCGCGTCTGGACCGTACCCAAGGCTTGAACCCTCCTCGTACACACGCGCTTTGGGGAAATATTCTTTGACTATACTAGTAAAATAGTGGACATAGAAGGCATGAAAAATTAAACATGTCATCGAAAACTTAGAAGTTATAACAATAAAATTGAACTATAAAAAAATATCAAATAATTAATGTCGACTATACAACGTGTAACAAAATAAACATATACATCAAGAAGCGCTGAAGAATACAGGTTAAATAGAATCTCTACACGAAGTTTCAACTCAAAATATTTTTTTCAAAAAATTGGTACTTACCAAATTCTTTGTATCACATGATTCCTGATTTCAAATCATAACACGACATTACGAGGGTTAATAACATTTCACGACACTTGCTATTATTACGAAACATTCTGTAAATCTGAGCGCCTAGTACCCGGCTACCTAATTTAGCGCTTCTTGATATATATGGTTATTTTTTTACATGTTGTATATTAACACAATTAAACTTTTTGCGCTTGTGTGGAATTAGTTCCACAATTTTTTTTTGTGTCTCAACAGCCAGGGTCATATGTTTGCAACTGAGTATTCCATCTCGTTTAACTTTTGTTTTTCTTTGACATATATCTACATGACCACTTACACGCACATTTTAAATTAACATAGCATGCCTATAATAAATTCGAGGCGTCTAGATTATTTATTCCAACATACCAATCAAAAGAATATTCCCCCAAATATGTGTAATAGTTATAAATAACTCAGATTATCTAGCATATATGTATAAGAAGAATACTAATGTATTTATTTCGCTTACTACACTTAAGTTATGAAATGTCTCCGTTAGATAACAATAAATATGATTTTTGTTACTAACAATGAGTGATGTTGCTTGCATTTAGAACTATGGACTGGTTAAAAAAATAGTAGGCACCTACATATTATAAAGACGCCTTCAATTTGCCGCAACGTGTCGCGCGACAGTGCTGCAGTCGCGCTGCTTTGTTGTTCCATAAAAACGTGCGACTGTCGCGCTGCAAACGCGCGCAGGCCGCGCGGCATTTATATAAAAAAGCACAGCGGTGGCAGCGCTGCTGTTGCGTAGCAGATTGCGTCTAAATTGAACTCGTCCTAAGGCGAGTTTTTAATTCGAGTATTTCGAATTAAGAACATGTCAAACCCTGCTTGACAGTTGACTGTCAAAAGTTTGTCAGAGTTTGAGAAGCCAACTCCAAATATTAAAACTATAAAACGACCTGTGCTTCGGATCCTTAGATACCGTTTTGTCTTTTACAATCAGACTGCTAATAGGAACAATATGAATGCTAGTTATTTATTAAAAGAAAGTAAGTTATTGAACAAACCTGCATTTATTTCTAGTCTTATATCGGCATTCATAGTGAAGATTGATTAAATAAATATATTAAAAGTTAAAATCACACGAACGTTATTTGATTCGAACTGACTGATCGATTGCTCTCTACTAGTCGACTACCAAAACAAAAAAAAAAAAAAAAACATCATAGTCAGCCTTTTAATGATCCCACTGTTGGAACTCTGGCTTTCTTTCGACGGAGACGGGCTCTTCTTGGGATGGACTGTAATCCATGCGGGTCCAGTGCGGGTTGGTGAACGTAGTATGTCTTCAAATTTTTGGTTCTAGGACAATCCGATGTTAGGAAATGAACTAAATTTAAATAATCAGTATGTCTTCTAAACAATTTTTTTTAATGTAAAGAAATAATGATTTAATTGGACTAATCAGGTGTAGTATAAACTACATCGATCGAACCATCGATTTTATTTGAAAACCAAAATGACAAATGTCTATTGAATCAAAAATGTTCAGTCGTGATTACGAAAAATAAAACTACCTACATATTATTTTTTCCAAATCAGTCCTCTTCTATGCGAGCATTGTGATTTTTGTTTTATAATGAACTTGGTGCGATCTGAATGGTCCTTTTTTATACCTGTCGTTGCATACTAACGGTGTGAAATCGCATTTATCATGTCCTAGTGAGAATTAAATATTTAAATTATTTGGAAAGAATAACTTATTTTTAATTGGCTTGACTTGGCACTCTGGAATGGGTCGCAAAGAATAACTGAAGTAGTAGTAGTAGTAGGGACATGGATTCATTGCACCCAATGTAGGATTCGCCCGAGCTGCAGGCGAGGGTATTCCTCTATATTTTCCCGATCCAGAATTTGTTACTGCAGTGCAGTAACGAATTTCCACGTGTATCAGACGTTGATACTTACAAAGACGTGAATAATTGATGTTTGATCAGCGACCATTCTCAATTCAATATTGCGTGTGTACTAGTGGGGGCTGTGCGGGGCCCAGCCTGATACGATCAATGTAATCAAATTTAGCGGTGCTAGACTGGTGCATTAATTCGCACTGGTGCGAGAAACAGTAAATTGGGTGAGACGGACCGGGTATCCGAGTAAGTGTATTGAAAAATAATATTCTGAAAAAATTTAATCTGTCCTACTAAACGAAAGGATACGATCGTAGTAGTCGGCGAAAAAAAAACGTGGGAGTAGAATGGAGAATATCAATGTACGATTTCTTAAACTTGATCCTATACTGTGTACTAGCTCAAGACCCTCGTTCACACTAAATACTAATTATTTAACTAGCCGTTAGTCAAGCTGACAACCTCTCTCACGGTGCCCCGACGCTTGGAGGAAAATGATGTTCGTAATTTGTAATAATTCTTTGTATCGATTATTCCAGAGTGCAAAGTTATAAAAGGTGTAAAATATTAATAAAATTGTCCAGTATTAGAAATATTAAGACGTTTACAATTTAACTAAAAATCCTATTGTCAATGTAAGTTCTATAGGAGTTAATAATTATAATCGGTCACTAATATACCTATAAAATAGCTAATTTATTATTTGTGTATCATAGGAATATTTAAATTTAAAATTATTACCTAAATTAAATGGGTTTTATTTGGCTGGATCTCAATTTCAGACTTTCTACCAAGTAAAATCGTTGTAATTTTAATATTGATGTATTTTCTGAATATATTTTTTACTGTTTCACGTTATCTTTCCAAATAATACGTTCAAAAAACGTTTTCAAAACAGTATTTTTATACTAATTTCTGATGTACTTTTTCTTAGTTTTACGCGATTTCTACTAAAAT
The DNA here is from genome assembly GCA_029852875.1 of Mythimna loreyi. Taxonomy (NCBI): domain Eukaryota; kingdom Metazoa; phylum Arthropoda; class Insecta; order Lepidoptera; family Noctuidae; genus Mythimna; species Mythimna loreyi. Next base: position 16,368,678 of record CM056798.1, read on the forward strand.
GATGTATGATATAAGATGATAAAATAAACTTGTATACACTTGTAAAATGTATTTTATTTACGCCTCCATTGATATTAGTTGATGCAAGCGGCTTCGCCCGCGTTAAAAAATTTAAGTTTGCCCCAAGGAACTCGAAATCGAATCAAAATATTTATTTGCTAAAATTGAGTACCTACACGAAGTTTACTGTAAAGTTCTTTCAGCATAACCTGGCATAACATGGCGTGCAAAATATATTTAGTCAATGCTGTCAGTTACTCTAAATTAAAAATTACAAGTTCAAAGGATAAAAAATGCATCCTATGTACTGTTACAGGACATGGTCTACCCATTTTATCAAAATCCGTCAAGCCGTTCGAGCATAAACAAGTAATAAACACACGAACTCTTCTTTATAATATTGATGTGAAGCTAGATTTAACAAAGGAGATATTAAATAAAACAACACATAACTTTCAAAAATTTATTACGAATTAACTAATTGTCTTTTATTAAATAAAAATGTCTTTTTTAAACTAGCTTACGCTAAATATAATCATATGGCCTATAAACATGACTAGAACAAGGTAGTAACGAAATGTCACTCCAAGATTTTAGATACAGTCTCCGAAAATATTTTTATTTAGTAGTTTCTGTAATTAAATTTATGCCATCATACCTGATCTGTGGCGCATGCATAAAAATTTACAAACTAAAAAACAATTTAAAATGGAGGGACATGAGTATTCTTGAGGACCAAACGACATAACCTTTTTAATATTCTAGTGTCAAGGCATCCATCTTGCATTTTTAGTAGACCGCCATTTTTTATTCTCGTGATTTTTGGCGCCAAAAATATACATACGTGTGTGAAATATCGTTTGTCGTTAGCTCCTTTTATCACAGAATAATATAAATAAATTGAACATTAATACACAACACTCCTATAAATATATTTTAAATGGATAATAAATACAGAGTAAAAATAACTAGCATTGTAAAATTGTTCTAAATATGAGCACTTGCGTGCAAGGGTTATTCACCATTGAAAACAGTTTCACAACCATTAGTTTTATTCATGAACGTAGCAAGACAGAAATTACCTACGAAATAAACTCAGAAAAATTTATTTGAAATCCTGTAAAAACCTGTTATAGGAGAATCTTTGTAACCCAGAAAATGTCTCATTTGTCTGGCCTAGTTTTCTCTTTGCAATTTTTTTTTGCATTTTATTTTTCCCCGATTCACTAAATGCCTAAATGTATCAAAGGCACTCATATGGACCTAGTGGCTTACGGTACAAAATTGATAGGTATGAAATCTAGGCCAAATGAATGTGATGAAACCGAGAGGGGTTTCAAAGAATCACTTATTATGCTACGCTCATTTTTAAAAAAATAACTGAATAACATCGAAGACATGAGAACATTACACTAACATAAAAATTGTGTAAAACACAAAAATGTAACAAAAACGTCTTTTTTATGTTACTTTGGTAATATACCGTCGGTGGGTATTTAACAGTTTGTCATTTTTAGATAAACTTAGGTTCAATATTAATTATATTAGTTACATATAATCGAACGCAGGGTTGCCGGCAGTTTGCCCTACCTATAGGCAATACTTTCTGCCATTTTTGTTTTAAACTTAGAAGAGATTTCTGTACATTACAGTTATTGTAAGACTAGAACTAGTACATTAGTTAACCAATTTTTAAATGTTGTTCTCATTTGAGTGAAATTAATATTTCTTTACTGAGTAATTAAACATCTTTAATCAGAGTAGAACTTGATTACCATAAACAGTACGGCTGTTCTAATTTGTACAAAAATAAAAGGCTTTACAAAAATAAATGCCAATCGCAGCGATAACAAATAATGGCATTTATTTTCTGAGTGCACAAGCGAATTTCGCAGAGCCTAACTTCAGGCTCCCTAAGTTAGAACGGCCGCACTGAAAATAAAATGACCACAGCTATTGTGCAAAGCAAACAAAAATTGAGATTCAATTTGTTATTACATGAAAAAGATTAGATTTGAGAAAGTCATCCTTTTTGGGAGTTGTTAAAAATTGAGGAGTAGAATTCTTAGAAAGACTGTGCGGCTAAACCCTTTTTTGTAAGGGCGCCTTCAAATTAGCCGGAAAGATCCGCGTGGTGGCAGCACAACTGTCGCCGCGCTGCTTTTTTATTTCATATAAAAAAAACACGCCCTAAGTCGTAGTGTCGAGGTGAGTGTCAGGTTGTGATGTAGCCCTATCAGAAGAGACTTGGAAACGTTAATTCCATTGTTTTATCGTGCTTACCAATTTGGAAGTGAAATTGATTCCTGTGCAGAGACTTTATGCTTGCCTTAATTCGGAAAGTTGGCAGTTACAGTACGACCGTCGGATTTTGGCGAATCTGAAGTAAGGCTAATAAAAAATATATATAATATAATGGTTTTAAAACAGTTTTAAACAGCAATAACAACTGTAAATTGTATTTATTTGTTTAAACCATTTTTTTACGAATTTTCAACCGCTAAAATTAGCTAAGCCTAACTCAGACTCGCTAAGGTCCGGTCCGGTCCGGTACTTGCCGTACCTTCTGGTAAAATAGGAAAACATTTTTGTATTTATAGTCTGTTTTAGTAGAGTCGAGCACAAGTAGTATTCTGTTAAGTTTACTTCGTATCTAACCTTTGAATTTGAACTTTATAGGTTAGTCAAAATTAATTTGAAACGCTTGATAACAACCCTAATACGAATTAATTATGCGCTTGAGTACGCCCATAAACTGGGACTCTACCTAATGTTTCGAATACTTCTAAAGGTTCATAAATTAATATTTGTATAGCTTACTTAGCAAAATAGCAAACAAATCTAGCGGGTTTTATATTTTTGGTACCTTTATAACATTCGCAAATGCTTTTACCAATACTTATGTTTAAATTCGTCGTTATTTTATCTTTGATACAGGTTCAATTTCGAAGTGATCTTTACAGAATAACACTGCGCCAATAATGGGGTTAGGCAAAATGACTTTTATTTTAGCGTTCCCGCCAAAACGCTAAGTACAAAATGTATAACTATGACATCACCGGCTGAGAAGTTAGGTGGGATAGAGATATAACATCTTTGGTTTAGTCTCATAACAAGTGAGGAGACTGAAGGTAATGTCATTTGAACTTTTTTTTTTTTTTTTTTTTTCTCCCGCTCCGTAGATAGGAGAGTGTTGTGGCTAGCACTCTTGTGCATCCGCCAGCGTCAAGTTGTTCATTTGAACTTCAATTCAATCGAAAAAAAAAAAAAACCGCCAAAAACTGCAATGAATGTTATTGTGAATTTTTTTTCTAATGATGTTCAGTGGCTGTGTTTATTATTGTTAATTATTCGTAAATTGATTCGTAAATATTGTGTTGTAAAATTAGTGTAGTTTCGTATCTCAAGTGTGTGGACTGGACAGTAGGTACATTAAGGAATTATTCAAAAAAGCGCGAATTCGGTAAAACTGCATCTGAGAAGTAGGTACCTACAGTACCTACGGCCGGGTCTGAAACCCCGCCATGATCCGACGGCAGGCTCTGGGAATTTTAGCGCTTAAAAACTCGTACAAAAATAAAGGTTTTAAAAAAATAAATGCCTATATCAGTTTTTAACACCAATAAAAACTGCTAATTGCATTTATTTGTTTAAACCATTTATTTTTTACGAGTAATCAAGCGCTAAAATTCGCAGAACCTACCTTCAAACTCGCCAAGATCTGACGGCCGTACTGTAGTATATCTGAGAATTATTGTAGTATTGACTACCACAACGAAGTTTACCAGGAAGGCTAACCCGATACACCGTTAAATTTTAGTCGTTTTAATCCCGAAGAGGGTCGATCCAGTACATGAAACACTATCGATTTGTGAAGATAAAATAAAAAAATAAAGTACTTTTTTTCTAAATCTCTTATTGATATACGCATTTACGAAATTATTTTCTTTAAGTAAACAAGTCATTGACCTTGTAGGTAGTTGTCGGTCGTTGCGTACTAACTACCTACAGGTCATTGAATTCGCTCAGCTGACTTTTACTTAAAGAAATCAATTTAGAACATGCGTAAATTAATTCGAGTTTAAAAAAAAAGTACTTTGTTTTTTTATTCTAACTTTACCAATCGATAGTGTTTCATGTACTGAATCGATATATTTGCTGCCAAATACCGCAAAAACTTAAGAATCTGTTATAATCACGTTGTAATTTAAAAAAAAATGTCATCATCACATCATACTTACATTTTGTACTTAGCGTTTAGCGGGAACGCTAATAAAAAAGTTATTGTTTTGTCTTACCCCATAGATCAGCAGACCTAGCCAAGTTCGTAACGTAGACCGTGTCGAATCGAATGTCTTTCTACAACCGGTAACGCCTCGGCGCGGAAGTGATTTTAGAAAACGATAAGTTGGTGGCCATGTTGACGCGCCTGAGTCGTTCTCTCGTTTTACAAAAATCGTAACTTGGCTATCATTTATATAATAATAAGATTGTAGCGAAAGGTAAGGATGTCGGTGTAGAATCGATTACATTTCATTCTATAATTTTTAACAATATGAACTCTTTGCTTCGAAACTATTCGTTTGTTCTGACCACGTGACTTAACGTTTCGACGATGTCATTCCCATACATTTGATTAGTTTTCTACTAATTAACGATTATCAACTTGGCTAAACCTGCTGCACCTCTAACCAAGTAACGAGCGTTTCGTTAACGTTGAACGCTTTGAGTTGGCCACGAACCACCTTTGTTCTGACGTCACCTCAACGCTATCACGTGGACATGGTCAATCCCAAGCGTTCGGCGTTAACGAAACGATCGTGACTTGGCTAGGGTTGATGTTACCACGCAGTTCACAAATCTCCTCTCCCCGTTCTATGTTGCGGTGGCGCGTGTCTATAAGCCACGTGTTTCCTCAGCGCGTCCCGGGACCGGGACACGTGTGAACAGGCTCTGCACGCGTGTCTCCTGCCCGCGTGGGTCTCCATATGCACCCGCAAGTTGTACTGGTTTGATAGCCGTTTGTTGCAAATCGTACATACTGAGCTGTTCATGCGCCATTTTCTGTCGTAAGCTTCTGGTGGCTCTGTAACTGAGGTTTACAATGGTGTTAAAATTGGTTCCCAATCTAATATTACGGGAGAATGGGGAACTAAATATGTTGCGTCGACTCTAAGGGTCAAATTAGCCGCAACTAACTTCTTTACACATTTATCTTCAACTTCTCTACAATTTAGCCGCAACGTGCCGCGCGACAGTAGCGCAGCCGCAGCACTGCTGTCGCTGCGGCTAAATTGAACGCGCCCTGAGCACATGAGACTAGATTAAGCAGATGCAATGGGATTAAGAGAGTGGGTCGCAAAAGGCTCTTTAAAAAAAAAATAACGAGTCGGACTCGCGAACTAAGGGTTCCGCACTTTGGCTATGAAAACATTGTCAGTGTCTTGAATCAAATCTCGAAAGATTTTTCCAAATTGCAAAAGTTTTATTTTTGGTGACGTATAATTACAAAACTATTTTCAGATTTTTCCCTATATTTGTGCTTTGATACTGTGTTTCTTGCCATATTTCAGGCTTTTAGGTTTACGGGAAGTACCCTATGAATTTTGATTATCTTGAGAGTGTCAAAATTAAATCTTATATATAAAAATGAATCGCAAAATGTGTTGATAAGCGCAAAACTCGAGAATGGCTGAACCGATTTCGCTAATTCTTTTTTTGTTGTGTTTGTTACTGTCAGGAGAAGGTGCTTATGAAAAAAAAAATAGGTTATAGTTGGGTAGAGTAGGGTAGAGTAGGGTAGAGTAGAGTAGAGAAGAATAATCTGTTGCCGGGAGCGAAGCCGCGGGCAAAAGCTAGTTACTTATACTTTTTTTGCGACATAAACGTCCATATTTCTCGTTAATTTAGAAGTTTGAATTTTTTACAGCTTCAAGACACCGCATACCTGAGAGTACCTATACGGTTTTAATTTTAACTCGATGATACCTCCTTGCAGTTCCGAGATAAAGGGCAAGACCCTTTATCTCGGAACTGCGAGGAGGTAGGGCTGACAGACAGACGGATAACGAAGTGATAATATAAGGGCTCCGTTTTTTCCTTTTGAGGTACAGAACCCTAAAAAAGGGCTAGTGGGATGATGATATATGTATATTACTATAGAATACCACTTAGTTAATCAGTTAATCATGACGGAAACGAAATTAAGGTTAAGCGGAGTACTTACCTAAATAAAATATGGGGTCTAAACTTTAACTAAGGGAACTAGTGCGCCTCACCATCAAAGATTGCATCACTGCTTACCACCAAGTGGGTTTGCAGTCAAGCATTCGTTATAAAAAAAATAAAAAAAAGATTATTGGACCACACGGAGTACAGAGGTTAACACTAAAATTCCACTCTCCAGCTGACGAACATCATTAAAAGAGTTATTTAATAAACAAAAAGTGAATTAAAAACTTTCAAACTTATATAGAGACACTAAAGAGCTTCTTAAAATCCTAATTCTGCATCAAGGGTGTCCAATCTTTGAAGCTTTAGGGCTGTATTGATTTTTTTTCAGTTTGTTCTAAGGACCAAAACAGTTTTACTATAATTCTAAACTAGTTGCAAAGTGCGAAAGAAATACTAATTCTTACTACATATAAGGTAAGTATTTATATAATATTTAAATATGTATGTTAACCACATTTTTAATTTGTTAAATCTATATAATAATATGCCACTTTTCATTATTATTATATAACTCAAGAACGGGCTCACCTATCCAAACCAAATTTTTAGGCTTTATTTGGACTATTTAGCAGGTAGTTAATGTGAAGTTTGCACAAAATCGGCCGAGCGGTTCTTCATTTATCAATTTTTTTTTGTTCCCCGGAGCGAAGCGGCTGGCAAAAGCTAGTTATATTTAAAAGAATAAAGATATTAAAGCTTCATTTTTACCATGAAATCCGCATCCATTTTCACGACGACAAAAGACGACACTGACATTTGTCATTGTGTTGATTTGCTTAAACCTGCACCGATCGGTACCGACCCACACCGACTCACCTGCACCGGCAACCTGTTTCTTTATGTTTGCACCCATTCCCGTTTTTGCTAAATATATGATTACGATAATTATGATTAACTACAACTACAATAAGACTGACTGTCACAGGCTAGATTGATGGCACTGCACTTGGCGGGCCGGGCCTAGCCCGCGGGCCGTAGATTGGAGACCCCTGCTCTATATTGTTATATCAAATTAATTTCTAATTTCACTAATGGAATAACAAACTGCAATCTATTTACAGCATAATGTGAAAGTTTGGGGTTTTTGGGCTGAATTCAGTTAATAACAAAATACGTTGAGTAGATAAATATGTTATATTATGATCATGTATTTTAATTATGCGTATGTTTACGGCCTTTGTCTTCGTAACTATGTATTTAGTAATATATACAATTTAGTAAAAAAAAACAGCTGAACGAGTCACTCCCTACCTTGATGTCTTTCTACTCGCTCAGCTGATGTTTACTTAAAGAAATTCGAGTTTAAAAAAAAGTGCTTTATTTTAAATTTTATCTTTACAAATCAATAGTGTTTTATGTACCGGATCGACCTTCCATGGGATTAAAACGGTTAAAAGTTAGCGTTGTATAGTTAATAGCTCTATCTTTCTTTTTCGCTAGCGTGAGTGGAGGACACTACGCTGTCGTCGGGTGGACAGCGAGCTGCACATTGCTTTTACAGAGGTTGGAAATCGCCTTGCGAGTCCAAATGTCATGGGAAACTTGGAAGGATTTCTGAGGGGCTTTTGCCCAGCAAATAAATAATGCCCAGTTAGGACAGAAGATTATCAGCCTTTTTAATGTTCCCACAACTGGGACTCAGACCAGCAAGTAGCATTTTTGATTCTAGGACATGCCGATTTCACCACGATATTTTCCTTTACCGTTTTGAGAGCAGTGGTGATGAAATAAATTACACAAAGTAATGCGCCTGACTGGGTTCGACCCAGTGATTTTACAACTCGTAAGGCTGTGACTAATCGGCTCTCAATGCTCCAGATTAACAAAAACAAAAAACGGTTCCACTCACCTCCAGAATTAACCAGTGTCGCAGCCGGTGGCGTTCCAATCTTGTGTGTGCTATACAAATTCTGCACGATCTGATCCAGCTTACTCAGTCTATCCTTCTCGCTCTTTCCCATAAAGTCAGACACGTAGCTTCCGTCTTTCTCGTTCGTAGGTGACATTATGTCGTCGTAGTTTAATTTGGAGCTGGAACTGGAGTTGTCGTTGATGACCAGGGGCTGTTGGGGGTCGTTCTTGATCTGCAGGTTGACTGGGGTGTTGAATTCGTCGGGGGTCTGTTCGGGTTCAGTCGGTGTTAGTGTTGAATTCTGGAATTCGAGAAGATAAATTGATTATTTAGAATATGGAATGAGTGAAAAAGTGCGTGTAATGGTGATTAAATTTAATTATTTCTCCATCAATAGAACATGGGGTGTCTGGTAATTAATTAGTGATCGATTCTTAAACACGAGATTGTAATCATGATAACAAACAACTTTTACTATGGCACTAAATGAGAAATCACAAAAAAATCATCAAGTTCTGTAGATTTTGATCAGTTAGTCCTACATACTGGACAGCTGATTTTTCAGGCTAGGTTGGAAGGGTCTGGTGGGCGCAAAAAAATGGCGTGGTCTGTTTCTTCAGTTCTGTATTTTAAGTTCTTACGATTTATCCTAAGGTTGTCTGGTAGATATTGTTGTCAGCGATAAGACCGCCATTGCACCCATATATTTAAGTTTATTTACAAGTTCTGTTACTTTTTGGTATACAAAAAAGTTCGCACGGTGAAGAAATGTATAAAGGTAGAATAGGATATCTACGAGCTTAAAATACAAAACTGAAAAAACAGAGAGAGTAGTATTAATTAGTAAAACCGCTGTCTCGCTCAAAACTAGAGCGGGAGATATCATTAGATGATTTCCCACCTTTAAAAAAAGACTCGAATTTTAAAGTTAAGCAACCGTCCTCAACTGACACAACTTTCTTTGAGAAAGAACTCTATACACGAAAATGGTTCAAAAAGTCCCTCACCGTATCGGCATCTGTGAGACCTGAAACCTTCAGGGTCTGTGCAAGTCGCAGCAGGGATGGCAGGATCTTCTTGGAGGCTGTCACCTCCCCGGTGTACATAAACGTGAGAAGGAGCCGAAGTTCTGTCACGTCGCAGCCGAGGACCACGACTAATGTGTTGTTCTCAGCTTCCACTTCCTGGAAAATGTTCAGAAGAATCAAGTATCAACGATCACTGATGATCTGTACGGTAATACCAATATTACACCGACGACCGCGACTTACAAGTTGTAGAGCGAGTGTTCAAACCCAGCCAGGCGCAATAGCATAGCATAGTACTAGCCTTAAAATGTTCTCATTGATGAGAGTCTGGTCTTCTCTCTAGGGCAGCGCCTGGCTTCACTCGCCATCCGCAATTAATATCTATGTATAATTTTTTATTTCATCTCTACAACTCGCTTTCATCCCTGTCTCGGCCGAGCAACATTTTAATGTTTCGTTCTTTTACTCGGTACGTATGATCAAGGTGTAACAGCCTCGACTGACGAGTTACAACCCGTCAGTTTGGGCCCGGGACCTACAGGTCCCCGGCCCAAACCCAACCAGGCACATTACTTTGTGTAATTTATTTCATCACCACTACTCTCAAAAAGGTAAGGGTAAAACATAGTGAGGAAAGCGGCGTGTCCTAGAACTGTTAGTTCGAAGACACGTGGCATCCACCAACCCGCACTGCATGTCTGCATTCCTCCGCACTGGGCCCGCGTGGTCCACCACGCGGGCCAAGTGCGGAGGAATGGGAACATTAAAGAACGGTTATGTTTATTTTATTTTAGGTTACGCGCTTGTAAAAGGTAATGCGACATATCCCCCAGTACCCCGGAAATCGCCTTGCCACTTCTGATAATGGCACAGTTCCTATACGACAAATCTCGAAAGCAAAACTACGAGCAAATAATCGACAGTAAATTAAACCTGTGTCACTTATGAATGTCTATGTAATGTTATTTGTGTCGTTGGCAACGTTTATCTAATTAATTTATCCCAGTTAACAGTAACTGAGTGAAGGAGGTCGGTTTTCTGCAACATACAGTTTTCGAAACACCACTCAAGGTAATAATCAGCATGCTTTCAGGTTTCTGAGATTGTTCGAAAGAATCCGCCTCTCGTAAATAAAGGGCCACTGAATCATAGAACTTAATTGAATAAAAAACTGTTACTCTGTCGCTCCTCACTCAAAGTTGGAGAAGTAATGTGATGATTTCAATAACTCAATAAAAAAATCTATTCTCTATTATATTATCTAAACAACTCAATTTCCTGTCAGATCACCTAACAGAAGCTATTCCTTCTATGGACGGAACGAGAAGAGTTTCAAGCTTACTGATAAGTTCGTTCACCCACCTGAGTTCGTTCAGCTGTTCTTTAGATTCCAGGTCTACGACAACTCTTTCTACCAACTCCTCAAACTCTCGTACACTTGGATCACTTATCTGTCACTTTAACGTAGGTACCAGTTGTATTATGGCGGCTCCACTCTAGTACCGTGAATTTACGCCATGAATAAATTACACAAGTCGTACCCCACGAAGACCACGCGAAAACCATCTACATTCACGGTCACGTCGTCACGTGAATCTGGAGCCACTACTATTCTGCTACCAACCCTATTTCGAATATAAAGTTGGCAAAAAATAAAAGAACCGTTTTGACATTTGTATTTTCACTACCTACCTTGCGGCTTGTCCAGAGTAGTAGCTTATTATTATTTCTTTCAGTTTCGTTCGAAGTGACGTTCTTGAGCTTTTCTCAAATGTCAAAAACGAGCGTTTATTTTTTAACGAGTTTAGCGAATATATGTTGAGGTCATTCTCACCTTAAAAAGTTGAGCGAAATACTGGCTGCAAGATGCCAGCACAAGTCTATGCGCCTTGACAGAGGTCCCACTGGCGCTGAGAGTGACGTCAGTCAGGGCTCCAGTACTCAACATGCGACCTAGGGCTCCTATCAAGCTGTTCTGTTTAAGTAAAATTTACATTTTAATTCTATGACCAGCAGCAGCTTTTTTTGGGAAATCCGTCAGTGACTCATTTGCTGTAAGTAGGTACTTCAATTACCTAGCTAAAATAAACTTCAATGGATAAAATAATAAAAATGTGTGTTATAGTCTTCATTTAATATAGTGTGTCTTTACTCAAGTAAATAAATAATTTAATATCATCTTAAAAAAACATCAGTTCTTAATTTAAGGTGGAATTTTGAATTAAGAACAAAAACCTTACTTTAAAAAATATTTTTGACAGGTTTTTAGGCTAGGGTTTGAGAAATATTCAGAAATAACATTGTGTTTAAAAGTAACATTTGAGGCAAAAATGAAAAGAAAATCTTTGCTAAAAGATAATTAATAGGTGGCAATCAGTACAGTGTCAGTTGTTTACTAGATAAATGTACATACTTATTTACTATATAAGTAGGTCAACAAAAGTGAATAAAAAAAAGGTTTTAACCTAATCTGACATATCGATAGCAAGTAAATGACGGATTTCGACCAAAAAGCTGCTGCATTTAATTAAACTTATTAATTATTTAAATCGATGTTAGTTGTAGCAATAGTCGATTAATTGGTGTGCGTGTGATCTATTAGTAACCTTCTTCTTAGTGTCGCTGGCAAAGGTAATACATACAGGCTAAGCAAAGGGTGCTAATATTTACATTTAATAATTATATTTCAGCGCTAAAACAAAATTAAACAATTTTACAATTGAAATTAAAATAGTTTTACGTGATTTCTAGTAAAGTTTTAAGCTTCAAATGACAGTAGCAATTATCTTATTCCAAAAAGTTTTTAATGTATTTAAATATTTAATAAAGCAGCGTTTAAACTACATAAATATCTACATAGAACTTCAAACAACACGGCTAAAATAAACGAAAGAAAAAAACACCGTTTCATTTTACACTACGTATCACTAAAATTCTTAAAACAGAAAAAAAGGTCAAATTGAAACGCAAAGGCTTTATGACTGAAGCGAAAAAAAAAGAAGAAAAAATATGTCCAAGGAAAAAAATTGTAAGTGTACCTGGTCATCTGTAGTGGGTGTGTTGATAAAATAAAATATTACTCACCTACCTGATGATTGTGCCAGCGCAAAGAAAACTGTTGTACATCCTCATCATCCATTGCCACAATTTACTTTATAAAAAACCCACTAAGAAACTTCTTACGCTCACTAGTTCGATGCACGTACCAAGTGGAGACAATTATATTGTTAACGAATCCAGGCTGCTTTATTTTAGGTCGGTACGCCTGGAAAACCTGTAGCCACCTATTTCTGGAGCTGATTGTATTTATAAATCCAATGACATTCGGCGTGTGACGCGGCTGACATACCAAAACTCATCCAAAAACAGATTTAGTTCAGTCGAGCGAGATGATTGGCGTCATTGTTCGACTGTTTGCGCTAATTGATCGTTTTCATGCATTGTGATGGATTTCGAACATAATATTCGATAGTTAGGTCTTATAGTTGGCTGTATGATGACGTCATTGCCTCGTTTTAAATGACTTTTAAAAAAAATTACAGCTTTTTTAATTTGTTTTCTTTTTTTTATTGATCTGACATACGAGCTTTATTGCGTTTATTTGATTTGTTAATGTAATCTATCTCTTGTTTTATTTCGACATAAACTAGGTAATAACACGATCTACTGCCAAAGAAGTATGCTTGTCAAGATAATTATTTTGAGAGCCGTAATTACAAATACTTACCAAGTTTTAGACAAAGTCCTGTCTTGTTGGCGACATTTTAGAGATTATTAAGTGACATTGATTACATAATTCTGTTTAATAAATTATGTAACAGTAAATTGTAAATTGATGCTGAATTTATTTACTTTATTTTGTTTAAACAACTATAAGTAGACCAATTCCTCATTTGTTCTATTAGTAAAGGTAATAAATTATTTAGTTAAAAAAATATAATACTTATTCTATTTTAATACGTTATAATTTTAACTCTCTGTTATTAAATTTCGTACGAACAGTTTCGGTGTTAAAAACTCTTTCTGGCTGTTTGTCGACGATCGCGTGCAATCGTTGACCTAATTCTGATTTTAAAAAGTTCCGTACATTTCCCGCTCCGTTTGCGTTTCCGATTGTCAAACTTTTTAGGGCGCCGAGTTAAAATCAAATAAAGTTTTATATTTTATGAAAAATATTTCCAGATTTTGTTAGTGTTTAATAAAAAATAATCAAGTACGTCAACATCACGTTTGTTTTTTAATTTGTGAATTTTGTAACTAATGTTTTATTTGTAGGATCGTTTGTTTTGACAACATTCCGTGTTCGTCCCTCCAATTTATTCACAGATAACAAGGGCCTCGAAATTAACTGAATAATACATAAGTTTGAGTAGTTGATATCAAAATACAAACGGATCCCTACACTTAAAACTGTTTCTGGAATTGTTTTCAGAAATGGAAGCTGCAAGTAAATCCACGGAGGATCTACCGGATCCCGATTTCTTTAATAATATTAGAGCTGCAATCGAAAAGGAACTCGATAAAATAAAGAAAATTGTCAATAATATCAACCAAATGAGAGGTATGTGTGTGTAATCTACACTAATATAATAAAGAGGTAAAGTTTGTTTTTTTGTTAGTTTGTTTTTTTGTTTGTAGGGGGTAATCTCTGGAACTACTGGTCCGATTGGAAAATTTTTAGCAGCAACAGAAAGCTGCTTTACTCCTGAGTGACATAGGCTATATTTTATGTACGCGGGCGAAGCCGCTGACAAAAGCTAGTCATCAATATATACAAAGTTGATACTACAGATGGGCTTTCTTTAAAAAGGATCATTGTACACACCAATATGAACAACTTTTACTATGAGACCAACACAAATCATCATCATCATCATCATCATCATCCTACCCTTATCCCATATTACTTGGGGTCGGCGCAACATGTTTTTTTCTTCCACTCTGTCCTGTCACCCGTCACACTATCACTAACTCCCTTTTCTTTCATATCACTTCTCACACAATCCATCCATCTCTTCTTCGGCCTCCCTCTTCCTCTCCATCCATCTACGTGTAAATTCAAAACTCTTTTCGTAACATGCGTTTCATCTGTCCTCTTTACATGGCCATACCAAGACAAACGATTACCTTTCAACTTTTCAGTCACTGGAGACCAACACAAATATCACGAAAAAATACCCCACTGCTCCATACATTTTGTCGAGTTATGTGAACATAAATCTATGGAGCAGCGTGTTTTTCTTTTGTGATTTTTGGCTTGGTCTCACAGTAAAAGTTGTTCATATTTTTGTGTACAATGATCCTTTTTAAGGAAAGTCCATCTGTCGTAATCACTTTGTTTAAACATCAATGCCACTTTTCGTTGTTATTTTATAATTCAAGAACGGGCTCACCTATCCAAACCAAATGTTTAGACTTTATTCGGACTATTTAGTAGATGCTATATCTGAAGTTTACACAAAAACTGTCGAGCGATTCTTCATTTATCACATTTTCCTGTTGCCGGGAGCGAAGCTGCGGGCAAAAGCTAGTTGTAGTAGGGTGACTGGTAATTAGGGACCGATATTTAAACTCTTAAGGTGGGCCTTCCAGACTCGTCTGGAACATGGTTTAAAAGCTTGTTGCCTCATCTAAAGCAATCCAATGTGATGTTTGATGCAAACGTAATGCGAAAAAAGAGAGATAATACCTGAAAACTCTGTTGCCATTCAGTAATTCGATTTACTCGAATGTTTCACAAAACTTGTTACAGGAAATACGTGTTTTTATTAAAACCTTAAGGATTAAAAAAAAAAATATATAACATTTAGTTTCTCGATTAAATGCGCTAGGCTTCTATAGAAGTACTTTTTACTGGATTACTCTTACGCAAATTTACGTTTTGATTTCTATAGAAGCCTAGATAATATCCACAAGATATCTGTGTATCCAAAATATCTGAAGAAAGATGTGTAATAACATCATAATCGCGTAAGAGCGGTTGTATGAAAATGTACGTCGGGTTGACCGCTCTTAAGGCTTTCGCACTCCTTTTATCTTTCTATTTATGTCTCTAGTTACGGCATTCAAAGGTACACATGTTTACTATGGGATCAAATTTCAAATCACGGAAAAATATTTGCTGATTCGTAGCTACATTTATGTTACGCTTAACTGGTCAAAATGTACTGATATGAAGTTACTGTGTTCTTTCGCGATTTCAGTTTGGTCCCATAGTACGGTCATCGGATCTTGGCGCGTCTGAAGTTAGCCTCTGCGTATTTTAGCGCTTGTTAACTCGTAAAAAAATAAAAGTAAAATAAAGCTTTAAAAAAAACATTTTTATGTACCACTAGCTCTTGCCCGCAGCTTCGCCCGCGTACATAAAATATAGCCTATGTCACTCAGGAGTAAAGCAGCTTTCTATTGTTGCTAAAATTTTTCCAATCGGACCAGTAGTTCCAGAGATTACCAGATTTCCAGATATTAGTGTAGATTTTTAGTGGAGATTGTTTACATTTAGTTAAATTCATACCTAAAAAAGATGAAGTATAGATTAAGGTACCTATTATATGATTGTAGGTATTTGAAAGGTTAAGGGGCAGATAGACGATTTTCGATGACTTTAAATCGACTGCTTACCATTAGGTGGTTTTACAGTCAAACATCATTACATAGTATAAAACAAATTCGCACCCTGTCCCTATGTATGCTTAAACGCAACGGATTTTGATGCGGTTTTTTTAATAGATAGAGTAATTGAAGAGGAAGGTTTATGTGTATAATACGTGCATAATATATTCAATATCAGTACCCTTGCGACGCTGGGGCGGGTCGCTAGTTAGTTAATATAAAAAAAAACCCTCACGTCTACACGACTAGTTAGTATGTTTTGGAAAAATATATGTTAAACTCTAGTTTTAAATAATTAGACAAATAGTCTAGTTGCCTAATAATTTTATATACAAACATTAGGTTTTTTTTTATAGAGTTTAGGTACTGTGATTTATTTTCAAAGTTATGTCTAACACAGACAAGAAAAGGAAGATCCATTGTGTGTATTTTTATGAAACTTTCAAAATTAAAATATAATTTAATTGCCAATCTTTTCGTCTTAATTTCATATTGTGTTTAAAGAAATGAACGATCGATTAGTCTTGATGCGCGGGAAACGACGCTAGCTCTTCTTTTGTTCGCTCAAGGTCATTGGCGTTTAGAGTTACTTTTACTCAAGTAATTAGTTAGACATGTTTATAAATACGGGTGTGATGGTAAATAAATGAGAATACAGCGACATGGGAAGTTTTTGGCAGCACTTTAACGAGTGTAGTTTGCGGCTGTTTTAATGATTCCCAAATGAACTTCTGTTGGGTATTGTTAAGTAAAGTTGATGTGGTTTTGTGTTTCAAGTGTCTAAACAGGATAATGAGTGGAATTATTGAAACAGGTGCGACTTCGGTACCGGGTAAAATGGGATAAATAGAAACTCACGGGTGAATAAAAACATAATTTTTATTAGGATTAGGGTAAAGCCCGGATAGTTGCCCCACTTTTTGAAATCACTCCATATCTCTGAGTAAAAAAAGTGAAATGCGTTATTTGTAAGACCAGCAGGTACTTTGGTTTTTCAATGACCAATTTATGATAATTTAAAAATATTTTCTTTTATAGTTTTAGAGTATTAGGGATTTTAGCGGACCTCTATATTTTGTGACATCTATCCCACGTGTGGGATAGTGACCTGATCCATATAAATGCCTTATAGGATAGATGCCCTTCCCACAAAACGGGCAACTATCCCCTAAAAACTTTGATCGCATTTTGTCTTCTCATGCAATCACATAGAGACGTAAGACACGGTCAACATAGTAGTAGCTGGAAAGTCTTTTGATTAATAATTGAAATACTATACGATTCATTCGCAAAACTAGAGTTATCGAAATCGGGGCACCTATCCTACTGGGGCATCTATCCTGGTTTTACCCTAATTTGATTACTACATGGACGCTTTGATATGCAAAAAATACGTGAATCTAACAGAAAAAAAAAAATATACCGACTTCACTAAAAATATAAAAATAACTTTAATTTCGGAAGTCTGTGTTTCTCGCTATTATTTGTTTCTTATTTAACACCGACTAAGTTTTTTTATTTCACCCTTTTTGGTTGCGATACACTTATAACCAGAGTGCCTATTTCTCATGACAATTTCAATGAACCCAAACCCCGGTAGGATACGTCGTTTTATTATGAAGTTCCTGTGTCTCCCTTCCACCTTCCGGCTCCATCATCAGATCAGTTCGATAGTACCCTAAAGCCAAAGTGCATCTCATGACAATTTTAATGAGCCCAAACACGGCTAGGATACATTGATTAATTACGGAGTTCCGTTGCCTATCTTTCGACTCCATCAACATCATCATCATCAGGTCATTTCGATGATGCCATTTCCATCAACCTAACTATTCACAACCATTTCGTTATTTGTATTGTATTTTTATTGTGATATCTACTTATGTAAGTATGAAGTTCCATTGGCCATTTCTAGTCTTCTTCATCAGTTCCACTCCATCAAATGTTTCTTTTTGACTGTAAAAGCTTAAGATCTAGATGAAAATACCAAAATCACCATATTTTTGATATTTAAGGAGTTCCCTCGATTCCTCATGGATTCCATTATCAGATCTTAACTTGGTGACAATGGGACCCCCTCAAAACTATCTACTTTCAAATAAAAAATAATTTTGTAAATCCGTCGATAAATAATTGGCGGAGTAATCGATGAACAGACATACAAAAAAGAAATACAAACATCCGAACATAGTACCTCCTCTTTTTTATGAAGTCAGTTAAAAAAGAAAATGATTGTTACTTTTTTTTTAAATTCAGCTTACTACCTACTACTCTATTTTTTTAAGACTCTTGAGCCCCAATCGAACGCCTACGTTCGCATACCTATTGTCTTGCTATTATGTCTATAATTACAGTATTCAAATGGTACGAGTAGGTATAGGTAATGTTTATTTCAGGTTTTATTGTTTTTTAATGTTCCATAATTAATCCGTATGCGGAACAGAGAGTAAAGTCCCACATAACTCCGTTGAAAAGGGAGGATCCTCCGACCAGACAGGTTATAGTCTGGTGGGCTACTGGTATTATGTTTAAATCGCGCGGAGAACTTTAATTGCGCGATGCAGGATTCTTGTAGTCCTTGTGTGGCGCCGTAGATGGCACTACAAGCTTGAAAGAAAAAACGGGACAAAGTACATAAGTCCTTTAATATGTATAGTATCTACCTACTTAGTTCCATATCTTTTGTTATACAGAGTGTATCTGTGAACATTTACATCCCTTCAACCACGTGTTCTATCAACCATTTTGAACAAAATTTGTTCTATGGCTTTTCGAAATTCGCATAAAAAAATTTAAACTTTCATACAAAGTTGGTCACGTAACTTGGTCATTTTGTATGGGGAGTCGAAAATTTTTTTGACGAATTTCGAAAACTCATAGAGCAAAAATGTTATTCAGAATGGTTGGTAAAATACGTGGTTAATGGGATGTAAATGATCACAGATACACCCTGTATATTTGTTACATAGACAGATAACCGGGTAACCGACATTTTCCCAGTAGCACATCATTAATGAAAATGGCTCAAAAAGTTTACCGACATCATTTTGTTGTCCTTGACCCTAATTATTTTAATAACTTGCGTTATCTTAATGCCTGTTGATATTATGAACTTATAATGGAGCCATAACAATATACAATGCGTTCCAAATGAGAATAGGATCGATTGCCATGTAGTGATGTCACGATTGACTGTCAAATCGAGGCAAGATATTTTTTAAATCCAGTTTATTTACGAAAAATTTAATTTATTTACGAACTGTGAACAAAAAAAAGATTAATCAGAATCCAGTTTTTCAATTTTACTCATCTCTAAGTTCTTTAATTTTGCGAAAATATCTTCGATTTGACAGTACGGCGTGACGTCACATCCTATCGGTCCTATTCATATTTGGAACGCATAATAATGGAAATCATTTAGTGTTGTTGGTAACCGGTAATAACTAGTTTTTATCAGTGCCGTAAATAAGGCGGTGCCAGTGGTGCCCAGCTACAGGGGGCAGATGCTGGAGGGGTTGGTTGAATTAAAAAGAAGAAAGGAAGGAAAGATAGTAGTAAGGTAAGAGTGAAGGAAAGAAAAAAGGGAAGAGAGAAGTAAAGAAATCAAATTAATTTGTTGCAAACACGATAGGGTTAAAAATTAAGTTTCAAACATGCACCCCAGAGGACACAGTATAACTAATATTTATTTATCAGTAAATGTTTCAATTTATATACCATGTACTATACACATAAACACATTACACTTGATACACAGTTGATACACACAGTTAGATACACAGTTTAGATACACAGTTGATATTATACCAAGCATCTAGGTAGTACCTGAAAAATCTAGTTTAAAAAAAATCCAAAAGCTGGAGATCGCATATTTTCAGTGAAGAATCTAGCAGTTAGGTACATTACGTTTAAAGAATTCAGAGAATGCAGGACATTCTGTTAAACCTAGGTATTTGAATAGATCCAGTGTTAAAATGCTACCGGCCGCATTTCTCTCTCATCTTTATGTCCTGAAAAAGTTGCCTTTTAGATAAAAATACTTTAATTATTTTCATAAAATACAAAATGTTTTTTTTTCAGATCTTTATTAAAGTACATTAAAATAAATCTATAATTTACTAACTTAATAATGAAATTTATGTTTAAAATTTCATTATAAGTTAGTAATTTAGATTAGACTACAATCCTAATAATTTGATAAAAGAATAAGTATTTCATTTTTTTTCATAATAGATTTATTTTCAAAGTTATGTCTAACACAGACAAAAAAGCGAAGATCAGACAAATTACCACCTGGATTTATTTTTATGATTTTTTTTTACGAACTAAAAAGAATACTTAATTACTAACCTTTTGATATACAGTTTTTATTCATGTTGTGTTTAGTAAATTCAACATGAATATATTGCTTTATTTTATAATTTAATTTAATTTTGACATTAATTTGGAATCAAAATGTTTGGGACATTTTTCTTATTTTGTTTTATTAGATTTGTGTTTATTTGACATGTTTTCTTTTTTTATGTAATTTGACATTGTAATATCATATTCGTAACTAGCTTCTGTCCACGGCTTCGCCCGCGTGCATAAAATATAGCCTATGTCACTCAGCAGTAAAGCAGCTTTCTATTGTTGCAATTTTTTTTCCAATCGGACCAGTAGTTCCAGAGATTACCTCCTACAAACAAAAAAATAAAAAAACAGACTTTATCTCTTTATTATATTAGTATAAGTATAGATAGATAATTCGTTGACTATTATGTAACATCGTGTAAACCTATGACTTGTAAGAATCCCTTACCAATAAATAGCTATAACTAAAATGATAAATTATTATTCGAACAATCTTGATACGCGGGTAGTGATATCTAGCTCTTCTGTTGTTCGCTCAAGGCCTTTTAATTACTGTAATTAGAGACATAATAGAAAGACAGTTGGTGTGCGAACGCCGGCATTCGTTTGAGTTTAAACCCAGAGTCACAGCGTCTACAATACTAAATTTTGAATCTTAAGTTAACTTATTCCTCTTTTCAGTGGAAGCAGCCTATTTGGAGTCAGACCTGGTGTTGATGATCGATGCCCCAACATGGGAAGAAATATCTGAACTTATAGGAATTGGAACTTCCCCTATGACGATGGGTGATGTTACTGTAAAAGAAGAAAATAAATAAAAAATATTAAAAGGCACATTGTTGTTTTCTTACTTCAATTTATTTCTACTAACACTTTTTTTGAGTTCTCAAATCATCGAATTACTCCTTCCATGTAATTATAAGGGTAAAGGCTCGCTATGTTCCCGCGCGCCTCAAGGAGTTGTCAGTAAATGTAGAGGCCCAACTGAAGGGCCGAAGCCTACTGGGCCCCCGATCCGGTTTCTGAAAGGAAGTTTCGATCCCGGTATGAGGGCTAAGAAGGAATGGGGTGGGTCGATTAGTCAGTAAGAGTCTGACACTGTTTCCCGCTCCGCCCAAGAGCGGGATTCGTCATTAGATGATTTCTCCCACCATAAAAAAAGTGTAGAGGCTTAGTATACTCGAAGCCTCATGGGTAAATGTGTAAATGTAACACCAGTGCCCTGGAACTAAGGAAAAAAAAAACCCATTACTCATATTTGGACCAGTGGCGAAGAGTCCTTATAACACGATTCCCATCCCTTTATGAAAACTTAATTTAAAGGTCAACGAACTTGATAGTTCGTTCTATTGCTCATTGTGATTCCAATTTTTAGATGCCTACAACTTTGAAATAAGAATGTCAAAATCTCAAGCCGAAAAATACCGAGTTCCATGTTCAAACAACCAAATTCCATTCTACGCATATCTAACTTTCATATAAACTAACTCCTATTATTATACTCTAAATCGTTCTGTATTTTTTTAACTCGCAGAAAATTGTACCAAAATAACTCGCTGTGTGCCGGGTTATTACGAGTAAAATAAATAATAATTAATAATCCACAGGTGTTTTTTTTTTTTTTTTTTTATTTATTTAGGTTAACCTACATTTGTTTACACTTTATACATTCTGATTTAATTACTATGAACATTTACAAGTGCAACAATTAATTACAGGTTAACACCACATGCACAGAAAAACGGTTTTACATAACATTAACAATTAACATTACTATATATAAATTATTAAAATTATTACTTTAACATCCGAAGAGTGAAAAAGTGAAAAATCAAAAATAAAAATTCCATACAAAATTAACATTAACATAGAATAACATAAAAAAAATAATAATAATATCAATTGCATGTGCTGATTAAATTATAATTGATTACATTGTAATTATGATTAATATTGATTTAATTATAAATAAGGATTGTGACAATTGAAATTCATAAT
This sequence comes from Mythimna loreyi, assembly GCA_029852875.1. Taxonomy (NCBI): domain Eukaryota; kingdom Metazoa; phylum Arthropoda; class Insecta; order Lepidoptera; family Noctuidae; genus Mythimna; species Mythimna loreyi. Next base: position 16,390,755 of record CM056798.1, read on the forward strand.
AAATTATCTCGTGTATATAATAAATTAAATCGTGAAAATCATAATAAAATAAATTAAAAAGAATAAAACTGAGTACATTAATAAAAAAGGTATACAATTAAAATCAGAAATTACAAAAAAAATTATAATAAATGAAAATTAAAAATTTCAAAAAAAAAAAAAAATATAATAAATTAAAATTAAATTCCCACTGGATTTCTTATAAAAGCTTGTACAAATTTATTAACACTGTCATGGTGCACATCTACCAAGTCACTGCGGCTATTAAGTATTCTACACAATCTAGGTATTGGAGAATTTGCTCCAAGCACAGACTTTCGAAGTGGTGGACGCAGGGGTGTTATCGTATTCCTAGGGTATCTAGAGGGCGCGTTGAATCTAATAAACTTCAATAAACCGGGGCAGTCGATCTTATTGCGCAATAGTTTGTAAAGAAACAAAGCATCAGTTATTTCTCTACGCGCAGTCAACGTTTGCATCCTATAATGGGACAGACGGACTCTGTAAGAGGGCAGACGCTTGGATTTCCCCTCACTAAAGGCTAAATGCCATGCAAAACGTTTCTGTACCCTTTCTAGACGCAACATGTGAGTGGCATAGTGAGGTCTCCACACAACACTACAGTACTCCATAACACTGCGTACGAAACTGTTAAATAACATTATTTTAGTGCTACTTTTTCGAAAGCCTTTGGTGTTACGAAGTAAGAATCCTAACATTTTTGACGATTTTTTAATAACATTTTCAATATGAGGCACAAAAGTGACCTTCCTGTCAAAATGTACTCCTAGGTCCCTTATTGTTTCGACTTCTTGGACTTGCTCTTGGTCTATGAAGTATTTTGTGTCGATGCAGTTAATTTTCCGCGTATATTTTACATGGTAACATTTCTTCGGATTTAATTGCATTTTATTATTGTGACACCATTTTACAACTTGGTTTAGATCGTGCTGTAGGAGTTCGCCGTCTCTTTGTGACTCTATTACTCGCGCAAACTTTAAGTCGTCAGCATACAGAAAAGGTTCGGAAAAACTAAGACACTCAGGAAGATCGTTTATGAACATAATAAATAATATTGGAGCTAAATGAGATCCTTGGGGGGCGCCCGATGTTATTTTGTGTGCAGCCGATCGAAAACCGTTAACAACGACAAAGAATTCGCGTTCAGTAAGATAGGACTTAAACCAACCCAATAATGGCCCTGTTATGCCATAAGCTGCTAATTTATAAATCAGGATGGAATGGGGCATTTTATCAAATGCCTTACTGAAATCGGTGTAGACTACGTCGAATTGTTTGCCCCCATCCACAGCCTGTATTAGGGATTCTGTGAATGACACTAAATTAGTGACTGTAGACCTAGATGCCACAAAACCGTGTTGATTTTCTTTGAGATACAATCTTAAATGTTGCTGAATATGGGGACATATAATGGATTCAAAAATCTTACCGAATGTGGACAAAATTGAGATTGGCCTATAGTTACCTACGTTATCTTTTTTATCTGACTTATGCACCGGGACAACCTTGGCTTTTTTCCATTCTGATGGAAAAGTTCCAGTAGCTAGCGATGTATTATATATTATTAGTAACGGAGACACCAGAGCTGTGGCACAGTTAGAAATAAAAACAGGTGGGATGCCATCTGGGCCAGGTCCTTTACAAATATTTACTGTTTTAAGTTTTTTTAGTAAACTGTCGCGGTCAATTAGTGGAATACTCAATCCCTGCCCATTATTATGCAGTGCCTGGAGGTGCTCTGTGTGGCAGTTAATTTCTGCATCATTGTCAGTCGTGTATACGGTTGCGAAATGATTAGCAAAAAGGTCACAGATTTCAGAACCGTTTGAAGTAATAACCTGTCCATCAGTCATTGCCAAAGGATAGTCGCTAGTGCCGCCACGTTTTGCTTTTATGTAACTCCAGAGAAGTTTAGGATTATTTTTTATGTCCTTTTCAATCCTAGCAATATAGTCATTATATAAGTTCATGGCTAGTTTTTCACAACGCTTGGATATCAGTTTCAGTTCAATTTTATCCAAAGGATTTTTGTATTTCCTGTAACGCAACCTAAGCCTATTTTTTTCTTTTAATGATTTTATCAGTGCTGTGTCAAACCACGGTGGATAGCGTCTTTTATGAGGTTTCCGATCGGGCACAAATTTACCAATAGCATCACGCAAATATTCATAAAAAATTGCCACCATGTCATTCACATCGCAAGTATTCTGAAAAAGTTCACTCCAGTTCAACTTATTGAGGTAATTATTAATTTCCGGGTAACTAGCCTTATAAAAATTAGGTCTGGAGTCCATACTATATGGTAAATTACAACTCTTTAGCAAAGACAAAGTTAGTTCTAGAGGAGGATGCAATTCATCGACAGCTACTAGAGAACTGCTAGACTCGCTCACCAAACAAGTTGGGTCTGTTGATAAGACCAGATCCAGTATTCGGCCAGAACAGTTTTTTACATGATTCAATTGTGATAGTTGATTTATATTCAAAAAATCTAATAAGTTTTGACAAGTTTTAGGTAAAGAATCATTTACAGCGATTTTATCCCAATTTAATTTACTTAGATTAAAATCACCAATTATGTAACAAGGGATGTCCGTTGAGTCTAGCATTCTGTTGCAGCTATCCACAAAATGATCCAACGTTGCGAGACATACTGGTGGTGGAAGATAAACGGCACAAATAGCAACTTGGCGTGACTTGTGAGATGTCGATATGTCAAGTGTGACCCAGAGATCTTCACAATTACTTTGCCAGTGGTCCATACGTGCGGAGTTAATTTTTTTATTAATTGCTATCAAGACTCCTCCCCCATTTTTGTTTTCTCTGTCCCGTCTGTAAACTTCATACCGATCATCAAACAATTCACTACTCAATACATTACTGTTTAACCAGGTTTCGGTCAATACTATAACATCATAATTCATATTGCACAGATTACAGTAGAAAATATTCGTTTTAGTTCGTAAGCCTCTACAATTTTGGTAATAAATTAAAATATCTTTGAATTTTAAATAGTTAAAGCTTAATGCATGCATTAAATTATAATTGTAAAAATAAAAATAACAAAAATTCAGTCATCATACAATCTTACTAAGACTACTCTTGTTCCTTATTTGTATGTAATCTGCGCCATCAGTTTTCCTTACAAATATTCTGCCGTTTCTAACCCACACGTATTTATAATTCTTCTCTCTGGCTTTTATCCTCGCAGCTGCATGAAGAGTTTTGTTTGTCGCGGACAGATGTTCAGCAACAAATACTGGGGATTTTGGTCCAGCGTAACCAAGGTGCGAACAGTTCAGCTTTTCTTGAGGGTTAGCTTGATTGTACTTAATGGTTGCTGCCAGGAGATTATCACGCATCCTTGGTGAAGCCAACTGGACGATTATAGAGCGAGGGCGGTTACTTGATGGGTTGACCTTAGAAATACGAGTGCAATGTAATATATCTCTTTCACTGATATCGCAATTAACCACACGCGCTAGTTGGGCCACGATGTTGTAAACATTTTCTTTTTTATTTTCCGGTACGCATTGCAATTCTATGTTGTTCGACCTTGATTGTTGCTCCAGGTTAGCAAGTCTGTCGTTGAGGTCTTCCACGGTGACATTAAGATCTGTGTTTTCCAATTCTAATTTTGTGATAATTTCCCTAGATGACTCGTGTGCCTTCATCATGTCTTCAAATTTCTTATTCATGAAAGACATAGACTCAACAATATCCGCTATTTCCTTTTTAATCGGTGCCAGTTCTTTGCTGATGGTGGTAATAATAGTCTTATTAAACTTCGCTGACATTTCACTTAATTCATGTTTTATTACCTCACTTATAACGGAACGCAATTCGTCGTTATCATCGGACATGGAAGGAGGCGAAGGCGCTTCAGTGGCTTGTCTTTTTGGGCCTCTGGTCGTAGACACGTTACGAACTGGAGTTGAGTCGTCCCTACCCAATTTTGGCGTTTTGCTTAAACATGACGGGCATCTCCAGGCAGACTCATTATTAGGAGACTTGGTAAGGGATATACACGCATAATGATAACACTTTGCACAAGCTGGGCATTTTATGAATTTCCCCTCTAATCCTGCTTCACATTCATTATTGCAGCAACCCCATACTGAATTTTTGTTAGCCATAGCAATTATTATTTATTACTACTGCTAGTGAGACAGCAATAAAAAACAACAAAAAAACATTTTTTTCTTCTCAGAGGCAATCAATAGTAGGCATGAAAGGTTTGCTAATGCTGACCCGTCTGTGTTGACTTATCTTTGACGCGAGCCGTCGCCTGAGTCATCGGTCGCCGCTGCAAGCAGTATTGACGGTTCCACACACTGCCGAACCGTGCGAATTCCGTGCACTGCGCGTAAAGTGTCTTGTCATTCACCCACCGGCCGATTCGTTAACTTTTAAAACTTTTAAGAGTTTGCACTTAAAATGGTTTATATTATGCACTTTACTTTAGTTTTTTTAAGTTAATTACACATTAGCACTGTCACCGAGTCACTGTGTCACTATTATTTGGTAATTTTCCGAGAATTGTATTATTTATCTGATATTAAAACACAGAGTGAATAAGAACGTATGCTGACCGTTTGAATGCCGGGGCACAGATCCCATAGTGTTGAGGTACAAGACCATAGTACTCAGCGATATCTATGCCCACTTGGGCAAGCGAGGCAGAAAAAAAAAATTCATGGTTTGACTATAATGATTTAAAATAAGAATGAATTCAATTGTTTATAACTCTTACTGGCAAACGATACATTTTATTTGGCAGGATTTTTTATACGATAAAATTGACATGGCGGCTACAGTGTATGTGTGGCGCGAATATTTATTTATTTTTGTTTTTGATATTTTTTTTCTTGTTGTTTCTTATGTTTTTAATGTTGATGTGTAGTGAACCAGGTGAACTGTACATTTATTTTGTGTGTTGGGTTGCGGATAGGGTTGCCAACTTTTTTTAGCAGACATAAAGTATATTTGATTTTGAAGCAGGTAAATAAAGAGAATGCACTTATAAAAAAGAGTATCTTTTATTTTTATCTTTTAAAAAGGAATTTTTTAGTACTTCTTGCAGCACATAACAAATTTTCATTATTTTTAAAGTCATTGAATGAGTCTAAACATTCTAACTCTAAATTTATACCTATATATCAAGAGCTCATTTTTGATTAAATTCAATGAAGCTCTGTTTCTCTCGTCCCGCCACTTCACATTCATGATCGAAAAGACTCTTTCTGTAAATGCAGAAGTCGCGGGAACAGAGAGTATATAGCTAATAATTTTTTTTAAACAATCAAATTCTTGAGGACATTTTTTAAAAATATATTGCCATTTTTCAGCGGTGCATTTTTGTATAAAGTCTGTTATTAAACAATTCGGCTTGGAGCAATTTTAAAATTATCACTTCTGAATATAAAGTATCCATGTCTATGTTTAGTCTTTTTAAATTAAGTTTTCCTTCTATAATTTGTTCTAAATTATTAAATTCAACAGTTGTCTTTAAAGACGTATTTAGTGAATACAGCCAGTTATCATTACTAAAATCAAACCACTTCTGTAAATAAGTCAAACATTTGTTTATACACAATGAAAAATTAGTGTTAGTTTTAACAAAAAGGTTTTTGCGTATTATTAAAGACGTGCACTAAACATTTTGTGAAAAAGAGTATTTTAGCGTACTCTATTAGTGTTATAGATTCCAGAGTACGCTTACATGAAATAGAGTACAATACTCTATTTTAGAGTACGGTTGGCAACCCTAGTTGCGGACATTATTTTGTAATGACATTAATTCATGTAGACTGCTTTTTAACATTTTATTGTTGTGTAACAAAGTGTGGAGCCTGCTTTTTTGCATCATGGAGTGTGCTGTATTAGGTGAGTAGTCTTTATATACTCTGGCCTTCCTTTATAAAATACTAGCTTTTGCCCGCGGCTTCGCCCGCGTGGTATTGGGGTTGGGGTTGGGGTTTCCGGGATAAAAAGTAGCCTATGTCCTATTTCGGAGTGTATCCTATGCCTGTGCCAAAGTTCATCCAGATCTGTCCAGCCGTTTTGGTGTGATTGAGTAACAAACATCCAAACATCGTAACTGTCGCATTTATAATATTAGTAAGATCCACCTTTTGCCACTGATTTGGATAGCAACAACCTTGTTAAGTACATAGGCATTGAACATTCCAATACAACATGGCTGAACCTTAAGAAAATATTATTAGATCAAAACATAATCCGTTTGAAGATAGTGAAACAAATCTATTATTTACTTTGTTAGTGGCCATCCGATTGAGTAAATCCTTTCCGTGTACGTAGAATTGGAGCGAAATAATCTTGTTTGGAAGGACAGCATCATGAAATATACAATCACGGGAGCTTTGTGTAGATGTTACTGCCAATGGAAAACGAAATATGATAAAAATATTCTGTTTATCCGATTTACTGACTGTTGATATTATGACTAGCATAACCTTTTTATTTATTTACTAGCTTTTGCCCGCGGCTTCGCCCGCGTGGTATTGGTGTTGGGGTTGGGGTTTCCGGGATAAAAAGTAGCCTATGTCCTACGGAGTGTATCCTATGCCTGTGTCAAATTTCATCCAGATCCGTCCAGCCGTTTTGGCGTGATTGAGTAACAAACATCCAAACATCGTAACTTTCGCATTTATATTATTAGTAAGATTAAAACTTTATACACATAACACTGTACAAAGGTGGACTTAATGCCTTAGGCATTTTCTACCAGTCGACCTTAGGGTGGTGCAGAAAGATAACATGGTATGTGCAACTTAAAAAAATAGAGAAAAGAAGGGAAACAAAATATAAAATAAAAAACATAATATATATGGTTAATAATAATCTATACTAATATAATAAAGAGGTAAAGTTTGTTTTTTTGTTTTTTTGTTTGTAGGAAGTAATCTCTGGAACTTAGCAATAATAGAAAGCTGCTTTACTCCTGAGTGACATAGGCTATATTTTATGTACGCGGGCGAAGCCGCTTACAAAAGCTAGTATATTATATGGTAGGTAAAAATCGTCGAATGACGATTCCCTTGGGCGGAGCGGGAATCTGTCAGACTTTTATTGACTTAAAAACCTACCCCATTTCTTCCTTGCCTTAGTCTCAGAGCCCTGGTGTTACGCTCCCGCATCAACCCTTGGTCCCAGGAGGCTTTGACCCTGTAGGACCCCTACAGTTTGCTAACAACTCCTAAAGGCGCGCGGGAACAGTGCGCGCCATCGACGACTTGGACTAGTTCTGAACTGTTAAGCATAACCTTACATTATGGCGGCACTAATCGCCAGAGACCTTAAGCGTCAAAAAGGGACTCTGTAAAAGGGTCGAAGCCTACTGGGGCCCAGGGTCTCTGTCTGAAACGAAGGTTTGGCCCCAGTGCGAAAGGCAAAGAAGGAACGGGGTGTTTAGTGAGTTAGGGTCGGTTCATATCTGACGGAACATGCGTCGCGTATTATCGGTCGCGTAACGCCAGAACAGACAAATGTATAGAAAAATACTTGACCGTTCACACTCAACCGATGATACGTTAGTGCGTCGAGCGTACAGCGTCTATTCCGTTTCCGTCAACGCATTATCGGTCGACGTAACAGCGGTAACGTCGCGCGCGCCACGCTCTACGTGTATTTTGATTGATGCATACGGACTAGGCGTAACATTAGCAGAAATCGTTTATGTGAACCAAGTGTTACGTCAGGATGGTCACAGTAAAACAAAGATACTTCCTATCAATTAGTTTATAATTATAAGCCTCCCAAATAGCAATAATTCCGATAGGCTTCATTTTAAAATTCAATATCACACAACACAACCGCTCTGTAGATGCTAAACGTAGAAACTGACTAGTGGCAGGACGGATGATACGCTTTGATATGAACCGACCCATTCGACCGAATAGACGCGACCGATGATACGCTCGACGCATCATCCGTCAGATATGAACCGACCCTAACAGTCTCACTCTGGATTCGTCATTGGATGATTTTTGCCCACAATAAAAAAAGATACTGAGCGTTCTTCTGTGTAGAGATCTACGCTTTGGAACGTGCAATTTAGTTTCATTTTTTTTTTACTTTGATTATTCAAATATATCAGTAAGGGTCGGTTCATATCTGACGGATGATGCGTCGAGCGTATCATCGGTCGCGTCTATTCGGTCGAATGGGTCGGTTCATATCAAACGGAAAATGCGTCGAGCGTATCATCCGTCCTGCCACTAGTCAGTTTCTACGTTTAGCATCTACAGAGCGGTTGTGTTGTGTGATATTGAATTTTAAAATGAAGCCTATCGAAATTATTGCTATTTGGGAGGCTTATAATTATAAACTAATTGATTGGAAGTATCTTTGTTTTACTGTAACCATCCTGACGTAACACTTGGTTCACACAAACGATCTCTGCTAATGTTACGCCTAGTCTGTATGCATCAATCAAAATACACGTAGAGCGTGGCGCGCGCGACGTTACCGCTGTTACGTCGACCGATAATGCGTTGACGGAAACGGAATAGACGCTGTACGCTCGACGCACTAACGTATCATCGGTTGAGTGTGAACGGTCAAGTATTTTTCTATACATTTGTCTGTTCTGGCTTTACGCGACCGATAATACGCGACCCATGTTCCGTCAGATATGAACCGACCCTAAAATCTCTGGAATAAATGCTTCTGAGTTTGAATTTGAGCCCGTGATAATATCGGGAAAAATACTTTTATAAATTATCTATAAAGTTTAAAATCGCAACTCTCTTAAATAGCGCGTAAACAATAACTGTAAATCAGCCCCGGATCTTCAATTTTTTTTAGGCGGGGCAAAAACTGAAAAATGCCGCCCCGCCTACTACTAATGTTTATTTTCACCTTGATCATCTATATAATTTCAGCTATCAATATGTTTTTTTTTATGGTAGGTGAAAATCACCCAATGACGAATCCCGCTCTTGGACGGAGCGGGAGACAGTGTCAGACTCTTACTGACTAAAAATCCTACCCCATTCCTTCCTTGCCTTATTCCCAGAGCCGCGGTAACACATTCGCACCTACCCTCGGCTCCAGAAGGCTTCGACCATGAAGGGCCCCTACAGTTTGCTGACAGCTCCTTGAGGCGCGCGGGAACAGTGCGCGCCGTTGACGACTTGGACTCGGTCTGGACAGTTACCAGACGACCGGACGGCGAGCTACACATTGCTCACTGTCCGCGGGCCAGTGTCTACGGTGGCCGGATATCGGCGGGATCGCGGCGGCGACGGCTACGGCGAGGGCGCTGTTGCCTTTGCCTTATGCGGTCGGCCTCCTGCTTTACATGCATTACTGCTTCGCAGAAGGAGGCGACCGCCTGCCATTCCTCTTCGCTGCAGACCATGGACTGAACCAAGGCCCGGCGCGAGAGGGCGCCGCCGCCGATCACCTTCACGAGGACACGACGATGCTCTTCCCAAGCAGGGCACACCTCCACCGTGTGCTCCACCGTGTACTCCGGGCTTGCCATACAGTCGCGACACCCAGGCGTCTCTTCCGCACGAATCCGATGCAGGAATCTCCCGAACTTCCCATGTCCGGTGAGAACCTGCATCATGCGGAAGGTGAGGACGCCTTGAAGTCTACCCAGCCACGCCTCAAAGAGGGGACTTACCGCCGAGTTTATGGCCTGGGTTGCGAGTTAGTGGCTGTTTCCACTTCACTTCGCCACGCCTCGACACGTTCAGGCAGCGGAGTTTCGCCCTGGCGTTGCATCTCCACGCGCAGATCGTGCATGCGTGCAAGGACTGTTGCCTCCAAATCCTAAGGTGGTAGGCCAGCAAGGAGGCTCGCCGCCTCGCGGGACACCGTGCGGTATCCCCGCACCATCCGGACAGCCATGACCATCAAGAGTTGAGGTATCGGCGGTGGCCGACGAGATAAGGATCACCGAGCCGCTCAGGTCCTGAACCCAGTCAGCTCTGGGCAGGACAAAGTATGGCTTGGAGACCACGATGACGTTTATCGACCACCGCGCCATGCTCTGGAGTAACAGATCCTGAGTGGGGGCGCAGTGGTTGACATTCGCCTGGAGGAGACGAAATGGCGCCGTAATTGGCAGTCCATTGTCTCCTCGCGAGCCCTCTATGAGGGCACTGCCGCAGTGGTTGCGGCGGCGGCGACAGCGTCAGCGGCATTAGAAGCGGCGGTGGCGGTGGTGGTGGCGGGCCGACGGAGTCTGGCCTTGAAACAAAACACTGTCGTGGAGAGAGATCGACGAGGAAGTTTTCGAATATAGCTTTATCTCTTTCGCACTCACGGTATTCAGACGCCTGCAGCGATCTGCGATTTCTGCAGACGAGCGGGAGCCGGGCGCGTATTTTGAACTATGCCTACGCGCCTCGCGAATAATAAATGTTCGTGCAGCATATCTCACTCCGCGCTCAGGGTATCGGTCAAGTTGATATGGCCATAAAATTGCTGTACTTGTGCTATTATTTATTCCGTGGTCAAAGTTAAATAAATGATGAGTTGTCCATTGGTCTGTGAAGTGTGAATTTGGCCACCCCCTGATTTTGCCGCCCGGGGCATGGGCCCCGGCTTGCCCCCCCCTAGATCCGGGGCTGCTGTAAATACAACTCCAAGTTACGGTTTTTCCCACCTCTATGAAAAATGCAGTTTGTAATAAGCTATAAAATATTGCTGTACATAATTTCAAAACTAATATACTAACTATATAATATATTTTTAAATAAACCTTTATCTGTGCAAAGGTTTGCAGCGACGGGACGCTCAATTCTTTTTAAAAGGATTTTCAATGCGGCTGCTTGCTGGAGCCGGGTTCTGCCAACTTAACAGTGATTTGTGCAATCTAAAATGGATCTTATGTCTCTGTGATAAGGTTTATGTTTAGGATTGCAGTTGGAGTTTTGTTGGAAACCCTCGTGAATTATTCGGTTCAGAGCGTCAGAGCGCGGGAACGGTCGACAGGGCGACTGTACCGAGCTATTTTACGACAGTCTCCAACGAAATTCCTTCCAAGTGAAACGACTAAAAATCGAATTGAATTTGATGTTGACAATTGGTATTTTATTTACTGTGAATGCTACTGCGATATAGGAATATTAAATCAGTTCGAAGACCCCGGCTGTCTGTCATAATCTTCAGAGAGCGTAGATAGAAATGTTCAAGACTTTTCTGTGCTTGAAAAGTGTTTTCTGCAATAGTGTTCTGCAAAAGTTTTGTGTTCACAATACACTATGGAAAAGGTGATATATTATATGTTGGAGGCATACACCATAAATGAAAAGTATTTTATTTACATGACATAAAAAATGTTTTTTTCCCGCCAAGCCTAAGCACTTAACCAACATTTATTAGTTACTAGCTGTGCCCGCGACTTCGTCCGCGTGGAATAGTTATTTTTGGCATCATATTTATTTTTGCAAACAACCTCAGCTTTATATATTATAGCTGTTACCCACGACTTTGCCCGTGTCAATTTCTGTTATTAATTTAGACAATTTAGTTTTTAAAAGAACATCTAAGGCTACCCACTGACCCATAATTATCTAAAAGTACTTCATAGAGCTACACCCTCCACTTGGGCACGCCATAATCTCGGCGGTAAGTGCCCTCTTTGAGGCGTGGTTGGATAGACATCACGCAGGACTTGACGCAGGTTCTCACCGGACATGGGAAGTTCAGGTGATTCCTGCGCCGGATTCGTGCGGAAGAGACGCCCGGGTGTCGCCACTGTGTGGCCAGCACGGAGGACACGGTGGAGGTGTGCCCCGCTTGAGAAGAGAATCGCCGTGTCCTCGTGGGGGTGATCGGCGGCGGTGGCCTCTCGCGCCGGGCCTTGGTTCAGGCCATGGTCCGCAGCGAAGAAGAATGGCAAGCGGTCGCCTCCTTCTGCGAAGCAGTAATGCTCGTAAAGGAGGAGGCCGACCGCATAAGGCAAGGGCAAAAGCACCCTCGCCGTAGCCGTCGCCGCCGCGATCCCGCCGATATCCGGCCTCCGGCCCGTAAACGCTGGCTTGCGATCGGTGAGCAATGGGTAGCTCGCCGTCCGGTTGTCTGGTAACAGTCCAGACCGAGACCAAGTCGAAAGCGTTATACCGGGGCTCTGGGAATAAGGCAAGGGAGGAACGGGGTAGGTTGTTTAGTCAGTAAGAGTCTGACACTGTTTCCCGCTCCGCCCAAGAGCGGGAAACAGTGCCAGTGCCTACCATAAAAAAACCCCTCCGCGCCGCCTTCAAGCAACTCCTCTCCTCGCCCGCCGGCCAGGCGCAGCGTCATATTTTGCACATCATGCGGCGCGTGTGAATTTTATATCGGAGTATTTTAAAATTGTAATATCTTCTAAGATGTTCATTGAAAATAAGTGATTACAAAGACAATTTTGTTCACAATTACATACTCTTAATCAACAACACATTCATTTATTTGGATAAAGTTTAATATTACTATGTTGATACAATTCTAACAAATAATTGGTAATAATGCATTAATTTCGGCCAAATTTGATTCCCATACAAACGGTTCTAGTGAGTTAATCTTAAAAGATAGACATATACTGTCGCGGACATTTTTTTAGATCATTTTAAGAGGAATAATTCTTTCATACATATTTTTTTGGTATCCTCTACCGTTTTCGCAGCGCACGCAACGGAAGCCTTAAAAGATGAATATTTTTCCCCGTTTTTTCCACATTTTCCATTGTTTCTTCGCTCCTATAAGTCACAGCGTGATGTTATATAGCCTAAAGCCTTCCTCGATAAATGATCTATTCAACACAAAAAGAATTTTTCAATTCGAACCAGTAGTTCCTGAGATTAGCGCGTTCGAACAAACAAACAAACAAACTCTTCAGCTTTATAATATTAGTATAGATCTATTGGCATCTCCTCAGCCTCACCTTCCGGTTGACGCTGGTCCTCACCCGCGATGGCCAATTCAGAAGGTGCCCACTTCGAACTCGCTTCGGCAAAGGCTTCTGGGTACTGGATTACGAATGGTATACATAGGTTGATCTAATTTTTAACTTCCATCTGTCTGTCTTTTAAGATATAACCTTATATTTCTGAGGTACACCAAAAAATTATCATAGTACACTAGTGCTCTGCGGCCCACCCTTTGTGGAAAATTGCTCTACACTTTAAACAAAACTAAATTGTTTAGACTTGCCAAGATCCGACGGCTGTACTGTAGGTTCCTACAGTCTTCTCAAGTCTTGGCAAGTCTGAAGGTTTTGCGAATTTTAGCGCTTGAAAACTTTATTTTTGACTCTTGTTTTGAATTGTGAAAGACATTGTACAACATATATAATCGTCAAAAACTATCCCTCTTTCATTGGTAGGAAAATGGTAAAGCAAATACAGGCTTTCAACAAATACACAGATTTGCAAACCAAGCAAATATAAATATGGGCCATCGTCACTAATATTTGCACTGAAGTGAAAATTAAACAGAGTCTACCGAAAAGGTATTAAAGGCCTCCTATACCCTTTGGGCTTATTATAATGTGAATTCTACTATCTGTTTCCACGTATGTGCTTCGCTGAAGCAGCTCAAATCTTTGGTTTCGTCTATGTTTAGGCATCGGTTGTTGAAATTACTAAAACATCGGTTGGTTAGCTAAAAAAAGAAAGAAAAATAAAATATTTGGTACAACAAAGTCAATACAATTGGTTTTTGGCTTTTATTTTAAAATAATTATTAGAGGTGAAACTTGGGAAACGGGATCAGAATCCCGGTAGCGTCTGGGGAGTGAGTGCTGTTGACTGATGCGGTCGGCCTCTTCCTTTGCTAGCATTACTGCTTCGCAGAAGGAGGCGACCGCCTGCCACTCCTTGCGAATTTTGATGGTTGTTTTTATGGTAAGTAAAAACCATCCAATAACAAATCCCGCCCTTGGGTGGAGCGGGAAACAGTGTCAGAAACTTACTGACTAAATAACCTACCCCGTTCCTTCCTTGCCTTATTCGCTTTCGCATCAACCCTTGGTCCTAGGAAGCTTCGACCCTGCTGGGCCCCTACAGTTTGCTGACAACTTCTTGAGGCGCGCACCATCGACGAATTGGGTTCAGTTCGGACTGTTACCTGACGATCGGGCAAAAGCCCGCGCTTACGGTGGCCGGAAATCGGGATCGGAATCCCGACGGCGGAGGCTGCGGCGAGAGCGCCGTTGCCTTTGCCTGATGCGGTCGGCCTCCTCCTTTGCTAGCATTATTGCTTCGTAGAAGGAAGCAACCGCCTGTCACTCCACCTAGCTGTGGACCATGGCCTGAACTAGGCCCGCCGCGAGAGGTCGCCGCCGCACGAACTGTGATAGTAGTAGGAACACATCATGTCATTGGCGGTCCGCCTTGCTGCGTAGGAAGGTCTGACTTCACTGCATTAGGAGTTGCAATAGAAGTACATACGGACAGGTCCTATCTATTCGTACTTCCCTGTAATTTCAGTTCTATTTTTTTTTCGTCATTCGTTCTATTTCTTAAGTCTTTTTTCGAAGGAGATTGTTGTTATGATTTAATACCTATCCTAAGCTAAAATACCTAAGCCTAGAAAATATTAGCATTATCGAGAGCAGTTTATAAAAGTTCCTGTTTATTGAAGTTCCTACAATATTTTTCACAGAGTTCGGATCATAAGACTTTGACGTTTATGTGCTAAGCTCAAATAGGATTCCTTTAAGGCTCGTTTACATTAAGTAGAGTGAACAGTCTAGTAGCTGGTAGAGTAGGTACTTCCTTTTTTTGAGTTGTGAAATTATCAAATAACTCTTCTCGTTAACGCCATTAATTACATCATGCTGCAAAGAGACGTGTTCCGAACTTTTTAGTAAAATTATAAAGGCGGACTTAATGCACTACGTCGTTGACAAACCAAAACCTGCTATATGCCGTTTTTTGAGATTTCAAGATTTTGACCAATGCTTATTGGTCACTGGCTTATCTACACTATTATAATAAAGAGTAAAGTTTGTTTTTTTTTGTTTGTAGGAGGTAATCTCTGGAACTACTGGTCCAATTGGAAAAAAATAGCAACAATAGAAAGCTGCTTTACTCCTAAGTGACATAGGCTGCATTTTATGTAAGCGGGCGAAGCCGCTGACAAAAGCTAGTTTCTCATATAAAAGAACTACTATGTGCTTACGACTAGGTACTGCTATGTGCAGCAGCTAAAACTTTTGTGAAATAAAATTGATGTGCGTATTTTTCTCTTTAATCTAAAAAATAAATAAATTACTGGTTTTATGCGTGCAAACAAACGAATATTAGTACGATGATTTTGAAATAAAATACTTAAAAAAAAACTGTCATGTGTAAAATTTTTCAGGAAAATTTCTTTTGTCAATATCTCAAAAGTATACTTTTTGCACATAGCAGGTTTTGGTTTGACAACGATTAGTCGTTCTCTACCAGTCAACCAAGGGTGGTAAAGAGAAAGCATAACATTTGACATGACATGGTTCGGAGATATTGGCTTACAACCATTTAGTTCACCCTAACCCGCCATTTTATTTCTTATTATTTTGATGTAGGGACCCAGGATCTCTCTCACATCTAAGATGAATCAAACAACACCTTAATTTAAACAACATCCCTTTTAAACCTTCTGGTAGAGTTGAGTAAAAATTTTAAAGATTTAAACATCGGCTGCACTAGCAATGCAAACGAGCCTTAGTATTCGTAGTAAGCTTCAATATCGTATTGAGACTAGGTATTTGACGTTACACGTCTTTGGATGCTAAGCTACGGATAATCTTCAAAAGGATTCATACTTTAAGGATTTAAGGTAAAAGACATTATGCTTTCTTGGTCTAATCGAGACTGCTGACCGTGGTGATACATGGATGGCGAGCAATGGGTAGCTCGCCGTCCAATCGTCTGGTAACCGTCCGGACCAAGCCCAGTCGTCAACGGCGCGCACTGTTCCCGCGCGCCTCAAGGAGTTGTCAGCAAACCGTAGGGACCCTGCAGAAGGGTCGAAGCTAACTGGGGCCATGGGTTCGCGTCTGAAAGGAAGGCTCTGGCCCTGGTGTATGTGGCAACGTTGGAATGGGGTAGGTTGTTTAGTCAGTAAGAGTCTGACACTTGTTTCCCGCTCCGCCCAAGGGCGGGACTCGTCATTGGATGAATTTTACCTTCCTAAAAAAAAAAAAAAAAAACCGTGGTGATACATCATCATCATCTTCAGCCTTATTAATGTTCCCACTGCTGGGACACAGGCCTCCTATCTAGGGAGTTTTCAAGCGCTAAAATTCGTAGAGCCTAACGCCAAACTCGCCAAGATCCGGCGGCCGTACTGTACGCGCGGCCCAGCGCTGCAGTCTGGCGTCAACATGCAAGTTATGGGGCCGTGTATGAAATCAACTCATTTTGAACATTTTTGATCAAGGTTTGAGAGACAAAAGAGAAGACTTTTAATCCTTCTTTTTATAGATTATAAAAGTCAAGTTCTTATTCTCCTAAATATACTGAGAATTTTTGTAAAATAATGAGTGGATTAATGGCAATTAGCCATATTCCAAACCCTTTTTTCGCAAAAATAACGAACGAGTGATGGTTGGCTAAGGTTTACACAAAATTACACGGGATTTTACGACATTTAAAAAATAGCAGTAACATCATTACATGGTCTACTACAACATATACTGATTACATTATTGACTTTGATTGGAAATATAGCTAAAAAAAAATGTTGAAGAAACGTAATTCTTGGAAAATATGTGTACAAATAAGTATTTTTTTCTATACCTTGGAAACACTTTTAAGAAAATTTAAAACATGCAAAATAATCTTAAGAAATCTCTTTACAAGAATCAATAATTTAATTTACAAATAAATAATAACTTCATTTCGTAAATTACAAAACAAAATTGACTATATTATCGACCGCGCAAATTCGATCTCGTCAGTCACAATCGGGCCTTCCCAGCGCATGGACGCGTCGCTTTGTTCCGCAGCCGCTCCCGAGTTTTACGTAAATAAATTCCCATTATTGTACGCTGACTACCACATTTTGATCCATTAAGTATTATTGTTTATTTTAGGTTTGTTTATTAAGATTGTTAAAATTTCTTTTGACTTCAATGATAATTACAGGTAACGGTTGTTTGTTTGTATGTAAAGATAATTTCCAGAACTACTCTACTATTACTATTTAATTACAATTCTTTCACTTATGACTTCTACAATGTTTATGACCTATTTACGTATTCGTTATGTACAGAATTTTTATATTTTTGACCCCTATGTTTGTTTCGGTTTTTCTTCTCAGGGTAGTCAGCTAAGAAACACCAGTGTCATCTGTTTGCAAAATAAATATCATTCATCACGTGGTTACGTACTTATTTAGGGCAAATGCAAAATCTAGTATTCTAGATCCTTTTTTTGTAGATAATGGGTCGAAAGAAAGGGATGCATTATGAATGCCTTGCTAAAAGGAAAAAAAATATATAGGTAGGGCTGATACGTGCAAGAAAAGTTTTTGAAGAACGCAAGATTAATGCACTGCTTGTAGCTTCGTTTCCAGAAAATGTAAGATTTTACTTTCAATTAGCACTAGAAGCGAGTGGCCCTACACAAGCCCAAGGATATGTGTTTCAACGGCCCTCGGAACGCGCCGCTACCGGGTTCTTACGCTGCAAAAGCAACCGAGGGCCCATCCAAAAGCATGCCAGAGGGCCATTGCAATACGGATGGAGTGGGGATACCGCACGGTTTCCCGCTAAGCGGCGAGCCTCTTTGCTGGTCTGCCACCATGGAAACTAGAGGCAACAGCCCTAGCACGCATGCACGATTTGCGCGTGGAGATGCAACGCCAGGGCGAATCCCCGCTGCCGCGACAAGTTGCAGCATGGCGGACAGAGCTTCGGCTGGATATCCAGGTGGTATGGCGACAGCGACTGTCGCATCCTAGTTCTGGGCACGTCATAATTACAGTGGTTTTTTTTTATGGTGGGCTAAAATCATGCAATGACCAATCCCGCCCTTGGGCGAAGCCGGAAACAGTGTCAGACTCTTACTGACTAAACATTTTGCCCTTCGCATTGGAGCCAAGCCTTCCTTTCAGAAAGAGACCCTGGGCCCCAGCAGGCTTCGACCCTTTTGCAGAGTCCCTACCGTTTTGCTGACAACTGCTTGAAGCGCGCGGGAACAGAGCGCCCCGTCGACGACTTGGGCTTGGTCCGCACTGTTACAACTTACAAGATGACCGGACGGTGATCTACCCATTGCTCGCCGTCCGCAAGCCCGGCGGCGTTTGCGCCGTTGCCTTATGCAGTCCACCTCCTCCTTGACTTGCATTGCTGCTTCGCAGAGGGTTGCGCCCATGGCCTACACCAAGACACGTAGTTACTTTTTGTTTCTGTCTCTTTAGTAAATTTAGCGTGAGTCTGGCAATTTGAGTATTTGACGACCTACTCAAATGTCCTTTCCTTGGTATTGTTCGTCGGGTCGTGTTGAGCTCCTTAGTAGTCCTGAGTTGAGCTTTGCGAATACTGACAAATGCTTGCACTGACTGGACAGGTCTACTCAAATTTGTATGGATTTTTCTTCAAAAGACCATCTCAGACAAATCTGCATGGTTCTTATGTGATTTGACCAATACATATTTTCTGTATGGACTTTAAAAGAGTCTTTGACCCCTGAGTTTGTTTCGGTGTTTCTTCTCAGGGTAGTCCGCTAGGAAACACCGGACTCATCTAGCATAAAAAAAATGACGTGTAAAAGTGTTTTTTAAACCTACTTGCAAAATAAAGATCATTTATCATTTATCATTTATCATTTATCATTTATCATTTATCATTTATCATTTATCATTTATCATTTATCATTTATCATTTATCATTTATCATTTATCATTTATCATTTATCATTTATCATTTATCATTTATCATTTATCATTTATCATTTATCATTTATCATTTATCATTTATCATTTATCATTTATCATTTATCATTTATCATTTATCATTTATCATTTATCATTTATCATTTATCATTTATCATTTATCATTTATCATTTATCATTTATCATTTATCATTTATCATTTATCATTTATCATTTATCATTTATCATTTATCATTTATCATTTATCATTTATCATTTATCATTTATCATTTATCATTTATCATTTATCATTTATCATTTATCATTTATCATTTATCATTTATCATTTATCATTTATCATTTATCATTTATCATTTATCATTTATCATTTATCATTTATCATTTATCATTTATCATTTATCATTTATCATTTATCATTTATCATTTATCATTTATCATTTATCATTTATCATTTATCACGGTGCGAGAGATCGCTGACACCGATCACCCACATGAGAACACGGCGATGCTCCTCCCAAGCGGGGCACACCTCTACTGTGACACCTGGGGCTTCTCTTCCGCACGAATCCGATGCAGGTATGGCGGTTAGTCCCCTCTTTGAGGCCCGGCTGGAAAGACCTCACGGTGTCCTCACCTTCCGTATGACGCAGGTAACCGAACATGGTAAGTTTGGGAGGTAGATACCTGCACTAGATTCGTGCGTAAGTGACGCCAGGGTGTTGCCATTGTGTGAAGCGCCCGGAGGACAGGGTGGAGCACATGGTACAGGTATACCATGCTTGGACAGAGCATCGCCATGTCCATGTGGAGTCATTCGGCGGCGGCGATATCTCGCACCGGGTTTATATAGACCTTGGTCCGGAGCGAGTAGGAGTGGCAGGCGGTCGCATCCTTCTACAAAGCAGGAGGCTGATCGCATAAGGCAAGGACGCTCACGCCCCTGACGCCGCCGAGATTCCGATTCCGATTTCCGGCTACCGTAGACGCGTAATAATTTGAGTACAAAAAAAAAAAATCTTTAAAAAAAATCGGTCTTGAGTCATCCATAGGGGTGCGCCACTGGTCAAATGTAGGCATAGGACTGTTTAAAATATCTCTTCTTTTTATCTGCCTTGCGGCAGGAGACAAATTCTGCTCTTTTTGAAACCTTATTATACATTTGAGGGCCGAGTAAAGCGTTTTTTAGTGATCGGTGATTGACGTTTAGGATTTTTCCATCGAAGCAGGTAATAGTAAATTAAACTTTCTAAGCTTGTGTATTCGTATTCGGGCGTTATCTCTCTTTTTTCGTGTTGCCTCTCCATCAAACATTGCGTTGGATATGGACAAAGCAACACGTTTTCCAACCACGCTCAATGGTTAGGCGAGTGGAAAAATGCCACCTTAAAAGAGAAATCTCGTAAACATAATTTATTTTTGACGAAAAACATTTTCAAAATTAAACAGAATTTTGAAAATGTTTTTTTTTTTACAACCATTTTACATAAATTAGCTATCGTGATTGTCATTTATAGTTTTGTATTTAACATTTTTTTTAATGTCTAAATGTATCAACATCCATCTAACACTAAACTGAACTATTTTGACAATTGTGATAAATATAAAATATACACAAGTTCCAGATTTTTATTTACAAACCGTACTTATTATATGATTTTGTTACTTAATCTACTTGTACAAAAGTGGTACATAGGTGAACATCATAAAATAAGAAAATAAAATATTATATCTTCTAAAGGATCAACATTGTTTGAACGTTCACTAAGCTCGACTATTACGCGCGCGTGTGTGTGTAGGCGCACGCACGATGCACACAAACATAGCATCACAGCGAATTTGCCTAAACTCTAGGGAATGAATTTTATGCACGGAGTCTTATGTGCCATGCAACAATGGATGTGTAGGAGGCAATTTACTTATGATTTTTATACCGAAGGCTGAGCTACCCATTGCTCTCGGTCAACAAGCCCGCTCCTAGCAAGGCTGGTAGTAGGCGTCGTTTGTTGGTGGCCGGTACGAGAGGATGTCCAATCCCTCACGCGTGCATCCGCCTCCTTCACTATCCGAAGCATCCTGACACCCTTTTCTTTTTATTCCCGGTTATTGACCTCAACTAAACGCTAGAAACAAAAATAAACAATGTAACTACATTGTTAAATGATTTTATTGCTTTCATTCTAGACGTTGTCACGTCCCACACTCGCTGCCGTGTCGACAACCCCATTTTTCTTAATATCTAAAGCAAAAACCTAGAAAATTCTTTAGTTACAAAGTTTTTGTACATTGTAAGGTTTTCGAAAACAAATATAAGACTGACTATAAAGCGGGGTTGTGGAAGATAGGCCAAATAACACGTCAGTCTGGTGAAGGATTGGAAATTTATACGTTCAGGCTGCTTCCGACGGAATAATTCGCTTATTTTTCAAGATTACCCTCGCAGAGTTCTGACACGCGGTGAAGTAACAATTTAGACGTGAAAGTTTTTAAAAGAAATATTTTTATTACTTGTTTTTATGGGAGATTTATTTAAATGCATTCCTTTTAATATGCCTTCTTGTTTTAAGGAGTTGGGAGTGATAAATCTATAGTCTATAGGGAATGAGTGGGGAGGTCAAGTCTAATGTTTGTATTAGTACAGTACAGTACGGCCATCGGATCTTGGCGAGTCTGAAGCGAATGTTAGCGCTTCAAAAATCGTAAAAAATACATGGTTTAAACAAATAAATGTAATTTGCAATTGTTATTGCTGTTAAAAACTAATACTGATATTGGCATATTTTTTATTTTTTTTTAACCTTTTTTTTTTTGTTCAAGTTTTCAAACGCTAAAATTCGCAAGAGCTTCAGAGTCACCAAGATCCGACGGCCGTTTTTTTTTATTCTAGGACGGTTTCCTCACGATGTTTTTCTTTCACCGTCTAAATTAAAAAGTAATGCACCTGGCTGAGTTGGAACCCGCGACCTACAACTCGACCTAGGCCGGGGCCGTTACCGCTCAGCCTCCACTGCTCTACCACTGCTCTTTATTACTAAAACAACTATTAAAGGGACTCGTGACTGGCTATAAACTCCTTGTTACTTCAAACAAGACACCAAAACTCTGCATCGCAAAGGTCTTCAATTCAATCATAAAATAAACAAGTTGAGTAAGTTCGTTAACCATTATGGTACTAAACTTAACTTTAACTGCGAGCTCTGCTCATCTCCTCCAGTTAGAACGTCATAATATTACACCAGTCATTGGTATATGACGTGAGGGAATATACTGCGGTAGACTATTAACCGTATTGCAGAGCTAAGATTCGGTAGAGAAGTCATTACTGTAGGCATATATATAGATAGTTTTTTTTATCATCAGCATCATTTCAGCCGAAAGACGTCCACTGTTGGACATAGATTTACTCTCCAAACGTCGCCACAACGATCGGTCCCGTGCGTCTTGCATCCATCGAATTCCAGCAACCCTAACCAGGTCGTCGTCGTCGAGTTTTTTTATGGTAGGTAAAAATCATCCAATGATAAATGATATTTATTTTGTAAGTAGGTTTTAAAATAACACTTTTACACGTCAATATTTTTTCTTTTCGTCAGTTTAAGCTAGATGAGTCCGGTGTTTCCTAGCTGACTACCCTGAGAAGAAACACCGAAACAAACTCAGGGGTCATAGTCTCTTTTAAAGTCCATACAGTAACCATGTATTGGTCAAATCATATGAGAACCATGCAGATTAGTGTCTCAGGTGGTCTTTTTAAGAAAGAACCACCAGATTTGAGTAGACCTGTCCAGTCAGTGCAAGCATTTGTCAGTATTCGTGTAGCTCAAACTTAGGACTACTAAGGAGCTCAACGACTTGACGATCAATACCAAAGAAAGGACATTTGTGTAGGCCGCATCAAATACTCAAATCTGTCAGACATCATATTAAAATTACAGAAAAGGAAAAGTAATCGACATAGTCCTCACATTTACAATAATAAAAAATGCTGGGCCCCTACAGTTTGCTGACAACACATTGAGGCGCGCGGGTACAGTGCGCGTCGTCCACGCCTTGGGCTCGGACCAGACTGTTACCAGACGACCGGAGTGCGGGCTACCCATTGCTCGCCGTCCGCAAGCCCGCGCCTACGGTGGCCGGAAATAGGGATCGGAATCGCGGCGGCGACGGCTGCATCGAGAGCGCGGTTGCCTTTGAATGTCGCGGTCGGCCTCCTCTTTAGATAGGCAATGTGTGGGATGCATGTCAAAGTAGATAGGTACTGATTGGATTGGAGAGTTTTACAACCGTCCACGTAAAATCTACAAGCCTTTTACTACTTACTGACTAAACAACCCACCTCGTTCTTGCATTGGCTTATATACCATGGCCAGAGCCTTCCTTTTAGCCCCGAACCCTGGACCTGAGTTAGCTTCGACCTTTCCGTGGGGCCCCTACGGTTTGCTGATAATTCCTTGAGGCGCGCGAAAATAGTGCGCCGTCGACGACTGGGCTTGGTCCGGCTGGTTTCCAGAGTCCTCGAAGTGGTTTCCGTACTCTGTGAACGTTCTAACCACAAAAACGTTTTAAAGCACTGTGGGGACTCGCGGGAGGAGTCTGCTAATGTATGTAATATCTTGCTGTTTTGAATTACAAGTTTCATGAATTTAAATATAAATACTTAGGTATTTTTAGGACAAATTGGGAAAATTGGTTTTACGGGTTGTTTGAGAAATTCGCGAGTGAGCTTAAGAAAAAATATTCTACGAAAACAAAAATACTTACTTTAAAAAAATCTTAATTAACAAAATTTATCAGGTCGAAACACAGACACAAAATAAAAAGTAATAATCATTAACAATGTTTATTATAAGGAATAACAGTGTGCGGTGCGCAGTCTGTTTCCGCGCGCCTCAAGGAGTTGTCAGGAAACCGTAGGCGTTCTGTAAAAGGGTTGAAGCCTACTGGAGCCCACGGTTTTCTGAAAGGAAAGCTTGGTCCCAGTGCGTAAGGCAAAGAAGGAACGGGGTGGTGTGTTTAGTCAGTAAGAGTCTGAGACTGTTTCTCGCTCCACTTATGAGCGGGATTGGACATTGGATGATTTTACCCACCATAAAAAAAAACCCTTAAAGGGATGAAAAGGGGTTTCAATGCGGCCGAAGCCTCTCACAGAAGCTAGTAATAATTAGTATTCAAAGTATATTTTTTATCTATTTACTAGTGTCCGACCGAAGGTATTCACCAAAACCTTCGGCCGAAGCCGAAGCCGAAGGTGTCATTGACCTTGAGAAATACGATAGTTACTTTGATCTTAGAATATACTAGATACATATTGTGAGAGCTATAGAGATTTAGCCCAATAACGAGCCGAGTGACCAACATATACAAGTAGGTAATAAAATATTGTTTAAAATAAAAGTTTCAAAAATACAATGTTAATTAAATATTTATTTACTTAAAGTACAAATTTGGACAACTAGCAAACCTTCGGCTTCGGCCAAACCTTTGCAAATTTTTGGCCGAAGCCGAAGATTTGGCCGAAGGTGCTTTTTTGGCCGAAGGTGCTTTTTTGGCCGAAGGTGGCCGAAGCCGAAGCCGAAGCTTCGGTCGGACACTACTATTTACTAAGTAGTAAGCAGGTTTTCAATAGATTGACAAAATTAAATTCGAAGCCATGTGAAATTCACCAGCCCGATTTGGTACGGCGCGGCGTGGTGGATTAAAGCCCACCTGGGAGTGTCAATCCACCAAGCCTAAAGGCCGGCGTCGGCACTGGAACATTGTAGTTAATTTTTGACACGCTGCTTAGTCTAGTGGTTAGTGGCCTTGACTGTCATGCCGAAGGTCGTGGGTTCGATTCTCCAAGAAAAATGTTTGTGTGATGAGCATGATTAATTGTTCTGCGTCTGGGTGTAGTTAATCTATAATAATTATGTATATAAAAAAAAATTTAAAATGTTTCAGTGAAACTGTCTTTATCATTCAATGGTTTGCTGGAAGAAAACTCAACTTTGAGATGAGTTCGCCTTGGTACATAGATATTGTAATCCTCTTTTGTATTTGCTGTTTGGTGTACAATAAAAATAAAAGAATTATATTTGTAGATATGTTTATTAGTTGTCTAGTACTTATTCCACAAGCTGTGCTTAGTTTGAAAGTTAAGGAACAATATTAATATTATTTCTAAAGGCTCACCTACCACCTGGAGTCGCGCTTGTCTCAATGATTCCACATATTGTCCACTTGTATAGAAACTTGAGATTCATAACTACATCAACTTTATATCACAATATCCACTAGGGATCAATTTGCGGATAATTAAAGCTCCCACTGAACTTAGTTATACCATAAAATCCCGCCAAAAATCCATTTGACAGAGCTGTCAAACTGACAGACGTTCCAAAATGGCGTCCTTTTTCAAAAATTCAAATGTTAACATGCCCGGATAGTACTGCAAGAATAGTTTAAACGTGGCTTGCTTCCTATATACTAAAATTGTAAATAAAGTAAAGGAACGTATAACATTCACAATAAAAGGTGAATTTTATGGCTTAGAGAATGTCTCTTTGTTTTTCTTTATTCGATTTGTTGAGAAATAAATGTGTTCTGTCGCGCTTTACGATCGGAGACCATCCGTGATTGCTACTTCATTGAATTCGCCCTTTTTTGTCTATTCTCAAATATTTTTTGGAACATAAAGTTTGTTTTAAGGGATTTATTGGGTGGAAAGTGTTGCCAGCAATTTAGTTTGCATACCGTTTATATTTTAACACTTCTTTTTCAGTCGAATTTCGAATATCCTTTTCATAAGTAGTGCCTTTAAGATGTTATAACTTATAACAAATAAAAGTGAATCTAAACCGATGTTATGAAGAGGTATGTGATTAATAATAATTATTTTGCAAACAGGTTTCAAATAAACACTTATTATTATTTTTTTGTCACTATAAACTAGATTAGATTTTCGTTAAAAGACCGTAAAAACGGCTCCACATCGAACGTTTCAAAATACGGGGTGTGCACGTATATAAACGTATATAAATGAATCGGTCAAATCATTTAATAAGTTGCCTTTGGATATAAAAGTCACTATCTGCACTAGTACTTTTAAAACTCAGTTTAAGGATTTCCTGTTGAATCGGTGTCTATATTCTGTTGATGTATTATAATTATTATTGTGAAATTGTTTTGTTAAATTTATTATTATGTTATAGAAAATTGTTTTATTAAATTGTTATTATTGCATTGAAAATTGTTTTATTAAATTGTTATTATTGCATTGAAAATTGTTTTATTAAATTGTTATTATTGCATTGAAAATTGTTTTATTAAATTGTTATTATTGCATTGAAAATTGTTTTGTTAAATTGTAATTATTGCTTTGAAAATGTTTAGTTTATTAATTTATCATCTAAGTCAGATACATTCTTATTATTGAATAATGAGTATGAAAATTTCTTTTGGCAGCAAATAAGTAACAATGCTAAGCTTTCCTTGTTTTACAGCGTCGTAGATGGGAAGACGATTTCAAAACAATAGCGGGACATACTTGGACGAGACAAGCGCAGAATCGCAATCCGATGGCGAGCTCTAGGGGAGGCCTATGCTGGACAGCAAGACAATCTTCATGTACCGGTGTCAAATAATAATATTTTTTTTTTTTAATAATTAAATTAGATTATTTTTACTAAAATTGTAAGAAAGATTGTTAAATAAAGGCTATTATTATATTATATTATATTAAGTAACAATGCTAAGCTTTCCTCGTTTTAACCCCAGTACACACCCACTCGTGAACCCTGTAAGAATGACAAGGTTAAACAATTTTCTACAACATGACTCCTTTCCTGTACATATAACGAGCACGTGTTGTCTTATCAGACTGTAATTTGTATTCAGTAGTAGATTACGTTGTCGCTAGTCCCAACGACGCGCCCTTAGCAGTTTTTTTTAGGGTTCTGTACCTTAAGAGTAAAAATGGAACCCTTTTTACCCGACTACGGCAAAGCCAAAGGAGGGTTATGATTTATAATAATAATAATAATAAAAGTTACCTACCTAATAGATATCGCCGTCCCCAATACACACCACATACAGAAAACAATCTCTGAAAAAATAAGTAAATATGCGGAACTCAAAGATGAAATAGTTAGAATCTGGCGTCAAGACAAAGTGTACATAGTCCCTATAGTTCTTTCCACCACAGGCGTTATCCCTAATCACCTCCTTCACAGTTTAAAATTGTTAGACCTAAAAGAATCCCTCTATATTACACTGC
Organism: Mythimna loreyi; assembly: GCA_029852875.1. Classification (NCBI taxonomy): domain Eukaryota; kingdom Metazoa; phylum Arthropoda; class Insecta; order Lepidoptera; family Noctuidae; genus Mythimna; species Mythimna loreyi. The sequence goes on from CM056798.1 coordinate 16,417,870, forward strand.
AATTTTAAATACCTGCAGAATCGTCAGGAAGTTCATGCAGATAGAAGAGAATGACGTAGGACTTCACCACACTACACATTAAAATCTCACACGCTACATTTACTTGGCTTGGCCCGTAAATGTAGTCGAAACCAGCCAAAGAGCTGAGAAAAGAAAATGTACCCGAAAATAATAATAATAATTCGACGACCATCACACAACGCCGTCTAGTCTCAAGCTAAGCAGAGCTTGTGTTATGAGTACTAGACAACTGATAAACATACTTATATATTTCTAAATACATACATATTATAAATAAATTTTGATTGGTATGAAAACTAAGAAGAAAAGGGGTGGGTCTTTAGTCAGTAAGAGTCTGAAACTGGTTCCCACTCCGCCCAACGGGATTCGTTATTAAATGATTTTTCCCACATAAAAAAAACTCCAAAATAGTTTAAATAAAAAGAGTAAAAAAACTAAAACCCAACTACGACAGAAGAACGATGGTGAAAAAGTATGAAACAAGAAAAACCGTAAAAAAGAAAAACCGTAAACACACATTATTTTAAAGTGTTGCGTAATTGCGTTTGTAACGTGTGATTACGGTTTTTATGATCACCTTTTTGTTCGTCGGTGTATCTCACCCTTTATGTCAAGAGCGCGTGCAGCAAAAGTATCGCGTTGAAATTAAAACCATATTCTCAAGTTTGCGGAAAAACTATGACCGTTTATGTCGCAAGAAATACGTTTTTGATATTCTCAAGGCATCCAAATTCATAGGGTACCTACTTTTTTATGGTAAGTAAAAAATATCCAATGACGAATCCTGCCCTTGAGCGGGGCGGGAAACAGTGTCAGACTTTTTCTGACGAAACAACGTACCCCGTTCCTACGTTACCATATATACCAGGACCAGAGCCTTCCTATTAGATACGAACCCTTGGGAATGTGGTCTACTTCCCGTTAATCCACTATCGTGAAACAAAACTAGATCATGAAGCACAAATATAGGAATAGATCTGAAAACAGTAACTTTGTTGTTACGTCACAAAAAAAAAACTTTTTTTGAACGGAAGCTGTCTGCCTGTCAAGACTCTTTATACTGGGAACGCGTGGAGATATCGAGTTAAAGTTAAAACCATATCCGCAACTCTGTGGATCCGTGAAGCTGTGACAAAAATCAAACTGCGTTAGTAAAAAAAAGATACGGCCAATATTCTCAAGGGAATCAAAATTCAAAAATTCATACTGTACTGGGTACTGTCTGTTAACTTAGGACCCTGTATAATAGCACAAGTACAGGAATAAATCTGAAAACTGAAAATTTGTAGTTATGTCACAAAAAAATTTTTTTCGATTTGGAATAATCTTCAAGACTCGATTTTGAAATTGATCGTTACATAAGTAAGTTTGTACGGAACGTTCAGTGTGCGAGTTCCCGCTCGCGCTTGCCCATTTATTTTTACTACTACAACTTTCTTTTACTACATTCACGAATTCTCCTAAACGATAAACCAATCACAGTACATAAAATCAGTGGTTCTTTAAAAATTACCTACCAAATTTTCTTCTAAAATAAAAACAAAATCATTTTTCCATGCATATTTGATAAAAGTAATACCACATAAAATCAGCATGACCCAATTAAGTGCAAATTACTACGACGATAGCTTACAAATACCCCCAGTGGGTCGGCTATCGAATCCGTGACTTATCTGCACTAGGGCGCGGTGATCAACCTTCGTCACCCACCACCTAAACGCGCTGAGAAGATGGGACGAAGAAAACCTACTTCGGACTACTTTAATATTATTATTATCATATTATTATTATTACCACGTAGCCGTCTGCCATTTTTGCTAAACTGGACCTATTTGGCGCAACCGTAAGAGACACTATGTTAGTTTATTCTCCTACTAGCTTTTGCCCGCGGCTTCGCCCGCGTGGTATTGGGGTTGGGTTTCTGGGATAAAAAGTAGTCTATGTCCTATTCTAGAGTGTATCTCCTATTCTAGAGTGTTATGCCTGTGCCAAATTTCATCCAGATCCGTCCAGCCGTTTTGGCGTGATTGAGTAACAAACATCCAAACATCGTAACTTTCGCATTTATAATATTAGTATTAGTAAGATTATAGTAATTATACTCCGTTTAAAATGACATTACACATTTCAGAAAACCTTTTTTTACTGTCCGTACTGATTTTGAGTTTTATTACGTTGGTGGAATGACAAATGCGGCTGCAGTAAATAGTTGATTTTTAAATGTCTTTTTTTGCTTTTAATTACTTTCTTATGCCTTCGAAATAGAAGTTAAATTCGTTTGAACATACAGTAGAAAAGGTTTCTATAAATGTGTAATGTCAACACGAATACAGTATAGTTTTTAATTGCACGATTTGATTCCGACATCTCATTTTTAACATCGGACATCCCGGCGTCAGTCTTTCGGTCCGATTATAATTTAGGTGTCTTCAAGGCTAGAGTGAATAGTATCTTGATAAGCTAGTGTGCCTTGTCATCAACGATTGCATCACTGCTTACCATCAGGTGGGATCGCAGTCAAGCACTAGTTTACTGCAATAAAAAAAAAGGATTACATTTTTATTTAGTGTACTTAAAGTTTTATTTATAATGTTAGTAAAGTGTTTTTTTTTAACTCTTGAGCCCCAACCGGACTCGCATATCTATTGTCTTTCTATTATGTCTCTAATTAAGGTACTCGAAAGGTTAAACTGTAAATACGAGCCAATAGAACACAGATTTTTCTTGAAAAAATCCCCCTAAAAAACTAAAACTGTGCGTTGTTTGTTTTGATTATTCTGTCTTAACCTCGTAAGACCCAACAACCTAATTTAATGACAAAAAAAATTTAACACTCCGGCCCAAGACACTTTTTAAAAACATTGAATTACGGCCCAGCGACCTAAAATTATGACATGATATTTAAACGTATTTTTGGTTTAAATCTTCTTCTTCTTATCGTATGGTTGATAAACAACCTGGTGCCAGAGTTTAAACCGCCCGTAGGCCTCTGACATGGCTTCACACACCGTTGAAAAATCTCTCAGGTGTGCTGGTTGGTTTAAATAATCCCGCCAATTTAAATCTACCGTCGACAAATTTTTAATCTTGAACGCATGTGTAATTTTGACTATTTCAAAATTTTTTTTTTGCATGAAATAGGTATAAGAAATACCCCATAAAAGAGTTTTGCCAAAAGCATTACATTTAAACACTTTTTTACTAAATCAAAGGTCTGGGCCGCAACTACTTGCACCTATTTTTAGTACATTGGGCCGTAATATTATATCGACCTAAATTTAGGTTGGGTCTTACGAGGTTAAACAGAGCTATTAGAGCTGTTTACATCAGATGTTATTCTTATCTTCAAGGTTTATTGGAAAAAGTCTGGTCATAATTAAAGAAAACTGGTAATGTCTATGAAAATAAACAACTAGTCTAAGTTGAGCTATACAATACCTCTAGTGACTGGGCAGGTCCACTTAAATCTTGTATTTGGTTCTTTCCTCATAAGGCCATCTCAGACACTAATCTGCATCATTCTTATATGATTTATTTAACCATTCAATGTTTGCTGTTTATTTATTTATTTATTTATTTTAAACTTTATTGCACACCAAAATGAGGACAGGATATACAAATATAAAAACTAAGTGTACAATGGGCGGTCTTATCGCACAGGGCAATCTCTGACAGACAACCTTAGGATGGACTAAAATGAAAGGAGATAGATTTGGGGTGGTCAGTGTACAAAAAACGTAAATATAATATATTAATTACATATACCTAATAATAAAAATACACATATACAATATCAATTAATATACTAATAAATATTTAAAAAATAATAAAAATAAATAAGGTTGAGAAAGGAGATTATAGATGTATTATAGTGAAAGGTAATGCTCCTTCACCATTGCTTTAAAAGTCTGTAGCGTTTGAGCACGCCTTACTTCAATGGGTAATGCATTCCACATTCGAGCAGCTTGAATAGTAAACGAGTTGTCAAAAAAGGAAGTGGAATGCATACGAATACTTAATTTCAGATTTTCCGATGATCTCAAGGTCCTAGAATGTGTGTCACAAAGGAACTGAAAACGTTCTTTAAGATAAAAAGGAGTAGAAGGATTAAAGAGCACATTATAAAGCAAAGAAAGTATATGAGCATTCCGGCGAAGGCGAATAGGAAGCCATTTGAGCTGAGTACGAAATTCGGAAACGTGGTCATACTTGCGCAAGCCAAATATGAACCTGATACAGAGATTTTGAAGTCGCTCAAGCTTATCCAATTGAATTTGGGTGAGATCAAGATAGCTGGCATCAGCATAGTCCAAGATAGGGAGAAGAAGAGATTGTGCTATCGCAATCTTTGTGTTGATGGGAAGCAAATTACGAAGGCGCCTCAGGGAGCCTACCGAAGCAAAAAGCTTTCGACTGACCTCCTGCAGTTGTTTAGACCAAGAAAGACTGTTATCGATATAAATCCCCAAGTTCTTGACAGTAGTAAAAGAGACTTTGACCCTTGAGTTTCTTTCGGTGTTCCTTCTCAGGGTAGTCAGCTAGGAAATACCGGCCTGAACTAGTTTAAACTACGAAAAACGAAAAATTATATTTAAGTGTTATGGAAAACCTGTTTGCAAAACAAATATCATTTTTCTATCATTATCTGATTATCATTTACAATTTAACTTTATTCAAGAATATCATTATCAATTCTGAAAAAAATATCTGTTAAAACCCAGCCAGGCGCATTATTTGTGTAATTTATTTCATCACCACTACTCATAAAACGGTGAAGCATCGTGAGGAAACCGAATGTTCTAGAACCAAAATTTTGAAGACATGTGACATCCGCACAGCCAGCATTGGGCCCGCATGGTTGAATCATGGCGCAATCATGGTGGCCCATTGCCTCCTAGAGAGGAGGCCTAAGTCCCAGCTATGGGAATATTATATCTAGCCTTTACTGAGCCACTATTGGTCAGATTATGGGTCAGATATTCATTCAAACTTCTAGGTTAACAAACAGCCTTTTATTTCATAAAATTTAATTGAAATATACAATTAAATTAACACTCTCAAGAGAATCAAAGTTACTAGAATAATTCTGGGTGACCTAGAAAGGTCACCCAGCAAATTTCAGGGTTATCCCTGAAATTTGGCAAGAAGTAAGGTTTTAAGGAAAAGTATAGAAATAAATCTGAAAACTGTACATTTTTGCTTACGTCACAAAAAAACAACAACTTTTCCGAGACTCGTTTTGGGAATTAGAGAGTTAGTTTGCACATAACCTCAGTGTGCGAGTCCTTCTTACTCTTGCTTGTTTTTTCTTTTTCTATTCACTTAATTGTCATGGGTTTTCTTGCTTTCCCTGTTGAGTGGCATGCGGATGAGCTGGGTAGATTAGGTGATAGTAACGGCTCGTCGTACCGACCCCTCTCATTATAATAGTGCAAATATTTTGGGAAATTCATTAAGGTTTTTGATTATATTTTCCTTTATAGGATATAGTGTGCTACTTCAGTTGTGTAACTTCAAGATTAGTATGATTTTATGCTTTCAAACTGTTAAGTGATGTCACTAATGGTTTTTTGAGCATATACGCCTTTCGAAATTCATTCAACCTGTCACGCAGTAGTTCAGCGATTAGATACCATGCTGATAAAAAAAAATGTGGGAAATTACATCGTCTTAAGAAATAAAATCTTTTTTTTGTGGTGAAAACAACAACTAATAGGCTATATAAATATTTATTACTGTGCGGAAATCGAACCCATGACATACAGCGTTGTAGATCAGAGCCATGAACTCGTCACACTATGTGTGTCCTCGGCATTATGCTGAGCGGTGGGCCGTTTTGCGCGGACGTGGTGTATATTTTTGTGTATTTTGTTTACTTTTTTTGTATTTTTAATCTGTAAATTAGTCTTAAGATCCGTAGGCCCGGGCTTGCGAGGGCAAGCTATGGGTAGCTCCCCGTCCGGTCGTCTGGTAATGGGTCAGACCAAGCCACGTCGTCGACGGTGCGCTCTGATCCCGCGCGCTTCAAGGAGTTGTCAGCAAATGTAGAAGCCTAATTGCAGAGCCCAAGCCCACTGATGCCCCGGTCCGGTCTCTGAAAGGAAGGTCCGACCCGGTACGAGTGTTAAGAAGGAATGGGGTGGGTCGCTCAGTAAGAGTCTGACACTATATGCTGCTCCACTCAAGGACGCGATTTGTCATTGATTTATTTTTCCTCGTCCTCCTTAGCACAGATTACTAAATAGTTACTACGTCCTTAGTCGTTCACTCTTGACAGAGTGGTCGTGGTTGATGAACTTGCATTTTCGTTGCCTAGTGACGCTCCCGCGATGCGTCTCCACTTGACAGGGCTTAATTTTACCCATCACAAAAATAAAAAGTACTAATGGCTTATTTAATTAAATCCGTTTGTGTTCCATAAAGTTTTAATAAATCTACATCTACACTAATATAATAAAGAGGTAAAGTTTGTTTTTTTGTTAGTTTGTTTTTTTGTTAGTTTGTTTTTCTGTTTGTTTTTTTTTTTTTAAAAAATAGTAACAATAGAAAGCTGCTTTACTCCTGAGTGACATAGGCTATATTTTATGTACGCGGGCGAAGCCGCTGACAAAAGCTAGTAAATAATATTTTAATAAGCGTTTCGCTTCATCGGGTGTATATGGGGCCCCACCACGATCTTCGGGGCCCAAGTCAACCTCCCCTGCAAGTTGGGGCACCTGCCGATCAGCAGACGAGGCTCTGGCGCTGGCTTTCCCTTTTAGGGTTGGGAGGTCAGACGGCAGTCGCTCCCGTAAAGGCCAAAAACAGCCAATCAACATGGAGAGTATTAGAAAGTTTATTGCCACGGATAGGGCGCCGCCGCAAAACGGCGCGCAGGAGTTTCGCCCGACTCCTGTGGCAAGTGGGCGAGGGCTACCGTGTCTGGGGCGAACACGGATAAAGACGCGAGCCCCAACCCGGAAGCTCCGCTTCGCCAGCCTGAACATTGGCACGCTGACCGGACGCGCGAGAGAGTTAGCCGATGTACTGCTTAGGCGAAGGGTGGCCGTGGCATTCCTGCAGGAGACTCGGTGGAAAGGCCGCAGATCCCGGCTCATCGGGAACGGCTACAAGCTGATCTACACGGGTGCAGCCGGTGGGGAGAACGGGGTGGCCGTTGTACTCTCCGAGGAGTTTCACGACGCAGTCCTGGAGGTGAAACGCTACAGTGATCGGCTTATGGTCGTAGGTGTGCTTATCGATGGGGTTATAACCCACTTGATAAGTGCCTACGCGCCTCAGGTCGGTTGCAGCGACGCTGAAAAGGCTGCGTTCTGGGACCAACTCGGTGAGGTGCTTCGTGGCATCCCGTTGTCGCAGGGAATCGTTTTGGGTGGTGATCTGAACGGTCATGTGGGTGACAGGTGCAAGGACTTTGAGCATGTTCACGGTGGCTTTGGATACGGTAGCCGTAACGCTGAAGGTGAGACTATCCTTCAAACGTGTGCGGCTGCCGGCCTTGCCATCGTGAACACGTATTTCAAAAAGAAATCCGAACACCTGATTACCTACAGGAGCGGGAGGTACGCTACCCAAATCGATTTCTTACTCACACGGAGGCACCACATCAGTAAGGTAGCCAACTGCAAGGTCATACCCGGTGAGAGTCTCACTGCACAACACCGTCTCCTTGTCATGGACTTGCGCGTCAAGCCTAGGGCCAAGGTTGTTGAGCGCCAACAACGCCGAATACGGTGGTGGCGACTGAATGAAGCCACGTCCCAGTCGTTCGCGTCGGCCATCGGCGATAAGTGCGATGGAACCGATGGCGAACCTGTGCAAAGCCACTGGGACAGGATTCAGGTTGCCATCACTGGGGCGGCAAAGTCGGTGCTCGGCTTGTCCAGGGGCGGCCGCAAGTGTGACAAGGAGACTTGGTGGTGGGATGACACAGTCCAGAGGGAGATCAGAGAGAAGAAAGCCCTCTTCAAAACGTGGCAAGCTTCCAAATCTCCCGAAGACCGCGACGCATACAGAACCGCAAAACGTGCCGCCAAGAGGGCCGTAGCCAGAGCCAGACGAGACCACTTACAGCCACTTTATGATAAGTTGGAATCGTCTGAGGGGCAAAAGCTCATTTATAAGTTGGCACGATCCAGGGTCAAAGCGGCTCTGGATATCTCTAAGTGCCGCTGTGTAAGAGACCCTGACGGCAATCTGTTATGCGAGGACCTCGCGGTGAAGGAGAGATGGCGCTCGTACTTCCACGAGCTGCTGAACAAGCAGCACAAAGAGGTGCTGTCTCCGGTTCTCCCTCCAAATCAGGGACTTGTGCCCCCGGTTACGCCTGAAGAAGTGCATGCGGCTCTTCGCCGCATGAAGAACCGGAAAGCTGTCGGTGCCGATGGAGTCCCCATTGAAGCCTGGAAGGCGATGGGTCCTCGTGGTGTGGGCATCTTAACCCACCTATTTAACCGCATGCTCCTCACCGGAAGGATCCCGAGTCAATGGAGACTGAGTATTATCACTCCAGTCTTCAAAGGCAAGGGATCGGTGCAGGAGTGTGGCGACTACCGTGGGATTAAGGTTATGTCCCACACCATGAAGCTCTTCGAGCGGGTGATTGACTCTCGGATCCGACAGGAGTGCACCGTCTCGGGATGTCAATATGGGTTTCGACCAGGCCATGGCGCCATGGATCCCATCTTTGCCCTAAGGGTTACCATGGAGGGATACAGATCGAAGAATACGCCTCTGCATCTCTTGTTCCTAGACATGCAGAAAGCCTTCGACTGTGTCCCCCGTGATGTGATCTGGTGGGCGCTGAGATCTAAAGGAGTGCCCGAGACCTATGTTGACATCGTCCGAGATATGTACCGAGACTCCGGTTCTGTGGTTCGGACCGCTGTTGGCGATACGAAACCCTTCCCCATCACCGTCGGAGTTCATCAGGGCTCTGTCCTTAGTCCGTTTCTGTTCAGCGTGGTGCTTGACGTGCTGTCCTCCACCATCAGGGACTTACATGAGCAGCCGCCATGGCTGCTCATGTATGCAGACGACATCGCGCTGGCGGACTCGGACAGTGGGCGCTTGGTTCAACGTGTGGCAGCGTGGAAGGAATCGCTGGAGAACGGCGGTCTGAAGATTAATGCGGCGAAGACCGAGTACTTGGCCTGTAACACAACTAACGCTGCTCCTGTTCGCATTGGCGAAGACACAGTTGAGCGCTCGGAACAGGTCAAGTACTTGGGATCGGTGCTCCACGAGTCCGGGGAAGTCGATTGCGACGTCGAGTCACGTATCTCGGCGGCCTGGGCGAAGTGGCGTGAGGTGGCGGGGGTTATCTGTGACCCCAAAATGCCGGTTAGGCTCAAAGGACAGGTCTATAAGACCATCATTAGGCCTGTCCTTTTGTATGGCAGTGAAGCGTGGCCTGTACTTGAGCGACATAAGCAAAGCCTGCGTGTCACGGAGATGAATATGCTGCGCTGGATGTCTGGAGTTTCGCGGAAAGACCGCATTAAGAACTCCCGCATCCGGGGCAGCCTTCAGGTCCGTGACATAGCGGATAAACTGCAGGAGGGTCGCTTACGCTGGTATGGCCACGTTTTACGAAAACCGGCAGACTACGTGGGTAACAGATGCCTCGCCATGCCGCCTCCGCCGGGACCCGGTAAACGAGGTAGGCCTAAGAGGCGTTGGATCGACGTCGTAAGGGACGATATGCGTGCAAATGGGCTTAAGGCAGAGGACGCAAAAGACCGAGCGAAGTGGAGACGACTAGGAAGGAAAGCGGACCCCGGGCACCGAGGTGAAAGCCAAGGTAGCAACCGGGACATACGCTAGGCTGATGATGAAGCGTTTCGCTTCATCATTCATTCCGCGCTCATCGAAGGACTGGAACAATTTGCCTGCTGCGGTCTTCCCATCCGATTATAATTTGGGTGTCTTCAAGGCGAGTGTGAATAGGCTTTTAATAAACTAATGCGCCTCACCATCAACCATTGCATCACTGCTTACCATCAGGTGGGATCGCAGTCAGGCATTAGTTTATAGCAAATAAAAAAAATGTTTTGTCTTGAAAAATGCTGATTTTTCTTAACTTCCACATAATTTTAAACAATCATAACTTCATAAGTTCCACATAAATAATCTTTAAAAAGACCGCAATGCGTTGTACAAGAATATATAAGAAAATGGCCCGGGTGTGCCCGGTTCGATGGCGCAATTATAATAAATTTAGTAGGAGCTTGTGCGGTGGGTGGTTAAGTTTAGTTTGGCTGCAAGAGACTTATATTGTACGGGCCCCTGGGGAACCACTGAGGTTAAATGTACAAGCGAAAACAGTGGCCTTCCACGGAGAATATTTTGATTAAATATTCTCCGTTTTACTATCGGACATCCCGGCGTACGACAAATACCCACCCTTACGTTGTTGAGACATCTGCGGCCCGGACTAAGCGTTTTGCCTCATCGTTTATACCGCGAACATCGAAGGACTGGAACAGTTTGCCGGCTGCAGTCTTTCCGTCCGATTATAATTTAGGTGTCTTCAAGGCTAGACTGAATAGGCTCTTAATAAACTAGTGTGCCTTACCATCAACGATTGCATCACTGCTTACCATCAGGTGAGATTGCAGTCAAGCACTAGTTTATTGCAATTAAAAAAAAAAGATTTTGGTTCGGAGAACTTGAAACTTCGATGCCCTCGCACTCTACCAAGTTCTGTGACAAATTGTTCAGGGTCCAGGCGGTACGATTATGGAACGCGTTGTCGAGGTCAGTAAAGATAAGCTCTGGGCCGGGCGGGAAACAGTGTCTGATTTTTATTGACTAAACAATCCACTTCGGTCCTTCTTTGCCTTAGTTGTTAGGGTCATGGTGGCTTTCGCATTAACCCATGGCCCTCAGGAGGCTTCGACTATGCTGCCTCTACAATTTGCTGAAAATCATACCAATGACTTACTATAATGAATACTTTGACTGGCCTGTCAGCTTAGTAGTTAGTGACCCTGACTGCTATGCCGGAGTTCGTGGATTCGATTCCCACCCAGGACAAATATTTATGTGATGAGCACGATCATTTGTTCTGTGTCTGGGTGTAATTAAGTATGTTTATCAGTTGTCTAGTACTCATAACACAAGCTCTGCTTAGCTTGCGACTAGACGGCGTTGTGTGGTGGTTGTTTTTTTTTGGTGATAAAAATAATCTTATGAAAAATCTCGCCTTTGGCGGGCGCGCAAACAGTGTGAGACTCTTACTGACTAAACGATTCACCCCGTTCCTTCTTAGTCCTCATACTGGGGTCGTACCTTCCTTTCAGAAACCAGACCGGGGCCCTAGTAGGCTTCGGCCCAACAGTTAGGCCTCTACATTTGCTGATTCATACCAATAGGTAAGCTAACACTTCTGTCCTCGCCAGTACACCTCCGTTCAACTTAAATTAACTCGGCGTATATCAGGTCTTCCGTTAATCTGACATCTACATATGTTGTTGAAACGAAGAAATCGTCTTCTGTCTCTTTCTAAAGTCATTTATCCTTGTCTCACTTATGTAGATATATCAGATGGTAGAAGTAATTCGAGCCGTTTTCAAACTGGGCGACTTTTACAGCACTTTGGAGTTGGTCGCGTTGTGGCTTGAAAATTAGATCATTTTGTTTTGAATTTAGGTTTGTCTGGGGACTGTACGGGATTGGTGATTTTGGTTTTATAAGAAAGTAATTTAAAATAATATATTCCACAACCATCACACGACGCCGTCCGTCTAGTCCCAAGCTAAGCAGAGCTTGTGTTATGAGTAGGTACTAAAAAATTGATAAACGTATTTATGCATTTCTAAAAACATACGTAGTATAGATAATTTACACAACAAATCCAACAAAACAATGTCTACATACCTAGTTCCACTCGTAGTTTTGGCTGTAGGTTTATATGTCAGTCAGTCAGTTTCTCATTTATTTACTTATTTTACAATTTATGTACCCACACACTTATATTTATATAGAAAATATACTATAATAAAAATTGTACAAAGGTACTGCTTATTTCATAAAGAAATTAATTCCTCCAGCAGACCTGCGAAAGGAGAAATGAAAAGAAATGAGAGAGAGAGAGACAGAGAGAAAAGAGATGGTGAAAACCACAGAAATCTTAATAATTGCCTTATTATTAAGATTTCTATAGTGAAAACCAAAATCAAATCAATAAATACTTCTCCTTTTCCTAACTTCTGCTAGCGGCTGCGCCCGCGTGCAAATCGCCTTACCCCCTTAGGGGTGGAGTTTCATAAAATACGATCTTAATGGATGTCTACACCCTATAGGAAACCTACCTGCCAAATTTAAATTTATCAGTGTTATAGTTTCTGAGATTCCGTGATTAATCGGTAAGTGGTATTTCGCTTTTATATACAGGTTGTAAAGAAGAAAGGATTTTTTATTATGTGTACAAAATGTACTGAAAAAGAAAATTCGGGAAGATATCTTACGAGTACAAAGCCAGCTCATCTTAGAGAATACTGTGTACTTACCTATAAACCACGTTAGAACGTAAATCCATTACGTACAGCCGCTGATCGGCACCTCCATTTTGCACAGCACATGTTATAAATTCCGTGTTATTATAGACACCAACTTTTCAAGTAAACAGTGCCCTATTGTTCGCTAATTCGTTTGAGTGTGGTACAAGGCGTAAGCGACCGGCGACTCTTCCACTACAATCTCACCTGCCCCCCTAGACAAGTTACGAAATTTTTGTGTCTTTCTGCTATCGAAACGCCTCAACACAGTTATAATTACATATCATAAAACTGCAGGATGTAGCGATGATCATTGTATAAACAATAACATTTCATACTGTAATTTCGAACGATGTGAACTTGGCTCCCAATTTTGTTGAGATGATGTCATTTCTATACATTTGATTAGTTTTCTCCTAGCGTTAACAATTTTAAATCATTAACATGGCTAGGAAGGCTGCCCTCTAGCTAAGTTGAGTGATAATCGACAATCGTTAACGCTAGTAGACAACTAACCAAATGCATGGGAATGACTTCATTTCATTAGTTGCCAACTTCACATCAATCAAAGTGGCAGAATGAAATGTAATCGTTTGTACAATTATCATCGCTACATCCTGCAGTTTTATGATAACATTAATACTTATTTATTTATTATTATCAAAACAATTTAAAACGACCAAACTTACATAGTAATATTGTTGCTGCACACTGCTTGGGTATATTTGTTTGGTTGTTTGAACCAGATTCACACTGTCCTTCGTACTACGAGTAGTATACACTCTATCACGGTAAGATAGTCTTCCTCGACTCTCACAACACAACACTGGGATAACAATTGTAACTTAAATTGTCAATGTTTTGCCTTATACATATTAAATTGCGAGAAACACTATAACAAGACGAGATAAGTTTTGGACGATTTCCTTCTTCAAAAAAACAAGAGTAAGACAGTTACTAGCTTCTGCCAGGGGCTTTGCCTGCGTGTAATTGGATAATTATCTCAAGGAAATATACTCTGATGATAATTATGGTCTACTCGTGAGCCAAATTTCATTAAAATCTATTTAGCCGTTTGAGCGCGTTTTCACATTTTAGGTTAAGCACAAAATACACCCTTGAACTACATAATAATCAATTTTGTTTTTTATCTCGGAATTTATTGATATTAGAAACAGTCTAAGATAGATCTTAGATAATTTTTGGCTGATTACTGGAGCAGCTATAAACGAAAGCCTGTCAAATAACAAAAAATAAAACGAAACGTCAGCTGAAGGACGGTTTAGTAACAAAAATACACACCACACTTATACATACTTTCGTCATTATAAGGGCGCCTTCAAATTACCGCAAAGCGCCACGCGAAAACTTATAAAGGCGCCTTAATTTATAAGCTTTCTCCTACATCTTGGACCACCCAATACATATCGCCGAGTCAGCGGCGCGAGCTATCTCGCGGCCGGGACTGCCGGCAAATTCCTGGAAAATTCCCGGGCAATCAGGCACAACGTCCCCCAAGAGGGGGCAGCACTAGTGTGCCCACAATCATATGAATATTTTAACTGTATCCGATTTGAAAGCACTTTCGAATATTATTCCGTATTGCAATAGAAATCCTTTGTTGTATAGACTGGATAAGTTTTAGACTCGGAGTTTTGGGTTTTTGGAGTGTATATTTTAAACAGTATGTGTATCAGGGTAGTAGATGGAACAGGCTTCTATTTGTCAGTCAGAAGAGTAACAGAAGACTGATGGCCTACTGGCTTCGATTAGGCGTAAGATTGCGGTAATTTCTACTTGATCACTTTTTTATGGTAGGTAAAAATCATCCAATGACGAATCTTATCCTTGGGCGGACCGGGAAACAGAGTCAAACTCTTACTGACTGAACAACATGCCCATTCTTACTTTGCCATATACCAAGGCTAGGGTCTTTCAGACGTGAATCCTTGGCCAGTTGACTTCGACCCTTCTGCAGGGTCCCTACGGTTTGTTTGCCTTGTTTGCTGCTAGATCACTTAAAAAAAATCTCAAGTGTTTGCAAGTAAAAATGAACTTAGTTGTGGCTTAAGTCCCACGCCCAAGTCGATTTTTTGTAGTGATGCAGTTGTTTCGCAAGCGCGCGATTTGCACGCGCTATAAGAAAAATGCCAACGCGCTACATCACCGCGACTGTATCGTTGCGTTCGCGCTATAGCATCGCTACAAAAGTCGCCGTGGGCGGGGGAATAAGGTGGTGGCTTGGGTGGTGGTTGGTGGATGGTGGTGGGTAGTGGTTACAAGTATCTTTGATGGTACGTCTTACTCAAACAGATACATTAATTGGTCTAATTTATTCCATCACTACTGGTCTTAAAACGGTGAATGAAAACATCGAGAGAAAACCACAAGTCCAAGAATAAAAATAAAAATGAGAAGATATGTGTGAAATCTATCAACCCAGTGCGAGCTTGCGTGGTGGATTACGGCTTGTACCCTTTCCTTGAGTGGAGGCCTGGCCTGGCCTTTAGCAGTAGGAATATTATAAGGCTGATTATGCTTCTGCAGAAGAATGAAGAGTGTAGGGGCTTAGTTAAAACTGCCTTCTTGGTTAAGACTTTACGGTTTGGGTCAGGATTAAGCTATGCTCGCTACTGTCTATATGTTTCTCTGTATATCAGAAAGCACTTTAAGTTTTCAATATTGGTTTTCGTTCGAAAAAGGATTATGCTGAGGTTTCTATGAAATTTGGGCTCACAATCCAATATTTAGATAGATAGATGGTTGGTGGTTGTTTTGGGTTTTCAAACGCAGGGACTCATGCCTTCTCTTTCGGATACGAAATGGGCTAATCCGTGCGGATTTGTGGATATCACATGTCTTCGAATTTTTGGTTCTAGGACATGCCGCTTTGTTTCACCGTTTTGAGAGCAGTAGCGATGAAATAAATTTCACAAAGTAATGTGCCTTTTTTTGATGGTAGGTAAAAATCATCTAATGACGAATCCCGGTCTTGGGCGGAGCGGGAGACAGTGTCTGACCTCTACATACTAAACGACCCACAATTCCTTCCTGCCTTAGTTCCAAGGCCCCGGTGTTACGCTTTCGCATCAACCAATGTGCCTGACTGGATTTGAAGTTTGAACTCGAGATCTATAACTAGTAAATTACCACTCAGCCGCCACTGTTCCTCCCACCACTGCTCGCTTTTCCTTTTCACAGATACGATTTAAACACAATTTTTATTTTAATGTTTGATGAATGATTTATCATCATTACATAGTATAAAACAAAGTTGCTTACCCCCTATGTATGCTTAGATCTTTAAAAGTACGCAACGGATTTTGATGCGGTTTTTTTTAATAGATAGAGTGATTGAAGAGAAAGGTTTATGTGTATAATACATACATAATATATTCAATATTATGCCCCCGGGCGAAGCTGGGGCGAGTCGTTAGTTACATAAATCATTACATAGTATAAAACAAAGTTGCTTATGCCCTATGTATGCTTATATCTTTAAAAGTACGCAACGGATTTTGATGCGGTTTTTTTAATAAATAGAGTGATTCAAGCGGAAGGTTTATGTACGTAATACATGCCTAATATATTAAATATCAGTAACCATGCGAAGCTGGGGCGGATCGCTAGTAAGGTATATTCTACGGTAGTCAAACCGATAATGGAAATACTAACTAGTGCCGTGAATTCACACGCGAATTATTTGTCATGAATAAAAAACAAAAGTCGAACGCCGCGGACTCCACGCAAAAACGATCCACACGTTTACGACTGTTTACGGAGTTTCACGCTTCTTATCAGGAGCCGCCATTATCCTAGATTCAAATACTATCATAGGCACACTACAGCGGAAAACATCTGTTCCACACTAGTATTCTAGAAGGTTCAAACGCTGCACTATTTTACTTCAGTTTTCGATAACGTTCGTATTTAAACCAATCATGCGGGCGATCTTGCATTTTGAATTTCGAATAGTTTTTACGTCGTATGGAGTAAAATATTCATTTTCTTTATTGTAAACACAACTTTAATAAAACAATATAAATGCTGCCCAGCACCTTTGAATGCAAAGAGCAGCTGAAGGAACATTTAGTTAAAAAATATTCATTGAAACTAAAGATGTTTTAAAGTCTATAATTCTAATTTCGTAATTAATCTAATTAAGAATTAAAATTTATTAAAAACTAACTTTTGCCCGCGGCTTCGCCCGCGTACATAAAATATAGCCTATGTCACTCAGGAGTAAAGCAGCTTTCTATTGTTGCTAAAATTTTTCCAATCGGACCAGTAGTTCCAGAGATTACCCCCTACAAACAAAGAAACAAACTTTACCTCTTTATTATATTAGTGTAGATTAATTTAATCTACATAGTAAAATTATACTATTAGTCAAGTTTTTTTTTTTTTTTTTTTTTTTTTATTGATTATAGGTTCGCGCTTGACCACTATCTCACCTGATGGAAAGCGACGATGCAGTCGACGATGGAACGCGCTTACCTAGAAGTAACCAAGTAATAAGAATTCTATAACATATTAAAAGATATTGGACAAAATTATTCATTAATACATAAAAATAACATTAAAATTAATTTATAAATCCGTCAGTACCCATAAGTTTCTAATTTCCTAACAGCGGAGGTCATGTGATCATGTGTTTTAATAAGTGTCATGTCTACTTCAGAAAAATCACACATGCTTTCTGCTACACCCTATGCGCGAGAAGTCATTTCATGATTTACCACGTAAAAAGATTTATAAAAAAAAATTTAAAGCTTTTACTTAATGTATGTAGCAGGTAAGTAGATACTTTATGGTCTAGAAAAAAAAAAGGAAAAAAAAAACAAATTTAATAAAAATTCTCTCCGGCGGGGAATCGAACCCCGGTCTCCCGCGTGACAGGCGGGGATACTTACCACTATACTACCGAAGACATGCAAGCAGTGGTCAATTAGTGGAATATGATAATCAAAAGATACAAAGATAGAGATGTTGTATGTTCATTTTCATTCATTTGTTTGTATTTGTTTTTATTTACTATCCTCATGTACTCGTACCTATATATATATCTTCAGGCCATGGTCCACAGCGAAGAGGAATGGCAGGCGGTCGCCTCCTTCTGCGAAGCAGTAATGCTCGTAAAGGAGGAGGCCGACCGCATAAGGCAAAGCCAACGGCGCCCTCGCCATAGCCGTCGCCGCCGCGATCCTGCCGATATCCGGCCACCGTAGACACTGGCTCGCGGACGGTGAGCAATGGGTAGCTCGCCGTCCGGTCGTCTGGTAACTGTCCAGACCGAGTCCAAGTCGTCAACGGCGCGCACCGATCCCGCGCGCCTCAAGGAGTTGTCAGCAAACTGCAGGGGCCCTTCAGGGTCGAAGCCTCCTGGAGCCTAGGGTGGTGCAAACTGTTACCTCGACTCTAGGAATAAGACAAGGAAGGTACGGGGTAGGTTTTTTAGTCAGTAAGAGTCTGACACTGGTCTCCCGCTCCGCCCAAGAGCGGGTTTCGTCATTCGATGATTTTCACCTACCATAAAAAAAACCTATATATATATATCTCCATATCTCATTTTTTGTTTCCATGTCTCATTTAATTTTTTACCTGCACTGACAACCAACCAACAAGATGGTATTTAAAGAAAACTTATTTTAATTTTATACAGAAACTCAGAATCATATTTCAACATTTTCCGATTATAATTTACGTGTCTTCAAGGCTGGAGTAAATAGGCTCTTAATAAACTAGTGCGCCTCACGATCAACAATTGCATCAGTGCTTAGGTGGGATCGCAGTCAAGCAAAAAAAATCTATTCACAAACCTTGAAGACACCTAGATTATAATCGGACGAAACACAGCAGGCAAATTGTTCCAGTCCTTCGATGTACACTACCTACGGCCGTTCTAACTTGGCAAGCCTCAATTTAGGCTCTGCGAACTTTAATAAAAAAGAAAGTTAAATTTATTTTTATACGAGTATAAAAATAAATTTAAAAAAAAAAAACAAAGATAACTTATTTTAATTTTATGCAGAAACTCAGAGTCATACTTCAAAAGTTTCTTACAAGGACTGTAAAACTAAAAAAAAATCAAAAGTTTCTCTCCGGCGGGGAATCGAACCCCGGTCTCCCGCGTGACAGGCGGGGATACTTACCACTATACTACCGAAGATGTGATAGACATGGCAAATTTTCTAAATGGATTTAAAATCAGTTACTTCTAACCAATTGAAATCAAATTTTCACTAAAATCATTCTTAATACATATAGTCTGTTTGTAATTCTGCACGCTCAAATAGCTTAA
Organism: Mythimna loreyi; assembly: GCA_029852875.1. Lineage (NCBI taxonomy): Eukaryota > Metazoa > Arthropoda > Insecta > Lepidoptera > Noctuidae > Mythimna > Mythimna loreyi. Next base: position 16,436,692 of record CM056798.1, read on the forward strand.
AGAATTTTAATAAAACTTTGTACACGTATAGACCATATCTTGGACTAACACATACATAATTGTTATGCTTTTTATCCCAGGAGTATGTTTTCTTTGGTCAATTTTCTTCTATAACGCGGCTGCATAGGGTTTTAATAAACTAATGCACCTCACCATCAAAGATTACATCACTGCTTAACATCAGGTGGGATCGCAGTCAAGCATTAGTTTATAGCAAATAAAAAAATAAACATACCTTTGATAAATTTAACAAGATATTTAATTTAAATATACTCAACTGCTTCTCAAAACCATGTCCAATTAAAAACCGGATAAGTTGAAGATAAAGGCATTAACGTCGGATCCTCTATTATTACAGATTAAATAGAACCCGAGCTTGGCATTACGCCAGTTTTCAACAATAACTTGAACAAACCTTACTTAGTTCAATGTAGCTCTTTTTCAACCAAAAATTGTCTGAATTCAAGTAGATTTTTTATTTTAATAAGTACATGAAAACTGTCTTATATGTTTGTTTTAGTATTTGTTTTTAATTATTTCTTCATTTTTATTTAGTAAATGGGATAAAGAAGAGAAATCAAACCCAGCCAGCCAGCAACGTTTTCAGTTCTATTACGGTAAAGTCGAGTTTTACAGGTAATTTTAATTTATGTTTTTAGTTGTAATTGAATTATTATAAAATACACTGGCAATAGCCATTATTTTTTGAACCCTGTATTACACCTAGTTTGGAGACATTTAGTATGTCCAACCAATTTTTAGAGAGCATAGGTGGCCGAGTGGCTCCGACTTACGACTATTAGTCATTTATTAGATGGTTTATGTGAAGTTTGCACAAAATCGGTCGAGCCGTTCTTCATTGATCACATTTTTCTGTTGCCGGGACCGAAGCCGCGGGCAAAAGCTAGTTTATAATAATTCTCAAGTCTTTAGACTTTTTAGACAGACTCTAGAGAACGGATTTTCATCCAATGTTTGTTTGGGTATGTGATTGGTATCTCTTTGAAGCGTGTAGCCAATCAATTTCCATTTGCACTGTATATCTACAGCCTTTAACAGTTCAGTTTAGGTCGCAAAATGGTTCCTTAAGAGGTAATGGTAGTTCTGCTGGGCAATTAAGTAGCCCGTAAGGACCCTCAAGAACTTCTACCCTATATATTAGAAAAAAATATTTTTTGAAATAATTGCCTTCTGACGTGGAATAAGTTGTTAGCGTATTTTCCTTGTAGATTTTCTTATATCTATTATTTTTCAATACCGTAATTTGGAAAAATGTACCTCGATTATTACGTTTATTTGGACATTTTATGGAAATTGTGATATACGAAAGTGATCCTTATATCCTACTTGTATAATAAACACCCTCCAACATCGCTTCGAGCTCTAGGGAGTTGATATTTCCTCAGTCGAGCCTTTCTTACAGACTTAGAACTTTGACCCCATTAGGCTTCGAACCTGCTGTGTCAAATGGACAAATGTTTCTGTGATGAGCACAATCATTTGTTCGGTGTCTAGTACCCATAACACAAGCTCTGCTTAGCTTGGGACTAGACGATGATGTGTGACAGTTGTAAAAAAAAAATACTTTGATCAGTGTATCTTAATGCCATTTAATACTATTCAATGTTTAAAAGTACACATTCCAAATCCCACTGCACCTCCTGGCCAGGCAAATGTATTCACATTCGTTTTAAACTTCACTGCCCCAGTAGTAACAATAGTGGTTGTCAAGCGACAAGTACAAGATTAAATTCCCGGGTCAAGTGTTTCTAGAATCTGTTGTATTAATTTTCAGGTGGAAAATTTTCCGTAAAAGCTCTGAAATACGGAGTAGCGAATAAAATTACGACCAAAATTATATACAACTTTATTTTTAGTAGGGATAATATATTCAAATAATGTTATGTTTATCAAAGAGTTTTATTTACGTATTTTATTTCAATTTAAATTTACACCAGTATGTAAAAACATTTATTTCAATTATATATATATTTACTCTCGTCCTGCGTCACTGCGGGGTGACAACTGAAAACCAGCTCTGGGAGTCTGACGCCCAGCAAATGCTGAAGTGGTCACCCTTTCGGTTCGGGCACGCTCAGCGTACACTTTATTTTGTTATTTTTACCGTGTGTAACGTTTACACAGCACAGCAGTTACAAATAACTGTTGTGCTGTGTCTCTATCGATTCATAAATATATTTCTATTCTATTTCACAACTGTCACACAACGTCGTCTAGTCCCAAGCTAAGCAGAGCTTGTGTTATTGTTACTAGACAACTGATAAACATAGTTATATATTTCTAAATACTTGTATATTATATATAAATTACACCCAGACACAACAAATGATTGAGCTCATCACACAAACATTTGTCCTGGGTGGGAATCGAAACCACGACTTTCAGCATAGCAGTCAGGGATAATATTTTCAGGCACGATTTTTCTTCTGCGTTTGGGTGTAATTTATCTGTATGTAATATGTATGTACTTATCAGTTGTTTAGTATTATGAATCTGATGGGAGAAGTAATTTGAGCCGTTTTGAAACCGAGCGATTTTTACAGCACTTTGGATTTGGTCGCGTTGTGGCTTGAAAATTATATATTGAATTTAGATTTGTCTGCCTTTGTCAAACATACATGCATACCCGTTGACTACTAAAATTTGGCATGAAACAAAGTCTCATAACAAATTGTAAGTTTTCAGATTTTTACATATATTTGATATGTAAAAATCTGAAAACTTAAAATTTGTTGTTTGTGTACAAAAAAAAAAACTTTTTTTGCGACTCGTTAAATTCATCGAGATTTCATTTGGGAATTTAATTATTTTTATAAGTTGGTTTATACGAAACCCTCAGTATGGTCTGTAAGGCCGTGGTCGTGGAATGGGGTAAGTTGTTTAGTCAGTAAGAGTCTGACACTGTTTCCCGCTCCACCTAAGGGATTCATCATTCGATGATTTTTACCTGCCATTTAAAAAAAAAAGAAAACCCTTAGTGTGGGAATCTGTATCGCACTTACTTAGTTTTTATTTTGTAAATAGCAAAAACTTCGTACAAATATAGCTTCACTTCTTAGCTAATTTTTCAATGGCATCTGAAGTATAACAGCGACTAACAGCGGTGTAAGTTTCTCAGTGAGAACTCAAAGTTAGCCCATAGTTCTCCACTTTTGTTCTGCTGCAGTTAATTAATCACGTGTATATTTAATGAACAGTTCGTTGGAGAGGTTCGCCAATCAGGGGTGTGTAATTTTAAATAATTTCGCTATAGTAAAGGGCTGTCGATTTTTTTTTTGAGATGCTAAATCATTGAATGATTTGTCCTGCTCGTGGATATGAAAAGGCATGTCAAAATTCTACTGACTAAAACCACCCCTCCTTCAGGTGCCTTTGGTGTTTTAGGACCAAGGGTCATCCTGTAGCAGAAGTAGCCCATGTTTATACACGGGCTACTACGCGCCAATTTTCACCCAATTTCCCGAGAGATGGCGCTGTACCCGGTGGTCATTTTCGGATTGCATGAACTGATTTGAATATTTTTTATTTGAAAAAAAAAATACCTACGTTCAAGATAATAAAATTTGTAAAGAAGTTAAAAAAATGTTTGTGTATACGGTTTAATTACAATTTTAGATCAGAAATTATTTTTAAAAATTTTCAAGTTCAAAATAATTTTCCTAGAAAAAAAATAAACACTCCCCATTTTACGCGTAGGGAAGATAACCTAATTACACAGTTTTTTTTTTCACTTTTTGTATCACCACTTTTTTTTTTTTTATTTTTTTTTTTTTTTTTTTATGGTAGGTAAAAATCATCCAATGACGAGTTCCGCTCTTGGGCGGAGCGGAAAACAAGTGTCAGACTCTTACTGACTAAAAAACCTACCCCGTTCCTACATCGCCATACATACCAGGGCCAGAGCCTTCCTTTTCAGACACAAACCCGTGGCCCTGATTGGCTTCGACCCTTCTGCAGGATCCCTACGGTTGCTGACAACTCCTTGAGGCGCGCGGAAACAGTGCGCGCCGTCGACGACTTGTCTGCGTGATTGATATAGGTACATATTGGTGCCAAATTTCATTTTTCTAGTGCTAACGGTCGCTGAGATTATCTGCGGACGGACAAATAGACAGACAGACTTAGTGAAACTATAAGGGTTCCTTGTTGACTACGAAATTCTAAAAATGAAGTTGGTCGTTAATTTAGCTAAAACTCGACAACGGCTGGACCGGTTTGGTCAAGTTTGGTTTTGAAATATTCGTAATAGCTCAGGGAAGGTTAAACAGTGAGAACGAACTCGGTATTACGTTAGTGTCTAGTAAAAAAAAATTGACAAATAAAAAATAATGAGTAGATATACGCGATTTGAATAATATTTTTGTACTAAATTATTAGACCACGTGTAACAGGTGCCGACACAATTATGTTTTTGTGCTTGCACTGTACCTACCAAGTCTGTGTAAGTTCTCGTTAATTACATAAACGTGCACTAAAAAACGCATGTCCCATTATTTTACCACCAAACCTACTTACTATTATTACTCTTATTATTTAACCAAACCTTACAAGATTTTCAATTTATTCCAGCAATATCAAAGCGAGTCTATCTCAAATGTTCTCATCTGTGTAAAAACAGGGAGCCAATTAAACCAGATCCTTATCGCCAAAGATTTGTAGCGAGAGAGAAGACACGATGCTTAATTACAACTCCACTTTCTCACCAACTTTCTAAATAAAACTCTGATATTAGACTTTTTTCCGTTCGAACTTTTTGGAGACCAGAATTTGAACTTCGAAAATTGACAAAGAAAAAAGTTTTCGTGTGAAATTTAATGTTGGCACGCCTGATTTTTTAGTGGTGGGACACTTCATTTGAAATTGTGCTCGGTTTTCAGATCGGGAAAATTGGTATCGGTTTTGTTTCGTATCAAGAAAATTTAATCAAAGATTTTTTTTTTCAAATAGCAGGAGGTAGAGGCAAAGGTAAAGCGTCCATTTTTCTAATAAGTCAATAAGATTGAGGATGTGATTGTGGTACTTAAACTAGGATCAAACTAAATTACTGCTATATAAAATTTATAACTTTAAAAATATGAGTCATATTTTTGACATCAGTGGCAATTTTTACGAGTTCTGGGTTTTGGTCAAGGACGTAAAAATAGTCCAAACTGTCCATATTAAATTTTACAATTAGCATTACACTTAATGTTGTTTCTTAGTGAGGACATGGGAAACAAATACATCTACAAAATAAAAGATATGAATACGCGACATAGACGCATTAAATGTTTTGCGGGGACTATTTTATTCAATATTGCAATATGATCATTTTGTCCGAAGGAAAACATTCTGAAGAAACCGGCATGTCCTAGAACCATTAATTCGAAGACATGTGACATCCACCAACCCGCACTGAGCCCGCGTGGTGGATACATCTATAAAACCTAATCTAATCTCCTAGACCTGAGTCCCAGCAATGGAAATATTAAAAAGGCTGATTGATGATGATGATTGTAATGTGGTATTGCAGCTGTCATTATGGGACGGTCTCGTAGAGTGGTTTGGTTAGCTTCTTTAAGGTAAGGTAGTAAATTGAACAATCATTTATTTATTTTACTATTTACCAGCTCCACACGGGTGCAGCGGTGATATTCAATACATGCATGTGTTACGTATAAACCTTCCTCTTGAATCGCTCTATCTATAATTAAAAAAAACCGCATCAAAATCCGTTGCGTAGTTTTAAAGATCTAAGCATACATAGGGACAGCGGGGCCGGCTATCGCGACTAGCCATGGTGGTACACGTACCCCGTGGCGGGTCAACATAGACCGCCAGGCACTTCTTCTCATGCAACCGAGCGGGTGGGCAGGTTGCGGATAGCCCAGCTCCGGCTTGGGGACCGCTTCCTGACTGCTTGAGGTCGATCCCTTTTCCGGAGTGCCTCGGGTGAGGCTCCGGACAAGAGAAGTTTCCCGAAGCCAAATCCCAGGCTAGGGTTAACCTAATCCCTTTTCTCTCCCGTCGTCCTACACCCACTCACTCCCTCCTTTCATCCCTTTATCCCATCGATCCAGAGGATGGGCAACCTCGATTCCAAAAAAGCCCACAAAAACTCAACCATGAAGCAGATAGCCAAAATAACTACCCAGGTGGGTCCCGGCCAAGCCGGGGAATCCCATGCCGACTCGTCGGTCAGCCCCCATCGTATTCTGGGAGGGGGCAACTCTCTGCCTTTTGTTGCCGCGTCTTCGCGGTCGGCTGCTGATTTAGCGCCACCATTTTGCACAGATCAGGCTGCTGTTTTAGCGCCGTCAACCAACACAGACCAGGCTGCTGTTCTAGCGCCATCGACAAGCACAGACCAGGCTGCTGATTTAGCGCCATTAATTGACACAGACCAGGCTGCGTCTAACGCGCCAATACCGACACTGAGCGCACCGCCCACGAGTGCCTGGCAACAGAGCCTCGTCCGGAACAGCGTAACGCAAAACCCCGACAACGACACTGATAAACCCCGACTGACCAGTCTCGGTAAAGCTCTGCGTGCTTTAACACGACAGCTCGCGAAGACCGAGGCCAAGCTAAAGAAAGCTGACCCAGAACCAGGTTCGGGGATGGCTGACGGCTCAGGTGGGTGCACCCCGATCCCTGCGGACGAAGTACGCGTCCTTCTTTCGAAGCGCGAAAAACTCCGCAACAGGGAGAGGGAATTGAGCGACCGCATGCGCAAGATCCGCGAAGGCCCCGGCCAGCGCGATGTGCAGGCGGGAAGCTCAAAAGAAGTACGCGACCAGCCCGAAGTACGCGAAGGGTTCGCCCAGCGCGAAAAAGGGCCGGACGCGGAAACACGCGAGCGTAGGCAAGTACGCGAAGGGGTCACCCGGCGCGAAAAGCCCTCGCAAGCGACTGTACCGACCGAGGCCGTAAACCAGACCCAGGACCAGACCGACAAAATCCTGATAAGAAAGAGGGGGAAACGGTCTGGGTCCAATCGCCTGATTAGAGTCTCTGCTGAGCGCACTTTGCCGAACGCCTCTAAGCCACAACCAGGGCCAAGCGGCTCAGGGACGGCGAAGAGAGACCGTCCGGACGACTCGGCCTCACCGAGCGCGCTGCAGGGGGACCCGAAGCGGGTGAGGACTCAGGCTGCTCAAAGTGAGCAGAAAACATACGCGCGGGCCACGAAGGATATTCCGGCGCGGCTGGCCGTTGCGATCTGCTTACCTCCCCCCTCAAGAGACCTGACAAGTGACGAAGCGACTCACGTCAAATCTGAGCTTGAACGACTCCTAATCGAGTCAGTGGTATCGGACCCCACAAAACCACTCCCGGCCTTCCGTGGTTACCCTCGGGTGAAGGATGGCACCGTGCAGATGTGGTGTGAGGATGAGAATGCACTGACTTGGCTTACACAGAAACTCCCCTCACTGAGACTCCCAAACTCAGACCAGACCCTGACAGTCATGAGACAGTCCGACGTGCCAACCCGTGTCCGAGCGGCGCTCTTCGTCCCCAGGTTTAATGGGGACATTGCGCTGCTCCAGAGCCTTCTGATTAATCAGAATGCTTGGTATGACATTGGGAGGTGGTCGCTCTACAGGGCAACCAAAGTCGGTGGGGATAACTACGGGACATACCTGACCCTGGGTATACCCACCGACGAGGTTGACAAGGTCTTGGGTCGGGAGCGACGTATATCCTACCTACTGGGTTCGATATACGTTCGCTTCTACCCCCAGACCCATCCCAAGACTGAATCTGACGACACTGAACCAACCGCACAGACTCAGACTGAGACTAACGACCCCGACAACGACATGGACAAGCTCGAGGAAGAGATGGCCCGAGCTGTCATGGCAGACGCTGACGCCGATAAGGCGCCCCCGTCCCCTGGATGGACGGCGCAGTTATTGGCATCTTCACCGACTGACGAATGGCGAAGGATGGAGGAGGAGGTGATGGTTTCCGATGGCTCCGTCTCCTCCTAATTCCAGTCCGGCGCCGTCGTCGACCACCCAAAACCCCATCCCGATCATCCAGACCAACCTCCAGCACAGTCAGACTGCCACAGCTACTCTACGCAGGGTGCTGGAGACGAATCCCCGAACCATAGCACTGATCCAAGAGCCATGGGTCAGAAATGACAGGATATGCGGCCTTGGAAGCATTGGAGGTAAACTAATATCAAACTCATACAATATAGATAAACCCCGAACTTGTATATACATACCCCAAAACATACCGATCACACCACTAACCCAATTCTGTTCCAGAGACCTGACTGCGGTCAGGCTCCAGATTGGTAATGATGCCCCGAAATTAGTACTAGCGTCATCGTACATGCCAGGCGACGACGAAAACTGCCCACCAAAAGAACTGACTGACCTGGTTCAACACTGCGAAGAAGCAAACCTGGACCTGATCATCTGCACCGACTCAAACGCGCATCACCCCTTATGGGGTAGTGAAGTATCCAACACAAGGGGTGAGTCACTATCCACATACTTATTCTCGACGAATCTTAACATCGTAAACCGAGGCACGGAACCCACTTGGGTCACGGTCCGCGGCCAAACGATCATAGACCTTACTTTAGCCACAGAAAACGCAACTAACCTAATTTCCAATTGGCGCGTATCAAACGAACCATCCTGCTCTGATCACAGAAGAATATGTTTCTCCCTGGTAGCCACTACATATAACCCAGAACCACGCCGAAACCCTCGCCGTACAAATATAACTGAATATAAACACCTTATAACTTCCCTACTAAAAAGGGAACAAAGACCCGTAACTCAAATAACCAACTCCACAGAATTAAATAACACTGTAACAAAACTCACAGATAACATAATTAAAGCTTACCACACAACTTGCCCGTTAAGTTCTCCACACACCAAGGGAAAGGGAAACTCTTGGTGGAATACAGAACTTGGTAAACTCAGAAAAACAATACGTAAACAATTCAACAGAGCCAAAAACTCAAGACTCCCAGAAGACTGGGAGCAATACAAAGAAACCCAATATAAATACAAGAAAGCAGTTAGGACCGCCAGGAACTCTGCCTGGCGCAACTTCTGTGATAGCATAGAATCAAATACTGAGGCAGCACGGGTCAGGAAAATCCTGTCAACTGACCAAGAACGTACCCTTGGTGTGCTGAAAAAACCAGACAACAGCTACACACAAACAGACCATGAGACCAGTAAGGTTCTACTGGAAACGCATTTCCCGGACTGCAACCTCTTAGAGGACAGATCATGGGCAAGCGTATCAGAACATACCCCAACTGATCTTGATTGGTCTAGAGCTCACAATGTAGTAACAGAAGACCGAATTAGGTGGGCCATTAGGACCTTCCAACCGTACAAATCGGCAGGATTAGACGGTGTCTTTCCGGCACTACTGCAATGGGGCGAATACTCCCTAGTGCCGTGGCTGTTGGAGATATACTGTGCCTGCATAGCACACAGATATGTACCACTCATATGGCGAGAGGTGAAAGTTATTTTCATCCCAAAACCTGGCAAAACTGATTATACACAACCCAAGGCATACAGGCCCATAAGCCTAACATCCTTCCTACTGAAAACTTTGGAAAGGCTCTGCGACAGATATATTCGGGACGGACCTCTCCTGGAGAGACCGCTCCATAAGCAGCAACATGCCTATTCCACAGGTAAATCCACAGAATCTGCACTACATAGCGTGATCTCTAAAATTGAATGCGCTATAGATCACAAAGGGTCCTCCTTGGCAGTCTTTATTGATATCGAAGGAGCCTTCGATAAGACTACATTCCGAAGCATCAGCACAGCACTCGAAAGTCACGGTGTTGACCCGACTCTGAGTGGCTGGATCACAAATATGCTCAGCTTAAGAGCAGTACAAGTAAACATAAATAACACTACAAGGGCCATGGTAGCGAAAGGCTGCCCCCAAGGGGGTGTCCTCTCGCCCTTGCTATGGAACCTAGTTGCAGATAACCTCGTCAAAAGACTAAACACTAAGGGTTACTTCGCCGTAGGCTATGCCGACGATATAACCATCATAATAAATGGCACGCACGAAAATACTCTATGCAATCTTATGCGACAGGCCTTGAAAATAGTAGAGGACTGGTGCAAGGAGCACCAACTGACTGTAAACCCCACTAAAACCGAATTGGTTCTCTTCACCAAAAAAAGGAAATTGGCGGCACTACAACTGCCAATCTTCTTTGGAACTACCCTTAGTCTATCAACTGAAGTCAAGTACCTGGGCGTTTACTTAGACAAAAAGTTGAACTGGGCAAAACACACCGAGTACATCACCAAAAAAGCTAGTATATCCATGTGGCAGTGCAAACGCATGTTAGGCCGAAACTGGGGTATAGCCCCGAAGGTCACCCACTGGCTATATACCACTGTAATCCGACCAATAATCACATACGGCTCTCTAGTCTGGTGGCCCAGGACCGAACTAAGCACAGCCCAAAAAGAACTAGAAAAACTGCAGCGACTCGCTTGTGTAGCGATCACTAGCAGCATGAGAACCACACCCACGGCTGCCCTGCAGGCGATGTTGGGGCTGCCCCCATTGCATTTAATAGTGCAGGAAGAGGCTGCCCTAGCAGCCTTCAGGCTCAGCATATCAGGCACCCTAAATAAAGACTCCCGAATCAAACACATACGCATAATGGAAGACGCTATTAAACGACAGCCGATGATGGCATCACCTAGCGACAAAGCTCCAAAGGCGTATAACTTCCAAAAGAACTTTAACGTTAATCTAACAGAGGAATTGTATGACTATTCAAGTCCAAACGAACTGAGGATCTACACAGATGGATCAAAGACTGCTACTGGCACTGGGGTTGGAGTCTTCTCCAACGACCTCAATATTAAAATATCCAGACCGCTAGGTAAATTCAACACCGTCTATCAGGCGGAATGTGTTGGCATAATCCTAGCAGCCCACGCCATAGAAAGTAGAAACGTAACGGACATGCACATCCGGATACTCTCCGACAGTGCCTCAGTCCTGCAATCACTGAATAATAACTCTTACACCTCGAGAATCATACAAGAATGCCACTCTGCACTAGAAAGAATCACGAAGCCAAAACGAAACACTGTTACGCTACAGTGGATTAAAGGACATAGCGACTCGCTGGGTAACGACGCAGCGGATGAACTGGCCAGGAGGGGATCTGGTGCGGCGGTGTTCGGACCCGAACCCATCGTGCCGGTCCCCTTCGGTCAGCTGCGTGGCTGGCTAAGCGAATACACACAGATCCAAGCAGAACACTGGTGGTCCTCGACACCAGGTTGCAGGCAAACGAAAGAAGTCATGCCACACCTTAACAAAGCCCTCAGTAAAAAACTCATACGACTTGACAGAGGCAGCCTGCGCCTGGTGGCGGGGACTATCACTGGACACTGTACACTGAATAAGCATCTTCACACAATAGGCATTACGGACAGCCCCCTGTGCAGAGCATGCTTGGGGCAGGAGGAGACAATTGCCCACGTGCTCCTGGACTGCACAGGTGTTACTGACATACGCACACGAACCATAGGCACACCGAACTCCCTTATTGACGCCCTGAAAAACCTGAAAGGCATAATCAGCTTCTGGAGAGAAGTGGGCTGGTTGGAATAAGCCCACGAGATTATGGCCGCTATGGCTCACGTACAATGGTCTACACAAGATTAAGTGCGGAAACCATACTCAGACATAACATAACATAGGGACAGCGGGAAGCGACTTTGTTTTATACTAAGTACTGCTAATGATGTACACACATACAATTGAAAGAAACATAACAATTACAATAAAAAAAAATGTATAAAGGTACTGCTTATTTAAAAAAAAAAGAAATTTCTTCCAGCAGACCTGCGTAAGGAGAAATTGGAAAAAAAATGCCATCTTTCAGATAGATATTTAATTCATTTATTTTAAGTTATAAAGTTTTTATCTCCATTTAACCGCGACGTAAAATTTATGAAACAGAAACAAATTACACTTCCATCTGATAAATTACTTTCAACCAACATAGAGTTCACGTTTGTCTATGGTTTATTTTTGTTTGACTAGCCAAAAACAAACGAATACGGGAGCTCTATGAACGAACAGATTTTAATTGAAAATGTTCTACAGTTAAACTTTGAATGTGTTAGATAAAAACGAAATTCTATTGAACGTTGGGTACAATCATAGGACCCATTAGTTTAGATATTATAAATGTGGATGTATATCTGTCTGTCTGTTAAGTTTTCATAATTACTACAGGTTTATTTATTTAATCTTCATGTACAGTAGTGGTACATAGGCGGACTTAATGCAACAAGGTATTCTCTACCAGTCAACCTTTGGGTTAAAAAAGACAACAGTGTGGTAAGTGTGAGATTTTGGACTAAGTAAGCTTGAATTTTAAATAAGGACATAGAAAAGTATAACGATTTGTTAAAATATTTTTACATTTCTCTTTAGTTGGTTAAATTTCCATTTTGGTAGTTACAAATAAAATAATAGTTATCACTCAAAATATTTTTTTTCTCAAAATTCTGAATTATTTTTAGAAAATGTTTTTGCTTAAGTCTTTTACTTATATATTAGACTATACACTGTATTTTTTTGGTGTTTGTACTGTGTAGCTATACGGCTAACTTCGCAACGAAAAAGAGGTCGTTTTTTAAACATTAGTTTCTGCTTTCATTTCTTCTTGTATCTGTAATGGTAAACAACATGAATGGTTGTATGGGTTGTGGTAGTGGTTTGTGTGTGGTAGTCTTGGTTGCATGTGGTACGGTGTTGTATGTGGTGTTCTGTGTGTTATATATATAATAAACTGGCGGTTTCGATATACATTTACCTAGCCACAAACTGGCACCCGCTCCGATGAAAACCATCCATAGTCTGTAGTATCGAAATGGTTTTTCGAATCGCAAAAAAGTTTTTCATAGAAAGTAGTACACTTACTCGGAAACCCGCTCTTATCCCACAGTTTACAGGTATGCAATGGACTATTTTAAGCACTAGTGCGAGAAAAAACACGTGCTGCCTCCGTCACTGGACTGAAGACTTGAGTAATATGTTCTCTCTCTCTCACGTGTTCTCGAGATAAAGGGTCTCGTCAGACTGACACACGGGCGGAGAACAAAGCCATCTTATAACTGTCTATTTTTTCCTTTTGAGTTAAGGAACCCTAAAACATTGAATACTGTGTGTGTGTGTATCTCAGCAGTACATCCCTTGGGATAATTTTCAAGCGAAGCCACTACGAGAAGCAAGCCCCCAACAATTTGCTGGAGTGTTGAAATTTTGCGGATCGGTAAGACTCTCAAAAGATTTCAGTATTGAAGCAATGTGGTAGATAGAGGACTGCAAAAGTGGATGGAATCAGTAACTGGGTGTAATAACAATCCTTTTCCCATCGACTGGGTTTCGCTGCACGCGACCGGGTATCGCATACCCCTCCTAATCGAGGTTTTACGGCACCAAGGCTTGCGATTTGTTTTCTAGTTCCTTATTTCGTTTTGTTTCTCGAAGTTATGCCGAGTATGTTCATATTTTACGGTTTATTTTTACGTTTCTGTATTTGAGTTTGGTTTAAAAGGATTTGTGAACTGTCGTTGATGTGAAAGTATTTGAGTTATGATGCTTATCAAATTTAACAGTAACTGAAAGAAAAAAAATTGTTTCAAAGACCTACCGCGGCCCTAAAACGTATTGGGCAATTGAAACAAACTGTATGTTTTTGTCAGAAAAAGTCTGACATGTTCTTACACTCCACGCTAGAGTTAAAAAGTCGCAATCAAGATTTGTACACACCGTAACAAGGCAAAGAAGGAACGGGGTGAGTTTTTACGTCAGTAAAGTCTGAAACTATCTCCTGCTCCGCTCAAGGGCGAGAGTTGGCATTGGATGATTTTTAGCCACAATAAAAAAACCCAACCCCACTGAACTGCTTCGAAAATTGGTTGGATAGACTAAATGTCTTCAAAGTATTTATAATACATCGAGGGACTGGAACAGTTTGCCTGCTACAGTCTTTCCGTCCGATTATAATTTAAGTGTCTTCAAGGCTAGAGTGAATAGGCTCTTAATAAACTAGTGCGCCTTACCGTCAACGATTGCATCACTGCTTACCATCAGGTGGGATCGCAGTCAAGCACTAGTTTATTGCAACTTAAAAAAAAATACAGGCTTCAGAACCTAATAACTAGTAGGTACCAGTGTGTCTAATAAATAATTCGATTACAACTAAAGACAAAAATTAAAACTACCTGTAAAACTCTACTGTAATAGAACTGTATACGTTGCTTTAATTTCAAAAACCGAACCTCCTAAAACACACAGGTAATTTCGAACAATACCTAGGTTTTCTAAACTTACTGCTCTCACGTACCTCTACATTATCTAAATGCACATAATTTACCAACAAAACTTTGCATTCGCATAGTAATCTTGGCATACTTTCAGTCTCAAAGGAAACATTTATTTTTAGCTAAAAGGTAAAAAGCCCACCTGACGATAAGTGGTCATTCAAAAGGGCCCTCTCTTACCGAGAGATGAGCGAGAGATGAGCTGTGCTAGGTAGTGAATCGAGCTGAGCTACGGCGCTACTGTAGTTCCATTTAAATCCTGTTCCATTGCGCATTTATAATGTAACAGAACGAGAATTTCAAGCTTTTTGCGCTAGGCTTTATTTATCCAGGAATTTTGCAGAGTAATGCTCTTTTCTGTGAGTGAATATCATGAGAGGAAACTAGAACGGAACTAAAATGATTGGTATTAATGAAAATATTATGAGGTAGTATAGGCTACATGGTAGTGGAGTATGATGTGGAGAAATAAATGAATCTCTGGGGTAAAGGTAGACGACAACGACACTATGAATTGATGATGAAAGATTTTTGGAAGAAGAGATTTTTTTTTTATAAAGATGAAAGATTATAAATATGTTTGTTTTAGTTTGTTACTCTTCACGCTCAAACAGGTGAACAGACTTGAATGAAACAAGTAGGTAGATCATATAAAGAAGTTAGAATGTAAGAAAAAAATTAACTAACAGTTAACTAACAGTTAATTTTCGCGGTTATTTTATTTTAGTATAATTATTGACGAGCAAAACTGCTGGCGAAATCTAGAAAGAAATAAATAAAAGAGATGAGACGATTAGAAGAGTTCTGATTATTCATGCCTAGGAGTTTAAGTACGAGAAAATAAGAATAAGACACGGAGATAACAAATACGATTCTGGCTATAGACAGCTCATCAACCGCAGAGGCCCAGCTGGGTTGAAACCTACTGAGGGTATGGGTTATTGTGAAAATGTTACCCGGGGCCCTGAAACGAAGGAATAGGACTAGGTTGTTAGTCAGTAAAAGTTTGACGCTATCTCATGCCCCACCAAAGAGCGCGGTGATGTCATTGTATGATTTTTACCTACCTAAAAAAAGACAGCTCATCTTACAATGTGACCGAGACTTATGCAAAGACTAGCCGAGTTTCTCACATGTTGCCTTTAGCCGAGTACTTGCTTAAAAGGCTCTTTTACTTAGCAACGATTTCGTTAAACAAAGTCCAAGATAGATGCATAATACATTTTCTTGTGTGTCTGGAAGTCATAAGAACGGTGAGCGCTGTCCTTTGATGCAAATTGGTGGAGGTCAACTTTCCAGATATTTATGCTGTATTTTTTGGGGCAAGTTAATGATGTGAGTACATACGTGAGAGCAGTGGTGACCTACGTAGTAATCCTTGCTGTATTGTAATGCGGTTGTTTTCTTGTATTTTTAGTGTGAGTCTAAATTATTGTTTTTTTTTTTTAGGTTTGCGCTTTACCGCTATCTCACCTGATGGAAAGCAATGATGCGGTCGACGATGAAGCGCGCTTATCTAGAAGTAAGCTCTCCTTTCTTTCTTTCTTTCAACAACCATTAGCAGCTTAGAAGCATCTGCTTGCTGCAATCTCATATGAGCTGCTCGTCATATCTATATATGACATATCGGCAGTGACTGCACATAACTAGAGTTTAGTCTGCCGTTAAGCCAGTTTAGTAAGAGTCATCAAAATAGGGTAGTATCTTCTTTTCGTGCTTAAACTCACCGTGGGCGGGTATTCTTTTTGTTGAGTTGTAGAGGTCTGATAACTGGCCAATAGTTCTATGTCCTACCTAGAAAGTATTTTTTTCTTTCAGTAATTTTTGTATTTTTTTTACGCTTTTATGAAATATTTAACTTTATAGGTTTGTCTCGTCATGTAGGCCTTTTTAAGTTAGCTACATAACTAGGACTGCCATCCGTTAGGGATTCCTCGGATTGGTCCTAGTATGAAGGGCATTCAGGGGTAGTCAGGCACGGGTTTGTTGTCAGGGGAAACCCATTTATTTTTATAGGTAGGTCTCGTCATGTCTCGCCGAGAGTGTACTGCTAGACACTCTCGTCGAGACATGACGAGACCTTCCAAGCGCGAGAGTATATATCCTCGTTTCGGGAGCGCTCCGGTTCAAGTCGGTTTTGGACCACAAGTCAAAACATTGATTCCATTTTAATAACAAGCTGAAATGAATAAAAAAATTTTAACATTGACTGGTAATAAGTGTCCGATACTTACCGATAATAATTTGTAATCATGATAACAAACAACTTTTACTACGGGACCAAACCTGAAATCGAACGCAGTTTTTGTTTTTCACCAAAAAATTTTTTTTGTAGACGTGTCCGGTTAAAAAAAAAAAAACTATATTTCGTTGAAATGTCCCGATTTTTTTTCTGTGTTTATCCGGCGCAGGCAATTTAGCTGATGGCAGCCCTAGGCACAACCAGCATGAAAAGCCAAGTTTCGTCAAAATCCTTTTACATATTTTTTATATACATATGTATATGTAATATCAGTATGAATACATGGTTGTATTTATTATAAAGTAAGCCTATACGAAATTCTAAGAACTGTATAATAAATTCAATGTCAACATTTATATTGTAGATATTTTAATAATATTTTTCAACATCTGTAGCCTGAATAATACCGGTATATTTTCATGTAAGTCATATGTCATGGCTCCGTGGAGAGCTCTCGTTAATTTCACTCTGTTGTATTACAATCGTGTAATATTATTATATATCTGTGTATGCGGGAGACTTATTCGGATAATAAGGGAATACTTTTATTTATTTATTTATTAAAGACTTAAGTTTTGTGTGATCTTCATTTTGAGTAACAATATATTTAAATAATTTAATATTGTAACTTATCATCTTCACCAATCAAAGCTCAATTATATTATACTAGCCTTTTGCCAGCGGCTTTGCCCGTGTGAAATTAGTTTCTTCATACAAACTTTACACCCCAATTTCATCCTTTTAGGTGCTGAATTTTGAAAAATTCTTTCTTAGTGTTCGCCAACGTCATAAAAGGAAGCCTTGTGTAAAATTTCACCTTCCTAGTCTCAGTTGTTTCGACTGTGCGTTGATATGTCAGTCAATCAGTTTCTCCTTTTATATATATAGATTTAGAGCACCGTTGGCCGAGTGGTAAAGGCTCCGACTTACGAGTTCAAACGCAGCCAGGCGCATTACTTTGTGTAATTTATTTCATAACCACTGTTCTCAAAACGTCATGTCCTATAACCAAAAATTCGATGACGTGACATTCACCAATCCATACTGGGCCTTCATGGTGGATTATGATTACGTATCATTGTGGATAATAAATAAGGGTAAAAATAAATTAAAGACACGATGAATGGACTGGCTGGAAGATAATAGAACTAGAAATGTGCGATGACAGAAGAAGAACAGTAGAGAAAGAATTTTATTAAAAACTAGCCTTCTCCCAGCAACTTCGCCCGCGTGAAAGTAGGGTTCTCCATACAAACTTTAGACCCCCATTACATACCTTTAGGAGCAAAATTTTGAAAACCTTTTCTTAGTGATCGCCTACGTCAAAAAAAGCCCTATGCAAAATTTCACGCTCCTAGATCCAGTAGTTTCGGCTATGCGTTGATATGTCAGTCAGTCAGTTTCTCCTTTTATATATATAGATAAACTAGATAGATATAAAGCATGATGGTGTGTTTGTATGTGTGTTGATATGTACATGTGTATATGTGCGAGTTTGTTACAAGTGTCTCACTGTCTGCATAATTCAAAGTTTTCTAGTTTAGTTTACTTGAAAAGTAACATAGTATTTTCCAGAAACTTTGAATGTTCAAATTCCTAACTTGATGTTTACTCTATTTTCTTTTTAAAGCAAAAGGGTTTTTAAAGTTTACGGCTAACATAAAGCGGACTTATGAAAGTCACAAAATGTGGAATATGCGTGCACCGAGAGTACTCAGACTAGTTCCTGAAACTACATTTTTAGAGACAAAGTGTTTTTAAGGGGTTTTTGCCAGGCTTTGGTTTAGGTGTTCATACAATATGAAAGTTGCTTATAATTTAGACACCAAAAATTGAAAATTGTTTGTTTGATAATTTAAAAACAATGATATCATTACTTACATAGTATAAAACAAAGTTACCGTTTCCTATGTACGCTTAAATCTTTAAAAGTACGCAACGGATTTTGATGCGGTTTTTTTTAATAGATAGAGTGATTCAAGAGGAAGGTTTATGGGCATAATATAACATGCATAATATATTCAATATCAGTACCCGTGCGAAGCTGGGGCGGGTCGCTAGTAATTTATAAACTATGGTATGTTTATTAATTTATAAGACAGTTTTAGACTCTTACTGACTAAACAACCTAACCCGTTCCTTCCTTGCCTTGATCCCAGGGCCCTGGTAATACGCTTTTGCATCAATCCTTGGCCCCGGAAGGCTTCGACCCTACTGGGCCCATTCAGTTTGCTGTCAACTCCTTGAGGCGCTTTACTATGTCCGGTGAGAACCTGCAATGCAGCGGAAGATGAGGACGCCTTGAAGTCTTTCCAGACACGCCTCAAAGAGAAGACTTATCGCCGTAATTATGGTATGCCCAATGACATCTCTCATTAGAGAACATCCCCATCAGAAAATCCCTATTGGGATTGTCATAAACCGGGGTTTGACTAAGTTAGAGACCGGTGCCTGAATTAGGTTTCATAAGAAACTCTATTACTAGTTACCAGGTCACATCCTTAATGCAAGACGTCTTACAGACCCCAAAGAAATGAATCAACAAAGAAATAACTCCGGCATTTTGTTGTCTTTCTACTATGACTCTAATTACGGTATCCGAAAGGATAAATAAAGAAAGAATATGAAATAAAATCAATTTATTTGACACAACACAACGCACACAAACAAATACAACAGCAAATACGAAACAAAAAGAAATAAAAATACAATTGTGTAGCTCACGGCTGCACCGAAATACGTCCAGTTCAGTATGAATGCTAGATACTAGTGCTTGACGCTGGCTTTCAACAGAACCTGTTTAAACAAACTTTTGCTCCCAGGCACCGTAATTTCTCCAACTATTTACATTTTCTCCGATGTAAATACAACTTCGATAGTAGAATTATATCACATTGAGCTACACGGAATACAGCGCTCTTGGAACGAGTTGAGGCTCATTAAATTTTCACCCACTACCCATTTCACTGCGAGACTGAGCAGACGAATTATTAATTAATTGGAACAGTGAAAACCTATTTTTCTTACCTTCCATCTCAGGCTTCGAAGGAAGTTTTAAGCTTTTTGCAGTATCAGTGGATAGTTTTTCGTAATTATGGAGTTTTTGTTTATTTTTCTTGTAAAGCACATTTTTATTTAGTATCTTCGAAATCTATATAATAGTTTTTCATCAAGGGGGTGTTGTCCTGGATGCAATAGCATAGTGCATACAGGGACAAACACCCGTTAGCACCACGTTCCATTAAAAGCGTCTAAAAGGGCCTATGCGAGCTGGTTTCGACCCCTCGTACGCTTTCCAAAAGTCCAGGACCTCAGGGTCTTGAGATAAATAAATCTATATTGTTTAAAGAGCTTTCTAAACGACTTGTTGACACTTCGCGTGACCCAAGGTCTGGCTTTTACCTTGGGCAGAGAATAAACATTGCCATACAACGTGGCAATGCTGCCAGCCTTTTGGGCACACGGGCAGTCGACAGCGATGCGGAAGAGTTTTTCGACGCTTTAGTAGATTAGGTTAGGTACTTTTAGGTAAGTTTAAGTTTTAAACGTTATTTATATTCATTACTAGCTGCTGCCCGCGACGTTGTCTGCGTGAAGGCTCTACAGCACCAAAAAAACCTAAGATGGCAGTGTATATCAGATGGCATAGCATTATAAGTAAACAACTTTTAAAATAACGGCCTTATAACGACAGACCTACAACTTGTAAGTCGGAGCCTTTACTACTTCGCCACCACTGAGTCGGAGCCTTTACCACTCCGCCACCACACTACGATGGTAGTTATGCTGCCAAGAGCCAAAATGTAAAGAGAGTCAGGACTGGTGACGCGGGAGCAAGCGACATACAGTTGCCCGCGTAAGAGACAACTCGTCCTGAAGTTGCCATCCACTGCACTCAGTGTCTGCCCCTTCGAATTATTGATGGTCATCGCGATGCAAACACTCACGGGAACTGTACGCGCTTGAACTGGAACGGGAAGTTATGAGGTATAAATACTGCCTCGACTTCGCCATAAACCGTAAGAATTTTTGCTTCAATGATGTGTCTATGCAGCGGGATGACTTTAAGACGGGTCTCATTACACCACTTTGGAGGAGATAGGTAATTCCAAAAATGCATAATCGGGACTCCGACTTTCAGCTTTATGGTATGCGCTTGAAGTCCACTTGCTGGCTGGGAGTTCAAAAATTCCACGGGATAATGTGTGGCGTCATCTTGCTCGACGACAGTGTTTATTGAGGTATAGATCACTGCATTTCTATCAATTTCCGAGAGAATGTATTCGTTAATTGCTGCAGCCTGATCATTTTTGGACGTCAAAATGGCCCGCTCACACACTCAAGAAATTCTGCTGGTGCGGTAAATGACTGTTATCCCCGTACACACAGCAAATGAATTCTTCTAAGCTGGCTAACGCTCTATCGAGAGACTTTGGAAGCACCTCCTGTCCACCTCTCTCGCAGTGGACTTTGACTTGCAGCGGACTTTGGCAGAGGCCGTGATCCGTCTCTAAATCGATGGGAATTTGAAGATGGCATGTGCTGTCTTGACACTCGGAAGCAGTGTGGCAGCAATTCCCAACCACGCGACAGCAATAGCAATATTGCCTTGCCTCCTGACCTCTGCAAGTATGCCATGTTTTTCCTGTTCCAACAGGAGCAACACAAGAAAAACATTTTGCCCTGGTTTTGCACAACGCTTTCAAGGACGGTGTTATAAATCTGTTTTTGCTCTGAAGAGAACTCTGTCTCAGCGTTATACTCTCGATTTCCATAGTCTTGATGCGGTGACGATTGGGGAGCTAGTAATCCATATTAGATCAGTGGATTGCCGCCGATAGAAATGTCCACATCTTGAAGTGAACTGAGACAGGTGTTCAGCACACGATCATCAGTTACATCGACTTCGTCTCCAGTAGCACGCCTCAAAGCTCGCAGAAAATCTTCAGACAGATGATGGCGATATTTTAATGAACATAACTTTTTTGTAATACTTAACGCCGCATTTTTTTTAATAGTCTTGCTCAACTCTGCTCAAGATTTTCAGGGTTTTTTGGAACTTGAATTTTTCAAAACGAACTATACCCTGCCCTATATATTGCCCTGTGCGATTTTGTATTTGTATATCCTGTCCACATTATGAGGTGTACAATAAAGCTTATAGTAAAGATAAATAATATACGATACCACGTTTAGGAAGAATTGGATTTTTATGAAATCAAATAGATGGCGCTGTTTTTTTTTTTTATGCTACTACATTCAACTATGTTTCTCTGCCCAAGTTACTTAAATGTCGTAGTATTTATAGTGTAAAGCCAGATAATAGCATGGCTTATTCAAAAACAACATTTAAATATGCGTCGTCACAGAATGCGTAAGAATAATAAGTATTCACAACTCCTCCCCCGTAAGTGATAGCGTGATAATATGTAGCCTATATGTTGGCCCATCCTTTATTCAAGCAAAATTTGAAGATAATCCATGCAGTATGTATAAATATATATCCAAGTAAGTTTTTGAGTTTAGCCTGGACATACATACAGACAAACAGACAAAAATTCTAAAAACTATATTTTTGGCTTCGATATCGATTGTAGATCACTTCCCAAGTATTCTTTTAAAAAAATATTTAATGAACAGTTTTGACTTTCCTACGATTTTATTATAATTACCTATATGTATAGATTATTCGTAAAACTCTTTGGTTTAGTCCTAAGAGGACACTTTCCGTACAACTGTTGTCGTTTAATTGTGTCTGTAATTACGGTAGTCGAAAGGTAAAAATAATATTATTTTGTTAATGTAATATTTTCGTTTGTACTAATTTGAGTCAGTAGATGTCGTTGTACGTATATAAATAACATTGAAAGATTAGGTTGAGTTGCAAAATAAATCCGTTAGACCGTTGGAATAAGAATAAGACATTTCATATAAACATGGAGAACGCCGTTTCACCATTAAAGAGATAAACTATTTTTTTAAATTATGTATTAAATATTAACCCACATTTTTTCGTAAAACGAACCAACCACTACCTAAGATATTTCCCTAAAAATAAATAAGTAACATTTGCTCTGTTTGGGCTTGTTTTTTTTTTTCATTTTTTATTCCCAGTTGTGAGTAAATTCGACCGCGCAGTAAGAGACTATGAAATCTTGAACACGACTTATGTCGTGAGATTTTGAGGGTTTTTTGAAACTTAAATTTGTCAAAACGAATTATACGACTTTTATGAAGAAAATGCGCACTACCATCTATGAATTTTAAGAATAACTAACTGCTAACCTTGCCAACATGGTCAGAAAATTATTAATTTCCAAAAAGTGTCAAAATGTAACTTGATTTGATTTTTGTGTAATCTCATAGATGGCGCTTTTTAAAATATGTCTTTATACTACTAATATTCATTAAACTATGTTTCTTTGCCTAAATTACGTAGTTTTGAAAAATGAATAATGGGAATCTTTATTATTTACCTAAATGAATTTACGTGCCAAGTTTCAAGTTAATTAACCCAAGCAATAAGATTCTCCCATACAAACTTTAACATCCCCTAAATCTTGCACTTGGGGTACTACTGAAAAAATAAATATGGCATCCTGGATAACTAATTTAGGGTAATGTTTATGCTAAGTTTTGAGTCGATCGGCCCACGGAAAAAAAAGTTACACCCTTGTATCCATTGCACCATTTAAATTCAATATTGCTTACCTCCCATAACTTACGGCGTGATAATATGTAGCCTAAAGCCTTCCTTGGTTTACAAGGAACATTTTTGCTGAATTTCAAATCAATCTATCCAGTAGTTTTGGCGCCAACCCGTACCATAGGCACAGACAAACAGACAAAAATTCTAAAAAGTCACTTTTTGTCATCAGTTACGTTTTTCTAACAAAACCCACTCATTTTTTCCAGAAAATTCTCAATGTACAGTTTTTCTTTCATTACTGTTTTATTATATGTATAGATAATATATTGATTTAATATGTGGTGAAACTGATTGATATACATATTAACGCGCAGCCGAAACTACTGGGGCTAGTTTTTATTTCATATAGGCCTACAAGGGCACTTATAAAACGTCAGAAGCTAGTGCACGGTTCCAAATTGGTCGTTTCCTATGGAGAAGAACCGGCAAGAAACTCCATGGTTACTCTTTTAAAAAAATGATTTCTCACAATAATTCGTTGTTACAGTACTTATATCATTATGTAAGAACAGTGTAGACCGGTCAATATTGTATTAAAAGCACAATAAAAATAATCATAATAATAAAAAATAAAAGGTGAATCGTAATAGGATTTACTAAGTCTACAGTGCTCTTACTTTACAACGTGAATTGTAAAAAAATATTGTATATAAAAAAAAATTTAATAAGTATGAGAAAAAAAAAACATCAATCACTACAACAGTTACACTGCGGGGTGCTAATAAAATTAATTATAATTGAATTAAAAATTTTTTTTGGTCTTAATAATATAAATATTGCAGAAGCAATGTGTCAAGAAAAAAAAAATGTGTATATGGAAACAAAGATGGAGCAGTTAATAGACACAATTACACAAATATGAATAAGTTACCAGGGAGCCACATGTGCAGGAGCAGTCATTGCCAAACAAGCTTGTCTTCTACATAATCCTTAACCTTATAATATGCTTTTTTGGTTAGGACCCGCTTAATGTGATTTTTGAACTTTCCCTCACTAAGTTCGGTTACCGCTTCTGGCAGCTTGTTATAAAAACGTATGCTGTTTACTAAAAATAACTTGCTGGTCTTGGCTAACCTCCATTTGGGTAAAACAATTTCGTGTTTACTGCGCGTATTCTTGTTGTGAATATCGCTTCTAATTTTAAAAAGTCCTAAATTTTTACGAACATACAGGATACTTTCTAAGATATAAAGAGAAGGCAGAGTCAGTATATCGATTTCTTTAAATTTATCTCTAAGGGACTCGCGGGGACCCATTTTATAAATAGCCCGGATTGCTCTTTTTTGTAATATAAAAATTGAGTCTACATCAGCTGCAGATCCCCACAATAAAATGCCATAAGACATAATACTGTGGAAATAAGCATAGTAAACTAATCTAGCTGTGGCTACATCAGTCAATTGCCTTATTTTTCTTACTGCATATGCAGCTGAGCTTAGTCTACCAGAGAGAGTTCTAATATGAGCGCCCCATTGCAATTTAGAATCGATAGTTATACCTAAGAAAACAGTTTCCATAATAACATCAAGCTTTTTGCCGTCAAGAATTAAACTGATGCCAACTTGAGGGACATTGGGCAGTGAAAATTTTATACATTTCGTTTTATTCGCATTTAATAAGAGGTTATTAGCAGCGAACCATTTAGAAAGAACAGCCAGACTTTCATTAACATGCAAGACATCCGCATCTTTTCTATTTACTTTAAAAATAAGGGAAGTATCATCAGCAAATAGAACTATATCAGCTAAATTTGCCATCATGTAAGGAAGGTCATTGATATAAACCAGAAAAAGGAAAGAGCCAAGGATCGAACCCTGAGGCACGCCCATCTTTACAAAAGAGCCTGAGGACGTCGCCCCATTAATGGTTACTTTTTGCTGCCTGTAAGATAAATAGGAAAAAACAAGATCAGCAGCTTGTCCACGAATTCCGTAATGATGTAATTTACAGATCAGAGTTTTATGGTCAACACAGTCAAATGCTTTTGAGAGGTCACAGAATATGCCAATGGCATCCTGGGATTTCTCCCAGGATTCCAAAATGTGACTGATGAGTTTCACTCCTGCATCTGTCGTCGACCTTCCTTTCGTGAAGCCAAACTGATGACTATGCAAAATCCCATTCACATTAAAATGACACAGCATCTGGTCCAGCATGATTTTTTCGTAGATTTTACTCAATGCTGGAAGCACAGATATAGGTCTATAATTAGAGGGGTCACTCTTACTTCCTGATTTGAAAATTGGTACAACTTTACTATGTTTCATTAAATCAGGGAATGTACCGCTGTCCAAACATTGATTAAATATGCCTGTTAGGACAGGAGCAATTGTATCAATAATATCTCCCAGAACCTTAACTGATATACCTACCCCATAAGTCCTCAGTGTTTTTCATGTTAAGACTTTTGAAGGTTTTTATAATTGTATCAACAGAGATACGCTTAAATTCAAAGGTTGGTATATCCTTAGTAAAATGTTCTTTTAAAAAAGATTCAGCTAACAAAGATGAAGAAGGGAGAGATTTCGTAACTTCTATTGGGATGTTAGTGAAAAAGTTTTCCAATGTCGCAGCCACTTTTAACTTATCCGAAATTATTTTATTATCAATTTTTAGGGACAATTCATTTCGATCTTGTTGGTTGGTCTTTCCAGTTTCTTTGTTTATTACCTTCCAGACAGCTTTTATTTTATTATTAGAATTTCCAATTTTCTTACTTATTGAAATAGATTTAGCTTGGGCGCAGACTCTTTTGAATATCTTTGAGTACATTTTAATATGTTTATGCAAGCTAAGATCAGACGACAACGATTTATCATGGTATAACTGATATAAATTATCTCTGCTTCTTCTTATTCCAGGAGTAGCCCATTCATTGAATTTGGATTTATTATTAAATTTACATTTTTTAACTGGACACGCCTTATTAAATTCTTGGCATACCGTAGAAAATAATGTAGTAAAGTTTACATTGGGGTCTTGCGAATCAAAATTTGCTGTTGAGAGACTACCAAGAACATTATTATTAAAATTGTTTAATTTATTTTTAGTAAGCGGTCTAAACTCAAATGAATCTAATTGTAACTTTTTGACCAACTCAAAAGATACTAGTTGACCAGTATGGTCAGACCTCACGCCACTAATTATGGATGAGTCTTTTATATTACAATTAGTAAATATATTATCTATGCATGAAGCTGAAGTAGGTGTAATTCTTGTTGCTTCATTAAAAATACATTTTAGATTAAAAGAACTAAGTGGTGATGAAATAAATTATACATAGTAATTCGCCTGGCTGGGTTTGAACTTGCGATCTACAACTCATAAGTTAGGGCTGTTATTTTAAATTTTAGTGTTTTTGTCATTTACACTAATTTGATATTTTAAGAAAATATTTAATTATTTATCAAAAGATTTTTAAGCTTCTTTGAAGAACACATCACAGGAGAAAATACATATTTTAATATCTCACTTAAAATTATAAAAAATCTCGGAAAAGATACAGAGGAAATAACTAGAAAGAGCCTTGGAAATGTCGGCGTAAAATATGAATTTGTATTTTTAGTTTCAAACATTTTTCGCAGTTAAAACCCCTGTTTTTGTGTGTAAAATAGCGTATTATTTTAATACCTTCCGGCTCTTTGTGCCCTTTACGAGGAAAGGGTTATAAAAAATAAAATAAAAAATATAATTGTAATATTCAAATTAGTAAGGTCAGATGAACTTGAAAGTTGATAAGGAAAAGCCAAGCCTTAACATTATACATAATTTTAAACATTGATCATAAATTCAAGGACCACTGTCATCACAAGTCATAATAGCAAGTTAGTAATAACACGCTTATGATGGTTGTAAATAGTCCCATGTTGGGCGCCATCACCAAAAATATCCAACTACCGTCCAAAAAAAGAAAAACAAATAAACATGAACCGCCTCCGGGTAAACGCATAGTCTCCCTAAAAAGCGTAGTTGTACTAAAAAAAAGGAGTTTATCTGGCGAAAATCCCCAAAATCCTGTAGCATTACCAACTACTACACAAGATTACTAAGTCCATCATGAAGATGGCTTCGAGCGTCTCGAAAGAACGCGCGGATATCCCTCAGTGTTTACCCGCAAACAAGTAACAACTGGCGATATTACTTCAATTTCTTCGACGGCTCTTATCTACGGATACGAAATTGGACTTACTGATGTTTAGAACTTCCAACAATTTTGGATGAGCAAGCTAATTTGTAGAAGAGAAAAAGGTTTTTTTAAAAGGGTTGAGGGTTTTTGTAAATTATTTTGAATTGTATACCTATGCACTAGCTTCTGACGTTTTATAAGTGCCCATGTAAGCCTATATGAAATAAAAACCATTTTGATTTTATGCTATGACCATAGATTGATTACCCTGTAAAGTGTATAAGAAAAGCATTTTTTATTTTCCCTATTATATATCTGGTAGTATAACTTTTTTCACAAAGTTATTGCCAGCGACCACTAAGATTTTCAAGGCCAGTTCTCACCAACACCATCGTATATTTAACATGTATCCTGCGTGCCAGTATAAATAGATGCTTGGTATAACTGCCTCATTTATTATTTCAGCCGAAAGATGTCCACTGTTGGACATAGGTCTTCTCCGAGAGTCGCCATAACGACCGGTTCTGTGCGTCTAGCATTGCACCTTATGGGAGGCTTTCAAACGTTTTGCCTTTCGATACGTGTTCGCCACTCCAAAACCTTTCGTCCTCATCGAGCATCTGTTCTTCGAGTAATATGCATTGCTTCTTCACCAAAAATAAAGTTGGTACATCTTAGCTACCCATTCTTCCCGTCAGTATGTCCAAGAGCTAAGGGCAATCTCAGAGTAGGGATGCGATACGAAATACCCGCTGTGCCCAAGGGATCTCTGTCTGAAACCTCGCTGAGATATATAGGCCCACAGGAAAATATTAACATGATTCGTTGTAGCTTCCTCGTTGAGATTCTACCAACGGAATTAGGTCCCAAGCTCAAAGATCCTATCGTGAATGTAGGATGTGCTTGATTTTTGTTATTTTCTCTTAATAAGATTTTTGGGGCGTGCTTGGTTTTATTGGTAGGCTGATTCGATGTGTTTGCAATGAAGATGTTTTGAATATGTGGATATTATTGTATTGATTTCGTCTTTGAATAGTTTCGAGTAAATGGAACTGATTTATAAATAGCTTGTTGTATTCATTTTTGTTTTATTAACGCTTCTATATACTCGTATATACCTATAATGCAAAATGTGCGCTCTCTCCCATTCTTTTACATTATTTTCGAAATTTAAAAATTACTTTTAAAGGTCACTGTTTATTTACGTTCTTAAATAAATTTCCTGCAAACAGAACGCGTAATACCTAGACAAACGCTGGCGTCTGATTAAGCATCGAGCAATAGGCACACTATTAAGTGATTTACAGACATTTTTCACATTAAATATAAACAAATTATACTACTTATACTAGTATGCACATCATATACAGATTCTGACTATTAGTGAAGTTGTACTTATGAAATATTTTTATTGAATACAATTTTATTGTACACCAAAAAATTTCACAACTAAAGGTACATAAATCTTAATCGATGGGCATACCCATCTTAATCTATGGGCATATACCGTAAAATATATAAATAAAAACAATTGAAAAGGGTTACACTCCAAGTTTCTTCCGTGATCACAAAAAAAAAATGAACACATCCGCAGGAAAACCAAGTTTACCAATATAGTTTGAAGAATCGTCAAACTTAAGTGGCAGTGGGCAAGGCACATTGAACGCAGAACACATGTTCGATGGAGACGAATGATTCTGGAGTAGTAAACTACGTACCTACCGATAGACGCAGCGTTAGAAAGGGTTTTTTTTATGGTAGGTAAAAATCATCGAATGACGAATCCCACTCTTGGGCGGAGCGGGAAACAGTGTCAGACTCTTACAGACTAAAGAACCTACCCCGTGCCTTCCTTGCCTTATTCCCAGAGCCCCGGTGTAACGCTTTCGCATCAACCCTCAGCTCCGGGAGGCTTCGACCCTGTAGGGCCCCTACGGTTTGCTGACAACTCCTTGAGGCGCGCGGGAACGAAGCGCGCCGTCGACGACTTGGGCTCGGTCTGGACTGCTACCAGACGACCGGACGGCGAGCTACCCATTGCTCACCGTCCGCAAGCCAGAGTCTACGGTGGCCGGATATCGGCAGGATCGCGGCGGCGACGGCTACGGAGAGTGCGCCGTTGCCTTTGCCTTATCCGGTCGGCCTCCTCCTTTAACGTTAGAAAGGGTGGAGTGATGATCTAGTGAGATTCGCGGGAATACGATGGAAGAGAGATGCGCAGAATCGGTCGTTATGTCCAACAGTGGGCGTGTTTCGGCTGATATGATGATGATATGGCGAGCGTTAAGCAACTCCCGTCCGGCAGTCCGATAACCGTCCGGACGGTGCGCCTCAAGGAGATAACAGATCGTAGGGGCCTAACAGCGTTGAAGCCTACTGGGGCTAGGTTGTACGAAACAGACCCCTGGGGCCCTGGAACGAAAGCAAAGTTGGACCAAGAGTCTGGTCAGGAAAACCCTGACACGCCACGAGAAGTCATTGGATTAAATTGATTCCTAAAAAGTCCTAGGAGTCCATAATATACCTCGGGGTTAAGATAATTCAAAAGATAAACCAGAAAGTGTCAAACAATTTCATCTTCAC
Source organism: Mythimna loreyi (assembly GCA_029852875.1). NCBI lineage: Eukaryota > Metazoa > Arthropoda > Insecta > Lepidoptera > Noctuidae > Mythimna > Mythimna loreyi. The sequence goes on from CM056798.1 coordinate 16,466,727, forward strand.
AATGAAAACGTAAAGAATATCTATGTTACCCAAGGGTTAAACTTATAGAAGTAACAAAACTTTCAATATGATTCAAACTTCTGCTTGGCAGCATTTTTCCTAAATCTTGGCACTTGGCAGTATTTCGCGAAGTTTTCACTAAAGGGATTAAGACTTGTAACGTTTGAAAGTAAATGGGGCGTAAAAATGGTGGTCGCTTCTTAACATTCCCTTCTACTCGATTTAGTCGTGATCAAATGGTGGAAAATACATCGAAATTTTATATACACAAGTTTGGAGAACGGATGATGTTAGTAATTAGTTTATTATTTATTTATTACTAGCGACCCGCCCCAACTTCGCATGGGTGCAATGCTGATATTAAATATAATCAGAATCAGAATGATTTATTTGTAAAACATAGGTGTGCGAGGTGATACAGTTCAGTAGATCTTCCATGCTTTACCCAGGGGCGTACAAATATTTATATAATTATCATTGTCCATTTTTTCATTGAACTTTTGAGATTAAGTAAATTTACAAAGCGTAAATAAATTCAAAATTAATCGATACATAATTACAAATTAAATTAGTTACAATAAACGTCATCGAGTTACATTTAATGTAAAAAAAAATGCATGCATAATATGCATGTATTATACGTATAAACCTTCCTCTTGAATCATTCTATTTATTAAAAAAACGCATCAAAATCCGTTTCGTAGTTTTAAAGATTTAAGCATATATAGGAAGGAAGCGACTTTGTTTTATACTATGTAATGATGACTAGGCTTCTGCCAGCGGCTTTGCCCGCGCAAAATAAGGTTTCTGTATATAAACTTTAGACCCCAATTTCATCCTTTTAAGAGCTGAATTTTGATAAATCCTTTCTTAGTGTTTGCCTATGCCATAAAATGAAGCTTTTTGTGTAAAATTTCACGCTTCTAGTCCCAGTAGTTCTGGCTGTGCGTTGATTGTCAGTCAGTCAGTTTCTCCTTTTATATAATTATATAGATAGATGAGTACAGCTAAGGAGTGGAATTCTCTGTCCGAGTCTGTTTTCTGATAGTTACAATCTTTAAGTCAAGGGGGGTATTTAAGTGAAGAGTGAATAGGTTATTTCTAGACAAGCGCGCTCCATCGTCGACCACATCATCGCTTACCATCAGATGAGATTATGGTCAAACGCGAGCCTATCTACAATAAAAAGAATAAATAAAAATAATCACAATTATAACAAAAGAAAAATCGGGGTCTTAGAACCTAAGGCAAAGAAAATTATAGGATTTTTTTTTTGTGGAAAAAATCGTACGATATCATCTCCGACCTTTGGCGGAATAGGAGGTAATGTCAAATTTTTACTATCTTTTCCTCTCCTAGATCGGAGGCTTGAGTCCCAGCAGTGGACATATTAGAAGGCTGATTTTTTGCATTTGGGATAAATATCTACTAACACGCAGCTGACCCTCCAGCAGCTTCTTGGTGGAAATGAGTTCCACTGAGAAAAAAAATATACAAATATTCCTAACAAAATGAACTAAGAACTATTCCCAGCGAACACCAGACCGCGCTAAATAAATTATGAAAGTTATTTCAGTTCTTACGTTAAATTATACAGTGGCAATCAATCTAAAACTTAACCGTTAGAGAAATTAAACTACAACAGTTAACTCAAGGCTTAATTGATGGCGTCTCGGTTAAATTTGGACGGTTAAACAATGTTCGCGAATCTAATTTGCGTTCGGGATAATTTATCAAAATTAACTATGTTATTTTAGATAGTTCAAGTGTGTAGTGCTATGTAAAGGATTCGTTCTTATTATGCTTTCGGTTTGTTTAGCAAAAAAATTAACTATGATTTGATTTTTTTCGTTTTCGCATAATTATGTAAACCTTTCGAGTACCGTAATTATAGACATAATAAAAAAAAAGTTTTTCTTTTTTTTTCTAAAAATATCATTGGGATTTGTTAGAATTACGATTTTATACGGGTAAAAAATAAAAATAAAACAAAACTTTTTTTTTCAAAAATTAAAAAAAAACCGACGAAAAATTCCAACACATGGGTTGACACCCATGAGTTAAGACCCAGAGTCATGTACTGGATCTATGGTATTCGTTTGCGTTAACATGTCAATGACATCCTGTATACATACGATTAAAAAAAATTGGGTGTAGGTATGCAGAACAGAGAGTACCTAAAGTCCCACATAACTTGTTTGAAAAGGGAGGATCCTCCGACCAGACAGGTGTTAGATCTAGTGAGCTATTACCCGATAGATGATTTCAAGTTGTTCTATATGTTCAAATCGCGCGGAGAACTTTGATCGCGCGATGACCGATGTAGGATTAGTTCTTATAAGCCATCATAGATGGCGCTATAAGGGTAAAGATGTCAAAAAAGAAAGAATGATAGAAAAAACCCCGACTTACAAGTTGTAGGTCACGGGTTCAAAATAAGGCAGCGCATTACTTTGTGTAATTTATTTCATCACCACTTCTCTCAAAACGGTGAAGGAAAACATTGTGATGAAACCGGCATGTCCTAGAACCAAAAATTCGAAGACATGTGACATCCACCAATCCGCACTGGGCCAGCGTGGGGGATTATGGCCCATTCCCTCTTCTAGAGAGGAGGCCTGTGTCCCTGCAGTGGGAACATTAAAAAGGCTGATGACGATGATAGAAAAAAACATATTTATTTTTCACATAGACACAAAATGAAGAAACTTGAAACTCTTTTGGTATTCTGGGGTTTCACAGCGCCCGCTTTAATTTTTCCATCTAAAAACACCAAAATTCTCCCCCAACTCAGCCAAATTCAAAATCGATTTAACTGAAATGAAATCAACCAACGAAAGCGACGATTAAAAATAGATTCGAGTTTTAAGCTGAAAAGTTAGCCTTCTACTGTTCCATAGATATGCATGAATGTTGAATATTGCGCCGAGAATTAAAAAAGTTGCGGGTTAGCCAGTTGGCTGTAGGATTATGTTGATAAAGGGCCTTACCATTTTTTTTTTAGATGAGAAATCATCTTTTTGAGGTATGTGGCAGAGAGAAAAGGCTCACATACCTCCGTTGAAAAAAAAGGATTCTTTAACCAGATAGGTGTTATGTTTGGTGGGTTACTTCTCGATGAATCTTCAATTTTAATCTTCATTACAATAATATTTATATGTGACATGGCTTTCTTAATTCTTAATATTTATTTTAATAATATTTACAAAACCTAATATAGTAACTTTAATTCTATTAATAATATTGACATTTCATTTTATTAATTCGTATTATACAGAAATATTTGTACGCCATAGTATGGCAGGATATGCTGAAATCAAAACTGTAACCATACCACCACCACTACCATACTCTACCATACTGTACCATATTCTGACAAATAAACATTTTTGTTTTTTTTTGATTTTTGATGATTTCGGGTTCCAAATCGCGCGGAAAACTTTGATTGCGCGATGCAGGATTAATTCTTATGTGACGCCACAGATGGCGCTACAATTCAAATACTTCTATCATAAGGCGGAGCTGGGCATGTCCGACTTTTACAGTCTAAAACGCGCTCCTATTTTCCTTTGTCTTGCATGACAGTTTTTTCCTTTTTTGGCCCTACTGGGCCTTACGGTTTTGCTGAAATTTCTTTGGTTCTTCGCTTACGGCGACTTCTTACCAAGTCGCCTTTGCAACGCGCTATAGAAAAGATGCCAACAGTACCCAGCGTCGTAACTGTACCGATGCGACCACGCATCACTAGAAAAGTCACCGTGGGCGAGGGCCTTTGAGGGCCGCATGAAATACTACGTTCCGTCGACGACTTGGGCTCAGTCTATACGGCTACCGGATGGCTGGACGGCAAGCTACCCAACGTTTATGTAGGTTGGAAATCCTGATCTCTGCAGCTAGGGTGTGCGGTAGTCCGTTCCCTTGCGTGCCACCGCCTCCACCGCTACCATGACTTCATGAAGCAGAAGGAGACGACGCCTACAGTCCTTCTCGCTCAAGACCATAGCCTGTACCTGGGCCTGGAAGGAGCCTTACCACAACATGTTAAAGTATCTATCAGTTATGCAAGCAAGAAAAAGGGATGGAGCTTGTATAGCTCCCTATAGCTAAACATAAGTTATTCAACGTCCCATTTTGTCGAACTGTAGCCCGATTCACTTCTCCTAAACCGCGTATGCTAACGATGCTCAACGCGCTCGTGGAGACCAACCCTGGATTGGATTTGTTTGCTGATGAATGGAAGACGATATTATTAGAAAGCCTACGATTCTGTGAGAACACAGAGTGGAAGGGTTAATTAATTTAATTTAGTGTTAATGGCTTTTTTTGCTGTACTAAATAATAATAAATAAATAGCGTCATCTCTTTAGCAATTCAGTGTAACTCGTCAAATGGTTCGTAATAAGAGCTCATGGTAGGGCCTGAAGGCGCTAATAGACTGGCTTCAAAGGTCATTTAGATGGACAGGATGATTAACAAATTTAATGTAATAGGATCAAAGAACGTCATGTCTTAGAGATCAATTAATTCTCATTCTTTGAATTAGAAACGAACCTTAATGCATCTGATTTATAATTGAGTTTGTGATTTATTGAGATACTAGCTTGTACCTGCGATTTCTCCTGCGTCTAGGGTTGTAAAACAGAACAATTTGCATTTGTTCAAATTTTCAAAGAGATTTGTTTGGTCGTGGTATCCAGTTTCCTTTTCTAAAACAAAAAACTAAATTATTTATAATATTAGCTATCTACTAGTGAAAGTTCCATTAGAATCGGGCCAGCCTTTTCGGAGATCAAATGAAATAAAAACATAACGAAAGACAAAGATCGAATATTCGTGTAAAATTATAATTTAGGTGTCTTCAAGGCTAGAGTGAATTAGTTTTTAATAAACTAGTGCGACTTACCATCATTTTTTTAAATAGTACTTTTTTATGGTAGGTAAAAATCATCCAATGACGAATACTGCCCTTGGGCGAAGCGGGAAACAGTGTTAGACTTTTACTGACTAAACAACCTATCCCGTTACTACGTCACCATATATACCAGGGCTTAAACCTTCCTTCCAGACACGAACCCCTGGCCTCAGTTGGCTTCGACCCTTCTGCAGGGTCCCTACGGTTTGCTGACAACTCCTTGAGGCGCGCTTTTTGCTTAACTTTATAAAATAGTAACTTTAACGAATTTTTACACAAAACTGCGACCTCTTACAAACTAAATAAAACATCTGCCATTAATTGCGGCATAACTGTTTTAATTAAAAGGTAAATATAACAGCACATTGTAAAAATGTTGAGTCGCAGCGACAAAGTAGCGAACTCGGTAGTGAAACTCTAATTACCGACGCCGAGCAGTTTCGACCTTATGCAAGAAAGAACACGGCATAATAAAGATTGGATGTGGTAATTTAAGGAAAGATTTTCTCTTTCAAAATTTCTTGATCTTGTTTCTTTCTTTTTTGTCGGTATCACTCTTGACAGAGTGGTCGTGGTCATCACTTCAGTTGTACGGCGTGCTCTGTTCCCGCGCGCCTCAAAGAGTTGTCAGCAAAACCGTAGGAACTCTGCAAAAGGGTCGAAGCCTACTGGGGTCCTAGTGCGAAGGGCAAAGAAGGACCGGAGTGGGCTGTTTAGTCAGTAAGAGTCTGACACTGTTTCCCGCTCCGCACTAGAGCGGGATTTGTCATTGGATGATTTTTGCCAACGATAAAAAAAAAAAACATTTCAGCTGTTGGTGGAAAGCTTTACAACAATCCTGCTAGTTCAGGCACTTGTATTCAACAACACATATTCTTGTACGCCGCAGAGACATGGACTCTGCGGGAGGTGGAGAAGAAGATAGACGTTCTAGAGATGTGGTGCTTATGGTGATCGTGGACTGAATTTCGCACCAACGAGTCTATACTCCGAGAACTCGGCATCAAGCAGTGTTTATCGTCTTTGGTACAATCTCGTGTCCTTACATTTTTTGGTCGGGTTAGATTCGAGTTTCAGAAAAAAAGGACTTTATTTCTTAATTTTATCTTTAGAAATAGGTAGTGTTCATGTACCTCCCTTGACCCTTTTAAAGGTCACTGATGATATCCGTTGGGCTATGGACCACAAATCTCTAATGTTACTTGTTCTTCTAGATTTCAGCAGTGCCTTCATGGGATTAAAAACATATTTAGCAGTGTGTAGTGTGGTTACTGTAATATAATGACTTGGAAAGCGTATCCAAATTGAGTCCTTCGGACATCCAGACTCTCGCCGAGGAACAAGAAAATTAACTAGCTACAAATTCATTCATTGACACAGAGATAGACTATATCGTCGGCGCCACTTAATTTCAACGAAACCATATCTGAATTAATGGAAAAACTCTAATTGAACCTAAATGGAATCTGTCCAATCTTTTATTCCATTTAATTATTCCCCGCAGTTAATAGAATAGAATAGAAGAATAGAAATAGGTGCTTTAAAGTCGGCACTAAGCGAAGGAGGAGGCTGACCGTATAAGGCAACGGAGCTCACCCCTCAGACGCCGCCGCGATTCCGATCCCGATTTCCGCCCGCCGTAGGCGCGGGCTTGTGGACGGTGAGCAATGGGTAGCTCGCCGACTGGTTGTCTGGTAATAGCCCGGACCAAGCCAGTCGTCGACGGCGCACCCTGTTCCCGTGCGCCTCCACTACCTCCACTCAACTGCAGGGCCGAAGTCTACTGGAGTCCGGTCCGGCTTCTGAAAGGAAGGTCCGACCCTGGTACGAAAGCTAAAAAGGAAAGGGGTGAGTCGTTTAGTCAATAAGAGTCTGACACTGTTTCCCGCTCCGCCCAAAGGCGGGATTCGTCATTAGATGATTTTTCCCACCATAAAGAAAAAGTCTACGTCACTATTCCAGCCCCCATAACCAAGGTACAATCGTTTCGCTAACTCTAAAGAGTTAGCGCTTGTAGATAGCCATGCCCCCAATTCCTATGTTGAGATGACCTCCGAACATGTGACATCCACCAACCCGCACTGGGCTCGCGTGGTGGATTACGGCCCATTCCTTCTCCTAGAGAGGAGGCCTGTGTTCCAGCAGTGGGAACATTAAAAAGGTTGATGATGATGCAACAAGAAGTTAACCAGCCTTTTTTAATACATAGGGACCCTGCAGAAGGGTCGAAGCCAATTAGGGCCAAGGGTTTGTGTCTGAAAGGAAGGCTCTGGCCCTGGTATGTATGGCGATGTAGGAACGGGGTAGGTTGTTTAATTAGTAAGAAGCTGACACTGTATCCTGCTCCTCCCAACACCGGGATTTGCCATTGGATATTTTTTACCTACCATAAAAAAGCCCTCTTTTAATATAATTAACAGTTGTTTGTTCATGTCGTTTTGATAGTAGTTAACTTTTTAAGTGCAACTATAATGGGAGAAATGCGAATGAAAAACAGCACTCTAGCAAGGTACACGAGTAACGTTTCATCTTGTTAAAAGTTTTAAAATAGAAAAGTTTTTAGCTGTTTGACTCGCTTGCAAAGTTACACATTATACTGTACTCTATATACGTCAATTTAATGGAATATCAAACTCTGATGTTAGTGATACATTTAAATGTTCCAGAGCAGTGGTTCTCAACCTTTTTTTTTAGCTTTCTTTCTTGTACATCATCATAATTTACATCATTCCAGAAAAAAATTAGTCCACTGTTGGAAATTGGCCTCCCCGAAGTATCGCCACAATGAACGTTCCTGTGCATCTTGCATTCATTGTATTATCTCAACACCGTCGGATCCCTGCAACACACATATTTTTGCAAACTCTGATGTTAATGATACATTTAAATGTTCTAGATCAGAGGCTTCCAACCTTTTTTTAAACAGGGACCACTTACACTTAGCTTTATTTGTTGTCAGCAGGGAACGCTGAGACAGGGTTTTGTTACATCACACGTATTCTTTAAAATCAGAAGTAATGAGTATTATCATAGAATACGCAACATTCATTCTTCCGGTGTTTTTTTATTAATCATCCAATGACAAAACGTAAGCGCGAGCGGGAGATGGTATCAGAATTTTACTGACTAAAAAACCCCGTTTCTTCTCTGCATTTCATATCAGGGCTGAGCCTTCTTTTGAGAAGAAGACCCTCTGCCCCAATAGGCTTCAACAGCTTTGATCCTGCCTGCTGGCAAGCTTGGCCAGTGCGCGCCATCGATGATTGGGCTCGATATTAGAAAGTTTAAAGTTTTTTTACCTCCCGGATCACATTTTAGTTCTTACGGAACACCAGTGGTCCGCAGGTCACAGGTTGGGAACCACTGCGTTAGAGGAACGTTTTAATGGATCGAGCTCGATTTTGTGCCTAGGTATTCTTGTAGCAAAGACGGTACCTGTATGCGTTCAAAATAAGATTAAGATCGATTTAGCGGCATTTTTTGTCACGTCATCATCATCAGCCTTTTTTAATGTTCCCACTGCAGAGACACAGGCCTCCTCTCTAGGAGAGGGAATGGGCCATAATCCACCACGCGGGCCCAGTGCGGATTGGTGAATGTCTTTGAATATCATGTCATGTCTTTGAATATCACGTCATAGCTACAACCAAATCAGCTACACCAATTTTTTACGGTTCCGTACCTCAAAAGGAAAAAAAAAACCAGTCCAAGCTACCGGCGGTTAGTGCTCCAGAAAAAGGAACCTCCTGACTATACGAGCCGTGTCCAGGTGTACCGCTTTCTGAATCAAGTCCTTGATCCAGCCGCCTAACGCGAGCCTCCTAAGGTGTTGGTCGAGGCTCTTGGCTATTAAGTCATTGGCTGACATGACTATTGGTACAATGGTTGTCGAATTCACATCCCACATATCGACAACCTCGCGAGCGTAGTGGACCTGACTTGGCTCGACTTGACTTATTATTTTATCATTACAAGACTTGTACTTGAATTTTACCACAAACACTCCCAGAGTTACCTAGGAGACTATACACTCAATCACTACTGGCGCCAGGAGTTCTCAGTTTTTGCTGGTCTTCACTAATTGATCACTGCTCAATGGTCGGCAAACTTTGCCCGGAGCCACTGATTTATTTACTTCCTAGTTTTGAAGTGAGATGCTATTTGAATTTGTTGTTTTTTGTTCATTCTGTGCAATGCGAGAACGAATGTATTTTTGAGTTAGGTTTTTTGGGGTGCACTTTGTGCAGACATTATTAAATGCCAATCTTTTGAGTTCATTACAAGTCGACGCCATATTTTTGGTCCTATACATTTTTATTAATAGTAATGCGTATTCAAATGCTACGGACTTCTAAAACAATGGTGAAGTAAGTAATAAGAAGGTAAGTTTTAAATAAAAATCTGAATAAAAATTAATATTGATGCCTCAATCTATTTAATATATTTATTAATTAGTTGTTAACACCTACTACAAGGATTTTATTTTATGGTTGGTACAAATCTTCCAATGACAAATCCCGCGAAATAAGTAATGAAAAAAATATAAAGTCAGACTCAGACTTACTGGCTAAACAATCCGCCCCGTTCTTACGTTGCCTTCATACCAGGGCCAGAGCCTTCCTTTCAGACATGAACCCATTGCCCTAAAAGGCTTCGACCCTTCTGCAGGGTCCCTATAGAACCTACCATAGTGTAGTATTTTTTAACCCAAATATTGACTGGTAAAAAATGCTTTCTTACAAAGTCCAATAAGATACTACTACTCCGATAGATTTTTTTAAAATACGACAATTTTTAAAAATATTTATGTATATAATATATATTTTTAAATATCTAGAACTTTATTTTAGATATTAGGTCCTTTTAGGGCATTAACCTTACGATCAAAAAATCTAATAAGTACAACGTACGTACCCAAAAAAACTTGGAACCCAAAATTAATTTAATCACCCCTATTCAAAATCGGAACTTTTTATCTCGAATCGAAAGCTCTCGAACATCGAAAAGGTCCAATAACTCGGGAGTAACTCTCAAATCGCTCGCCAGTTAGTTGTCGAAACTTCGTACTGATAAAATTAAACTCGGGAGACAAAAGGCCAACTTTTGTAGATAAAGACTTGATATCGTAGGATACGTATTACGGGAATTTGGCGACGGTAAACGCGAATGGGAGAGGGGAGAAAACTGTTGAGATTTCTCAAATGCTGAGACAGTTTTGGGTGATCCATGGTTTTATATGTCATGGATTTAGCTGAGGCATTCGATCATACCCCAAGCTTAGAGCATTTAACCTAACCCCAAGTAATAGGGCAGAAAAAAGAAGAAGATTTGATCAAGGAGGGTAATTTGTTGCTTCATCATACCCGAAAATTCGCAAATTTAAATGGCAGTACGCACCAACTATCTGTCTACTGAGAAGGTCGCGGGTTGAAACCCAGCTAGGCGTATTACTTTGTGTAATTTATTTGAATACCACTGCTCTCAAAACGGTAAAGGAAAACAACGTGAGAAAACCGGCATGTCCTAGAACCAAAATTTCGCAACTTTCACTGGACCTGCGTTGATTACGGCCCATTGCATATTGTGAATAGGAATGCCAGTGACCCAGCAGTGGGAACGTTGTATGGCTGATATGGCTGATGCTATGCTCAAAGCTTACACAATTTTCTAAAAAGCAAAACAAAAGCTACCGTTTAGTAGGTAGTATAATTTACTGGATCAGCTCAACCAGAAATGCAGAATGCGTTGTTTCACCCTCTTATTTAAAGCTCAACAGATTTGCATGTAAATGGACCACAAGGGATCCTCCCAAAAATTTTCCTACGCCCGTCCAAAATTGTTCAACAAAAGAATAAGAAAACGCTCTTTTGTGATTGAAAACAGATTTATCATAAAATATGACAGCATTGTAAGCGAAAGATCAAACACATCTGAATCCATAGACTAAGGAATGCTTTATCGGGCATTGTTAAAAATAATATTATCAATATCAACTTTAGGTACAAACTAAGCATGTGTAGCGACATCTATGACGTGACATTGGAATCAAACTGCAAAGTCCTGCATCGCACAATTAAATTTCTCCGCGCGATTTGAACATATACAACAGCTCAAATTCATCTATCGGGCAGTTGCCAAACACCATGCATCACACTAGTCTGATCGGAGGGTTCTCCTTTTTTAAGAGAGGTATGTAGGACTTTTCACCCTTTTTCATATATCTCAAAAATATCTATGAGTGTAAATCCCAAGTTACATTAAGAGGCTAAATGTCCCCTAACATAACACGCAACGCTGCAACATTGCCCACTGCCCCGCAACTTGCTCCCTAACATGTTACGAGCATCCGCGGTAAAACGGACATGTATTTGGACAATTTGACAGTATTGGGCGTCAAATGTGCAGACATTTTGTTCCATAGTGTATGTGAATTAATAAATTAAAAGCCCGGATTATTATATTATTGACTACAGTTTTGATAGTCGAAATTTATTTACATGAGCAGGAGGCACTTTTACCGGAGGCACGGGCTTGCAAAGGCAAGCAATGGGCAGCTCACCGCTCGCCAATGAGAACCAAGCCCGTGTCGACGGCGCATTGTGTTGAAGAGCTGTGAACAATTCGACGGGGCCTGCTAGGTCTAGTCTCTAGCCTATGATTCCGTACTCTATGTCTAAATCCAATATTAAACTAAGACGGAATCGAGTAAAAATGGATAAGTCCTCACAAACAGATAGAAAGCCTTCCTTTGACAAACAATCGAGTATTTCGTCTTGAGATAAGATTAGGGCTTTGTCTCCTACTGCGGTTTTGACAAACAGCCGCAAAACATGGACGAGATAATATTGTTAGGAAATAATTTGTTATCGCTTAGTCCTGGGCCTTTAAAGCCGCGATATTATCTGGCAGGGTTAGGCGGAATGCACATAATTACCAGAAAAATACCCCTTTCTGTATTTTTAACGTTATCTCATAGAAGCAATTATTATTTTCTCCTTTATTAATTTTATTTTATTGTAAAATATATACTAAATTACATTTTTAAATATTAAAAAAAAGTATAAAAATTAAAGTACCAAATCTCCAGAGAAAGAAACCTCCTAACTTTACGAGCCGTGCCTAGAACTACCGCTTTCTGAATCAAGCCGCATGTGTTGGTCGACCCCTTCACTAATTGTTCCTTGAATTCTAGGACAACGGGTTTCCTTTTCGAAAATTTCGGGCCTCGGTCCTATTGGAGATTTTTATTGATTTTTTTTATGGGAAATGAGTGGAGCAAGAGGGAGTGTCAGTCAGTTTCTTCAGTCGCTCTTTGCATTCTAGGACCACAGTAACTTTTTGGACCCATTCTGCAGCCCTGATCCACAATATTGGGCCCTGTCCACTTTAGGCATCTCTTTGAGATGCGCGTGGAACACGACGCGCCGTCTATCCAGACTTGAACCTTCGTGGATGGCAAGCTACCCACTACTCGCTGTGCGCAAACCGCCTATGGTGGCCGGGATTTGCCTTGCGACTGTCAACGCATAGAGCGTTTTTAGCGGCATCCTGGAGAAGTTTAATGATAGCTATGATATCGGGGTCTTTAAATCAAGAGTACATAGAATAAGAAAATGATGCTAAATAGTAGGTAGTCTATCCTTTGTACACAATCCCTTTGCGAATAATTTAGGTGAAGCAAGGGTTAGTCTTTCTAGGAAAAGGAAAGGCACAGATCAAAAGAAGTTCTTTATTCCGTAGGCGTTCTCTGACAGTAAAGAATACTTAAGGCATTAAGTACGCCTTCGCACCTTTGTTCTTGTCTAAATGAACAAATAAATACCATCTCTTTGATTCTGTCAGCCAATCATTTTGATTACAGCTTTAGTTAATGAGCCATTTTGGTTAAACTGGTGTCCTTTTTAGGATAATAGAAGTGAGTCTAACTATTTGGACTTCCTTAACTTTTAGGAGATCATCCTAAGTTTCCTACCACAAACCACTATGGAAAATATAACCGCAACTACGAGTAATATTGATCTGTGTTTGTTTACAAAACTGTATCTATAAAATTAGAAGTTTGTGTAGTGTATCTCTCAGGTGAAAAGTAATATGTATTAAGTTAGGAGACAAGTACCACGGTATTTTTGAAGCTGGGAAATCATGTTGTGCTTTTTTTGGTCGAAAGTAAAGCGTGAGGGTGTGTTAGACTTTTGTTCCTTTCTCTTCCTCTTCAGAATCGATCCTATGGCCCTAGCAGGCTTTACTGAGCTCCTACTGTTTGCTGACTTTAAGATGCGCGTAGCGACGACTAGGGCATCAGAAACTAGTGCACAATTTCAACGGTCGTTTCTTATGAAAAAGAACCGCCAATAAACTTTGTAGAAGTTTCTTCATAAGATCATCAACGATTGCATCACAGCTTACCATCATGTGGGAGCATAGTCAAGCCCCATTTTATGTCAATTAAATAAAGCTGAATTCTATCTTACCTTTAGAATACCGTAGTCAAAGGCATAATAGAAAGAAAATAAATAGGTGTGCGAATGCCGGCGTTCGCTCGGGGTTCAAAAGAGAAATAGGTACCATTTTTAAAGGAATTAATTGTTGAGCAATCTTTGTTGTTTAGAAAACCTAGATTAACAGCCCAGGTAAACAATCAGATAGATGCCTTAGACATCAAAGAATCTCGACTTTTACCTGTGTTTTTGTACAAAAGTATAATTCAATTCTTTATCTTGTTTTTGTGTTTTAAGTAACTGTGTTTTCTTTACTGGCTGTGCTGAATAAATATTTACGTATCTACTAAGTTTTACCTACGGCTCTGTCCGCGAGGAAGTATAAAATAATCCAACGGGTACATAATAAGGACTTATACAACTGTATCCCAACCCATATTCCACCTGATTTACTCATATGTTCAAATTTCCCAATTTTATTAAGGTTCGATCAGTAGCTTAATGAGAAAGAGTAAGAAACACACACCTTAATACAAACTTTTGCTTAGTTTGACCAAATAAATATAGTTATTTATTTATTTGGTTAAGAGGACACCGGATTCCGCTCACCTATTATTTTTCAATTGTATCTTTAATTGCGGTTTTCGAAAAGAAAAAATATTTTTTAACCATCTAGTCCCAAACTAAGTAGAGCTTGTGTTAATGTGACTACGAGTAGTGTAAACAACTGACGAACATATTTATTCATTTCTAAACACATAGATTATCATTACATAGTATAAAACACAGTTGCCCTGTCCCTATGTATACTTAGAACTATAAAACTAAGCAACGGATTTCGATGCGGTTTTTTTCATAGATAGAGGGATTCAAGAGTTTATGTACATAATACGTGCATAATATATACCCGTGCTAAGCTGGGGCAGGTTGCAAGTTAAAGATAAATTAAATCTTCTATAGTGCCACAGACAATACAATTGGGTATATCGACTTTGCGCATCATACCTAAACTCAAACCCAAAGCTCTATAGTGGTACTCTAGCAAGCGATTTAACTAAGACACAGCCAAACTAAACATTCAAAATCTCCGTAATACTCCTCCTAAAAGTAAAAATGTAGCTACCCGCATGGCCCAACCGCGAGGTAATTAATCTGCACTGTATACTAGACAATGGGACTTAAGTCCCGGCCTTAGGTCCCGGACTAACTAACTAGTTCTGATAACGTATTCGGAAAGATTTCAAGAGGTTATCTGTAGAACAAGAGTTGGAGTAGTCAGGGCTTGGAGTTGGAGGTATTTTATTGTACCTTCTATTTATTTGCAGAGCTTTTGTTACGTGGATTTCTTCTACAAATGATTTTGGTATTTTATTGTTGGATAAGAGTTACTCTGGAAGATAAAAAAACACAAGAAATCATCGGTCTACCTAGTGGGTGGTCTTTCAACGCTGCTGTCTTGCAGTACGCAGTTGCCACACCAGAACCTTTCAGCCCCATTGGCTATGACTTCTGCAAAAATAATATGTTTTCAGATGTAAATAAATAAAATAATTAAGCACAAGGACATGTTGTATTAAAGTAATTAATGCTTAAAAAATACGTACAGTGGTCGGGCAAAGGACAGTTGTAGTAGGTTCTGTTCGAACAATAGTTCAAAATAATTTTATGTCGAGCTTAAATTGACAACGGCTTACTATCCAGCATGCAATGGCATGATAGAGCGATTTCACAGGCAATTGAATACGTCCATTAGTTGCTATACTAAAGACTAGTGGACGGAATCCTTGCTTTGATTATTAGTATTGTTATTGCTTGGTATTTGGAGCATTAAAAAAAGACAGCGAAAAGAATCGCCAAACTTAAGTAACAATGGGCAGGATACATTGCATGCAGAACGGATGACCACTGGGTCCGAAAGGTTCTGGAGTGGCGACCACGTACCGGAAGACGTAGCGTTGGAAGGCCTCCCACAAGGTGGACCGATGACCTGGTCAGGGTTGCTAGAAGCCGATGGATGCAAGATGCACAGGACTGGTCTTTATGTGCGGCGCTTGGGAGAGGCCTATGTCCAGCAGTGGAAGTCTTTCGGCTGAAATGATGCTCATGATAATGATGATTCAAAAAAGATGACTAAGTGTCGTCCGCCGAGCTAGTGTAGAGCGACACGCTAAGAGTCCCAGTAATTTGTTTACCCCCGTGATGTAAGTACTACCGTCATCATTGACAGAACACCCGTATAGTTGGAGGATCTTCCCTTTTCAACGGAATACATTCGTGCGACTATATCATGTTCCACTTACTGAAACTCTTGAATGGATTAGGATGTGATTTGACATTTGGGTAGACTACTATTTGGCCAGAAAATTATCAGAAGGGAACCCACCCTCACGCTTCTGATAAATTTCTACAAGCACGCGGGCGAAGCCGCTGGGAGATCCTTGTAGAACAATACTTGTAAAAATATCGATGCCATAAGCTTCTACAGATACTTTTTATGTACATAAGTACAGTCAACAAAGGAGAGAACTAAGCAGAGTCGTCAGTTTTTTTTGTGGTAGGTAAACATCATTTAATGACAAATCCCGCACTTGGCTGGGGCGGGAAACAGTGACTCTTACTGACTAAACCACCTAACCCTTTCCTTCCTAGCCATAGTCCCATAGCCCTGGTGTCGCATCAACCCTTGGCCTTAGGAGGCTTCGACCCTACACCGTCAAATATAGTTGAAGTTATTATCGAAACCGATAGATAAATTTGAATGAATTTTAAAATGACTAAATCAGTTGTTATCTTAAACATAATACATTAATCTTCATTTATCCATTATCTATTGTTTTCTGCGAAAATTTTTGAAAAAATGACTGACGATCCATTTTTTGAGGCGACGCGGTGGGGCGGCAGTGCATGTTGGACTTTTACTGGCTAAAATCACTCCTATACCTTCGGTTGCTCCTTGTGTTCTAGAACGCGAATATTCTTTTCAGAGGTCTATCCATGGCTTTAGTAGGTATCAGCCCTGCTGGGCACTTATGGTTTTGCGGACATTTGTTTGTGGTATGCGTAGAATATTGAGCTAGGTCCGAACGGTTAAGACACCTGTATGGTGAAATTTCTTAAGACCCTGGTTTTTTATGGTGGGCAAAAATCATCCAATAACGAATCCCGCACTTCAGAAGTCTCACTTTCTTCAAAGTCAGACTCTTATTGAATACCCCACCCCATACCAAGCAAGCCTTCCTTTCAGAAAGAGACCCTGGGCCCCAGTAGCCTTCGACCCTTTTGCAGAGACCCTACGCCTAAGACCCTGGTTACTAATTTCTTTTGCCGACTGTACATACGATAAGTGATTGAAACAATGCTATCCCTTTCTCTAATTTGCTGATTGAACAGTAAACCGTTTCACACTTATAACCCTACTTACCCTTATGTTGCTAAGTAAGTGTTTCAAAAGACCTCGCTGTATATAGCACTGGTAGATGTAGGGGTAATTCCACTCTTTGTAAAACGGCCATTTATTGGAAGACTATCTTTTCCCAGTGGCTTTGTTCGTGTGTAAGTATAAATATTTCTTATACTAGCGACCAGCCCCAGCTTCGCACGGGTACTGATATTGAATATATTATGCATGTGTTATGCATATAAACCTTCCTCTTCTATCACTCTATCTATTAAAAAAATCGCATCAAAATCCGTTGTGTGCTTTTAAAGATCATCATCTAAGCATACATAGGGACACCGGTTAGCTACTTTGTTTTATGCTATGTAATGATTTCAAAGATATTTCTGCACGGAAAAAGATATAGTTGATTAAATTTATTCTAACTTTACTTGAAGCATGGCGCATAAACTTTTTAAATAGAATTACTTGTACATAATAGGATACATCATCATCATTACAGCTGAAGGACGTCCACTTTGGACATAGGCCTCCCCCATCCTAGCCACAACGAGCGGTCCTGTGCGACTCGCATCTACCACATACCTGCGACTCTCACCAGGTCATCGGTCCACCTTGTGGGAGACTATCCAACTCTTCTCTTCTTTCAACTCTAGAACCTTGCGGCCCCATCGACCATTCTTTCTACGAGCAATGTGCCTTGCCCACTACCACTTTAGTAAGGTGATTCTTCAGGCTATGTCGGTTACATTGGTTTTCTTGCGGATATCCTCATTCAGCCCTTCGGCTGAAATGATGATGATGATGAATATGATATATGTATATTCTTAAGAACTAATAGTGATGAAAATATTCTACCGAACCTTGTTATTTTATTAAATTATTATCATCTGATTTATCACAAACCATAATAATATTATAACGGCGAAAGTTTGTGTGTGTGTTTGTTAGTCTTTGGGAGTATGCGGAACAGAGAGTAAAGTCCCACATACCTCCATTGAAAAGGGAGGATCCTCCGACCAGACAGGTGTTATCGTCTGTTGGGCTATTGCCGAATAGTTGATTTCGGGCCGTCATATATTATGTCCAAATCGCGTGGAGATCTTTCATTGCGCGATGCAGGATTCTTGTAGTTCTTGTGTGATGCCCTAGATGGCGCTACAAGTCCTTCACGCGGGAACAGCTGAACATATTTAGATAAAATTTGGCACATGGGTACACCATGTCCTAAAATAGCACATAACATACTATTATCTCAGACGTATATTTAATATCCTATTTTATTACGCGGGCAAAGCCATTGGCAACTTCTATTTATTCATATTAGCTTCTTCTAAATGGTGAGGCCATTTAATCAATGTAAAAGCCAGAAAGCCTTCTACGAAATGATTCTAACAATATCTACAATTCAGCCTGTAAGTACCTTATACCGGAGCAAAAACACAAATAGATCAATAATACAGAATCAACATGAAAACAGCGAGTAACGTCTATCAATGAAACTAATATGGAAGTCTTGTTTAAACTTGAGCACAATCTATCGAACAGGCTGTGTTTATCAAAGCGAATGGTTGTATAAATACGAAACTACGGTTCGGGAGCAGATAGTAAATGGAGTTCGCTGGGGTAATAACGAATAAATTAAATATCGCACATATTTAGTTATATTTTTAATGCTAGCCATATTACGTGCCACACATTATGTTCCGCTCGACCGCACAATATGACAAACATTAAAAAGTCTAGCCAAATAAGTGGAATTATTTTATATATATAATAGGACTCCACTCCACGTATTTGGCTAGATTTTTTTTAATATATTATATAATTTTTATATCGTTTCACAATGGTTTGAACTGGGTTATTTGCGTGTATCGCAAGTGTCATCCACATTTCTATAGTTATGTCACAGGAGGTGTGCGTGAGCTATCAACCGATCAGAAATCAAAATTTGAGATTGTTTTAAAGCATATGCAAACGAAGACACATGGGTGGGTTGTCAGTAAATGTCAGACATTCCATCTCGTTCTCTAAATGGAATGAGGTGGAGAAGATATTTGATAAATTACCACCCTCAAAAAAAATTCAAGCTGCGAATTTCTTAATGTCTGCGTAACATGTGTGAACCGTTAAGTCGATTGAGAGGCGAACCAAAAACCAATTGACTATAGAATAAAAAATAAAATGTAAAAATGTTCCTTACGATGATTGATGTAAGTGTATGTTTCGCAAAACATAAAAATGTTTCTTACGTTAGTTAATTCATACTTCTGGTATCGATATGTACTTAGCAGCACTTAGATGGTGTTTAAAATTGTCACAGATCAATGTGGACCCTGTCCCAGCAAAAATTAACCTAGCACTCCACTTCCTTCCTACTCTGTGTCCTTACAGTAATGTATAACAAACCATTCAACCATGTTCGGGATTCAGTTTTGTACTGAAACTAGTTCACTGATTAGTCAATAGATCTTTATTATAGTTAGATATATTGCGAAGTGATCTGTGGGAATTGTTTTTATTTACTTTACAACAGATAGGATTGTAGTTTTGGGTTTCTAGAAGTGAACCGATGACCTGGTCAGGGTCGCTAGAATGAAAAAGACTGGATGTTGTGGCGACACGTTCAGCAATGGCTTTCGGCTGAAAAGATGATGATGTTGACGAACCTATTTACTCTAAACTCTTTAGGAAACACTGACTCCGGCGGGGAATTTCTCTTCTTCTCTTCCTTACTCATTATTATATCAGCCGAAAGACGAAGAGTCCCACAAAGTGGACCTGGTGAGTCATGGGAATGCGTTGGATGCGAGATGCACAGGACTGTTCGTTGTGGCGACACTTGGACTCCTCCAAGTATCGGCACAACGAAAGCCCTATGCACAACAATCGACGTCTTTCGGCTAGAATAGATGATGATGATGAAATATTTTAATACCAAATGCTCCTTTAGAATGAAAGTGACCTTACAAAAAAAATTGTTTTGTATCCATACTGAAGAAAACAATAATAAAGTAGGAATGCTGCCAGTCTTCTGGGTACCTTCCGGATGACAGCGATGTGGAGGAGTACTTCCGACGCCTGAGTGTCTGTCTGTGTTTTTTTTTATTTTACGTCCCTATATTGTTAGGTTTTAGTATAAATAGTTTAGCTAATATTTAAGGATATGTATATTGTAAAAGTCTAGATTAAACAGTGGAGGCTGAGCAATAACGGTCAAAACTTACATGTTGTACGTCGCAGGTTCAAACCCAGCTTAGCCCATTTCTTAGCGTAATTTATTTTATTACCACTGCTTTCAAAACGGTGAAGAAAAACATCGTGAGGAAACCGGCATATCCTAAAACCAAAACTTGGAAGACGCACTGGGCCTGCGTGGTAAATTATGGCTTATTCCCTTACGTAAAGGGGAGTCTGAGTCCCAGCAGTGGGAACATTATAAGGCTGATGCGATGCTGTGCTATGCTATAACCTCTTGTTTGGCCTGTGGATGGCGAGCAATGGGTAGCTCGCCGTCCAATCGTCCGGACCAAGCCCAGTCGTCAACGGCGCGCACTGTTCTCGCGCGCCTCAAGGAGTTGTCAGCAAACCGTAGGGACCCTGCAGAAGGGTCGAAGCCAACTGGGGCCATGGGTTCGCGTCTGAAAGGAAGGCTCTGGCCCTGGTGTATATGGCAACGTTGGAATGGGTTAGGTTGTTTAGTCAGTTAGAGTCTGACACTTGTTTCCCGCTCCGCCCAAGGGCGGGACTCGTCATTGGATGATTTTTACCTGCCTAAAAAAAAAAAAACCTCTTGTTTGGCCATGCAAGGGTTTTACTTCCTTAGTGCAGAAAAATATTGAAAAAAAGCCTTTAAAACAAATACAAAGTGATATTTTTATACCATTTAAGTAAAGTGAGCTAGTTAGGGATGCGCTTGACATTTCGAAGCTATTAAATAATATATTGTTGCCGCGCTGATCGTGATAGGTCCCATTACATGTCACGACAGCCGTACCGTCGACCACATCGATTTCTTACTTTGTTAAACCGCACTAGTATCTCTGTATCTATTGTTTTAAGAATTAAATGAGATGGGTTCGTTATTGACCTAGTGGTTGGGTGTTAAAAATTGGTGAAGAGCGAGTCAGGCTTGCACTTGGTTCCGTACTGTTATAGCCTGTAAAATATATGACGTCATTTTTTTTATGGTAGTTAAAAATCATCCTATGACATTGACATGAGAAACAGTGTCAGACTCTTATTGACTAAACAACCTATTCCGTTCTTTGCTTGCCCTCCCATGGCTGTGTTACGCTTTCGCATCAACCTTTCGTCCCAGGAGGCTTCGTTGCTTGTTCTCACTGCTATGATTTAGGCCTCTTCCTTAGGACAGGGAATGGTCCGTAATACACCACACGGGCCTAATGCCTAACCTACCCGGTTTTATATATGTCACATATCTGAATTTTTGGTTCTAGGACATGCCGTTTTTTTCAAGATCTTTTTTTCCCTAGTTTGAAAGCACAAAAAAAATTAGTTATTTTACGATTAACTAAATATTTTGTTATCTTAGAAACTTTTTTTTACAAAATTGTACTCTAATGATGTACAAACTGTCAACAGCCTGTATATAGTAAATCTGTACACAGTAACAGTAATTTAAATAAATATTAATAAACTTTACTGTAATAAAGTGCATTAGCACACGTAAAATTAGAGATATCCTAAGTAAGGACTATTTTGGTGACGAAAGGCAATAAGTTCAATTTTGATGTCAAACTGCTTGGCACAATGCTGACACAATCTCCTAGCTCTGTATTTTTTTTTTATTTTAGATTATTATGTTTCTTTTCTTGTTTGTTTTTTTTTTCCGTTTATGTACTTAACAGATAATAGTTGAGATTTGCTGATTGCTAACATATATGTGGAAGCTTTTAATTAGCAATTGTCCGCTAGCATAAAATAAAGTATTCATTTTTGTTATAAGTTAAGCTTTCTGTAAAATAAAGTAAATAAATAAATAAATAAATATTACTACCCTGAAAAAAATCAAACAATAAGGTTTTTATAAATTCCGTTACTAACTGTACTTGAAACTATTCTTAAGTGTAGCGAAAACCGATGATATCGACTTAACCTAATCGAATTTGTTGAAATATTTCTCGTGACCTTTATAAAGCATAATTACTTTAATTGGTTGACATGATAGTATTGTTAATCAAGATAGTTGTCGATAAAGTTGAGTTACACTTGAATTGAAAACTCATTAGTTATGGAATTTCAAGTAATTCGATGAAATTAAGAGCTATCTGTCTGTGTCAATTGTGGCCTTTTGCGGTCCAATATCTTGAACTTTTATTCTATATTTAAAGTCTTTTAATTCATTCTTAATATTGTGACAGCCCATATTAAGTTCTCTTGGGGCCAAAGGTTGATGCGAAAGCGTAACACCAGAGCTCTGTGAGACTATGGCAAGGAAGGAACGGGGTAGGTGGTTTAGTCAGTTAAAGTCTGATACTGTTTCCCGCGCGACCAAGAGCGGGATTCGTCATTGAATGATTTTTACCTCCACCCCGTTCCTTCTTTGCCTTTCGCACTGCGGCCAAGCCTTAATTTCAGAAAGAGGTCCTGGGCCCCAGTAGGCTTCGACTCTTTTGCAGAGTCCCTACGGAGCTTACTATCCTATATATGTAGTATGAATCACCTGTTAGCGGTGTAAAGCCATATATGACGTCACATAAGAACTAATCCTGCATCGCGCAATCAAAGTTTTCCGTGCGATTTGAACTTATAAAACAGTCCGAAATCAAATATCGGGCAGCCCGCTACACAACAACACCCGTCTGGTCGCAGAATCCTCCCTTTTCAACGTAGGTATGTAGAACTCATAGATGGCGCTGCCATGACGTAGTGAACTTCGTCTCTGCGTTTATTTATTCCTTAAATTTTAAACTTATATCTAAATAGCGACCCGTCCCAGCTTCGCACGGGTAGGTACAATGTTGATATTAAATATATTTTATTATAGTTATTTAAAACCTTCCTCTTGAATCACTCTATCCATTAAAAAACCCGCATTAAAATTCGTTGCGTAGTTTTTAAGATCTAAGCATACATAGGGACAGCGGGAAGCGACTTTGTTTTATACTATGTAATGATGCGCTAAAAATTACAACACAATATGTCTAAGTGCATAATTTACGCGTAACAGTGTTTTCAAACAAAAAACAATTTTACTCTTTGACAATTTGTATGGCCGAACGTTAGCGGGAGAAAATAAGAAGGTAACTTTTTTAAACAAAATTACAAATCCTTCCTTTTACAATATTAATTAGGCACAGATAAAACATTTGAAACATACATAAAAACTCGATTAGTAGTAGAACAAAAGCAACCTACAAACCAAGAACTGGAGTTGAAAAACTCATTGCTAAGCCGCACTAACTCATAAAACGATAAACGAAAAAAAGAACCGCACTTTTCTAAAGCTTCGGTATACAAGTCAGCGTAAACACAACATTAGAAGCTAAGCTTTCTATTTTAGCATGCAATGGACGTCGAACAAATAATCGTAACCTAGTGGTGTAAACATCGCTTAGTTTTATGTCAGTGATCGTAAAAGTGTTTTATTTGTGGACTTGCGGTCCGTCGTGTGTGTATATGGCCTTATTAGGAGGGGCTTTACACTTGTTCTTTATCCGGTTTTAGTTTGGCCGGTAACGTTTTGACAGTATTTATTTTTTTATGGGTAAGAACACAACGGCATAATCACAAAAGTTTTTATACTTATTTTTATTGTACTGTAGTTATACGCAAATATTCTGGCTAGTTTAAGGCCGCCACGGGCAGTTCTGGCTTTACAGAAGACAACCTTATAAGCTATGAGCTTAAATATATTTCCAAAAATCTCGCATGAATGCAAATCTACCATTCAAAAATACCTCATCACTTTAAATTATAACGACACTGAATCCTTACTTATAATTTCAAAATAAAGATTTGTGACTCAAGAGCAGTCAAAGCACGCTCCATGCATAACCAAGCACACATAACAAAACTCGCATACATACAGATGCGCAACAAAACACTCACACATCACACACACAACACACACAAGCACAAACACACCATGACACTTCCACAACATCTACACGCACTAACACACAATACAGATACATATTTTTAGTTTATATACTTCCACCTATGTATTTGTAACGAATTCACTCGCCGCGGGAGGAAGACCTGGAGTCCTGAAATACAGGGCTGCCCCTAGTTTAGGCTCCAGTCCACTCCATTTATTTTACCAATTGTAATTTGTACATTAATGTGGAAAATAAAAGAATTTTTACTTTTTTACTTTTACTTTTACTATGAGAATCCTGCGAGAGGTTACTTAAATAAAATCTACAAATATGCAAATTTGTGAATTGTGGCTTCTACAATATGTCACATTGTACAAGTTATTTAATATTATAAAAATAAAATAATTGTTTACAGAAATACAAACATTAATAAAAGAAACTTGTAGCTGATTATTATAGGTTTTTTTAAACTCAGGGGGGTGAATAGAAACCAAATTTATATTAGGATTTATTACTTTGATTTCATATTTTTATTATTAACTAGCTTTTACCCGCGGCTTCGCCCGCGTACATAAAATATAGCCTATGTCACTCAGGAGTAAAGCAGCTTTCTATTGTTGCTAAATTTTTTCCAATCGGACCAGTAGTTCCAGAGATTACCTCCTACAAACAAAAAAAACAAAAAATAAAAAAACAAACTTTCCCTTTTTATTATATTAGTGTAGAAGTGTAGATAAAGCAGTGTGTTTTTAAATTTATAAAAATATTTAAAGCAAACAATTTTTAAATAACGTGAAAAAACAACAAAAATTTGTTTATACTCACCCCCGATTTGTTTCTATTCACCCCGTTTTACGGTATTTCCGTCTCGTTTTTTAAACCAAATTGTCTGACACTAGAAATTAATCTTGTCTCGTGGGTGCGTTCAAACATTCAAAATCACATTATACATATATACTAGCGACCCGCCCCAGCTTCGCACAGGTACTTATATTGAATATATTATGCTTGTATTATACGCATAAACCTTCCTCTTCAATCACTCTATCTATTAAAAAAAAGCGCAACAAAATCCGTTGCGTTCTTTTAAAAATTGAAGCATACATAGGGACAGGCAACTTTGTTTTATACTATGTAATGATAAGACTCCCAGACCTAGAATAACTAACATTAGGCCATATAAACATCTATTCCTTAATTGAATGCAAAAAGATAAGAAAGAAAAAAAAAAACAAACAAATAAAAAAAAAAAAAACAAGTAAACTGTAATTAACTTAGCATAGAATCAGCCTTATAATGTTCCCACAGCTGAGACTTAGGAGGCCTCCTCTCTACGAGAGGGATTGGGCAGTAATCCATCAGTGTCGGTTGGTAGATGTCACAAATATTTAAGAATTTTGGCTCTAGGACATGCCGGTTTCCTCACTTTATGTGCCATCACCGTTTTGAGAGCAGAGGTGACGAAATAAATTACACAAATTAACGTTCCACTGAATAATATTTTGAATAAAAGCACCATCAAAATGAAAAACAAAGAAAGTCCATATTCAATTAAACCCAGCTTCGGTACCAATACAAAAACAAAAGAAACGAAACACAACAATACAAAGAAACCACCACATCCATATCCAGTTTCAATTCACATCCGGAAACAAAACCGTACAGAACCCGGATGCAATTGTGTCCGCTCCATAGAACCGGGTAAAACCGGGTACATCTTAATCGCATAGTGCTTTCATGTCTCTTGATAATAACCGGGCGATGTTCCGTCTAGTGGCAATTAGCCCCGGCCATGCTGACTCGGCTAAATCGAGTCTAGACTGGAATCGCAATCTAGATTTTTATAGATTAAGATTCATTGGACACGGAATAGGTTTGTACAGAAGGCTTAGTGTTTCGAATGTAAGCGCACATACACTGACAGGCGTGATGGTCTTGTGGTCATTTCGTGACTAACCACCACAATGGGTAGCTCTCCATGCGGTTGTTTGGTAACAATCCGGATCAAGCCCAAGTCGTCGACGGCGCGACGGCGACGCGCGATTTCAACATTCGTCATGTGGATCTTTATAATCTTTTCTGCATCCCTTTAAACTATTGTCATTAACATTGATACACAGCATTACAGTTATTTGCCTTTTTTTTGAAGTTTTTATTAATCCTGTTACACGACTTTCATGGGAAGTACACCAGAGAGATCTTTTGAGGAGTTCTTTAACAGGACGATGTGGTATGTTCTGAGAATCGCGTAAGGTCAATTTAATATAATTCTTTCTACACTGGAACTCGATGGTTTCGTTGTATAAAAGGGACAGTGCTATTTGACCTGCATAGCCACATCTATTTCTCACACTCTATAAAAATGATGGAGTGATCCAGCACAGTATGGCCTCACACTTCATACAAATCTACGTATACATATGTATGCGTGCATTAGTTTCCATTGGTTAGGAGTAAGCCTTCTGTCTCTATCTACTCTGTGGTGATGGCTGATTCTGGGCATTTGTTAGTCTTGAATTAAAGATCTTTTTAAAAACTGAATTGATAAGAGACGAGGTTTTAAAAAAATGGATTTCGTTCCATATCTTCCTATTTTTAAGTTACTTCGTTAACTATTTGCGAAATGCGCGACTTTATATTTTATTTGAAAATGATTCTGGTTTATCTTAATTAAATAAAAATGTCTTTTCGTTGGTAAGAGCATCCTTTGAGGATGACTGCGGTGCAGTGCTGCGATTCTTTGAAACCAAGAGGGTATCTCATTTACCTGGCCTAGTTTTGCTTTACAATTTGATATTTTTATTTGCATATTAGTTTTTCCTGATCACATGTATCAAATGCACTCATTTGCGCCCAGTGGCTTACGACACAAAATAAGTAGCTGTATGAAAGCTGGGCCAGATGAATGAGACCATTTCTTGGTTTAAAAAAATCACCACTTGCTTGGTCAATATTTTTTTGGATAATATTTATTTTTATAATTTTGCAGGTAACAGTCCAAGTGTTCCGCATGACGCAGGTCATCACCGGATATGGTAAGTTCGGAGTTCGGAGGTACGAGCATTGGATTCGTGTGATTTTTTTCTGTCTTATATTATCATTTGCATATGTATAAAAAATATTACGTACATTTATTTATATTTTAAGCAAATGGCATTTAATAAAATTTTAGTTTTCAACCAAATGAGTTTTGTCCGCGGTTCCATACAACTTACACCACAGTGCTGTATCAAGCTATACCTTGTATAAAACAAACTTAAACACATAATTCACCAAGCTGGCTTCCTTGGAAACACACATACATGTTCCGCAGTCTTTATGAAGGGTAAAATGAAAACATAAGTTTCCACTCTTGCTGAAGAATTTTGGTAATAAAATGGCGCCAAAGTTGTATAATTATTGTCACACATTTGCTTGATGAGGGAATGGATGGATTGTGTTAAAGATGATGAAGTATGCTAGCATAGAATCAGCCTTATAATGTTCCTACTGCTTGGAATCAGGCCTTTTCTCTAGGAAAAGGAATGGGTCGTAATCAACCACGCTGGCCCAGTGCGGTTTGGTAGATGTCACATGTCTTCGAGATCTTGGTTCTAGAACAAGCTGGTTTCTTCAAGATGTTTTCTTTCACCGTTGGGAGTGCAGTGATGATGAAATAAATTACACAATGTAATGCGCCTGCCTGGGTTTAAACCCTAGACTTACAACTCATAAGTAGGGGCCATTACCACTCGGCCACCACTGCTCTTATCAATTAAATATACGATATATAATAAACGTAAATAAATAAATAATTAATAAGACCAAAACGTCCAATAAATAACCCTTCTTACTCAGTACGGTGACCATATAATAAGGATTTAATGTACAAAATATTTTTGCTAAAAATATGACGGTAGTCGCGCCGGGGCATCGAAATATTAGGTTTGGGGCCAAATGGGCAATTTCCGAAATGTCCCACGTTTCGCGAATTGAATAACGGTGACACTAACGTAGTTAGTCGGACGGATCCGGACGGTTTCGGACGGTTGTGTACAGTCCGGTTTTTTCTCATTTACGGCGCAAATGTCTGAGTTCTGAATAAGTAATTAGGTATGTTTCTTTAATATTAGTCTTAAGGTGGCCCTTCCTCACTCGCCTATTGACAACGTCGCGCATGGTTTAAAAGCTTGTTGCTTCATTTAACGCAATCCAAAGTGATGTTTGTTGCAATAGTAATGCGAAAAAGGAAGATAACACCTGAAAATTTTGTTGGCATTCGGTAATTCTACGATTTATTCGAACGTTTCACACAACGTGTTCCAGGAAATACGCGTTTTTATTAAACACTTAAAGATTTTTGGAAAAAAAATATATCATTTAGAATCTCGATTAAATGCTTCTGTAGAAGTACTTTTGTATATTTTTTATATAGGAGTACATTATGGGGACTCAAAGTTCACATAAAATAGCAGATTTTCAGAGTAGTTACATTACTGGTTAACTCTTTACGAAAAGTCAAATTTCAAAGATTTATAAAATCCATGCAAAGCAGGTCGTTAGTACAATTTAAACGCATACTATACACTAGGATACCATACACTAGGATACTATACGGCAGGATACTATACAGCGTGGAAACCACCGCATTTCGACACAGCTCGTAAAATGGCCTCATTATAATAACGGACTTGAATTTCAGCTGTAACCTATTATTGCTACGAATTATTGTGGCGTTTCGCGAATTTGCCGCTTGGTATAATGTTGCAAGTGAAAAATACGTTATTTGAATCCATTATAGGTGTACTTATGTAAATGAACGAATTGCACGTTTTAAACATTCGAGTACTGTTAGAGACATAATAGAAAGACAATGGGTGTGCGAAAGCCGGCGTTCATTTGGGTCTGAAGAGTTTAATCTTTCGAATACCGTAATTCTGTGATTAATATTATTAATAACCTTGTCCGTGCGTCACTGCGGGGTGCCAACGGAAAACCAGCGCTGGGTGTCTGACGCCCAGCAAATGCTGAGCTGGTCACCTTTTCGGAGCGGGCACGCTCAGCGTATTCTGTACTTCTATTTTTTTATTATACTTTACGTTTGTAATCGTTGTGCTGTATCTGTCTCGAATAAAATTGATTTTATTTTATTCTAATTAGAGACATGATAGAAAGACAGGTGTGCCAACGTGGTCGCTTGGGGCTAAAGTTTTTTTTTTAGGTCAGCTCAACGTGACTGTCATAGACAGCTTCTAAAGAAACACGAAACTGTAAAATCCTCTTCTCTACTAAATTTAAAATATTTACAATTTCTTGCAATATTTTGCGTTTGAAATTTTTTCGGTGACATATTTTTCTAAATACAGTTATGTTGAACACTAATGAATTACTCGTTTGGATGTGATTTATTGTAAACAAAACCATTTTATACATAAAATATTATATCGAGGAGATCTAAGGCTTATTACAATCATACGGATTCAGCAATTTTCCAGTGTTATTGGCTTTTCTACCAGTGGCTTCACTCGCATAAAAGTAGGAAATAAAAATCTATGTAACTCATTGATAAAATAGCTTCCTCTTAGTGAAAGAACATTTAACTAAATGATAAATGATCTTTATTTTGCAAGTAGGTTTAAAAAAACACTTTTACACGTATTTTTTTTTCGATGCTAAATGAGTCCGGTGTTTCCTAGCTAACTTACCCTAAGAGGAAACACTGAAACAAACTCAGGGGTGAAAGCCTCTTTTAAAGTCCATACACTAAATAAATATTGGTCAAATCATATAAGGACCATGTAGATTCGTCAGAGATGGTCTCTTGAAGAAAGAACAATGTTGAGTAGACCTGTTCTGTCAGTGCAAGCATTTGTCAGTATTCGCAAAGCTCAACTCAGGACTACTAAGGAGCTCAACGACCTATTGGTGTTCGCTCGGGGCTCAAGAGTTTAAAATCGGTTCGTCTTAGAGTCACTATTAACAAAAATACAAATTATTAATCTTTATAATACTGATAAAATATTACGTGCAAGTTAATTGAACTATCAAACGATACTAAAAAACGATTTGAAATTCATTCCTAAGTAAAATAGATAAAACTGTAAATCTGAAAACAAGTAAATTTTATCTGTATTACTCAGTATATATGACAGTGATAACGGAACCTACTTACAAATTGTAGGTCGAGGGATCAATCCCAGCCAAGCACATTACTTTGTGTAATTTATTTCATCACCACTGCTTTCAAAACGGTGAAGGAAAACATCGTAAGGAAACCGGCATGTCCTGCAGAGAAAAATGCAAAGACATGTAACACCCACCAATCCGCACTGGGCCCGCGTTGTGGATTATGGCCTATTCCCCCTCCTAGAAAGAAGGCCTGTGTCCCAGCAGTGGGAACATTAAAAGGCTGATGATGAACTTGTAATAGGGTCCATTTAGTATTTTAATTAGGTATTGGATTATTAAACAAACAGGTAACCGATGCCTCGCCATGCCGCCTCCGCCGGGACCCGGAAAACGAGGTAGGCCTAAGAGGCGTTGGATCGACGTCGTAAGGGACGACATGCGTGCTAATGGGCTTGAGGCAAGGGACGCAAAAGACCGAGCGAAGTGGAGGCGTCTAGGAAGGAAAGCGGACCCCGGGCACCGAGGCGAAAGCCAAGGTAGCAACCGGGACGGGCGCTAGGTTGATGATGATGATGATGATTGGATTATTAAACATTTGAACATTTTTCTTTAATTGTGTTTGTAATTATGGTACTCGAATGGTTAAAAAGGCTGATGATGATCATTCATGAACTCTTTTGTATTGCAGTACTTATTTTGATTACGTAAAAAAACCGCTGCTCTGTATATACAATATACAACTCGACCAAATTTAGGGAAAGTAATATTTCTCGCTATTTCCGGGTAAAACCTAAAGGGAAGACAACTACCCCTCGTCAAATATTTTGCTATTTCATATAAATCTTTTGTGCGAGAGAAAACAGAAAAAATGACGTTGAAAATGAGTCTTTTGGAAATTTAATAACTAAACTAGCTGTCATCGCTTCGCATACCAACATACCAACTAATTATCAGTAGCCACTAAGTCGACTCTTCACACATCATCAATCATCTACAGCCTTATGAATCTCCCCACTGCTGGGATACAGGCCTCCTCTCCAGGAGAGGGAATGGACCATAATCCACTACGCGGGCCGAGTGCGAATTGGTGGATGTCACATGTCTTCGAAGTCTTGGTTCTAGGACATGCTGGTTTCCTCACGATGTTTTCCTTCACCGTTTTGAGAGCAGTGGTGATGAAATAAATCACATAAAGTAATGCGGTAGACTGGGTTTGAACCCGCGACCTACAACTCGTAAATCGGGGTCTTTACCACTCGGCCACCACTGCTCTCTGACTCTTCACACATCACATTGACATACATATTATTACAGATAATCTATATATACAAAAGGAGAAACTGACTGACTGACATATCAACTTTCAGCCAAAACTACTGGGACTAGAAGCTGGAAATTTTGCACAAGTTTTCTTTTTATGACATAGGGGAACACTAAGAAAGGGTTTTTTCAAAATTCAGCTTCTAAAGGGATGTAATGGGTGTCTCAAGTTTGTATGGAGAACCCTACTTTCACGCCGGCGAAGCCGCTGGAAGAAGGCTAGTTATAAATAATCGAACCATAAGTAAGTACATAACGTGCGGAGATATAATAATTTCTCTAGGTGGCTTATTGTTTTTGCAGCCAGTACTTCAAGTTTGACATTAACGCTGAACTGGACCTAATTTGGCGCGAACGCGATTTTTTTTTTGACGTATGTACCTAACTAGTGCTTGTATTCTCTTTTCTATAATCGGACAACCTGACGCACGGCGAGTATCCAACCTTACGGTTTCCTTTACGGTTCGGACTAAACGTTTCGCTTCATCTTTCACTCGCACATCGAAGGACTGGAACAAATTGCCTGCTGCGGTCTTCCCATTCGATTATAATTTGGGTGTAAATAGGCTTTTAATAAACTAATGCGTCTCACCATCAACGATTGAATCACTGCTTACTGTCAGCATTAGTTTATAGTAAATTTAAAAAATACTTTGTATTGTGATAATTATATACATTTTATTTCTTTCTTTCTGTCTGCTGTCGACATTGGCAACTCTTTTGTATCGGTTTGGTTGGCAACTTTCCTATTCAAGGCGAGTATCTACGTGGGACAAACATTACAAACCCTATAAAAGTTTTAGAATGCTCTGTCGCATTTTGTGAGGTATGACTGAATGGACGAATTTCGGCATTATCGCGGAAGGACGAAAGTCCCCACTTTACGGCCTTGAAGCCGTTTACGATCGTGTCTATCGATAAAAAAGTCCCAACGTTGTGTACCATCCCTATTCTCCCTTTTAATCAATAGCGATTTTCGTGTAATAGTTTTTTTTCAGCTACTTTTTTGAATATACTTACGTAAAAGTTTTGTGATTCGTTTTCGATTGGCGGTAGTTTACGGTTTTCGTGTTAAGAAGTTTTGAAGTTTGTAATGGAATAGTGTTGGGCTGAAGATTTTTATCGTAGATTCGTTCATTAACCTGTTTTCTAATAGTATATATGCGGAAGGTGGGTTATTATAGTTGTTAGTCCTAAATACCGGATAATATTGAATCAATACTTTTTAATTTTTGAGAGTGATCCTTCACTTGTTGCTATCTGTTTAGTTTAGGTTAGATCTAATTTGTAAAGATTTGTGTTCGAATTTTTATCCCACATGCATTGTTATAGCTTGTTACTCTTTTAAAATATATGATTTTTAAATATTTTCGGATGGCAGCGATGTGAAGAAGTACTTTGACGCCTAAGTGTGTTTTGTGTTTTTGTATTACATGTAGATACATAGTTAAGTTTAGTATAAAAGTATTTATAGTTTATTTTAATTTTAACTTTTTTTTTTTTTTTAATGACTTTATTTGGCAACAAAACAATATATATAATATATTAGATACACAGATTTTATATCATACTAAAAATAACCTAAATAAACTAAAAATACAAAAATATTTACAAATGATTTATTGGGCATCAAAAAATTCATCCACATCGATATCAATGGGAAAAGTGCCCAGAACGCTGGCAGCATTGCCACGCTGGATGGCAATGCTGATTCGCTGACAAAAGTAAAGCCCAGCCCTCTGGTCACGCGAAGAGTCGACCAGCTGTTTGCTGATGTCGCATACAACTCGATGAGCGCTCGGACCCCATGGCCCTAGTGTTTCAACCCCAAACGGCTCAAACATATAACTCCCAATATTTTAACTTAATATTATGTCTGATTATATAAAAATAATTCATATGTAATTAAAAATATAAGTGAAAGTAGGTAGCATTTTCCCTCTTTCCACATAAATTTTGGATCCCCATTTTATATAGAAATATTTTAATTTTGACATATCAACGCACAACCGAAACTACTGGAACTAGAAGCGTGAAATTTTGTTCAGGCTTACTTTTATGATCTGTATGGGTCAGAATGTTGGGCTCTGAAAAAGACGGATGAAAAGCGATTGCATGTAGAAGAGATGAGAATGTTGAGATGGATGTGTGGTGTGACGAGAATGGATAAAGTGAGAAATGAGTATATTAGAGGAAGTTTGAAAGTGGCGCCAGTGACTGAAAAGTTGAGAGGGAACCGTTTGTCTTGGTATGGCCATGTAAAAAGGAGGGATGAAACCATGATGAAACGCATGTTACAAAGAAAGCCATGAGTATAAATGTGGATGGATGGAGAGGGAGAGGGAGACCAAAGAAGATATGGATGGATTGTGTGAGAAGTGATATGGAAAACAGAGGAGTTAGTGATAGCGTGACGGGTGACAGGACAGAATGGAAGAAAAAAACATATTGCGCCGACCCCAAATAAAACGGGACAAGGGCAGGAAGATGAGTGCTTACTTTTATGATCTACATCTTATGATGTACTATGCAAGAAGTTTTCTAAATTCACCATCAAAAGGTATAATAAAATAGTAATTTAAAGTTTATGTATAGAAACCTATTTTTACGCGGGCGAAGTCGCTGGCAGTAGCTATCATATTTAGGGTGACTGGTGACCGATACCGAAACACGAGATTGTAGTCATGATAACAAACACCCCCTAAAGGGATAAAAGGGTTCAAAAATCGTGTCTAGAAACTTATTCTTACGCGAGCAAAGCCGCTGCCAGAAGCTAGTATATACAGACATGGACCGTAGATATTGACGACCGAATAAAATGCACTTAAAACGATTTCCGAATCTATTCTTCCAATTCAATATTTAACGATCCAAACTCCTTTACCTTCCCCACAAAGGAGGAAAATCTTCAACCCATCTCCTTTAAATCGTTGTAATAGAATCACTAGCTACTTTGGTACCGATTCAGAGTGGAAAACAGGAGGAACAAGTATTTGCATATTGTCAGCACAATTATAAGAAGCTTACTGCAGCCTTCCGATGGAAACGGAGTTGAAATTTCAACATAGTATCAACCTTTTCGTGGTATCTATACATATAATAAAACAGTAACGAAAGAAAAACTGTACATTGAGAATTTTCTGGAAAAAATGAGTGGGTTTTGTTAGAAAAACGTAACTGATGACAAAAAGTGACTTTTTAGAATTTTTGTCTGTTTGTCTGTGCCTATGGTACGGGTTGGCGCCAAAACTACTGGATAGATTGATTTGAAATTCAACAAAAATGTTCCTTGTGAACCAAGGAAGGCTTTAGGCTACATATTATCACGCCGTAAGTTATGGGAGGTAAGCAATATTGGATTTAAATGGTGCAATGGATGCAAGGGTGTAACTTCTTTTTCCGTGGGCCGATCGACTCAAAACTTTGCACAAATATTACCCTAAATGAGTTATCAAGGACGGCATATTTGTTTTCTCAGTAGTACCCCCAGTGCAAGAGTTAGGGGATGTTAAAGTTTGTACGGGAGAATCTTATTCCTTGGGCTAATTAACTTGAAACTTGGCACGTAAACTTATTTAGGTAAATAATAAAAATTCCTATTATTAGTTTTTCAAAACAACGTAATTTGGGCAAAGAAACATAGTTTAATGAATATTAGTATTATAAAGACAATTTTAAAACAGCGCCATCTATGAGATTACACAAAAATCAAATCAAGTTACATATTAACACTTTTTGGAAATTAATTATTTAAATTTGATCATGTTGGCAAGGTTAGTAGTTAGTTATTCTTAAAATTCATAGATGGTAATGTCAGCTGTAATTTGCATTTTCTTAGTCTTACTGCGCGGTCGAATTTACTCACAAATGGGAATTAGAAATGAAAAAAAATTACTTACTTATTTATTTTTAGGGAAATATTTTAAGTAGTGGTTGGTTTGTTTTACTAAAAAATTTGGATTAATATTTAATATATAATAAAAAAAAAATAATTCATCTCTTTAATGGTGAAACGGCGTTCTCCATGTTTATATGAAATATCTTATTCTTATTCTAATGGTCTAACTGATTTATTTTGCAACGCAACCTAATCTTAAATAACGTTTCAATTTTATTTATATACGTACAACGACATCTACTGACTCAAATTAGTACAAACGAAAACATTAGATTAACAAAATAATATTACTTTTACCTTTCGTCTGCCGTAATTATAGACACAATTAAACGACAACAGTTGTACGGAAATTTGTATCCTCTTGGAACTACATATTATCACGCTATCACTTACGGGAGAGGAGTTGTGAATATTTATTTTTCTTACGCATTCTGTGACAGTGTTTATTCTAACGACGCATATTTAAATGTTGTTTTTGAGTAAGTAATGCTATTATCTGGCTTTACACTTTAAAAACTACGCCATTTATGTAACTTGGGCAGAGAAACATAGTTTGTAGTAGTATAAAGAAAATTTTAAAACAGCGCCATCTATTTGATTTCATAAAAATCAAATCAAATTACATGTCAACAATTTTTGTACATTAATAATTTAAATTTGATCATGTTGGCAAGGTTAGTAGTTAGTTATTCTTAAAATTCATAGATGGTAATGTGGACAGGATATACAAATACAAAAATTAAGTGTACAATGGGCGGTCTTATCGCACAGGGCAATATATAGGGCTGGGTTTAGTTCGTTTTGAAAAATTCAAGTCCAAAAAAACCCTCAAAATCTTGAGCAGAGTTGAGCAAGACTATTAAAATAAAATTTGGTGTTAAGTATTACAAAAAAGTGTTCATTGAAATATCGCCATCATCTGTCTGAAGAATTTCTGCGAGCTTTGAGGCGTGCTACTGGATACGAAGTCGATGTACCTGATGATCGTGTGCTGAACACCTGTCTCAGTTCACTTAAAGATGTGGACATTTCTATCGACGGCAATCCACTGATTGAATATGGATTACCAGCTCCCCAATCATCACCGCATCAAGAGTATGGAAATCGAGAGTATAACGCTGAGACAGAGTTCTCTTCAGAGCAAAAACAAATTTATGACACCGTCCTTGAAAGCGTTGCGCAAAACCAGGGTAAAATGTTTTTCTTGGGTTGCATCTGTTGGAACAGGAAAAACATAGCATACTTGCAGAGGTCAGGAGGCAAGGCAATATTGCTATTGTTGTCGCGTCGTCGGGAATCGCTGCCACACTGCTTCCGGGTGGCAAGGCAAGACAGCACATGCCATGTTCAAATTCCTATCAATTTAGAGAACGCCAAATTGCCTGTTTGTGGTGTGTCACGTAACAGCGATAAGGGACACGTGGATTGCTCTCTGATCGTTTGGGATGAGCGTACGATGGCCAACAGGAAGGCAGAGGACAGAACCCTGCAGGACATCCGCGGGAACGAACATTTGGTGGGTGGTGTCACAGTTTGTTTAGTGGCGATTTCGGGCAAACGCTTCCCGATTGCTACGTTGAAACAATCTTCGTTGTAGTCACGAGTTTGTGCGCTGCGCTTGACCATTAATATGAGAGCTCGGCTCGGCAGCAATGCATAAACTCGTACTGACTAAACAACCCACCGTTCCTTCTAGCCTTAGTTCCAGGGCTTCGGTGTTCCGCTTTAACATCTACCCTTACCCCCAGAAGGCTTCGGCCCTGCTGGGCTTCTACAGTTGCTGATGACTGCTTGAGGCGCAGGGAACAGTGCGCGCCGTCGACGAATTAGGCCCAGTCCCGACGGTTATCGAATGGGTGTACAGAGAGCTACCCAGTGCTCGGCGATCGCAAGCCTGCGCCTACTGTGGCCAGAATTCGGGAAAGGAGACACGGCGGCGGTGGCTGCGCCTTTGCTTTTGCCTGATGCACTCGACCCCCTTTATTAGCCGGTAGCATTACTGCTTCGCAGAAGGAGGCGACCGCCTGCCACTCTTCTTCGCTCCGGATCATGGCCTCTGCCAAAGTCCGCTGTAAGTCAAAGCCCACCGCGAGAGAGATGGACAGGAGGTACTTTCAGAATCTCTCGATAGAGCGTTAGCCAGCTTAGAAGAATTTATTTGCTGTGTGTACGGGGACATCAGTCGTTTACCGCACCAGCAGTATTCTTGGGTGTGTGAGCGGGCCATTTTGACGTCCAAAAATTACCAGGCTGCAGCAATTAACGAATACATTCTCTCGGAAATTGAGGGAAATGCAGTGGTATATACCTCGATAAACACTGTCGTCGAGCAAGATGACGCCACACATTATCCCGTGAAATTTTTGAACTCCCAGCCAGCAAGTGGACTTCCAGCGCAGACCATCAAGCTGAAAGTCGGAGTACCGATTATGCATCTTCGTAACCTATCTCCTCCAAAGTGGTGTAACGAGACCCGTCTTAAAGTCATCTCGCTGCACAGACACACCATTAAAGCAAAAATTCTTACAGGTTGTGGAGTAGGCGAGGCAGTATTTGTACCTCATAACTTCCCGTTCCACTTCAAGCGCATACGCCCCGTGAGTGTTTGCTTCGCGATGACCATCAATAAGTCGCAAGGGCAGACACTGAGTGCAGCGGGTGTCAACTTCAGGACGAGTTGTCTCTTTCGCGGGCAACTGTATGTCTACATTTTGGCTTCTAGCAGCATAACTACTATCGTAGTATGGTGGCGGAGAGGTAAAGGCTCCGACTCAGTGATGGTGAAGTAGTAAAGGCTCTGACTTACAAGTTGTAGGTCGGGCGTTCAAACCCTGCCAGGCGCATCACTTCGTGTAATTTATTTAATGACATGACAAACATCATGAGGAAACTGTGACTGTGAATGTCTTAGAACCAAAAATCGAAGACATATTGTGTCATCTACCAATCCGTATTGGACTCGCGTGGTGGATTATGGCCCATTCCCTCTCCTAGAAAGTAGGTCTGTGTCCCAGCAGCGGGAACTTTATAAGGCTGATGCAATGCTATATTAAAAGTTATTTACTTATAATGCTATACCAACACTGCCATCTTAGGTATTTTTGGTGCTGTAAAGCTTTCACGCAGACAACGTCGCGGGCAGCAGCTAGTTTTGAATAACTATAAACTATACAGAATATACAATTGGTAAATCTATCGGCATTGATTGTAGTGAAAATATTTGCCTAGTCATCTTTATTCATCTTTTTAGTGTTTAATAAGGAAAAAAACGGAACCCTTCTTGTCACTGGGCCATGGGTTTGTGTCTGAAAAGGAAGGCTCTGGCCCTGGTATGTATGGCGATGTAGGAACGGGGAAGGTTGTTTAGTCAGTAAGAGTCTGACACTTGTTTTCCGCTCCGCCCAAGAGCGGGACTCGTCATTGGATGATTTTTACCTACCATAAAAAAAAACCCTTCTTGTCAGTCGGTCTGTCTGTCAAGCCTTTTTATATTGAGAACGCGTAATTTAAACCATAATACTCAAGTCTACGGTCCCTTTAAGCTGTGAAAAAAACAAAATTCTTAACAATTAAAAAAATCATAAGGTACTTTTCGTTGACCTAGAATTCTAAAATTTGGTAGTAAGACGAGATGAAGGGAACGACTAATTGACTGACTGAAAGAATGGAGGGAGGCCTTTGCCCAGCAGTGGGACAGCACAGGCTATCTGTGATAATAATGTGTTTTGAAATTTATTAGCTTAAATGATATTATTTAGGTCAATAAATAACAGACATAACGAACTAAACAGGTACGTTTATCTCCATCAGCAGTCACAGGTAACTTGGTAAGTTGATCAACGAATGATGAATTGGGGCCGTGGTCATCAATAATAACTCGTATTTGGTTCATTAGCGACCGCTGGGGTTGGCGGACGCTGTCGAAAGTCGAAGCGAATATGAATATTTTATTCGCTTACCCAAAAATTGATGGCGAACGAGAATTGAGAATGTTATGTTGTGGTTTTTTGTTGATACAATAGTATTTTGGGCTTTGTTTTGTAAAACTGGTGTTAATTGTCTAGTCATAGAGTAGTACATGATGTATGGGTTGCTCACCATGATTCTTTTTCATTTTTGACTTTTTGATGGTGTTTTTCGAAGTTTGGAGTCACCTTATACAGATTCCAATCACAGGCTACTAATATAAATTTTATAGTACAAAGATTTCTACTATTTTGTACCTATTTTATTTGTTTATGTTACTTTTCTTAACTCCTCTCCCCTCAAGCGAACGCCGGCGTTCGCGGGTACTACAGCGAACGCCGGCGTTCGCGGGTATTAACGGAAAGTTATTTGTCTATAAAAACTTTTTTTTTACGTTCTTGGATAAATATCAAAATACCCTAAAAAAAAAAATCAAATATATTACGTTAATAGTTTCCGTCAATACCCGCGAACGCCGGCGTTCGCTATAGTACCCGCGAGCGCCGGCGCTCGCTTGGGTGTCAAGGGGTCGTTTCTTTATTTCTATAAAAAATACCGTCATGCTTGGCGCAATGCACACAAAAAGAAGAAACTTATAACTCCTCTTTTTGCGTCGGAGTTTAAAATCCAAGTTAACAAGTATCATAATATGACATGAGAACAATTGTAATAAAAACCAACTCTTGAGAAAGGAGATTGTGAATTGGTCTCTTTTTTTAGGTGCAATAAATCATTCAATGACATCCACCGCCCTTGCGGAGCGAGAGATAGTGTCAGTCTTTTATTGACCAAACAGTCACTCCTACTTCTTTCCTGCCTTCGGTTCAGGGTTAACTTTCACTTAAGTCATGGGCCTAGTAGGCTTTATCCCTGCTGAGTCCCTAAAGTTTACTGACATTTCGTTGACGATTTGGTTCCAGTTTAGACGATTACCGGACGAATATGAATTGGTCTTAGTCACTGTTATTTGGATGGCTAAAGAATACAAATTAAGAGGGAACAGGAAACCCACAGTAAATGTGAGTAACTGTACAACAAAGAATTGTACGGTTTTTCCTGGCCTTGAGCTGTGGTTAGGGTTTGTATGAAAGTCGTTAACTCATGATGCATTGTGAGTGTTTTATGTATGAAAGTGAGAATTGTATGACTGTCCATTGATGAGTACGTGTGAATGTCAATGTCAGCTTGTCATGTGAACTTCCCAGACAAATTAACATATAATGTAAAACAAAGAACTCAAAATGTAAAACTTTTACATTGTGTTCTTTTGTCTGGAAATTTTTAGTTTATTAATTAAATTCTCTATGCTCACAAAATTACAGAGGCGGGTTTAGCGATTGGTTTTGTTTTGTTTTGATTTTTATACTAAGACTAGGAATTATGTTTTAATATAATAGAGAGGACAGACTTACTTTTGTTGTTTTTTTTTAAACTTTTGGAACTATTTTAAAAAGCCCATTATCAATACAAATATATGCATATGTCACTCGTTTATAAAGTATTTATACTTTATAAAAGAGTGTCATATACATATATTTTCTACAATCACACGGGAAAAATCGCTAGCAGAAGCTAGTATGCAGTTTTCTTTTTTTATGGATCCTCTTAACAAGTTATAAACTACGACTAATAGGTAATCATTTTAACCACACTGATATTCTTTTTCATAATATCAGTGTGATTAAAATGATTACCTATTTTTAAAACTGCTGAAATTAGCTTAGAAGTCAATTCTATGCAGATATGTGTTATTGTGTAATGTTTGTAGATGTGTGATGTATGTAGATGTCATCATGTTGTAAACAACAAAACAATACCCCACCAAATTGAGCACATATTAATTCCATAGCAACATAACACAAAAAACGATCGCAAACGTTCGCCATGTCGAAATTCGCCACACTATACGCTACCCATTCTCGCCCCGCAACCCGATTAGTGCAGCACATTTAATTCATATGTCTAACGGCTTTGTGACTTAATTGAGTTACAAGCGCCTAATTCCTATTTGCAATTATGTTTTCCAATTAAAATTTTCCACTTTCTTCCCTTGGTAATGGATTTTGTAACAATATTTTGGGGTTATAATTATATAATTTTAAAACGACGAGACCCTATTGTGATGCTTTTAAACGTGAAATTAATTGTTTTTGTGAGATCATTTCATTGTTTTCTACCGTTTTTCGTGGTTAGGTATAATTGTTTTGTCTTTTCGGCTTACCTGTGTGGTAGATTTTTTGTGAAGTATTATTTTTTTGCTTTCGGCTTAGTAAGGATTGTTTTAGCTAGTGATAAATTAAAAAAGTATTTAGTTTTTGGTACACAATCATCATCATTTCAGCCGAGAGACGTTTACTGTTGGACATAGCCTTGCAAGTGTCGCCATAACGACCAGTCTTGTACATCTCACGTCCATCGGATTCCTCGTATCGGTATTTGTATGTGCTTAACAGCAAATGTTTATATAGAGTGACTGTTAATTAGTGGCCGATACTTAAACAAGTGAATATTGAACAAACAACTTTTAGTATAGGACCAAACTTGAAACCGCAAAAATTTTTAGCATTTTCAGTTAGGCGAACATAAATGTACTGATCAGCAGATTTT
This sequence comes from Mythimna loreyi, assembly GCA_029852875.1. Lineage (NCBI taxonomy): Eukaryota > Metazoa > Arthropoda > Insecta > Lepidoptera > Noctuidae > Mythimna > Mythimna loreyi. Next base: position 16,508,437 of record CM056798.1, read on the forward strand.
TTTTCGCGATTTCAGGTTTGGTCCCATAGTAATAATTGTTTGTTATCATGACTACAAATGTGTTTCAGTATCGGTCACTAAATACTAGTCACTCTATTAAATTATATCATTTATTTTATGCTGAACTAAACCTATTTCGCGCAGCCGTGAAACATAAAATTCTAAACTTTTTATTTTATATTAAAGTTTATATTTACTTCTTTCTTCACTGTGTGTATCTGTATGCTAAATAAATGAGTTTTCTTTCTTAAATATCTACACTTACAAACTTTCGCATTTACATATAATATTTACTAACAGCACCAGGGGCATCGACTGCGCGAAAGTAGAAAATTTGTCCCTAGAGAACACACTACGAGTAGGTATATGAAGCTTCTTATGCTTTACCCAATCGTTTTCGATCATACTTAAACAATAAATACGATTTGGCACATTTTTGCTTCTATTGACTGTACAAAAAAAGTTTGACAGAGACTTATCTCAACCACACTATTTCTATTTTCTAATAATTAAATAAAAGTATCCAATTTAAATCCTTTAAATCATCATCATCATCAGCCTTTTTAATGTTCCCACCACTGGGATGTCCCAGAGAGGAGGTGTGTGTAGACCTCCTCTCTCTATGTCTTCGGATTTTTGGTTCTAGGACATGCCAGTTTCCTCACGACGTATTCTGTCACCGTTTTGAGAGCAGTGGTAAAGAAATATTGGTAATAAATACTGGATTGGACCCCACGATTTAGACTAGACGCGACTTGTTACATCCACCAATCCGCGGAGGACCTAATCTCCTCTCCTAGAGAGGAGGAATGGGTCTCAGCAGTAGTTTATAAGGTTGATGCTACTCTATTTTACTCATCAAACTGGACATAGATAGTGCTACCTCAAGTCCTGTCCGTTTTGCAGCCATCAGATTCCCGTGACCCGTGACCAGGTGATCGGATTATTAACTTTGCTTATTCCGATATGTGGTCGCCAATCCAGAACTTTGACTTTACTTGGGTAATTTTTCGAGGTACTTTTACTTACTACTTTTTAGGTTTATAGTTGAAGGGCCTGCAGAGTGAGCTTGGACTTGTAGAGCACTTCGACACGGATAGATTAGGTTAGGCTAGGCAGGGCGAAGCTCCCGCCTTAGCCTTGGTGGTTATTTTCTTAATAACTGTAGTAAAGACAGTATCTTTTCGAAATAGTAATTTACAAGGCAATACAAATTTTGATAGGCGAATAATGCTAACAAAAAAGTTTATTCAATTAGCTCCGAAAAGAGAAAACTAATTATAAATATGTCAAATCAACCGTCATTTATCATATACAATGTACCTAATGTACCAGAAACATTATTAATCCCACATTTCAGTATAAAATTACTTTTAAAGTCCGTTAATAATATAAGCCAGTATTAATTTCACGTCAGCTTCGAAATAGCAAAAACCCTTTTTTAATTATAACCTGAGAGCTACAGGTAATGTTTTAATTATACCAAAACCGTATTTTGTTACAAATCGTAATAATAAAATGTGGGTCTTGCTGGTCTAGTGGTCGCAAACTTTTCTGCTGAGCTTGTAGGGCCAAGGTTCGATACTATTCTTAGGGCTAACGTTGTCGCTCTTACGTGATTATAATGTTAACACCTTTCTTCAGCAATTTTGGATACACAGATATCTTGTGGATATTATCTAGGCTTTTATTTCCATAGAAGCCTAGATAATATCAAAACATAAATTTGTGGAAGAGTTATCCAGTAAAGACCTCTGAAAATCTGCTATTTTACGTGAACTTTGACAATGATGATAAATAAATGATAAATGTTTTTTTTTTGTAAATAGGTTTTTAAAAACTCTTTTACATGTAATTTTTTTTTCGTCTTTTGATACTAGATCAGACCATCTACATCTACTAGATTAGACCATCAAAAGTCGTATATAACCTCCTTGAGAGCCTATTCACTTCATCCTCACACACCTGTATTATGTTTATTTTGAGTTTTTCCAAAAAAAAAACTTTTACCATTTAAACATTCGACCACTACGCCAAACACGGCGTTTGGCGTACTGGGGGCTTAGACAAAGTCACATCTCACTAACGATAACGAAATTCGAAACTCCGAAATGTATGGAACTGACATATGCCTTCGAAAAGTCACGTGGTCATACGTTTTCGATTCGCTAATTGTTATTAGTTGTTTATACGTCAAATTGGACGTTTTAATTCGATAACCATAGCCAAGAAGTTGTTATTTTATCGAACCAACACTTCGACTTATCGATATGTTAGTCAATGTCACTTTGTCTACCATTTTGTGGACGACATCGTTATGGCGAAATCGAACTTAGAAATGGATTCGACACGGAGCGATTGCCACTTGTCTAGGGCCCCTGGTCGTCTTCATACATTAGGTACTAAGTACAAATAAGGAAATGATTCCTTTCAACAAAGATCCGCTTTGGGAGCGTGCCAACAGATTAAAATAATGTGAACTTAGATTTAATTAAAAAACTTATAAGTTACAAAGTTCAACTGAACTAGTGCAGGGCAGATTAGCTTTTGCGCACGATTTTACTTTTTGGAAGGTTTTTTTTCCGTGAACCAGCTGTTGCACTGAATTCTTCTGGAGAATTTTTTAGGATTCAGATATGCTGAATTAAGTTGGGGTTCTTGCGGAGCCTTAGAATTAAAAAAACCCTTAAAAAATAAGTTTAATTTATAATCAATCAACAAGGTATTTTTTTATGGTGGGCAAAAATCATCCAATGACGAATCCCGCTCTTGGGCAGAGCGGGTAACAGTGTCAGACTCTTACTGACTAAACACCCCACCCCGTTCCTTCTTTGCCCTTCGCACTGGGGCCAAGCCTTCCTTTCAGAAAGAGACCCTAGACCCCAGTATGCTTCAACCCTTTTGCAGAGTCCCAACGATCAACAAGATATTTGCATTTAATATATTGTGTAAGACATAAATGAAGTAACCTTAAAACTACATAATTATATACATAAATTTAAAAAGCCCTTATGAACTAAAAGTACCTAATCTAATAAGGTGTCAAAAACTCTTCCGTATAGCTGTCGACTGGTAACGTGCCCAAAAGGCTGGCAACATTGCCCAAGGAAAAAGCCAACCCTTGGGTCACGCGTGTCAACAAGGTTAATCAAGATAGATAAAAATCTTTTAAAATCCTCAAAAATAAAATATAAAATTGCGTCAGAAACAAGATAGTAAGAAAGCAAACATGAAGAGTTATCGTGCAGGTATAAATAGTACGATATTTCAACGAATAATTGAGTTTCAAGTTGAATTCCATTTTCAGACTTTGTCCAACGCACTAAGGATGCCGCAACTTTGTTTTGAGGTCTTAGTTTTCAAATCTTAATGATTTAAAACTTGATTTATAAAAAAAATCCTTATTCCATTTTTTTTTGTAATTATTTTGGTTTGTGATCTCTTTCTGTCACTCAAAGATTTGCTGGGAGAAAACTCAGTGTTGAGTAAGCTCACCTTTGTACACTTTCACAATTTGTTTACTTTTTGTGGAGAGCTCCGAACTCATGGGTAAGTCTTATGTATGGTTTGTGTAATTTATTTCATCACCTCTGTTCTCAAAATGGTAAAGGAAAAAATCGTGAAGAAACCGACTTGTCTTAGAACTGCAATGGGATACATTGTATGCCTCACGAAAGGTATAAATATTTTCATCCAATATTTTTATCACATAGGCAAAGTTACCTCAAACTTTGCCACACAGCCCAGTGACAACCCTATCAGCAAGAGCTCTCCACCGCAGCGCGTCCTAAATAAATAATACGATATTGTAAGGGGACGTTTTAAGAACTGTAGTCTTAGCGGGCGTTTGACAGACTTTCCATACTTCATTCACAAAATAGATATGAACAGAAGGGGTTGCAAATAAAATGAAATTTTATTAGTGATGACTGACAGTTGTTAAGTGCTTGCTTACGGAGACGCGGTGCGTTGGGCGTACGTCGTACATTGCCGTATCAAATTAAATTAAATTAAAAGCATTTATTTCAGGCAATTAAAATCCCATACAGTGATCATAAAAACAAGAAATAAATAAAGAAAATATATAAAGAAAACACATACACTATCGGACACAGCCAGCAACATGCCTGCTACAACAATGTCCGATATAAGGGCAATCCAATCTGCCGGCAATCATCGCCAGAACAGTATTGGAGCTGCCCCACACCCTGCGCACCAAGGACGTGCAACGCATCGCACGCACGCGCGCACGTATCATGCGATAACGCACCGCGTAACGCGCCGCGTCTCCGCACGTTTCTTTCGCATGCGAATGCAATTGTCAAAAAATATGCGAATATTCGCGGATTTGATGCGAATCTAATAATTTGTTCCACTTCTGGAGGAGTTTTCACTCCACCTATGGGAGACTGTGTTTACTGATTAAAATTCAATCAGATTTCTGCAGTTACCGTTTAAGCATCAGTGTTAAACAGTGAGCGAAATGAACACGCACACATTATATTTTTAGTTTTTCGTGAAGTTCTTCTGTTCTTTTTTTAACTTTTATGTTTGCAATCGTTGTGCTCTGTTTTGAATAAAATTTATTCTATTCTATTCTAGGAGACAAGCGTGGAAGTGTAGTCCTACTTTTTTATGTGTATTTTCCTACTGACAAACTATATATAAAATAATATATAATATAAATGAACCTCTATTTCTTCTGGTGACGCTAAGCTTAAAAACGCTGGTCCAATTTTAATAATTCTGTTTTTTTCACCTACAGACAGGTAAGGTTATAGGGTAAGTAGACACGTAAGGTAAGGTAGGTAGGATAATTATGTAAGTAAGTAGCGTATGGTAAAGTAGTGTGGAGGTAGCGTAGAGATGGGTAGAGTAGAATAGAATAGTCAGATGACTGGAGTGAATCCCCTGGGTAAAGCTAATCATTACATAGTATAAAACAAAGTTGCTTATCGCTGTGTATGCTTAGATCTTTAAAAGTACGCAGCGGATTTTGACGCGGTTTTTTTTATAAATAGAGTGATTCAAGAGGAAGCTTTACGTGTATAATACATGCATAATATATCCAATATCAGTACGCACGGGAAGGTGAAGCGGGTCGCTAGTTTTAAAATGAAATGAGATTTATTTTCAAACTTTTTAGTTATAATAGTTTGTTCTTGGTGTTACGCTTTCACATTAACACTTGACCCCAGGAGGCATCGACCCTGCAGGGCCCCTTCAGTTTGCTGACAACTCCTTGAGGCGCGTGGGAACAGTGCGCGCCGTCGACGACTTGGGCTCGGTCTGGACTGTTACCAGCCGACCGGACGGCGAGCTACCAATTGCTCGCCGTCCGGTCGGAGAGATGTTGTGTGCATTACGTGCGTATATTTCACTTGTTGTCCATACCCGACCTTCTGTCACCATCTTCTCTGTGTTCCCTCCCTCAGTACGTGAGTTTGTTTACATTTTTACGATATTGTCAAAGTTAAACTTTTAAGAAGGTGTCGGGAAGGCATCAAGCCACTTTTTGTTTGAGAATTTTTGATGAATACTTTAATTTTATCCCGGCTAAAAAGAAGTAAGCATTTCGGTATCATTTTGCTTACTTTTATGTAAGGATAATTTATTAAAACAGTTTATAAGTTGTCTGAGTTACTTTTTGTTAATACTGCATCTAAATAAAAATAAAAGATTCGTTTTGATGGTATGACTGAGTAAGTACAATTTGGGTGACCAATTGGGCTTATACATTTAGTGAAAATGCTAAACTTTTTACTGAATGGCAAACTAAACTAATTTACTGCAACATGTACAAGAAATATGAAAAATTACAAAAAAAAAATAACTTCAAAAAATACAAATTAATACACAACACACATTCCTTTATGAATAGCTCGCTGTCCGCCCATCCAGACCGAGCCAAAGTCGTCGACGGAGCGCACTGTTCCCACGCGCCTCAAGGAGTTGTCAGCAAACTGTAGGGACCCTACAGGGTCGAAGCCTCCTGGAGCTGAGGTGCGAAAGCGTTACACCGGGGCTCTGCGAATAAGGCAAGGGAGGAACAGGGTAGGTTGTTTAGTCAGTAAGAGTCTGACACTGTTTTCCGCTCCGCCCAAGAGCGGGATTCGCCATTGGATGATTTTTACCTACCATAAAAAACCCCTTGGGTCACGCGAAGAATCAACTAAACATTTGGATAACTCATTAAAAAGACAGAGTATTCGGACCCCACGACCCAAGAGTTAAAATAATAGGTGAATAAATAAAAATTGGTACCACACGTTTACTTAAAAAACCAAATAACTATTTAGCGCAATATCTACCAAGCATGAATCATATTCACGGAATATTACAACAGCATAATACTTACTGAAATTCAGACTGAAAATCATATGGAACGTGCCATCTGTGCTATTCCAAATACACGTAGGATTTCAGGAAATTGAGCTGACTGACGCTTGACCACTAGCTAGAGTCAAACGTGTGACGTCATCATGTGCATCAATTAGGAACATTTTGACCCACTTCAAAAAAAGGAGGTTCTCAGTTCGACCTGTATGTATGTATGTGATTATCTCGCGTTTTCCTGAATTGATTTTGATGCGGTTTTCAGAATAATATTTGTTATATTTTGGAGAAGGTTTATGGTATATTGGTCGGACAATCAAAATTTAACGGTGTATATTTAAGCGACTTCAAGAAAGGAAGTTCTCGGTTTCATCTGTATGTATGTAAGTCTGGCTAAAACAACAAAATGTGAAAAAACTGTATAAAAAAATAGAACCGAGTGAATTTCGGTGAGTTTAAGGTCGGGGTTTAATAAAATAAAAATAACTTATTTTAATGACATTACATTCTATTATAATATCTGGCTAGTAGAGAATGCATTGTTGCATTAAGTCCGCCTATGTACAACTACTGTACATGGAAATTAAATAAATAAATCATCATCACCATCATCATCATCAGCCTTTTTAATGTTCCCACTGCAGGGACACAGGCCTCCTCCCTCTAGGAGAGGGAATGGGCCATGATCCACCACGCGGGCCCAGTGCGGATTGGTGGACGTCACATGTCTTCGAATTTTTGGTTTTAGGACATGCCGGTTTCCTCACGATGTTTTCCTTCACCATTTTTGAGAGCAGTGGTGATGAAATAAGTTACACAAAGTAATGTGCCTGGCTGCCTACAGCTTGTAAGTCGTGGCCTTTACCACTCGGCCACCACTGCTCAATAAATAAATAAACAATAATATTTCATCCACTTGTGAAGGTTTACTAAATCATATAGCGGATCTAAAATTTCCTGGAAAGCTTATTTGCTTTGAAGCGAGGTTTGTATAGCAAGTTGCTCTAATATGCTATTCATTGGATATGTTCCGAGTAGCTTGATATGAATGGGTTCTACTAAGTTTGTAAAGTGGAGTATATTTGTACACCAAGTAGCTCTGGATGGATCTCGTTTGAGTTCTAGTGTAGTGCTGGAAAGTTTTTTAGTTTAAGACACAATTTTTATTTCATAATTTGTACGTTTAAATCTAAATTTTTTTTGTGGATGCGTAAACTGTAAATTAATTCCGTACATGCGTTAATAAATTCGAGTTTTAAAAAAGTACTTATTTTTTTAATTTTATCTTTACAAATCCATGGGTTTTCATGTATCGGTACGTTTTAATCCCGTGGAGGGCCCACGGGATTAAAAGATCAAAATCTTGCGCAAAATTTTACGCTCCTGGTATTCCTTTTCTAGTCCTTTTTTGACTTAGGCATGCACTAAGAGAGGATTTTCCAAAATTCATCCCCTAAAGGCATGAAACGGGAGTCCAAAGTTTATATAGAGAAACCTACATTCACGCGGGTAAACCCGTCAGCAGAAGCTATTGTTTCATTTACGGGTAAATATGTGCATAGACCTACATATTTTCATCACATATTCATATTTTTAGGGTTCCATATCTCAAAAGGTAAAACGGAACCCTAATGGGATCACTTTTGTTGTTTGTCTGTTTGTCCGTCAAAACCAACACGACATGCGTGGATGTATCAAGTTGAATAAAACTTCTAAATTAATGAAAAAATATATTTTTAAAGTTATTTGAGACTGGTCTGTTGGTCTAATAGTTAGTGACTGCTATGCCGGAGGTCGTGGGTTCGATTTATACCCAGGACAAATGTTTGTGTGACGAGCACGATCATTTGTTCTGTGTCTGGGTGTAATTTTATCTATGATGTGTATGTATTCAGGAATATATATATATATGTTTTTCAGTTGTCTAGTACTTATAACACAAGCTTTGCTTAGCTTGAGACTAGATGGCATTGTCTGATAGTTGTGGTATATATTACCTATGTGGCCGTTTATGTTGCAAAAAAATAAAACACTCAAGGAATCATAATTCATAAAGTATTTTTACCTGGAATTTGGCATAAAACAAGGTCTTATAGCACAAATCTAAAAACAGTAAAACATCACAAAAAAAAAACGTTTTTTTTTATAGGGAAGTTCGAAGTTCTTTGTCTGTCAATACCCTTTATCTCGGGAACGCGTAGAGGTATTGAGTTGAAATTTAAACCGTATACTCAGTAAAATAATATAAAATTTCTAAATTAACTAAAAAAGATACCGCCGTTTATCTCGTTCAAAACGCATTTTTCGACACTCTCAAGCTAATTAAAATTCATAGGGTAGGTACTCACCCTACTACCTATTGACCTAGAATTCTGCAATTTGGCATGAAGCAAGGTTTCATAGCAGAAGTATAGAAAAAATCTGAAACTCTAAAAAACAATGCAATCGGGAAAAATCTTTGTAACTTAATTCCGGTACCTACTGAAGTGTTTTCATATTTAAATTTGTACGGAACCGTCAGTACTCGAGTTAAACTCGCACTTGACCAGTTTTTTCATACTAGTATTGCATCGTGGCTTGGTCACGCTGCATGTCGAGTATCCTGCTGTTTATGTCCCCGAGGAAATTTCGGTAAATTCTGTCGAGCCAACCTCATAAAAGGAGGTTGCATTTTGCAACAGACATGTCATACTTTTGAGAAATGCTGAAATAATATATGTTGCTGTTCTGTTTATATTTCATTGTATACTTCATGTTCTAAAAGAAAGAAGAAGAAAGAAAGATAAACCATTTATTTGTTACAGCACAAAACATACACGAAAGCACAATTAAACTTTAAAACTAAGCACCTATATAAATACTGTCAACTTTAACAAGAGAAACAAGAAACATATGTAGGTACTTAGGAAAAAAAATCAAAGAAAATACAAAGATGAGAATCTTAGTGGGGTGTGAATCTAAAAGGCACGTATAATAAATACCTTTTTTTTAGTTGAGAAATCATTAAATGCTGTATCTTGTTCTAGGACTGAGTGGGAAGGTGTGTCACTCTCAACACTCCCGCTAGGGAGTGTGAAAATGTAACATTACTTTTTTAACACTCTTATGTGGGAGTGTTTATTTATTTATTAGAACTTCATGCAACATAAAGGTATACAGGCCTTAGGTATTCTCTACCAGTCAACCAAGGCTGGTGAAGAGAAAACATGGCAGGTGCATAAAAAAAATGAATAAAAGGTTCTCTTTCGGATTACCCATGGCCCCAATAGAGTTTGGCCCTACTGGGCCCTTACGGTTTTGATGGGTAGCTCGCCATCCGAGCATCTGGAAACCGTCCGGACTGGAGCCAAGTCGTTGCCAGCGCGTATTGTTCCACGCGCATCTCAAGGAATTGTCAGCAAACGAGAAGCATTTTTTTTTTAGACAGACAAACTTCTTGACCTTTCAAAAGTGCCAATAAATGGTTCATCTATATACATCATAGTACAAACTGACTGACTGACATATCAACGCATAGACAAAACTACTGGGACTAGTAGTGTGAAATTTTGCTCAAGGCTTTCTTTTATGACGTAGGCGAACACTAAGAAAGGGTTTTTCAAAATTCAGCTCCTAAAGGGATGTAATGGGGGTATAAAGTTTGTATAGAGAAAGCTACTATCACGCGAGCGAAGTCGCTGGCAGAAGGCTAGTTTGAAATAAAAAGCTTTTGATTTTGAGAGACTTTATTAATGATCTGTACCAGCCAAGCTCAGAAACGAAAGGATGAACTCGAAAATAATACAACACAACAAAATACTTAAAACGAAACAGAAAACACGAGTATACAAACCTCGTATTCCTTTACACGCACGATTAGCACACAAAAAAAAAACTTATCGCACACAAAGAGCCTTAAGATGGCGCTTTCAACTGAGTATTGTAGAATATCTCACAAAGAGAGCTATTCACCCTGTGCGATATTAAAGGTATTATCTGGCTAGAGGAGATCGATTACTGCCTGTGAACCGGCAATCTATAATAAGATCTCATTCTGTAGTACACCGCACAATGGTTGGGAAGCTTTGTCCAAAGGTATGGTGTAGCCGTTGGAGCGGTAAGATGCCGCTTTTTGCTGGATTTTTTATGAAATCACAAAAAAACCTGATATCTCATAAAAATTCCACTGCATTTTAGTCTGTGTATCTACACAGACTAAAATTATACAAAAATGCACTGCATTTTAGTCTGCGTAAATCTTTACATAGACTAAAATGCAGTGCATTTTTGTCTCATCACAATAATGACAAATCAATTTTGTGACATTGTTTTTCCATAACAAGTAATTTTATTGACATTTTATTAATTTTTATGACATTTAATTTAAAGACAATTGTAATTTAATGTAATGATTAAGTATATAATATGTTTAATTTTAATAATATTTGATATTAAAATAATTTTGAACTTATGAACTAACATAGATATAAGTAATACTAACACATAATGTGGACCAAAAGAAAAGACCGCATTAAAAACTCCCGCATCCGGGGCAGCCTTCAGGTCCGTGACATAGCGGATAAACTGCAGGAGGGTCGCCTACGCTGGTATGGCCACGTATTACGAAAACCGGCAGACTACGTTGGTAACAGATGCCTCGCCATGCCGCCTCCGCCGGGACCCGGAAAACGAGGAAGGCCTAAGAGGCGTTGGATCGACGTCGTAAGGGACGATATGCGTGCCAATGGGCTTACGGCAAAGGACGCGAAAGACCGAGCGAAGTGGAGGCGTTTAGGTTGGAAAGCGGACCCCGGGCACCGAGGTGAAAGCCAAGGAAGCAACCGGGACTAACGCTGAGATGATGATGATGATGATGAATGTGGACCAAAAGTTGTCTTTAAATGAATAAATTGTTATTATTATTATTTTTAGAGCAGTGATGGCTGAGTGGTAAGGTTACCACTGCTCTCAAATCAGTGAAGGAAAACATCGTGGGGAAATCGGCATGTCATAAAACCAAAAATTCGAAGACATGTGACATTCATCAACGCGCACTGGGTCCGGGTGGTGGATTACCCTCCATTCCCACTCCTAGAGAGAAGGCCTGAGTTAGTGGGCTGATGCTATGCTATCTTATTTTTACTTTTATTAACTCGTTTATACCAATCATCATCATCATCATCATCATTATTATCATCAGCCTTTTTAATGCTACAGCAACAGCTGGGACACAGGCCTTCTCTCTAGGAGAGGGAATGGGCCATAAACCACCACGTGGGCCAAGTACGGATACCAATAACTTTGTTTATTATTATTCAAATTAACTGTGTTTCAAATGTAATAAGATACGAATTGATTACTCTTTAAATGGTGTAATTTAATTAATGATTGCAAGAAATATGAGAGCAGATATCAGATTTTATGTAATCAAATCATACCCACTATAATTGAATAAGAGCAGTGGTGGCCGAGTGGCAACGGCTCCGACTTACGAGTCGTAGGTCGCGGGTTCAAACCCAGCCAGGCGACTTACTTTGTGTAACTTATTTCATCACCACTGCTCTCAAAACGGTGAAGGAAAACATCGTGAGGAAACCGGCATGTCCTAGAACCAAAAATTCGAAGACATGTGACATCCACCAATCCGCACTGGGCCCGCGTGGTGGATTATGGTCCATTCCCTCTCCTAGAGAGAGGAGGCCTGTGTCCCTGCAGTGGGAACATTAAAAAAGCTGATGATGATGATGATGATAATTGAATATATTTTCATAAGATGCAATAATTTTGAAATTTTACTACTTTATGCATGAATTAACTTTTTTACTTTAATTTCCATTAACTAGTTGTGTTTTTACTTTGTGTAGATTCAAATAAAGCTACTTTTTTTTTGGTGATTACAACTAATATTTACGAATTCGATTTTGCGTCTTTTGACCCAGTTAAGCGTTTTGTGTAAATTATTTCTTCACCTGATTGAGGCCTCTAAAAATAATTTACATGAGAATCATTCTTCTGAACTTCTGTCTGAAGTCTGATTAAAACTCACAGTGTTCTATTAGATCTAATAGAATACTGTGGGTTGAGAATGTTACAGTAACTTTTTCGAATATTCATTTCGAAAATTTTTTTTGGTAACGCAGTTTTGGTAGACTTCAGCCCTAAATGGCTTAATCAACATATTGTTAACACCTTTTTGAGACACGCATGGAACTCAACGCTCATCGCACTGGGAGTGGTCCTTAGCAGACTACCCATTACTACAGCTACCTATTGCTCACGGTCCCCAAGCCCGCGCTTACGATGACTAAAAATCCTCCTGCGAGGTTTGATACCTGGGCGACGTAGGGACTCTGCAAAAGGGTCGAAGCCTACTGAGGCTCAGGGTCTCTTTCTAAAAGGAAGGTTGTTTAGTCAGTAAGAGTCTGACACTGTTTCTCGCTCCGCCCAAGAGCTGGATTCGTCAAAGGATGATTTTTGCCTACCATAAAAAATACCTTGGCGACTCCGGAGGGAAACGAGTGAGAAAATTTCAGTCAAAAAGTGGCATTTTAGAGCTCCGCTCATAGAATAGAGATTCCACTCATTAGCAATTTTACGCTAGCTAAAAGGTAATAAGGATTAGAAGCACTTAAGGCAGCTTTAGCAGGTCGTTCAATTAAGTCGCCAGGATCCTCTATTGATTTTTTCTATCACGCTAATTTTTCAAAGGAGGGTGGACAGCACACCGAGTTGGAAGGAATTAAAAATTCATGCGACTGTACTATTTAAAGGACGATTGGGTGGATGTGAATGTCGAGACATTTTGGATAGTTTTAAAAAGGGAGGTAGGATTTTAGTTTACAAGTTTTCTGTTTCTAAAAGCACTTGTGGCTTTTGGGGGTTGAAAACGTTTTATTTTATAAACGCGCGACCCAAGGGCTGACTTTTACCTCGGTCAGAGATTAAGCATTGTGTACCTATATATGTATGTTATCTACACTAATATAATAAAGAGGTAAAGTTTGTTTTTTTATTTTTTTGTTTTTTTTTTGTTTGTAGGAGGTAAACTCTGGAACTAATGGTTCGATTAGAATTTTTTTATCAATAATAGAAAGCTGCTTTACTCCTGAGTGACATAGGCTATAAATTATTTATATAACATGGATATTAACCGAGCTATCACAACTTTTGTCTGACAAGTCGGAAAAATATATCTCGAGAATTTGTATAAGAACAGAGTTGTAAATATGTTAAAACAAGAAATTTTCCGCGAACGAAGTCGCGGGCAGAAGCTAGTAGATATTATAAAAAAATATACATAACAACCCTCTCAGTTCATTTTACCATATCGAAAAGGTGGGCCTTCTTCACACGCCTATCATAAACGAAACACATAGATTAAAAGCTTGTTGCTTCATTCAACGCAATCTAAAATGATGTTTGATGCAAAAGTAATCCAAAAAAAGAGAGATAACATCTGAAAATTCTGTTGGCATTCACTAATTCTACTATTTACTCGAATGTTTCACAGAACTTGTTCCAGAAAATACGTGTTTTTATTAAACCCTTAAAGATTGTTGAAAAAAAAAATTCTAAATTATGGAAAGTCAAAGTTTCGTAAAATAACAGATTATCAGGGGACTACTGGATTACTGTTACACAAATGTATGTTTTAATTTCTATAGAAGCCTAGATAATATTCACAAGATATCTGTGTATCCAAAATGAAGAAAGATGTCTAATAACATATATAGACGTAAAAGCTGCTGTATGAAAATGTCCGTCGGGTTGGCGGCTCTTAAATTACTTTTTTAATTGTCAAACTTCTTGTGGATATACAAGTTAAATACCTCTGCCACCATAAAAAAAAAACAAAAAGTGTATTAAAAATTATTTTTTGGAATTTCTTTTATTAGTTTAATTTAATTCAATAACTTAATTGAATGTAAAACTTAAATTTTATCCGAACTCACTAATCGTATATAAGCCAGTAAGCCAGCCTTTTGTGGTTTGTAATATAAAAAAATTATGTAGCATAATGCGATGTTGAACACTAAAACAAATTGATGATTTTTTGAATGATCTCTGTCACTTTTATAAATATTTTATTTAAAAAAGTGACAGCGAAACCTTAAAAAATTGGCTTAAGCGAGTGAAAACAGGAAAAGCCTGTACATTTGTTAAGCCAGGTTGACGTAAAAACAGCTAATCCTATTGACATGGAACCTTTTGTGCTCAGCGTATTACATTCGTACGTGACTCAAGACTTTGTTTATCAAGCCGAAACAGCCTTAAGGAAACGAGAATGTAAAAAAAGCTTTTCAGTTAATTAATTTAGTTGAGAGAGAGAAATCTTTGTCGCTGTCAGTTTATGCAATTGTTTAAAAAAATAGTGAAAAATTAAAAAAATAATTTAAGCTGGTATCAAAGATTCAAATTTCAAAGCATTTATTTCAAACTAGCTTCTGCCAGCAGCTTCGCCCGCGTGAAAACAGGGTTCTCTATACAAATTTTAGACCCCCATTACATCCCTTTAGGAGTTGAATTTTGAAAAACCCTTTCCTAATGTTCGCCTACGTCATAAAAGGACGCCTTGTGCAAAATTTCACGCTCCTAATCCCAGTAGTTTTTGCTGTGCGTCATATGTCATATGATATGTGAGTCAGTCAGTTTCTCCTTTTATATATAGAGATAAACCTCTACAGGCACTTTTGCTGAGTCAAGAAGTCGGTCTGTCAGGAAAAAATTACACTAATTGGTATCGTTTGTGAATGTTTAGGTGCAACATCATCATCCAAAGCTCATCTCTGTGAAGAAAAAGGTGCAAGAAACTCCATCCCTTTTAAATTATGATTAGTATAACAAATATCAGAGCTGTGATGGCCGAGTGGTAACGGCTCCGACTTCGAGTTGTAGGTCGCGAGTTCAAACCCAGCCATGGTGAAGGAAAGGATGTCCTAGAACCAAAAATTTGAACACCCACCAATTCGCGTGGAGGTTTATGGCCCATTCCCTTTCCTAGAGCGGAGGCCTGTGTCCCAGCAGTGGGAACATTAAGGCCATGATAACAAAGATATCGGTTACGTATGTCTTGTCGCCAATAATCCAATATCTAACTAAAATACTTAATGAAAGCAGTTACAAGTTGTTTCCCTAAAAAAAATATCAAAAAACCTTCAAAATTGTCTTCCAATAAACTTAGTTAAACAACTTATTTCCCCAGCTTCGCCTGCATTAGCGTTCCTATTAAAAACCGGCTTGTGTTCTCATAATTAGATTTGGTTGTGGGTAGAGCAATTTTATACTTCAGTTTCCTTGCGCTCCGTGGTGCAATTACTTAGCCGGGGTAATATAATTGTATGAAAACTTTCATGTTGAAAACTGGTGTTTTTTGTATAACATTTTCTGTTTTGGCTATCCATCACGGACAAACCTGTCTGCTGACAAACATTGATGTAATTGTTTGTTATTTTTGATGTTGATTGACTTTTGTTATGTTGGGCATAAATCATCCTATGACGAATCTCGCTCTTGAGCGGAGCGGAAAACAGTGTTACACTCTTACTGACTAAACACCTCAACCCGTCCCTTCTTTGCCCTTCGCACTGAGACAGAGCCTTCCTTTCAGAAAGAGACCCTGGGCCCCAGTAGGATTGGACCCTTTTTCAGAGTCCCTACGCTTTTAATGACAACTCCTTGAGGCGCGCGGGAACAGAGCGTGCCGTCGATGACTTGGGCTTGGTCCGGACTGTTACCAGACGACCGGACGGCGAGCTACTCATTGCTCACCGTCCGCAAGCCCGTATCATACGTTTAAAATCTGGTAATTTCCTTTATTATTATAAAGGAAATTTCCAGATTTCCATTTTTTTTTTTGATGGTGCAAGACATTTTAAATTCGAGTTGTCAGCAAACTACAGGGTCGAAGCCTTCTGGGCCGAGGGTTGATGCGAAAGCGTTATACCGTGTCTCTGGGAATAAGGCAAGGGAGGAACAGGGTAGGTTGTTTAGTCAGTAAGAGTCTGATACTGTTTCCCGCTCCGCCTAATAGCGGGATTCGTCATTCGATGATTTTTATCATTTTTATGGCAAGCCTTTACCATCAGTTTTTATGGCATCATGTTTTTTTTAATATGATGCCTGGTGCCTCTATTTATCTATTTATCTCAAAAATGAATTTAAAATGTATTGCACCAGTACCTACCTACATTGAAAGGAACTTCCATTTAAAACAGAATGTAGTAATGAATAGAAAATTTCTCAGAAACCCTTTCACGAGCTCTGTAATTTTGTAACCTCTTGCCTTCACGTTTTCATCACAGAAACTAAATAAATTGCATTAAAACTAGCAAGTTTTAGTTTGTTACGTTCTTCTTTTGTTTTAACAGCACAAATTTTAGTATATTCACACGAAATATTTTAAGCAGATATGTATGTAACGTTCAAGCCTAATCTACGTTATTGGACCAAATAGCTAAAAGTCACAAGGAAAAGCACAAGCCAGAGTAATTATTAAGTAAATATTTTTTTTCATAGCATATGTACCAACCGTTTAGACGTGATGTTCGATTTAAAATTATTAAAAATCGTATATCTACCCCTTAAGCATGAAAGAGTAACATATAGAAATATTCATTTTCGCATTTATAATCATTATTAAGCACGGCTTTCAGATTGCATGTTACATTTCCTGTACTCTAGCTTTAGTTTCTATTAAACAGATTATCCGATACAATCTGACTGCTTAGCTGGTTCCACACGGATCATAAATGTATCGCGAATGTATCAAACGAATATCATATATTATAGATATAATATATATATGTTTATAATGTATATGTAGGTGGGTATCTAGCTGCTTATATCCTCTGTATATTAACAACTACTGGTGTAATGCTTCCGTCAGTATTACGATGTCGTAGTAAGACCATGGTGTCCGAATTTGCTAGGATTTATCCTGAAATCTAATTGTGCCAATATCGCGGATTTGGTTTGTTGATAATATAGTATAGTATCTTTTCGTCCGATTATAATTTGGGTTTCTTCAAGACTCGATTGAATAGACTCTTAATAGAAAAGTGCGCCACAAATCACGTTCACAATGGTGCCATTAATCATTTCATCATTACTTACCGTCAGGTGGGATCACAGTTAAGCATTCATCATCAGCCTTTTTAATGTTCCCACTGCTGGGACACATGCCTACTCTCTAAGAGAGGGAATGGGCCATAATCCACTACGCGGGTCCAGTTCGGATTGGTGGATGTCAGATGACTTCGAATTTTTGGTTCTAGGAAAATACCGGTTTTCTCACGATTTTTCCTTCACCGTTTTGAAAGCAGTGGTGATGAAATAAACTACGCCAAGTTATGCGCCTGGGTGGGTTTGAACTTGCGGCCTACAACTCGTAAGTCGGAGCCGTTACCACTCGGCCACTACTGCTCGTTCAGTCAAGCATTAGTTTATATTAAACGAGCCTTCTGCCAGCGGCTTCGCCCGCGTGAAAGTCGGATTTACCATACAAACTTTAGAGCCCCATTACATCCCTTTAGGAGCTGAATTTTAAAAACCCCTTCTTAGTGTTCGCCAACGTCATAAAAGGAAGTCTTGTGCAAAATTTCACGCTCCTAGGTCCAGTAGTTTTGACTGTGCGTTGATATGTCAGTCAGTCAGTTTCTCCTTTTATATACTCGTATGTATATAGAAAAAGAAGGCTCTGTTGTTGTCTAAAGTATCTAGCAGTGGTAAATCTTTCGCGATTTAATCATACGTTCTAGAATTTGGAAATTTCCTTCATAACCCAGTAGGATTTTTTTATCACGAGTTGCTTTACATCTAGGACCTGGTCTTTTGAGAAACGGGCTATTTATTTTATTTATTTAACTTGGGATACATTTTAATTTCTTGATAAATCTAGATTGTGTAACTAGAGTGTTCGTGTTTGCATCGGATCCCATAGAAATTCGTTTGACTTTTTTGACTGACCAACAATCTGACAGTTTAAAAAGTGCCTATATATTTGAAATAAACGATTCTAGTTTCTGATTTGCCTATAACCAGAATAGTTAATTAAAAAAAAATCACTACCTAAGTGCAACAAAGTAGAGCTGTGCTTCATGTAATTTCATTTTCTAATTAGGGTTCTTAAAGACGTGCATTGTTCCAGCTACATGTTGAAAATGTCTCTAAAAACTTAAAACCGATGGTGACACTAAAGTGCATAGTAGTTAGCGCAAATTCTCGTTAATGCCATCGTTATGTTGAACAGTGTAGGCGCCGCTTTAGCGTTTACGGGTTTCCACCAATTTCTAGCGTTTTAGATGAAAACATACGCGGACTAATTAGGAACGTTTATATGCTGCCAATAGTAAGTACATTTTTATACATGTGTAGAAAGTTTGACGTTGCAACCGAGGCAAAATGCTGTGACAAATTTGCACGCGTATCAAACGACGTTTTACAATACACTTACAACTCGTGGTGATTGACCCACGCCCAGCCTGATACGATAAACATTTTTCAATACACTTACTCGAAAACTGACACTTATCGCACTATAATTAGGTTCGACATGACACGTATATCACCCGCGTGCTTTTGTTTAATTTATCATACCAAGGGTTTTTTTTTCCTCCTTATCGTCACGGTCAAGCATAATTTTTTTTTTTTAAAGCAAAGAGGTGCAGATTTTTGAGGTTTTAATATTTAATTAAAATTTAAATCGTGTTTTTAACAGAATATAATAAATAAACATGATTATTTATGCAATAATTTGTTATTAACAACAAATTAACATTTATCTGTGTTCTAAATTCAAAAATATTTGAATTTCTATTCTTAATATTAAGTAGGATGTATAACGGTTTGATGTCTTTGCTTCTTTTTCATCCTGCAAAGGATAAGCGCGGGAAAAGTCTATAAATAATAGTCTTATCATGTAACTTATTTATTGGTAGTTGTGAAAAATATATTGAATGTAAGATATAAGAGATTTTTTTTAGACAATAAGCTGCTGCCGTCAGATATTGTGCTTTACTATAGTTTCCTGCAATCTAAATGTAAAATGTACGGCAACTTTGGAAATTTTTCTTCAGTAAGAAATTAACAAAAATGCGTCGTAATATTCAAAGTAAGTAAGTGTATTATAAGTTTTATATGTTCGTAAGTGTATTGAAAAACGTCGTTTGACACACGTGCAGATTTGTCATTGCAGCCCTCGGCTCCATAACACACTCGCCTACGGCTCGTGCGAATTTCCGCCTCGGTCGCAATGACAAACTTCCTGCACTTGTATCAAAATGTACTATTTATGAGGCCGAGAACACACACTTTTCTCGCACTAGTGCGGAAAATATTCCATTACGTGTCTGGAATTGTTGCGATAATCACTGGTTTTCGAATTGAAAAAGTTGAGTATGTCGATTCATCTTGGATTTGCACGCATGCAAACGATATAGGTACCTTCCTCAATATTATATCTCTTATTTTAAATATCTATCAATTTTGTGAGAAGTGAAGTGAAATGATACGAAAGAAAAGGGAGTTAATGATGGCAAGACGGAATGGAACAAAAAAAATGTTGCGCTGACCCCATACAAATAACGAGGGACACAGGACAAGGGCAGGATGATGATATTTGTTTTTTTTTTATGATGTGCAAAACTCATCCAATGACGAATCCCGCTCTTGAGCGAAGCGGTAAACAGTGTTAGACTCTTACTGACTAAACACCCTACCCGGTTGCTTCATTGCCCTTCGCACTGGGGCCAAGCTTTCCTTTCAGAAAGAGACCCTGGGCCCCAGTAGGCTATCAAGACCAGCACCGTACCTATGTTTAAATTGTTATCAAAATTCTTTAACTACTTTGTGAAATTCACCACATCCGCTTGACCACTGCTATGTTCATTTTTGCATGCACTCAAAATTTTTTTAACTGATCAGGCGGAGGGGACCGCGATAGTAGCTACGAATGTTCATAACTCGCCGTCCGGTCGTCTGGTAACAGTCCGGACCAAGCCTAGTCGTCGACAGCGCCCTCTGTTTCCATGCGCCTCAAGGAGTTGTCAGCAAAACCGCAGGGACTTTGCAAATGGGTTAAAGCCTACTGGGGCCCAGGGTCTCTTTCTGAAAGGAAGGCTTGGCCCCAGTGCGAAAGGCAAAGAAGGTACGGGGTGGAGTGTTTAGTTAGTAAGTGTACACTGTTTCCCGCTACACCCAAGGGCGGGATTCGTCATTGGATGATAAAACCTACCATAAAAAAAGCTATCAGAAAACAGACTTTATTATTATATATTGCCGGTTATTCAAAAAATAACCTCCCGTATATTCCAAAGCGACTATTTAAGAAGATTTCAGGACAAAGCGCCGCAACGTGTTTATACCGAATGCTCCCAATTGCTTCTAACACCTAGATGCGGCCGTTATACAAAAGAAAGGGATTAAACTCTTAATGATATTGCTTCTATAAATCTTTTGTGGAGTTTAGTTTTTGTACAAACTGTTCCTAATTGCTTTTATACTCTTGGCTAATTTTCTTTGGGTCAATTGAATTTTGAATGGAGCAGTGGTGGCCGAGTGGTAAATGCCCCGACTTACGAGTTGTACGTCGTGGGTTAAAACCTAGCCAGGCCCATTATTTTGTGTTCCTAATTTATTTCACCACCACTGCTCTTAAAACGGTGGAGGAATACGGCGAGAGGAAACCTGCATTTCTCAGAACTAAAAATTTTAAGACATGTGACATCCACCAACCCGCACTGCGCCCGCGTGGTGAATTACGGCCCTTTCCCTCTTCAATACTCAATACTCAATTCTTTATTGCATTCCATATTATGTACATAGATGGTATAAAATTTCACATGATCAATATGGACAGTGCCAGGCACAGCAAAATTAGGAGAGAGAAGTCATAAAATTATTGAAAAAAAAATGTTTAATTATTTTAATAATGTCATGAAAACAAAATTTTAAATGACATGGAATAAGTCAGATAAATTAAATGTCGTTCATTTTAAATGTCATTATTTATGTTGGAATAAATCAGTCAATCTTATTCATAATTCAATACTTCGTTAAATATATCTTTGGACAGACAATAAGTTATTTTCCAATAGATTTATCCTCCGAAAATTCCTTTGTCGAGTAGTATGCCTTGGATTCCAAAAATTGTTTTAATTTGTTAACAAATATATTTGTTTTCTTCACTTCGCTAATATAGTTTGGCAGTTTGTTATAAATTCTTCTAGAGAGGAACAGCAGTCCTAGCAGTGGAAACATTATAAGGCTTATGCTATGCTGAAAAAGAAAGAAAGAAAAAAAAAACGTTTATTTACGTTTCGTTTTTTTACGTTTTATGCTATATAATTGAATTTTTTCGGGTATTACAGTAAATACTCGCTTGGAAGGGACAGGGGTACGGCACGTCAAATGGGGGTGAAGTCAGTCAAACTAATTTGCTTGTTGCACACTGTTTATTGCATCTTTCATGAAAGGGATAAGTGCGCGGGCAAGGATACAAGGTTTGTGCCAGCGGGCTGGAGGTTTTGCTGTGTAGAAACCACCCGTCTCTCGTGCATGAATCGAAACCGGCAAGTATTTATGGTTTTTTGAACTCATAACTACTTTTTCAAGTTTATCTAGGACATTACTCACACTCCGTGCTTCATAAAGCACTTAAAGCTGTTGGTCTAGGTTGTCATTTGGTTTTTGACACTCGTAAAATTGAAACGCCATGGGTAACCGAAAGGCCACGGATGGGTTTCAGTCAGTAAAAGTTTGAAATTCGCCCCACTCAGAGCATGAGAACTTATTTGATGAATATCTCACCCGGATTTAAAAAAAAAGTTATACTCTTGGTCTGTAAGCCAACAGACGTGAATATCCCAAAAAGGTTAAGAAGAAACTTTGGCAAAAGTTTCAGTGCATTTCGTAATACCATATTTTGTATGCGGTTTCAATATGGCGGACATGGTCTGCGAAGACCGCAAAGGAATAAAAGTGAAGCACCCACTTGCAATCAACATGACTTCGCTAAAATATTTGCTTATGATATTAGAGGTATGCTGAATTTTCCTGCAGAGAATTCCAAATGCTTTGCTGCAGTCATTTCTTTTTAGCACAGCATAATCAATCAGCCTTTTTTTGGTGGGTAAAAATCATTCATTGAAATCTCACGCTCTTGGGTGGAGCGGGGCTTTTTTTATATGGTTGGTAAAAATCATCCAGTAACGAATCCCGCCCTTGGGCGGAGCTGGAAACAGTGTCAGATTCCTACTGACTAAATAATCTACTTCGTTCCTTCCTAGCCTTAATCCCAGAGCCCTGGTGTTACTCTTTTGCACCAACCTTTGACCCCAGGTGGCTTCGAAGTGTCAGACTTGTATTTATTAGAAACCCACCTCGTTCCTTCCTTCCTTTCAGAAGTCAGTGCATGGCCTCAGTAGGCTTCGGCGCTAAATTTTCAACCTACCTACGATTTGAAAATTTACCTACTACTGGAAGTTAAGCCTTCTTACGGTCTCACTAGGAGAGGCAATGGGCCATAATCCACCACCCGACTCAGTGCGGGTAGGTGGATATCACATGTCTTCGATTTTTTGGTTCTAGGGCATACCGGCTTCCTCACGATGTTTAATAGTTTTGAGAGCAGTGATGCTAATTGAATTACAAAATTACTTGAGTAGTTAGCACCAAATCGTTATTGGTATATTAAGTATAAGGTTGTGGTTCAAAGCAAAACTTCTTAGTAGTTGGCTCCAAATTTGCTGCTTGTGTTATTGTTATTGTGTTATTTATTGTGTTATCTTGGTACTAATATTTATCTTGTTATGTATCGTGTCTTCGGTATAAGATTCGGCTACCAGATATGTATGTAAAGACTAAAAATAATAAAATGTACAAACGCGTAGAAAAAAAACTCATTAGGCAACAAAAAACTCTCCTGTCGCAGGTCTGCTGGAAGATATTTCGTTAGAAATAAACAATACCTTTGTACTCTTCTATCTGTATGTGTTCTAATCTTTTTGTAAGTGTTTGTGTGTACATAAATAAATAAATAATAATAATAAAAAAATCATTCACATCGATGTTAATTTGAAAAATGCGCAAAAAGCTAGAAGTATTGTCTCGCTGGATGGCAATGCTGATTTGTTAACCGAAGAAGAGCCCAGCCCTATGCTCCCGCGAAAAGTCAACTAGCCGTTAGCTCATAATGTCGAACAAATCTATGAGAAATATGTAATGAGAAATCGCGAAAAAAATCAGCCAAATTTATTACATTTTGACGAACATAAATGTCCTGACCGGCTGTTTTTTTCGAGATTAGGTATTTGGCGTATTGAATCCATAGAAACCGCACCTCTTGTAGGACCGTTTCTGCGTTTTCGAGTTTAAAAGTATTGAAAAATATACAGCTTATCTCACTCAGCATTCTATTTATGAAAAACTTTAAAAAAGAAAAATCAAGAGACTTCGACCCCTGAGTTTGTTTCGGTGTTTCTTCTCAGGGTAGTCAGCTAGGAAACACCGGAATCATCTAGTTTAAATTGACAAAAAAAAAATACGTGTAAAAGTGATGTGAAAAATCTATTTGCAGAAATAAATATCATTTATCAAAAACTTATGAACTGACCATTAGTTCTTAAGCTCATTGGTTCCAACAAAAATACAAATCTTTCCTCTAAATTAGTAAAGAAAGATTAACACACTAGTTTATGTTTACAATCAGACTTAAGACTTTAGCAACTGTATTTAAGATTCTACCCGAAGATTTCGCTTACAAGGCTCCATATTTAGATTAGTTAATTAATAAAGGCCCTTAAAACGAGAGCTACACTAATCAATGCCCTTACCTTCATTCCAACCGCAATGCGTTAATAAATTCAAGTAACTAAGTAAGGTAGACGGTGCGTTTCACTTCCTTTTATTTTCTTATCAGGGGAAACACATAAGCTTTAATTTCTGATTATCTTGCCCGAACATTTCTATTGTGTTTGATTCTTTCCACATAAATAAAAAGGTTGGGAGTACACTAAGCTGCAGGATTTTTTTTTAAAGAATTATTGTGTAAAGGGCTCAGGTAGATTTTAGTCAGTAAGAGTTTGGCACTCCTTTTCACTCCACCTAAAGTAGGAGGAAACCATCAAATATTAAACTTTGATGGTTTCTTACCTCAAACTGGAAAGACCAAAGAGAGCCTAGGTGGTTTTTTAGAGAGCGAGTAGGTATCAACACTCTCCCCTTGGGCGGGGCGGGAGTTAATGTCAGACTTTTACTGAGTAAAAATCCACTATTGTTACTTCTTTGCCTTTCAGACTGGGGCCGAAACTTTTTTTCAGAAAACGATTCTTGGCCCTAGTAGGCTTCGGCTCTGCTGGGCCTGAAAGATTTGCTGACATCCTTGAGGCGCGCGTGAAACGATACGTACTGTTGACAGACTTTTATATATTCGATTATCTTCTCTGCTTTTGAGGTACTGACGGTAAATATTATCTTTTTTTAACTACAAACTATGTAATTACAATAAGTGCTACATTTTGCCGCAGTCGGACAATACCAACCACAGACATATTCAAATGAAACAACATTTGAATATGTCTGTGGTTCATTCCAAACGCAGAATGGCAGTCAAATGGGTAGGCCGCCATTTTGGTAAAATGGCCGACATAAAACCAGATATTCGCAGTTTTCGTGACCGCCGGAGCTTACACTACCGATGAACAGTTAAGTGGGAACTACGTTAGACTGCCGCACACGTGGGCCACGCGGTCACTGCCTTATTTGTGTGTAGAGTCGCGTCACGTGGCGTGGATATAATGTAGCTCTATAAGTCTGAAAGAATGAAAGAAAAATGGTTTATTTGCGCAAGAGTATGGCGCATTCCATAAAAAAAACAACTATAGTTATTCGCGCAAAAATATGCGACACACCCGCACAAAACTGCAAAACACAAAACAGCACTGGCGCTCAGCAAAAAGCTGAGGCTCATGTGTTATACAGAGCCATAGCGCTGATTTTCAGCACCAGCCGAATTCGACGGAAAGGTCTGGTTATGATTTAGTTTCTACTACTTTTGAGCTTTTTTAAACCTCTGGTAATCCACTCTCATCGCAAAGCTATTTATGTATAAAGGAGAACACAATAAAACATTATTTTATTATAGTCCATACTTACTAATTAACATTAGTAAGTATGAATTTTAAATGGGAAAGTAACTATATCGGTTTGTTTGTCCGTCTTTCACGGTAGAACGGCACAAAGAATTGACGTGGTGTTTTAAGTGGAGATAGTTAAAGGGATGGAGAGTAAATATGTATGGAGTATTCTGCAATTTTCAAGGTAAAAAGCTAAAAATTGCTATGCGGACAATTTGTGACTAACAAAAAATCTTATAAAATGTAAGAAAAAATTTTTTTAGATAAATCGCTGTCTCTTGGCTGCTAAATGAGACATAAACCCGGGCAGAGTTCATACAAAATAATTATTGACCACAACCAGTTCTTAAAATGTAAGGTGACCGACGCGTGGGACATGTGACACACGTCGGAGATGTGGCCCACGTGAGTCCATTGTATTTCTACCTTTATTTCTTCTTTTTAGAGCAGTGTAAAAGTGTGGAGATATACAGGCTACCACATTTGTGTCCAGTATTTCAGCACACTTGTTGCAATCGCTTAGTTGTCAGGAGAGACACGGTGAGTATGATAAATGCTAGCGAAAGCAGTTATGTTTACTGAGATGCATTACTGATGCCAGTTTCATCAAGAACGAACGTTATTTCGACCTGAGGAACGTCCATTTAGTAGTTTTTTAGCTTTGTAGTGTCATTTTTCTTTGGTATTTGTAGCGACCGTATAACGTTATCAACTGCAATGTAAGCATTATTCATAGGAAATACACAGGCGACGCCTGCAAGTATCAGTCATTTCGTAAGCCCCACACGGGTCTGCGTTATCGTGTCGTGAATAAACTGTATGCTATAACTGAGTGTGACTGTGGACGATTGAGGATTACGCGTGCAGACGCAACTCCGGGGCGAAATTCCGCTGCGGCGACAAGTGGAGGCATGGTGGACAGAGTTCCGGCGGGTTCTCAAGGTGAAATGGCGACAGCAACTAGTTGGGTACGCCATAATCGCGGCGATTAGTTCCCTGAAGGACCTCAAGGCGATCAGCAGCAGTGATCTCTCACACCAGGTTTTGGTACAGGCCCAGATCCGGAGCGAGGTGGAGTCGCCTCAATCTGCGAAGCAGTAATGCAAGACATCAGCCCTCACACCCCAGCCACTGTCGGGATTCCGATCCCGATTTCCAGCTACCTTAGGTGCGGGCTTCCAACGTGAAGAATAATAAAACATATCACAATTTTTAATTATATTTCTTTTTCACTTTTCGTACAAAATATTCGCGTGAAGGATACTAAAAAAAACAGTTTTTTATTTAATTCAATTTTATTTTTGTATAATGCTATGCCATCATTGTATCTTAGCTTTAAGCAATTAATGTTCACTCTAATGATGTTATGGTTCTCAAATAAAAATATAAATACGAAAGAGCCTTTGTACATATTTTCATACATTACACATGTTAGACGAGATTCCAATTACAGTGACATTACTTGCATCCCGTAATTGGCAATTTGTAACAAAGGTAACTTCGTACAGCCACAAAATGAATAGGTCTAGCAAATAAGAGCTCTATTTTATATGCAAATTTTAAGAGTCTATTTTTCTGACTACATTCTGTATAAAAATAGCCTTTTGTAAAGGTGAAGATGCAAGGAAGAAATGTGTTTTTAAAATGGCTAAATATTTTTGTAGTAAAATTTTAAAATTGAGACGGTTTTCTCTTTTCAAGTTTTGAGAAAGATAGGATAATCGTCAGGGTTTATCCTTTTTTTTTACTTTTTCTCACTTAACTCTTCTTGAGTTCAAAACAGAAGTGAATGATAAGATATCCCACTCCTCCTAACTTCTTCTCTCCGGCGTAACATTTGCCACCAGGAGACGAATTGCCGTGGCCAATCTGGAAATCTCTGAACCGACTGCGGGCTCGCAGCCATATTCGGTAATCTAGCGAAATGGGGTTTGAAAATTTGATCACCTTTGTACCTATTGTTCTGTTTTTTTCTTCTTGTCTTTTATTGTAATTATGTGAGCAGTGGTGGCCGAGCGGTAAAGGCCCCGACTTACGAGTTGTAGGTAGAAGGCTCAAACCCAGCCAGGCGCATTAATTTGTGGAATTTATTTCATTACTGCTGCTCTCAAAACGGTGAAGAAAAAAACATAGTGAGGAAACCGGCGTGTCCTAGAACCAAAAATTCGAAGATATGTGTATCCACCAATGCTATGTTTGTACATGAATTGTTGAATTAACTATTTTACTGTATACCATATAATTACGTTTTACAAACAAACAAAACTTTGTCAGAATTTCATTTACGCTGGTATTTCGTCATTTCTTGATCCCACATCCTCCCAGTGTATCCCAGCACTAGATCGTGTTATTTTAATAGGACTACCGTTAATAGGGCCCGTGTTAATAGGCCGATACGTGCTAAGCAATAAATTGTACGGAGATAGGCCGCGCCGATTCTATTACGATATGTACGGGGTGAGTGCTGTAGCTTGACTACTTTGTTTGGGGCGCTCGGTGGGCTTTTTTTTATAATTGCAATTTAAAATTTATTTTATATTTAAGCCAACAACTCATGACATAACTTAGAATAAACATAGAAAGAATACAATATAAAATACAAATCAAAATAATTAAAACAATATTAGCAATAAACTAGTGCTTGACTGCGATCCCACTTGATAGTAAGCAGTGATGCAATCGTTGATGGTAAGGCGCGCTAGCTTATTAAGAGCCTATTCACTTTAGCCTTGAAGACACCTAAATTATAATCGGACAGAAAGCCAGCCAGCAAACCGTTCCAGTCCCTCGATGTACGCGGTATAAACGACGCAAAACGCTTAGTCCGGGCCGCAGGTGTGGTGTGTGTGTGTGGTGTGGTGTGGTGGTGGTAATTTTGGATAAGGAGTAACAATAAAAAACCTGATGGGCTGTGGTTATTGCTGTTATTGCGATCAACAGCAGAAAGTTAAATAAAGTAAAGCAGTTCTAAAATAAAAGTACCTCATCATCATCATCATCAGCCTTTTTTAATGTTCCCACTGCTGGGACACAGGCCTCCTCTCTAGGAGAGAGAATGGGCCATAATCCACAACGCGGGCCCATTGTAGATTGGTGGATGTCACATGTCTTCGAATTTTTGGTTCTAGGACATGCCGGTTTCCTCACGATGTTTTCCTTCACCGTTTTGAGAGCAGAGGTGATGAAATAAATTACACAAAGTAATGCGCCTGGCTGGGTTTGAATCCTCGACCTCGTAAGTCTCGTAAGTCGGGGTAAGTAAAAAGTACCTACGAATACGTAAAGTCATAAATTGATCAAATATTTGTACGCACTTAACGGCAACACTTCAAAAAGTATTTTTATATTTACTTTACCTTATGTTTTACTAAGAAAGACTCTGACTATTTACCTATTAAATTCTTAGAACAGAAACAAAAATACTTTACCAAGCTTTAGAAGTGGGTTTATGTGTCAAGATTATTTTTATTATTAGGAGGATTTTTTTTTATGGTGGGTAAAAATTATCCAATGACAAATCCTGCCCATAGGCGGGCGGTAAACAGTGTCAGACTCTTACTGACCTGACAACCCGCCCTGTTCCTACGTTGCATTTATACCAGGAGGATTCTTCATTTCAGACAAAAACCCTCGGCTCCAGTTGGCTGCGAACCTTCTGCAGGGTCCCTATAGCTTGCAGACAACTCGTTGAGGTGCGCGGTAACAGTGCGCGCCGTCGGCGACTGGGCTTGGTCCGGACGGTTATCGGACGATCGGACAGCGAGCTGGATTTAGACTTAGTTAATAAACTAGTAATTTGTCATCATCATTGTCATTTCTGCCGGAAGTCGTCTGCTGCTGGACATAGACTTCCCCCAAGTGTCACCACAACGACCATTTTTTGTACATCTTCTAATCATCGGATTCCCACGACCTTCACCTGGTACAAGGTTCACCTTGTACGCTATGTTTGGCGGTACACGGCCGTCAGTATAGAAACTTGAAAGAAAGCAAAACTATTTATTTTAGACTCGCACAAAAAATCATTACATTACAAAACTTCAACCATACCCCTCTCTATTACCCTCCA
Organism: Mythimna loreyi; assembly: GCA_029852875.1. Lineage (NCBI taxonomy): Eukaryota > Metazoa > Arthropoda > Insecta > Lepidoptera > Noctuidae > Mythimna > Mythimna loreyi. The sequence goes on from CM056798.1 coordinate 16,537,951, forward strand.
CATCAATTCGCTCTTCAAAACAAAAAGTAATACACAGCACTAATATTGAAAAATTAATCAGTGTAGGTAGATGAAAAATATTCTCCATTTTTTCCATTCCGAGTGTTGGTAATAAACTTGCCCAGTTATACATGCGCTCGGCAAAAGAATTAGCAAAATGTTAGGTAGAACGATAAATTACTGCGAATCAAACCATTAGTGGCTCGCCTGAAATGTTTTAACATAACAACGGAAAAAGGCTGATATAGGATTTTAGATCTAGCTGACCTAGTTTTAGTATTAGTTTCTGGGTGGTAGTCGAATGTGAATGATTACTAAGTTTTTTAGACAAAAAGAAAAAAGCAATTGTCTTTACAACTGCTGATTAGTATGACTTGGGGATTTTTAGAAAGTATTACGTATTGCGGTCCTGGAACTCAAAGGGCTATTGAAGAAACACAGCTGGGTTTTAGTCAGTGAAGGTCTGACACTCTCTCTCACTTCAGAACGGGAGAAGTTATTTGAGGATGTCACCTCGAAAAAACCCTGTAGATCTTTAAACCATTTCATGATATTTAAACTCTTGATTCCCGAGCAAACGCCGGCGTTTTCACACCTATTGTCTTTCTATTATGTCTCTAAATACGGTACTCGAAAGGTTATATCGTAAGCATCGTAAGACATCAATAGTTGTAACACAATCACTTTACTATAACCATAGCAACAGCTTTACAATGTTGCTGGACTTCAGGCTTCCCCTATAAGAGAGGAAATGGGCACGCTGGCTCAGTGCTGGTAGGCGGATGTAACATATTATCTTCTAATTTTTGGTTTGGTTTTTTTTATATCATTATAATAATTATTTTAAACAGATAAAATACAGTTATTGCCTCTTTCATACAAAAAACCCTAACTAACCCACAGCTGGGCAATGGCCTCCCCCAAGTCATTCTAAACCGCGGACGTGTCGTGGAGGCGCAGCGAGATGACTGGTTTAAGACGGCGTGGGAAAAGGTTTGGAAGGACAAAAAAGAATTTAAATATTGGAATTTTTGAATTGACACTGTGGTTCGGAAAGCACGTAAACCAAAAATTATTTATAATTAAACAAAACACAAAAAAACGAAAGAAATAAACAAATTATACAAAGTAATACCTAACAAGATAAATAAAATATTTAATAATATTTAACAAAATAAATTATACAAAGTTAATACGACAGATGGACTTTCCTTAAAAAGGATCATTGTACACACCAATATCAACAACTTTTAAGACCAACCCAAAAATCACGAAAAAAACCCTGCTGCTCCATAGATTTATATTCCCATAACTCGACAAACTGTAGGTATAATGTACTAAAGTTAAAAATTAAATAAATTTGTAATCAATAGTTCCTCTCTAGCATGACCGGTGAAGTTCACACAGAGCTCTATTACGAGAGAGCAATTTCTCGTCGGTCACTGCTAGATAGCATCGTCAAAACTTTCTATATAAACCAAGACAGTAATTGAGTCCTGTCATGGCCCATCTATATGTAATTAACAAACCGTGGCAATTGTAACTATGACATAGAACTTTATAGCGTGAATGTTAAGACATGAATGTTAATAGTTGAAGAATTTATTTTTTAAATAACCCTAACTGTTCCACGGCTGAGCAAAGGGCTATCTGTTTCTTATCTATAAAACATTGCAAAATTTTGATCGTTTAATCAGTCAATAAAATTTAGTACTTTTTTTTTTTACTTTTAGTACTTTTTTTAACTCGAATAATATACGCATGTAGGAAATTAAAATTAATTTCCGACATGCGTATATCAATTCGATTCGATGTTAACATCAATTTAACATCATCTGAGCGATTTCAATGACCTATAGGTAGTTGTCGGTCGTTGCGTATTAACTACCTACAGGTTACTGAGCTCGATCAAAATTTAACGGTGTATACTTTATTATTCACCATTTCAAAAACACGAAAGAAACAAATATAGATACCTTTTCCAAACAATGATTCCAGTCTAATGGGATTCAGCTAAATTCCGTGCCGTAGTCTGTTTTTCCTGATGGCTGATACCAGGGAATCTTTAAATCAAGAGTGAATAGGTAACTTTTTTATTGTTTATAGGTTCGCACTTGACCGCTATCTCATCTGATGGAAAGCGACGAGGCGGTCGACGGTGGAGCGCGTTTACCTAGAAGTAACCTATTCATTCTTGATTTAAAGATTCCCGGATTGTAACCATCAGGAAACACAGACTTCGGCAACAAATTTCACTTCTAGGTAAGCGCGCTCCATCGTCAACCGCACCGACGCTTTCCATCGGGTAAGGTTTGGTCGAGCGCGAATCTATCAAAAATTTAAAAAAGAAAGGTATTTTCCACGGAGCCTATCGAACCTCCTTGTTATGTTGATTGTTTTGTATATGGTTTTATGTAAATTATTATTTACTTTAGAGCAGTGGTGGCCGAGTGGTAAAGGCCCCGACTTACAAGCTGGAGGTCACGGATTCAAACTCAGCCAGGCACATTATTTTGTGTAATTTATTTCATCACCACTGCTCTCAAAACGGTGAAGGAAAACACCGTGAGGAAACCGGCATGTCCTAGAACCAAAAATTCGAAGACATGTGACATCCACCAATCCGCACTGGGCCCGTGTGGTGGATCATGGCCCATTCCCTTTCCTAGAGAGAGGAAGCCTGTGTCCCTGCAGTGGGAAAATTAAAAAGGCTGATGATGATGATGATGATGATGTTATTTACTTGTAAATTAGTGTACGTCCGCAAATAAAAAATTTTTCTTTTTTTCTTTCTTAAGTCATTGTGCAAATTCAAATCAATCATAATTAAAAACCAAATAGTTGAAAACCAACATTCGTCCGGCCTTATCTTTGGTAATATATCCGGGGGCGTATTACCAAAAACTTGGGAGCAAACGGCTAAACTTGTCAAATGAGCAGGCGGTTGTAACGAGAAAAGTTTTTTGATCATCTACCCCCCGATACTCCGGTAATCATAAGTTGGATCGGCGAATTGAGTTATGTGGTAATACTTCAAGTTAGGAAGGTCACTTTAGCACAGTTTGCAGTTTTAATCTAGACTTTGACTGCCTTACGAGAGATGTGTTAAGCTGGTATGTCGAGTAGAAAGGCAGAAAGGAAATGTAAGGCGTAATGGGGTAAACTTATAGATTGATAATCACACAGTTGGTGAAAATGGCTTTTTTTTCAGTGGGCAAAAATCATGTAAAGAGAATTCTTTAGGTGATTTTCTTTAGATGATGTGAATACATATCCCACTATTGGGCGGAATAAGACATAGTATCATACTTTTACTGACTTAGAAACCCACCTTCCTTCAACTTTGGGCCACAGTAGGCTTCTTCGTCCCTGCTGGGTCCCTACGACTTGCTGATAACTCCTTGAGCCATGCGAGCTACCCATTGTTCGCTTTCCGATCGTCCGGTAACTGTCCAGACCGAGCCCAAGTCGTCGACGATGCATACTATCCTGCGTGCCTTAAGGATTTGTAGAGGCCCAGTAGGGTCGAAGCTTCTTGGGGTCATGGGTAAATGGGAAAGTGTAACACCAGGGCCCTGGAACTAAGGCAACGAAGGAACGGGGTGGGATTTTAGTAAAAAGAAATTTTGTAAAAAAACATTTTTTTTTTAAAGAGTAACCATGGAGTTTCTTGCCGGTTCTTCTCCATAGGATCAATTTGGAACCGTGCACTAGCTTCTGATGTTTTATAAGTGCCCATGTAGGCCTATGTGAAATAAAATATTTTGACTTTGAGTAAAAGTCTGGCTCTATCTTGTCGCCCACGGGTGGAAGATGTCTTAAGATGATTTTTACCCACCGAAAAAAAAGTGCAAAGCTCGTTTACATTGTACATTTTATCCGCTTATGGCTACATATTTCAGATCTGTTGAAAAAGACATTATATCGTACCTTAGTTCCTCCGTTTCCACATATCTAATGGAATTGTAATCTAGATTTCTAGACTTAGCTCAGAGAGCTGACTTACCTGCCGTAATTGCGAGAGGGAATTGGCAGTGAAATTGTTATCGTATAGACAATTTGCTGATAACGGTATTGGTTCTAGGTGCCAAGTGATATTAGCAAACCAATAGACGTTTATCAAGATGGGGTTATCTTGTTTCGATTAAGTTAATTGGTGGCTAATTTTCAGAAGAATTAAGAAATAATTGATCAAAAGACGAAAAGAAGAATTAAGAAGTTGATGAAAAGAAGAATTAAGAAGCAAAAATCTAGGTTAACAACCTAGATTTTTCGTCGTCATCATCTTCCTCGCCTTGACTCGTTCTATTTGGTGTCGGCGTAATACGTTTTTTTCTTCCATTCTGTCTTGTCATCTATAATTACGAGAACAGTGGTGACCGAGTGGTAACGGCCCCGACTTACGAATTGTAGGTCGCGGGTTCAAACCCAGGCACATTACTTTGTGTAATTTATTTCATCACCACTGCTCTCAAAACGGTGAAGGAAAACATCGTGAGGAAACCGGCGTGTGTTAAAACCAAAAATTCAAAGATATGTGACATCCACCAATCCACTGGGCTTGCGTCGATTATGGCCCAGGGCATTGGGAACTTTAAAAACGATGATAATGATGATAATCTATAATTCTCTCTTTTTAGGTGTCCGGTTCATTGGAAACTGTGCAGCATCCCTACACCATCCATATGGCCATGTTCCTCGCTCTACCAAACGATCCCTGTTTAAAATGTGTAGACCAGGAGTAAGTACCATTTCGATTCTCTAGGTTCGGCAGAAGCCGCTTGAAGGAAGCCCCGACCAGACGCCAAAAGTGTTCCTCGCAATTCCATTGGCATTAAATTATCGGTGAAGATATGGATTATGAAAATGAAGTGATATCTTAAATATGTAATAGTTTTTAAGTTGCAAAACTTAATTAAAAATCAAAACTGTTTGATCTCTCATATTTTGTTTTTTATTTCGACAAATGTTTATTATGTGCTTTGTTGCCTGCTTAATCTGTACCATTATTATTAAATTTAAGCTACATATGTCGTGGCCAAATCATAAAAAATGATCATCTCATGATAATACGGCCAGCTAAATCTGGCCAAATCTTTTAAACATTAACATTTGATGATATGTCCAACCTTGTTTGATCATATCACTGATGTGGGATTCCCATGGAAATAAAAGGTCTAAAGAAGGATTAAAATGTTATCAAACTTTAACGTTTAAAACAATCTGGCCAGTTTTACTTGGCCATATCATGAAGTTATCAATTTCTATGATCTGGCCTCGACATATAATTCATGTAATATATATTCCACAACTATCACACAACGTCACCTAGACCCAATCTAAGCAGAGCTTGTGTTATGAGTACTAGACAACAGATAAGCTTACTTATATATTTCTAAATATATACATAATATAGATAAATTACACCCAGGCATAGAACAAAGGATCGTGCTCATCACACAAAGATTTGTCCTGGGTGGGAATCGAACCCACGACCTCTGGCATAGCAGTCCACCACTGCATAGCACCAACCACTGGACCAACATGCTGTTACGAACGTGAGTAATCAAATGCCGGTTTACTAATAGAGAGATTTATTTTCCACAAACAAAACACCAATTTAGTCCAATCGCCAATAAACCACTTCGTAATGCACTCTAGAGATCCGTAGAAATATCGCTTAGGTCGTCGTATGGATGGAAACGTTCTTCACTTGACTTGGATAGTTCGCACTGATCGCTGTCGAAATCAAAACTGACTCCCGTCCGGCCAGTGAACACGTATTTATACTCAGAGCCAAGAAAATTCTAGATACCGAAGGTTCGAGGCCACACCGGAACAATACCGAACAATAAACATTATTTTTATTACTCGTAGGTAGGTACCACTCTACCCTACGACTCATACGAATTTCGACTCTATGGTACAAGACGGAAGGTACAAATTCCTTTACCAGGTTACTTAAATACCTACAAAAGTTCTCAGAATTATTGAGTACCTACTTATACGTGTCGGATTTTTCTAGAATTTGCTAGGCCCTGGTACGTACTTCTATTCTGGAGGTTTCGATTAGCAATGCGTTTTAATTATTCGGTGATACTCTTGACTTTATCGAAGAAACGGCGTGTTCTATTTCCACGGCGTAACAGTGCCCCCCTCTTAGTCATGCTCGTCCCGAGCATCATTAGATCCATGATACGTCGCCAACCTATCCAAGTGGACTACCTTAGGCTTCCCTCTCAGCCCTTTCTTGATGCGGTAGGTTACGTCGTTAATCCTTTTCATCACGGTGTAAGGTCCCTCCCATCGAGCTTGAAGTTTCGGCGACTTCCCTTTTCGTCGGAGCGGGTTGTGGAGCCAGACCAGTGCACCTTCTTCAAATCCCTTGGTGTTGGCATTACGGTCGTATCTAGTTTTCATTTTGGAGCTGGTGTTCATGCTATTCTCACGTACTCGTTTATGCACTTCGTCCAATTGATCTTGAAGGTTACTGACATAGTCCGTAACTGGCTTGGTCTTGTCAGGTGGCACGCCAGTTATAGCATCGACTGGAAGTCTCATCTCTCTGCCGAAATTCACTCTTGCTGGAGTATGTCCGGTGCTATCATGTACTGCTGATCGATAAGACATCAGAAATAGTGAAATATACCGGTCCCAGTCCTTCTGATGGTCATCGACAACCTTAGCCAGGTGATTCTCCAGGGTCTGGTTAAATCTTTGCACCATTCCGTCCGACTGTGGATGCGCAGGTGTTGTGCGTGTTTTGTAGATCCCCAGAAGGGTACACATCTCCTGGAACAGCGCAGATTCAAAGTTACGGCCTTGATCGGAATGGATCTCCAAAGGTGCGCCATACCGACACACTACTTCTTCGACCACCTTCTTCGCCACTGTCGTCGCTTCCTGATTCGGAATGGCAAAGACTTCTGGCCATTTTGTGAAATAGTCCTGGATCACCACTATGTATTTGTTTCCATCATTTGTAATTGGAAATGGTCCAGCAACGTCGATGGCAATGCGTTCCCATGGGGCTCCCACATTGTACAGCTGAAGCTTGCCCCTGCTTCTGGTCTGTGGTCCTTTCACAGATGCACACGCTGTACATTTCCGACACCATTGCTCTATGTCCTCTCTACAATTGAGCCAGTAATACCGCTGTCTCACTTTCAGTAGAGTCTTCTTGATCCCCAGATGTCCACCAGAAGCACCATCGTGTATTTCCTGTAGCAGGGGGACCACTTCACTTCGTGGTACTATCACTTGTGTGGTCACCTCCTTGCCATCGTTCGATTCCCATTTCCTACAGAGCACATCATTCTCCAGGACTAAACTGTCCCACTGCGCCCAGTAGCTCTTTGTGACGGGACTAAGTGACGATACTTCACTCCATTGGGGCCTAGCTCCACTACGCAACCAGTCCAGTACCGGTCGAATATCGTCATCTTCTTCCTGTGATTTCTTGAAGTTGCCTTCAGTTCTAATCAAGTTCACGTGTTCTCTGGCTTCGTTTTGCTGGCAATGTCTGCAGTCTTCATCACACGGACGTCGCGACAGGGCATCAGCATTGTTATGCCCTTTTCCACTCCGATGTTCTGTCACAAAATTGAACTCCTGCAGCTGCTCGAGCCATCTTGCAACTTGACCCTCCGGGTTTTTAAATTGTAGCAGCCATTTCAATGCAGCATGGTCCGTCCTCAACGTAAACTGCCTTCCAATGAGGTACTTGTGGAAGTGCTGCAAGGTTTTTACCACAGCCAGCAGTTCTCGTCGAGTAACGCAGTAGTTCCTCTCAGGCTTTGAAAGTGCCTTACTGAAGTAAGCGATCACGATCTGTCGGTCACCTTGCATCTGTGACAATACGCCACCAATTCCCGTATTGCTGGCATCAGTGTCAACGACAAATCTTCCATCTCTACTCGGATACCCCAGTATAGGTGCTTCACATAGCCGTTGCTTCAGCTCGTTGAACGCTGACCCACAGTTGTTGTCCCAGATAAATTCTCTTTTATCCTCAGTCAATTGATGCAGAGGTTTTGCAATGTCCGAAAAACTCATAACAAACCTTCTGTAGTATGTGCATAGCCCTAGAAATGCACGTACTTCTGTTTTGTTCTTCGGAACTGGCCACTGTTGCACAGCCTTTATCTTCTCAGGGTCGGTTCTCACTCCGTCGGCGGAAATCACATGTCCTAGGTAGCTGACCTCTTTCTTGAATAGGGCACACTTCTTTGGGCTTAGTTTTAGGTTAGCCCCTCGTATTCTGGTGAACACTTTTTCCATGTTCTTTAGGTTTTCCTTAAAAGTGCGGCCCATTATAATGACGTCATCCAAATATACTAGACAGACGTCACCAAGAAGACCAACCATGACTCGTTCCATGAGGCGTTCAAAGGTTGCTGGAGCATTGCACAACCCAAAAGGCATGACGTTAAATTGCCACAGGCCATTGCCAATGCCCGTACTGAACGCTGTCTTTTCTTTATCCTTCTCGCTGATTTCCACTTGCCAGTAGCCACTTTTCAAATCAATGGTTGAAAACCACCTCATACCACTGAGCATATCCAGCGTATCGTCGATCCTCGGCAAGGGATAACTGTCCTTCTTCGTGACGTTATTCAGCATTCTGTAGTCGACACAGAATCTTGTACTGCCGTCCTTTTTCTTCACAAGAACGACAGGAGAAGACCATGGGCTCGTAGAAGGTTCAATTATTCCACTATCAGCCATGTCCTTTACCATTTCTGCCACTTCAGTTTCTTTAGCCCAGGGTATGCGGCGCGGCCTTTGTTTAATCGGTCTAGCATCACCTGTGTCTATCTCATGCTTGACGAGGCCTGTTCTTCCGCAGTCCTTTCCCGTCGCAAAAATATCCCGAAACCGTAGCAGAAATTCCCTGGCTTGCTGTAGTTCTGAGGTCGACAAATTGTTCTTAGAACTTTCCAGAAGTTGCTGGATGTGGTCAGGTTCACCTTTTGTCGAGTCCTGCTTCACTGGAGATGTGTTGATTTGGCGGAGATACTTCACTCCTTCACATCTTCCAACAACACTGTTTTTCTTCAAATGGACCTCCTTTTTCCCAAGATTTATAATTCTCACTTTAGATTTCCCTTTCGTCATTACTAAAGTCCTCGCAGTGATGAGTTCCGGGTGCCGGTCAGTATCCTCAACTATTACGCATCTTTGTTGCCTGATTTTCTTAGAGAATTTTACTTCAACTAAAGTTTCTGTTCTCGGAGCCAATGTCGTATCTTTTAAACAATAGAGGTTACACATGTTGATTCCCCGCAGGAACACTTCTTGATCTGGAAACTTCAATACTCCCCTATCAATATCCAAAACACATCGGTACTTCCGCAAGAAATCCAAACCCAGAATGCAATCATCAGTAATATTGGCAATTAATACAGAATGGGTATCACCGAGGACGGAGACTGGCTGGCCGGTTGCTGTCTGAAGTCGGCAGGATGGAGACTTTCTTTGCCACAAGATCGTGCGTTTCAGCAACTCAGGTCTTATAATAGTCCGTGACGCCCCGGTGTCAACGGTGAAATTGCAAGCTCTTTCATTCAGTATTCCTTCTATGGTCAAACTATTTCCGTTGTGGACTTGATTGATGGTTATGGTTGGGGCCTTAAGTTGACCAGCCAGCACCCGCCCCGCGGCCCTGGCGACATTTAGTTTAACGACTCTTCGTTAACTTGGGTTCCGGAGTCCACACTTCCCCTCTTTTTTTTGGGGCAATCGGTACGAATGTGCCCTTTTTCTCCGCACCCGTAGCACGTCGGAATATATCGGGACTTTGCCGGAGAAGAAACTACCCCTTCTCGTTGGCGCGGCTGCACTGAAGGCGAGACCACCACTTCTCGAACTCTGTGCGTGCGTGAATCCTGTCGTACGGCTTCCACTTCCAAAGCGTGAGCCATCGCACTCTTCAGAGTTTGGTGGTGTCCAAGTCGCACCGTCGCTCTTACTTCAGTATCCCGTAGACCGTCGATGAATGCCTGCACCAGATATACTTCCACGGTCTCCGGTGTCATCGACACGTATGCGCGCCGTACCAGCCGTTCAACCTCGACTCCCCACTGTTGGAGGCTCTCGTTGGGCTTTTGTGTTCTCTCGCGAAGCTGCGCGCGGAATACGTGCTCGAGGTGCTTGTCACCGTAGCGGGTGTCTAACCCTTCCATTAGACGCTCCAAGGTCCTACCGTCCGAAGGAAGGTTCTCTAGGACCAGTAGGGCGTCCCCACGTAGAGCTAAGGTTAACGCCGCGAAAGACTGCTCATCATCCCAGCGGTTTGTCTTCACCAACGTTTCGAATTGGTATTTGAAGGCAGTCCATGACGACGTGCCGTCAAAACGTGGCACATCAAACTTTGCGGCCGACGCACAGTGGGTGTGCGCTGATGAGCCAATGGCAATGGGTTCGCGTGCTTCCAGCTTGACAATTTTTCTATTGATGTCAAGCAGGCGATCTTCATGGCCATCTATTCGGGTTTCCAAAGTATCAGTTCGGGCGGAAACCTCCTTGACCTCTAAGGTGAGATTCTTTACTTTCTCGCCCAGCGTGACGAGGCCGTGATCGATTTTCTCGAGGATAAGGTTCTGCTTAGCCTCTTGATCACGGCGAGCGGCTTCCTGTTCGCGGCGAGCGGCTTCCTGTTCGCGGCGAGCTTCTTCCTGGTTAGCCGCGATTAGGTCCTGGAGCTGGCGCTGGTTAGCTTCCTGTTCGCGGCGAGCGGCTTCCTGTTCGCGGCGAGCTTCTTCCTGGTTAGCCGCGATTAGGTCCTGGAGCTGGCGTTGGTTAGCTTCCTGTTCGCGGCGAGCGATTTCTTGTTCGCGGCGAGCGGTTTCTTGTTCGCGGCGAACGGCTTCCATACTAGCTTGCATGGCAGCCAACACCGCAGCGAGGCTCATTTCTGAAGTTGGTCCTGTTGGCATCTCAGCAGCTGCCGTTGCTCCGACACCAGCCGGATCTTCTTCCTCCAGTCGGTGACGCGCAGCATCCATCTCCGTTTGTCTCCTTGTTCGCGGTCGCTGTTCGTCGTCCCTCTGTAGTAATGGCATCTCACTTCTGACACCAGTTGTTACGAACGTGAGTAATCAAATGCCGGTTTACTAATAGAGAGATTTATTTTCCACAAACAAAACACCAATTTAGTCCAATCGCCAATAAACCACTTCGTAATGCACTCTAGAGATCCGTAGAAATATCGCTTAGGTCGTCGTATGGATGGAAACGTTCTTCACTTGACTTGGATAGTTCGCACTGATCGCTGTCGAAATCAAAACTGACTCCCGTCCGGCCAGTGAACACGTATTTATACTCAGAGCCAAGAAAATTCTAGATACCGAAGGTTCGAGGCCACACCGGAACAATACCGAACAATAAACATTATTTTTATTACTCGTAGGTAGGTACCACTCTACCCTACGACTCATACGAATTTCGACTCTATGGTACAAGACGGAAGGTACAAATTCCTTTACCAGGTTACTTAAATACCTACAAAAGTTCTCAGAATTATTGAGTACCTACTTATACGTGTCGGATTTTTCTAGAATTTGCTAGGCCCTGGTACGTACTTCTATTCTGGAGGTTTCGATTAGCAATGCGTTTTAATTATTCGGTGATACTCTTGACTTTATCGAAGAAACGGCGTGTTCTATTTCCACGGCGTAACAATGCAAATCAATCGTCTACGCTTTTTAGTTTAAGTCTAAAATCTTCCTACATATAGATGTATGTACTAAACATCAAGTACAGAGATTTTTCCTCAGAGGTGGAAGATAGCTTGCATATATTAAAAGGTGTTGGTTCACCGACGATGCCATTTTGGCCTGTCAAATGCAGAGAGCTCCGCGGTATTGACAAACATACTACAATTATTTTAAACATGCTTACAAACTGGAATTTTTAAGATATATACTGGTAAGTATATGTTTTTAAGGGCCAGTTTCACCAATAAAAGTAATCGCGATCATTTAAAACAAAACACAGAACAAAACACAATTTGTGTTTTGTTTTAAAAAAATGCGATTAGTGATATTGGTGAATTTAGCACTTTGATTGATTGATTTATTTAAGAAACAATTAACATTGTGTATGAATATTAAGGCTTAAAAACTAGTAACAGAAGTAGAAGAGTAGTAGAAGTTAATACTGCATTGTTCAAGATTGTATTACATTCCCAATGAGATAAAAGTATAATGTAAAAATGATTAAATAACTAAGAGATTGTAAACAAGAATGTGCGTAGGGTGGGTTGTTTAGTCACTAAAAATCTGACTCTATTTCCTGCTCCGCCCAAGGGCGGCAATTGTTCTATGATGGTTTTCAACAACCACATAAAACAAAGAAGGAACTTTTTTAGTCAGTAAAAGTCTGATACACGCTCCGCCCAAGGGCGTGAGAAAGAAGGGCGTGCCATTGGATGATTTTTACTCACCACAAAAAAAATCAGTACGGTCGCGTCGCTCTGTTTTGTAGGAGGCGATTGCGTTTGCAGCAAACGCGAAGCGATGCGGCGTGTATGAACAAGCATGCGTTAAACGTTATCAAAGTTTAGATTAATATTAGAAATCAAATAATCACTTCTGAAACGATGGCTCGGGCCCTAGTATTTATGGCAACGTACAAATGATTTTTTTTTATTGTAGGTAAAATCATCGAATGACGAATCCCACTCTTGGGCGGAGCGGGAAACAGTGTCAGACTCTTACTGACTAAAGAACCTACCCCGTGCCTCTGGCCTACTACCATGGGATTTGGAGGCAACAGTCCTTGCACACATGTACGATCTGCCCGTGGAGATGCAATGCCGGGGCGAAACTCCACTACCTGAACATGTCAAGGCATGGCGGAAAGAGCTCCGGCGGGATCTCATGGTGGGATGGAAACATCGACTGTCGCAACCCAGCGCTGGGCACGCCATAATTTCGGCAGTAGTGCCCCTCTTTTAGGCGTGGCTGGATAGACCTCACGGCGTCCTCACCTTCCACATGACGCAGGTCTTCACCGGACATGGCAAGTTCGGGAGGTTCCTGCACCGGATCCGTGCGGAAGAGACGCCCGGGTGTCGCCACTGAGTGGCCAGCCCGGAGGACACGGTGGAGCACACGGTAAAAGTGTGCCCCGCTTGGGAAGAGGAACGCCGTGCCCTCGTGGAGGTGATCGGCGGCGGCGACCTCTCGCGCCGGGCCCTGGTTCAGGCCATGGTCCACAGCGAAGAGGAATGGCAGGCGGTCGCCTCCTTCTGCGAAGCAGTAATGCTCGTAAAGGAGGAGGCCGACCGCATAAGGCAAAGGCAACGGCGTACTCGCCGTAGCCGTCGCCGCCGCGATTCTGCCGATATCCGGCCACCGTAGACACTGGCTCGCGGACGGTGAGCAATGGGTAGCTCGCCGTCCGATCGTCTGGTAAGACCGAGTCCAAGTCGTCAACGGCGCGCACCGTTCCCGCGCGCCTCAAGGAGTTGTCAGCAAACTGCAGCGGCCCTTCAGGGTCGAAGCCTCCTGGAGCCTAGAGGGTATGTGTATACTGTTACCTCGACTCCAGAAATAAGGCAAGGAAGGTACGGGGTAGGTTTTTTAGTCAGTAAGAGTCTGACACTGGTCTCCCGCTCCGCCCAAGAGCGGGTCAGACGGTGAGCAATGGGTAGCTCGCCGTCCGGTCGTCTGGTAGCAGTCCAGACCGAGCCCAAGTCGTCGACGGCGCGCTCCGTTCCCGCGCGCCTCAAGGAGTTGTCAGCAAACCGTAGGGGCCCTACAGGGTCGAAGCCTCCCGGAGCCGAGGGTTGATGCGAAAGCGTTACACCGGGGCTCTGGGAATAAGGCAAGGAAGGCACGGTGATATATATATATAATCACCTTGAACAACGACTGACAAACGTCACATAGGTAGTGTGCGACAGAGATAACGCTCTACGAAGCCGAAATTAGCCGATTGTCTCTTTCCAAAGGTCGATGTGCAATATTTATTGCCGGGTACTGTACGATGATGTGATTCTTAATAAAATATTAGTTTTATATTTAAACAAATTTTCAATGAAAACGGTTTTTTTTAACTATCATACTACTATTAAGTACAACAAACAAAAGCAAAATTAAAAGCGAGGAATTATTTAGCTAATACCTATATTTTTTGTTGTAGTTGGTTTCGTTATATTTTTTTCAGTAGACGATTTTTATGGGTTCTCTCACAAAGTTGAATTTTACACATAAGAGTCTTAAAGTCGCAATGACGATACTTTTTTTAAGAATAAAAGCCACATAACAAACAACTTTTACAGTTGTTTGTTATCACGACTACGATGACGTATTTCAGTATCGGTCATTAATTATTTACCAGTCACATGATACAAGGCGACTGCGGTAACAAAGCAAACTATCCGTGGCAAGTTGAACTTGATTACTTAGCCTAGTAACGCCTTAAGCTGATAGTGCCGCAATATTACAAGATCAGACAAGCCAACGATTCGCTTGTTATGCAAATATCTCGTAGCGGAAGTTACAGGAGTAGATAATGAACAGAGCTCAAAGTAATGACATGAATTAACGTTTCTACTGTCGTAGTTACAGACGCAAACCTTTCGAGTACCGTAATTATAAACACAAAGAATAAAAGGCTTCGAGCTCAAGAGTTTACAAATAATAGGGATGCGGACACCAGTGACTGTGTCTTTTCGGGGTTGAATAAAAAAATATATATATTTTATTTGTTTTTAACGAAAGTTTTACAAAAATTGTATACTTTTCCCCAACTGCGTAGCAGTTTGTTGGCAGACGTAGCTCCTGTGTTAACAAGTTATTAATTTTGCAAACATTGTCATTACACGTAAGTACATAAATACACATATGAACAACACACACACATGTACATGAATCAATATACATTCATGAAAATAAAATTTAAGTGTCTATAACTGTAGGGACCTTGCAGAAGGATGCAGCATCTCGAGCCAAGAATCTTCGTCTTAAAGGAAGGCTCTGACCCTGGTAAAAAGGCAACTTAGGAACAGGGTGGGTTGTTTAGTCAGTAAGAGTCTGACACTATTTCCCGAATTTCGAAGAATTAAAAGGTGGACTAAGTTCGGCCTCTGTAACACTCCTACTCCGTGTCGATGTACTGTAGCTATATTACGAGCAATACAATATAATTACAGTATAATTTGAGTGTGTCGCTACTTACTTATGATACGTTGTTTGATATTCAATGTTCTTGTGATTTCGCATTGTTATATTATGATATAGCTACAATTGTGACTGTATTAAAGTTCGCGTCTGAAAGGAAGGCTCTGGCCCTGGTATATAATATGGCAATGTAGGATTGGGGTGGGTTGTTTAGTCAGTAAGAGTCTGACACTGTTTCCCGCTCCGCCCAAGGGCAGGATTCGTCATTGGATGATTTTTACCTACAATAAAAAAAAAAACTGTTTTAAAGTTGTAGGGATCGGAACTAGTAAAGAAGGGTTTTGTTATGGTGGTAATAATCATCTAATGACGAATCCCACCCTTGGGCGGAGCGGAAAACAGTGTCAGACTCTTACTGATCAAATCTATGGAGCAGCGGGTTTTTTTTTCGTGACACGTGTTTCGATAGATATACTAGAATTGATATTAATAACCAATGCGAAGGGTAGCCCTAATACATAATATATAATATACTAGCTACTGCCAGCGGCTTCGCTTGCGTGATAGTACAAAATTGTCCTAAAGGATATTCTAGGATAAAAAAGTATCCTATGTACTATTACAGGACATGGTCTGACCAGGACCAATATACTAGAGTTCATCAAAATCCAGTCAGTAGATTTTAAGTGAAAAAGTAACAAATATTAACTTACAAATTACAATGTTTTTTTTTTATGGTAGGTAGGTAAAAATCATCGAATGACGGATCCCACTCTTGGGCGGAGCGGGAAACAGTGTCAGACTCTTACTGACTAAAGAACCTACCCCGTGCCTTCCTTGCCTTATTCCCAGAGCCCCGGTGTAACGCTTTCGCATCAACCCTCAGCTCCGGGAGGCTTCGACCCTGTAGGGCCCCTACGGTTTGCTGACAACTCGGAACAAACTACAATGTGGGATAGCCTTACTGAAAATAAATTAATCGTGGTCACACAAGATTCGATCCGTCACCCCTTCATACAAAAACCAGACTCTTAACCCCGAACCACTAGTTCGTCCAAACATACATACATGCACCTCACGTATTTTCCTGTATCTTCTTCCTTATTCCTTATCCGGCAAGAATAACTCTTTGTGATTGATATCATCATTGATATTGTAAGGATAATGAAATAAATTATTATTTACTGTTTCATCTTACCTGCTGAGAATGGACCACCCGACAAAGGATTCCTTTGTGTTTATATCCTTTGTGAGTTTTTTATGAGTGACTGACGACCTGCCCCAGTTTTGTTGGATTCCATTTCGACTTTTTTATTTTATATAAACTAACTAACTGTGATCTCACCTGATGGTAAGCAGTGATGCAATCGTTGATGGTGAGGCGCACTAGTTTATTAAGAGCCTATTTTCTCTAACCTTGAAGACACCTAAATTAAAATCGGTTGGGGGTGTTGCAAATCCTTAATACGTATTTTTGGTGTTTTTTTGACTAATAAGTGTACAGAAGCAAAGAATAATAAAAAAAATATCCTGTTGTCGATTGGTGTCATATTCGGTGAGGATTTACGGTCGGATGAAAATTACTTAGATCGGACTTTGCGGATGGTGAGCAATGGGTAGCTCGTCCAACCACAAAATCACGAAAAAAAACCCGCTGCTCCTTAGATTTATATTCACAACTCGTAAAATGTATGGAGCAGAGGGGTTTTTTTTGTGACTTTTGGGTTGTTCTCATACCTAGTTAAAGGTTTTTACAGTGATCCTTTTTAAGAAAAGCACATCAGTCTTATAAAAATAGTAGTAGCTTAAGACGGTCTTATTCCAGTTCACTTCCAAAATTCTCAATTCTCGTACAACCACGGTGCATGAAACTTCAGCGTTACAATACGTGCCTTCACGTTGCTGAGTAAACTGAAAACTATAGTTTAGTTGTCTTTGTATATATTTAGTTTAGTTAAAACTTAGACTAGCAGTTGAGTAGATTAGATTAATTTCTGAATTTACTCATTTTTATTTTATGGGGGCAAAAATCATCCAATGACGAATCCCGCTCTTGGGCGGTGCGGGAAACAGTGTCAGACTCTTACTAACTAAACATCCCACACCGTTCCTTTGTTGCCCTTCGCACTTTGTGAACGCCGGCGATCGCGTTGTGGTCTGAAAGGTTAAACGTGATGGTTCGGTACCCTTAGTGTGCTAGTCCGTCTCGCATTAGGCCGGTTTTTCTTACTCCTTTATCTACAAGTTTACCACGTACTACTACGGTCATTTCTGCCTGAATACAAACCAAAATACGTTTGAAATACGGCGCGGTGCCAAACCAAACCTTTAAAGGTTCCCCTTTCCCCTTCGATTTTTTGTTTCGAGTGCAAGCAAAAATGAACCTAGCGGCAGTCAAGCGGAAGTATCTTCGTTGGTACCTAAATTGTTGCACTATCACAAAGCCTGTTACTCTAATGATAGTATTATACACAGCTAATTGTATAATTTCCTACACATAACGTGTATTATGTATAACTAACTCTTCCGCTATTATCTAGTGCCATCATATAAAAATATTATGTTTCCTGAAGCCAGGTCTGTTCCAACAATAATACGGAACAGCAATAATGAGGCGGCGGCGATGTTGCCAACGTTGCATTTTTGCTGTTTTTCGGGGAGAATTTTGTTTTGTGTAGGCTGCTGAATTTATTTTATTTGTTGCTGATATAGAGTAGTTATATTGTGATTTTTTAAATTTAGTTGGTTGACGTCATGAAGTGTTAACTTTTCTAATTTCAAAAACATTGTCGTTGTGAGGACTACATTACTCCGAATTCGTTATTCAGATTAATTATTGATGAAATTTTAATTTTACAACTAGTATATTAAATATTAATAAAATAAAATAATATGGGTTTCCATTAAATTTAACTTATTAATGTCGTTTGTTGCACTCTAAAAACCTTTCATCCCTATCAATCATCGGCGAGCAATGGGCCCTGCCCACTGGCTTAAGTAGGCGACTCGTCAGGCTATATCTAAGAAATTCAATTATATCATAAACTAGCGACCCGCCCCAGCTTCGCATGAATACTGATATTGAATATATTATACATGTATTATACAAATAAACCTTCCTCTTGAATACCACTCTATCTATTAAAGAAAACCACATCAAAATCCGTTGCGAACTTTTTTTTAAAGATAAAAGCATACATAGGGACAGGCAACTCAGTTTTATACTATGTTATGATTATTATTTTGTCTTTACTATGATTGTGTCCAACATCACTTTTGTTATTGCCTCTATCGAGTTCTTGACAAGCGGTAAGTGTTTCAAAACTATGAAAAAAACACATAAAATTAAACTCCTACTACAAATTTTCTATTCCCAAGACAATTTTACCAAAATCTCCCGAGTAATTTCTACTGTGCACTGGCAACACTGCCCCGCAGTTAGCGCATGGCGGCCTTGCGTCGCGTCCAGA
This sequence comes from Mythimna loreyi, assembly GCA_029852875.1. Taxonomy (NCBI): domain Eukaryota; kingdom Metazoa; phylum Arthropoda; class Insecta; order Lepidoptera; family Noctuidae; genus Mythimna; species Mythimna loreyi. The sequence goes on from CM056798.1 coordinate 16,556,549, forward strand.
ATGCTAACCACTGACGGACGGACAAAGACTCATTGTTGGGCCAAACACCTCGGTACTGCGGGGCTCACAAGTTGACGAATGGCTAACTTGGATTAAGCTTCCGTATTATTATTTTTTACTACTAGAAAAAAGCAGGAGCAGTGGTGACCGAGTGGTAACGGCCCCGACTTACGAGTTTGTAGGTCGCGGGTTCAAACCCAGCCAGGCGCATTACTTTGTGTAATTTATTTCATCACCACTGCTCTCAAAATGGTGAAGGAAAACATCGTGAGGAAACCGGCATGTTCTAGAACCAAAAATTCGAAGACATGTGACATCCAGCAACCCGCCCTGGGCCCGCGTGGTGGATCATGGCCCATTCCCTCTCCTAGAGAGGAGGCCTGTATTCCAGCTGTGGGAACATTAAAAGGCTGATGATGATGATTAGAAAAAATGGTCACAACCTTGAACATTTCATCGTAACTAGCATGACCTGACTTAAAGTGCCATGTCCCTTAGCTGGGGCAGAGGGTGTCCACGGTTATCCTCCAACAGTCTTGAGCTTCACGCTTCACCTCGCTCCACGTCGCACCTCGTTCCGTTGCTCGCCGTTTCTGCAAATACGGTGCGATGCCAGGTTTGACGGGGACGGCCACGCTTTCTTTTTCCTTGTGGATGCCACTTCAATGCTTGTTTGGATATGTGAATGGGATCTCTTGGAAGCGTGCAGACAATCCATTTCCACTGGCAACACTAGCCCGCAGTTAGCGCATCGCGGCCTTGCGTCGCGTCCAGAATGCTAACCACTGACGGACGGACAAAGACTCATTGTTGGGCCAAACACCTCGGTACTGCGGGGCTCACAAGTTGACGAATGGCTAACTTGGATTAAGCTTCCGTATTATTATTATTTACTACTAGAAAAAATGCCCACAACTTTGAACAGCTCATTGTAACTGGCGTGGTCGATGACAAACGATCAAGGTCTGGAACCTAAAGAGATAAGCAGGGCAGGTCCGCTCAGTTACCCATTGCACTTCATGATGCTAAGAATGGTCATGGATCATCATCAATTTAATAAGAAATTAATCCAACGGAAACTTCATGACCCCCAATAATGAGGAATACGAATCCAGAAGGAGTTTTTTTGCCCCTAAGTATCGGTCTCAGGACTTCCATAATAGTTGAACTTGATCAGCGTAGCATGTCTTACTTATGTATATTTTACTTGCCAGCTATTTAACTTCCGTACTGAGGTTGAAGGTAATAAACTAATGTGTTGTTAGGTAATTTGTAACACAGGGAAATGCCCATAAACCTCTCACTTGTATGCTACGTAAGTGTAACAGGACGTGAGAAATGAATTTGTGGTGTACCAACGAAGATACTTCCGCATGACCACCACTAAGTCTATTTTTGCTTGCACTCGAAACGAAAACTTCAAAGGCTTTAATAACTTCAGGCGCACGGGACCATTACGCGCCGTCAACGACTTGGGCTCGGTACGTACGATTACCGGACAGTCGGACGGCGAGCTATCCATTGCTTGCCGTCCGCAAGTCTGCGCACTGAGGTCATGGTTTAATTTCTGAAAGGGTAACTCGTAGTCTGAAAATTCAAAGCTGGAGCGACGACGCTGAACGAACATAGGTGCAATTTTTCGCCTCAAAAAACAAATGTTCAATTTACTCTGCATAGGAGTTCCATCATTATAAAACCTTTTCCCTGTCTTGGTGGAGCGACAGCGAGTTTCAGACTTTTACTAACTAAAACTCACCACTCAAAAAACTTTGAATGAAGTTCAGAAAAGTTATGGATATTTCCAAGGAACGTTTAAGGTAATCTGCCATTACTGCGTCAGCCTTATAACATTCCCACTGCTGGGACTCAGGTTTCCTTCTAGGAGAAGGAATGGGCTACAATCATTATGTGGGTCCAGTGCAGGTTGGTGGATGTCACATGTTTTCTAATTTTTGTTTCTAGGACATGCCGGTTTCCTCACGAAGTTTTCCTTCATCATTTTGAGAGCAGTGATGAAATAAATTACACAAAGTAATGCCCCGCCTGGCTAAGTTCGAACCCGCAACCAACAACTCATAAGTCGGGCTGTTACCACTCGACCATTACTGCTCGACAATCTACGTCTTAAAAATCCAACCTGTATGTTTTTTTTTTTTTAATTTTGTAGGAAGCTGTTTGATCAATGAGTTTTTATTTTAAACTCATTCATATCTTCTGTCCACAAAAAAATAATATAATAACTGGCCAGTAAATCTCCATGAATGAGTGAACATTACGAAGCGATCGCGTGAACCCATTCGTTCGGAACGAATGATCGAACTGCATTGTGCAATTGTTACTGTATTTATAAAATATTCGAGACTTCATGTGAAGTTATTAATCGATTGCTCTTATACGATTACTCGTATATGCGTTCTTTTTTGTTAGTTCCTGAGATAAACGCGTACTATTTTTATCTACGCTTTCTTTTCTTCTTTCTTTCTTCTAAAACAAATTAAACTTCTAAGTTAACGGAAAAATTATACTGGGGGATAAAATGAGATCTAAATGGAATTGCTTTGGCCCTGGGGTATAACTTTGGCACAAGCTAAATAACCAATAGGAACATAATAAACTGTATTTGCTGTGTTTCTATAGGTTGGTAAGCTGTGCCAAAGTTATACCCCGAGGTCAAAGTAACCCCAATTTACTCGGTACTGAAGTTTAAGTTGCAAAAAAAGTATATGACTAAATTACTACTACATGAAAAACAAATAATATACGAACACTATATGACAGTGTACGGAATAATTTTATTACCAAAATTATTGTCTCTTGAAATGATATTATTTTAAGCAAATATGTTATGAGCGTGCAATCGTGAAGACACAAAAAGGTCCAACTTAGGACTAGACTAGACTAGACTTCACGTTAAATTGATAATAATAGCTGTTTCTTTTTTTCTTGTTAGATTTATAATGAAAAAGAATATTCAAAACTCTACAGTGAAATTTATAATGAATAAAAAATGTGTGGAACACATTTTTCCGGATTTTTTGTGAGTCTATAACATATCAGCTTATGTGTCATGGCGACAAATCCATACTCAAAACAATGGTCTTTGTCACATATAAACAAACAATGAATTTTCCTTCCTTTTAACCACAAAACCACGTCGCCACAATTCGTGTGCCCCATAGGGAAGTACTAACCGTATGACATAGGCAGTGAATCGCGAGTGCAATACTAATTTGGGCCCTTACGATGCTTTCCTGGACAATACTATTGTGCACTAGCATTAGTATCGGGAGACCGTGCGCCGGCGCAGTTGCGCCGATACGCTACGAACATAGCCGAACGTAGCCGAACACACGTGAAATACGTTAACTAGTGTATTTAAAAAGTGTGTTTTTTTAGTGCAAAAATTTCGAACACGAAAATTGGTGTTGTATTTTAAACTTCAGTCCAGATTTCTATATTTGGTAATTGATTTATTTACTATTTCTTGTTATATTATTTATTATATTTAAATTGAAAACAAAAAAAAATCGGTGGTATTTTTTTATATTTTTTGTTGTTGTTAAATACTTTCTCAATTTATTAGTAAAGGCATAAGAATTTCTATGTGAAAGTGTTTAGTATGCCCGTTCATAACACACTTGATCCAATTTTGGAAGCGAAACAATGCGTGTGCCGAATTTCACCGAAGTATCACGAGGTTAGCCGAACGGTATCGATACAGTATTATCTGCGATCTGATTAATGTTATTATCATTACAAATCAGTTGTTTTAGTATTAACGTAACTGTGTTTGCTCAGACCTGACATAATTTGTAACCGTATTAAAGTTACTTTGCTATTAAATGAAATCGAAAACTCAAGTGAATTTATATCCATCTATAAACTATCTCACTTCTCCGGACGATTCCAATCAGGTAAACATTTTAGAATTGTTTCTTCTAAATTTGAATTTGAAATAAAATCGTACTCGACGATAGCAATCTTCGCGGGGTCGTTTCGGATCGGGCGAGATCGCCATCCGAATTGTACCGAAGCGGGATTCAAAATTGGAACTTCGTTTATTGTTTAACCGTTATTTTGTACCGTTACGTGTCCCTTCGCAAATCGAGAGCATTGAGACTCCTTTGTACAATGTTTTTGTAGACACACAACTTAAATTCACTCTATTCTCGACTTTATGTCAATGGATTAAGGTTTAAGAGGGGTTTTTAACAGTTTATTACCATGTTTGCACAAGTGCATTTAAAGATCTTTGATAAACATGGCCGTTGACCTCAAATTTTTGTTTATTTATATTCGATGCGCGCTAATTAAATTTAAAAATATGCTGTTTTATCGACGAATCCGTGGGAATTATTTGCATGTGTAATGCATTTTAAATAAGTTAATTTTCTTGTTAGGAAAGTTTTTTGAATAAATAAGGCAATACTTAGCGTGTTTGCAGTATGTTAGGGTTGAGATAAAAAAATAAGTGGCTATTTATTTACAATGTTAACTTAAAAGGCTTTTTAATTTAATTACTCATTATGAGTGGTTTTTATTGGTTGAATGGTACAGCACCTGCTTGTATCGTTTCATGACGAGTTTGAAAAAAAAATTAATTCTTCAGAAATGGCTTGACCGACTTAGGATTTTTTTTTTTTATGGAAGTATTTTTTGGCAGTAAAATGTTAAATAAATAATATTTTTGAGAGGAAATTTGGTTTGATAAATGATCTTTATTTTGCAAGTAGGTTTACAAAAAACCACTTTTACACATTTTTTTTTTGAAGCTAGATGAGTCCGGTGTTTCCTAGCTGACTACCCTGAGAAGAAACACCGAAACAAACTCGGGGGTCAAAGTCTCTTTTAAAGTCCATACAGAAAATATCACATAAGAACCACGCAGATTTGTCTGAGATGGTCTAACATGGTTTAACACAGGTTGGCACAGAACCAAATATAAATTTGGGAAATCTCTTTTTACACTTCTAGTCTTAGGAGTTCGGCTGTGTCTTGATATGTCAGTCAGTCAGTTTCTCCTTTAGATTTATTATGCCTAGATATCTATAGACCAGTGGTTGCCAACCTATGGTCCGTGGATAACTGATGGGCTCCTAGATAGGAGCTAGGGCTAAAATATGTTCCAGAAGATGACTAAAAATTTTAAACTTTCCAACTATTATATACAGTACCGTAGGCGCGGGCTTGCGGACGGTGAGCATTGGGTAGCTCGCCGTCCGGTCGTCTGGTAATCGTCCGGACCAAGCCCAGTCGCCGACGGCGACACCGTTCCTGCGCGCCTCAAGGAGTTGTCAGCAACCGTAGGGACCCTGCAGAAGGGTCGAAGCCAATCAGGGCCACGGGTTTGTGTCTGAAAAGGAAGGCTCTGGTCCTGGTATGTATGGCGATGTAGGAACGGGGTAGGTTGTTTAGTCAGTAAGAGTCTGACACTTGTTTTCCGCTCCACGCAAGAGCGGAACTCGTCATTGGATGATTTTTACCTACCATAAAAAAAACTATATATATAGTTTTTACCACTCCTGCTCTATTTTCTATGACATTGCCCGTTACTTCTGATTTTAAAGAATCAGTGAGCTACAAGTTTCGAATTGATGATAAAGCGGTTTTTTTTATTAGGTCAGTAAAGTTTAGTTTTCTTCAGAAATTTTGGTCCATGTTAATAACAAAGAAAAAACTGGTCCCTGGTAGAAAAAAGTTTTGGAACCATTGTTGTAGATAGATAATAAACACTTTGAATCTGCGATAAGGCCACCGATTGTAGTATGTATTTTATTATAAACTAGCGACCCGCCCCAGCTTCGCCCGGGGGCATAATATTGAATACATAACGCATGTATTATACACATAAACCTTCCACTTGGATCACTCTATCTATTAAAAATTAAAAACCGCATCAAAATCCGTTGCGTAGTTTTAAAGATTTAAGCATACATAGGGACAGGACGACTTTGTTTTATATTAAGTAATGATTTTCCTTTCAAGTAGTCTTGGTGTACAAGAAGGTGTAGAATAAATAATCTAGAATCTCGACTAAAATCTACAGAAAAACTCGATCATTTCAAAGATTACCAACACTCGTGCGGAAAAGGGGCGGGTCGATAGTTAAAAATAAAAAACAATCAATGGAACTTCATCAATTCAAGTGATCTTCTATAATAATAGGTTGTCGATAATAATTGCTTGTGAGTATTATTACACTAATTTTCCTCAATCAATGAAAAAATGGTAAACAAAGCCGTTGTGTTTATTTGTTCTGGCTTTTGTTTCTGTTGTTATTCTAAATGTTGATTGTTGTATAATGGCTTTAAGGCATTTAATTTTGGACATTTAAACATTATGATGATGGGTTTATCGATGTCGATAGTCGATGACCCACATGTTAGAATAGCCACCCTAGCAATGTTGATAATCAACAATTGTTAACAATTGTTTAATTTTATTTATTAAGGGAAAAACAAATAGTTACACATTACAATTTGTAAAAAAATAAAATGCAAAACAATGTGGTTAAATGTGTAACCAACGACGTTTTCCACGGAATACACAAATAAAAATTTGCAAAGCACATTTAATAAACAAATATAGTTTTTTTTTAAGCTGCTTTTATGGATATTAATAAAATGAGTCTAATTGATATAAAAATTACTACTGACTTAAAGTTTTTAACAGTTTAAATTTGAATTTATGAGAAGAAAGAGCAAACATATCAATATGAAGGAAATTCTTATTATAGTTTGAAGTAAGTCGACGTAGAGGCGCCCGCTCACCCGCCTTAGTGCGACAAGAGGACACTGCAAACAGGGGACGAGCTCCTCGCGACCAACTGTTGTCCTAGGAACTACGTAACATATTTTTTTGCTTATATCAATGCAGTCATATACATTGCTACACAAATCAAACAAGAATACCGTAATTGTTGATGAACTGCAGGATGTAGCGATGATCATTGTAGAAATGATTACATTTCATACATTTTGAATGATGTGAACTTGGCTATTAATTCTGTTGAAATAATATAATAATAATAATATAATATATTCCACAACTTATCACACAACGCTGTCTAGTCTCAAGCTAAACAGAGCTTGTGTTATGGGTACTAGACAACTGATAAACATACTTATATATTTCTAAATACCTACATATTATAGATAAATTACACCCAGACACAGAAAAAATGATCGTGCTCATCACACAAACATTTGTCCTGGGTGGGAATCGAACCCACGACCTCCCGCATAGCAGTCAGGGTCACTAACTACTAGACCAACAGGCCAATCAAAAAAATGAAGTCATTCCCATACATTTGATTAGATGTTTACTGATGGAGACTGACATAGGCTACTTTTTGTCTCTTTCTTGCTTGTCACTTTTTGTTTTGGAAATCTTCCCCCAACCCCTAAAATAGGGGATAGAGATTTTTATGAGACTGAGATAATTAAAAATTCTGTTCCGAGTTCCCTTTTCAACAACAGATTATTTTACTCTATTCCACTCTACCTTACTCTACCGAAATAAATAAATAAAAAAGAACTTACTCTGCCCTATTTTTTTTTCATAAGAACCTTCTCCTGACAATAATAAACAGAACAAAAAAAGAATTGGTAAAATTTATCCAGGCGTTGTTGAGTTATGCGCTTACCAACACATTTTGCGATTCATTTTTATATTATAGATATAACATTACGGGTAATATAAGTGGAGCAGAAACCAAAGACGTGGGTGGAATCACGGGGGACAGTTAGTATTAAAACAGAAAGATAGATCAGTAAATAGCCTGAAATTTTAGTACCAGCTCAGCTCTCTGTATCATAAATATCTCCAAACCATTATGTATGTTAAACAATAAAAACTTTTATTTATAGATATCATATTTTGTAGTTTCGCCGTAGTCGGGAAACGTGGCTCTGCTTCCAGGTTAGTCATAAAGTAAAATACGTTATGTTTCGTGAGCTTTCAGCCGTATACAATGTTATTTATTAAAACATTTGTGCAGTCCTGATATGAGGGGTATCTGTGAGTTTTTTGGACAAATTTTTAGCCACAACTAGAGACTATACTACACTCGTAAACACCCAAGCGAACGCCGGCGTTCAAGCGTGATTTCGCGCTATCCAGTTGTCAAATATGTCAAAAATAGATTATAAGATATTGAGCGTTTTTTTTTATAGGGTATTTTGATATTTATCCAAGAACGTAAATAAAAAGTTTTTGTAGACAAATAAAAAATTTGGAAAATTTGCAATTTTCCATTGATATCCTCGCGAACGCGGCGTTCGCCCATGGACTAAAGTGTTAATTTTAGTTGAAGAATTCAATATGGCAAATTTAAGTCATTGATTTGTAGAAACATGAGTATACATATAAGTCATGCAGGTGGTTCATAAACAAAAAAGACCTGTCATTTTCGGCCTTTGTGGTAAATAAATATAGGTAAGAAAAACGTCATTCATAGGTATCTATTTAAACAGGGCCTACATTATTAAATTTTCACACAAACTAAAAAATAAATTACACATTTTAATTAAACTGTTTCTCTAATTATAAATTGACAAAATTATAAAATACAGCAGTAAAAGACAGTAGATAATATATGATTGCGTGTTCTAAAAAAAAACATTTATACGGTCGAATTCAGAAACCTCCTCCTTTTTTTAAGTCGGTTAAAACCCATTCCCACCCAGGACAAATGTTTGTTTGATAAGCACGATCATTTGTTCTGTGTCTGGGTGCAATTTATCTATAATATGTATGTATGTATTTAGAAATATGTAAGTATGTTTATCAGTTGTCTAGTACCCATAACACAAGCTCTGCTTAGCTTGGGACTGGGTTGCCTTGTGTGATCGATGTGGAAAAAAAAAGAAATCTATTTTCACGCAGGTAGCGCTACTAGCAGAAGCTTGTTAAAATAACTTGATCACAATAGTATAAAGGCGAAAGATTTTTGAGTTCATTTGATACTTCTTCATGTTCAAAAGGCAGAAAGGATTTCGAATAACATTTATGGGATGACAAAATAACCACTTCTCAAAATAACTGCAGGTTGCAAAATATCTCTTTCTCAGAATGCCCCTTTCGCATAATGTCCCTTTCATAGTAGAATGGAGAAACTTCGGGGGAGAGTTTATTTATTTGTGTATATATATATATATTATACAATTAGTTTATATTTATGGTTTATTAGTATTTCTATTCTTGTATTCACTTTTCCTTTCTCTTTTATTGCACCTACCACTGTTTGTCTCTCCATCACCCTAAGGTTGACTGGTAGAAAATGCCTAAGGCATTAAGTCCGCCTCTGTACATTTGTGCATGAATTATTAAATAAATAAATAGAGTTAGCCTATTTTTTAACCAGGGAGTACGTTCCCTTCGAAATTTTTTCTCCTCACGCAGGCGAAGCCACTGACAGCAACTAGTCTTAAATTATTAAATTTTATAATGAAAATAAAAGCAATATTATGTACCTGTTCTTTAACGAAAACTATAACAAGCGTTTCAAAACACTTAAAATCGATTCGCTGCAATCCGGATTTATTTTAATATTTTATAATAAATGTAACAGCACCGTACCTAATCATTTATTTAAGACTAGCTTCTACCAGCCGCTGCTGGTAGAAGCTAGTCTAAAATAAATTGACCTATTTTCACGCAAGTGACGCTTCACTTGCGTGAAAATAGGTCCCTCCATATTTTTTTATTGCACCATCGAAGACACTTCCTGACTACCGCTAAGTTAATTTTTGCTTGCATTTGCACTTTTTCATCAACCCGTGGCCCCAGGAGAAACCAACAGGCTAGCAACTCAGCATCGATGCTCAAGACTTTGAAGCTTAAACTCGACTAGTGCACCATCATTGATGATCCTCTAGGCTCGCTTCTCAATCAACTCCAGGGCATCAAGTTAATTTATTTTATCCGACCCATCCCAAAGATGAGAGCAGTACTCCATACACGATCGAACTTGCGCCTGATAGAGGTTGAGCAGCTGTTCCGGCGTGAAGTACCGTCTCAACTTGCCAAGATCCCCAATGTTTTGGCAGCCTGTTGAGCTTTTTCCTCGATATAGGAGCCGAAATTAAGGGTAATTGACCACGTTACCCCAAGAAGCTTCGTCGACGGCGTGTACAGTTCCCGCGGGCCTCAAGGAGGTTTCAGCAACCCTGCAGGGTCGATGCCTTCTGAGGCCAAGGATTGTTGCGAAAGCGGAATTAAGGCAAGAAAGAACGGTGGGTCGTTTAGTCAGTAGAAGTCTTACACTGTCTCCCACTCTGCCCAAGGGCGGGATTCGTCATTCGATGATTTTTCCCATCATAAAAAAAACCAAGAAGCTCAAGATTCTAGAGAGGATGGCCTGATTGAAAGTCGTGGGAACATTATAAGAGTGATTATAAAAAATCAGGTTCCTTAAGGCTAAATTTAGGACGTATATGTATTATTAGGTAACTTATTACGGTACTAAAGATATTTCAGCTTTCCTTCTTCCAACATTTCGTTTGTCAGCAGGTGGGCAGGGCCTGTGCCACCCAAATACAAAAAACGATTTAAGAATCAGTCCATTAATAACTCCGCAGGATGGCTAAAAATTATGTAAATTTAATAACATAGTATAAAACAAAGTTACTTAGTCCTTATTTATTTATTTATTTATTATGTATGCTTAGATCTTTAAAAGTACGCAACGGATTTCGATACGGTTTTTTTAATAAATAGGGCGATTCAAGAGGAAGGTTTATGTGCATAATACATGCATAATAAATTCAATATCAGTACCCGTGCGAAACTGGGGCGGGTCCCTAGTAATATAATAAAGGATAATTTTATTGAAAGCAATGTTTTACCACAAATTGCTGCACTGTTTCATTTAATAATAAATATGTTTATCAAAATTGAATAAATAAAATGTTTATAAAATGGTAATCATTCAAACCATAAATTTAGTATTGACGCCGCCACCCACAAGGTACATATTTTTATTTTATTTTATGGAGTAAGGTTTTTTTTTTTAATTTGGACATAATATCATTGTATAATGTAGAATAACCACATTTTCTTTTTCAAGTTTGTGACTCTGAGGTACCAAAGAGCATTTTTATTAGGTTGCAACTTCCTCTTTTTTCTGGTGACATTAAATAATTGTGGTCGGTTCTCCTTATTTTTTGGCACTAGGATATTTTTATCTTAAGTTGTTAGTGTTAGCAAATGGGTTAATTTCAAGCCTCTCACGATTCTGTAGTAAATTGTTTCCTTTGCTCGTAAAATTTTCAAAAAATACAAATTACCGGTGAACTCTACGTAAGGCAAGTGTACAGTAAAGGTGACAATAATATAGGGCATTGTTAACGAATCAGAAAAAAACGAGAAATATGAAAAAAAAATTACTTTAGCCATAGATTTTAGCATACAACCTCTATAGGGTAGGTAGAGTAGTGTTTAACATACAAACATTATATAGGGTTCTCTACTGGGGCTCAGGGTCTCTTTCTGAAAGGAAGATTTGGCCCCAGTGCGAAAGGCAAAGAATTATCAGATGGTTTGTTAAGTCAGTAAGAGACTGACACTGTTTCCCGCTTCGCCCAATCGCGGGATTCGTCATTGAATGATTTTTGCCCACCATAAAAAAAAAAAAACATGAGTGTTTTCTCTTTACTCGTAATAATTTAAAGGTAGCACTGTATACAAGGTTCATAATTTGAAAGAAATTAACATAATATCGTTGCACTTATTCAAAGGTCAAAGACGCGCTATAAATAATGCTAAAATGCACGTTAATCGTAAATTCTTGAATACAAATTGTAATCTCTAACACGGCTTCGAATAAATAGGGTTGGTAGTTTCTGAAAATTATCTTATATATAAAAAATAGCGCATTTTACAAAAAAAGCCATGAGTATAAATGTGGATGGATGGAGAGAGAGAGGGAGATCAAAGAAAATATGGATGGATTGTGTGAGAAGTGATATGAAAGAAAGAGGAGTTAGTGATTGCGTGACGGGTGACAGGACAGAGTGGAAGAAAAAGACATTGCGCCGACCCCAAATAAAACGGGACTAGGGCAGGGAGATGATGATGATATAAAAAATAGCGACCCGTCCCAGCTTCGCACGGGTACTGATATTGAATATATTATGCATGTATATAATACACATAAACCTTCCTCTTGAATCACTCGATCTATTAAAAAAACTGTATCAGAATCTATTGCGTAGTTTTAGAGATCTAAGCATAGGGACAGACAGTGACTTTTTATTTATTTAAAGACAACTTTTGGTCCACATTATGTGTTAGTATTACTTATACGTTAGTCCAGAAGTTCTCTACTTTACAATCAAATAATATTACACTTAAACAAATTACATAATTATTACATTCAATTATAATTGTCTCTAAATTAAATGTCAAAATTACATGTCATGGAGAAAAAAGAAAAGAAAAATTAACAAATGCTTATTTAGTTATAGATACAATCATATTAGAGTTATTTTACATTCAAACAATCGTTAATTATTTCTGCGATTATATTTCTAATTCTTTTAGCTTGTATGCTAAACCAGTAATTCCAGTGACTAGCACGTACAAACAAACAAACTTCAAAGCTTTATAGTATTATTAGTATCATAGTCCATATTTGGGCATACTTACATTATATGCCAGTTTTTAGGGTTACGTGCCTCAAAAAGCAAAATTGAACACTTATAGGATTAATTTGATGTCCGTCTGTCTGTCTGTCTGTCATGACCCTTTATCTCATGAATGCTTGGAGGTATCGAGTTAAAATTAAAACCATACACTTAGTTTTGCAAATACTTGAAGCTGAGAAAAAAAAACAAACTTCTAAGTTAACAATCAAATGTATATTTTGACAGTCAAGGGAATCAAATTTCATGGGGTACTTCCCGTTGACCCAGAATTCTAAAATTTGGTGTAAAGCACGGTCATAGAACAGACATAACAATAAATCTGAAAAAAAAAATTGTTATGTCAGAAAAAAAGAGCAATAAGACTGCCTTTTGTACACTTATTTTTTATTAATGATTTTCCTGTGATAAGCTAAGGTGTGCAATAAAGTTATAAATAAATAGACTTCATTTGGAATTAAACTATTTACACAGGTAAGTTTGAACGGAACCATCAGTGTGATTCCGACTCGCACTTGGTGTATATATTCTAGTTTTTAAAACGTTTATGTTTTTTGCTTTCCTCGTAACTTATTGGAGCGTGTGATGTATACCATCCATAATATTTTAAATTTAAATCTTTTGCAAAAAAAATCTAACCAATATTGCCTTTTAAGGACTACTGTAGACGCAAGTTTGTGCACGACAATTTGAACCTAAATATTGATCGACCATGCGGAGTTACAGATTTTTTTAGATTTCAATCGAAGTGGGAGGCTGAATAAAGAGGTAAAGTTTGTTTTTTTATTTTTTTGTTTGTAGGAGGTAATCTCTGGAACTACTGGTCCGATTGTAAAGATTTTAGCAATAATAGAAAGCTGCTTTACTCCTGAGTGACATAGGCTATATTTTATGTACGCGGGCGAAGTCGCGGACAAGAGCTAGTATATAATATGATTGAAAAGAGTGTCCATGGACTTTTTTGCACATTCTTCTCCATAGAGATAATTATATTCTTTAGAATGTGTAATTAACATCATTTTTTTAGGACAGACAGGCTTCTTGACCTTTCAACAGAGCCTGTAAAACAAAATATTTGTTTTTTTGTTTAGTATTTATGATGATCGATAAACTCTTTATTTTTATTAACATCACATACATTCGGTATTTATAAACATTTTAAATGTTAACTAAAGTATTTATAAACAATTATATATACATTAAATGCTGCTCCTAACTAAAATATGGCGTCATAAAACTCCTCCACATCAATAAAATTACATTGAATTTTGACTCTTGTGTAACCATATCAACGACCGCCAATTCAGTTCTACTTACTTGCCTGTTTAACCCTTTCTGTCAACCCTTTTTATGGTTGGTAAAAATCATCAAATGACGAATCCCGGCCATGGACGGAGCGGGAAACAGTGTCAGACTCTTACTGACTAAACAACCTACCCCGTTCCTTCCTTGCCTTAGTCCCAGAGCCCTGGTGTTTCAATGCCCTGGCTTTCGCATCAACCCTTGGCCCCAGGAGAAATAGATAAGCTAGCAACTCAGCATCAAAGCTCAAGACTTTGAAGCTTTAACTCGACTAGTGTATCATCACTGATGATCATCTAGGCTTCTCAATTGACTCCTGGGCATCTTACTAATATTATAAATGCGAAAGTTACGATGTTTGGATGTTTGTTACTCAATCACGCCAAAACGGCTGGACGGATCTGGGTGAAATTTGGCACAGGCATAGAATACACTCCGGAATAGGACATAGGCTACTTTTTATCCCGGAAACCCCAACTCCAACGCCAAAACCACGCGGGCGAAGTCGCAGGCAAGAACAAGACTTTTATAATCATTGCCTTGATCCCAGGGCCCCGGTAATTCTTACCCGTCAACCCTAGAATGAACTAATGTGCAAAACAATGCATCGCTTACATTTCGCGCGGAGCAAAGGTTAACAGACTTAATCCTGCCGCTACATTCCATTTGCAGCTAGAATTATTAATGTACCACTAACACTCTAACAGTATCCGTGTTTTGGATCGCAGTGCATTAGGGTTTATTTTTGTCGTCGAAAAAGTTATGGAAATTTTTGAAACACACTTTTCGCATTACCGTTGTGAACTGTTTTGTAGTCTGTCAAATCAATCAGGACGTTTATTTCAAAACTAGCTAATGTCTGCGAATTTGCTTACGTGATAATAGGAAATTGTTTCAAGGGAACATTTTCGTCTTACAACGTACGTCTTCTAAGAAAAAACCCTGTAAATAAAACAAGATTTTTTTAAAATAAAATAAAAACTATTCTCAGTCTAACCATAAAAAAGAGTTCTCCGTCTCCAAAATGTAATAAGTTTCTATAAACCTATAAAAGCAAAACTATTTTTTTTTTAAATTTAATAATTTAATAAAAATAATTAAATCCTTTTGACATATTTAAATAGATTAGTCAGAAATCGAAAGTAGTTTAAAATGGTGCAAGAACACGAATTAGTCTAAATAAACTTTTTATTAAACAAAAATAAGACATTATTAGCTGTTATTTATGAGAATATCATGTTAATTTGAACTCGTAGTTTAAAATGGAAAGTAGTATGTCCAGATAAAAGTTATTAAAACACACATTAAAATAAATAACCTGTCTTTTAATGAACATTTGAAAGCTAGTGACTTTATTTATGCACTCAAATTCTATTAAAAAGAGTTTTATATCTAAAGCTGTTTTTTAACATAGGATATTATAGATAACTAGCGACCCGCCCCAGCTTCGCACGGGTACTGATATTGAATATATTATGCACACAAGCCTATCTGTCAAAAAAAAGCCGCATCAAAAATCCGTGGCGTAGTTTTAAAGATTTAAGCATACATAAGGACAAGAAGCGACTTTATTATATACTAGCTTTTGCCCGTGGCTTCGTCCGCGTGGTATTGGGGTTGGGGTTTCCGGGATAAAAAGTAGCCTATGTCCTATTACGGAGTGTATCCTATGCCTGTGCCAAATTTCATCCAGATCCGTCCAGCCGTTTTGGCGAGATTGAGTAACAAACATCCAAACATCGTAACTTTCGCATTTATAATATTAGTAAGATTGACAAATCGGCCAAGAGCGTGTCGGGCCCTGCTCAGTGTAGGGTTATATAGTTTCCGTCCGCCACAAATTTCTTACATTGTAACAGAACCCAGTAGCCCATTTAAAAATTAGTAGGTAACACAATTTCCCGAGAGATGGTGCTGTATTCGGTGGTAATTTTGGAATGCGTAAACTGATTTTAATATTTTTGTACTTTTATTTGAAAGAAGATACTACATAGCTGTATTTTAGTCTCGCTAAAACTCGAGAATGGCTGTACCGATGTGGCCAAATTGATCTTGAAACATTCGTGATACTCCATGTCCAAGTGTTTAAGCGTTGAGAAAGTGGGGAAAAGTTTAAGAAAAAAAAATTATACACACATATTAGAGATAATTTACATTCAGACAATCGTTAATTATTTCTGCGATTATCTTTCTAATTCCTTTAGCTTATACGCTAAACCAGTAATTCCAGCGACTAGCACGTACAAACAAACAAACTCCACAGCTTTATAGTATTATCAGTATCATAGTCCATATTTGGGCATACTTACGTTACATGCCAGTTTTTAAGGTTCCGTACCTCAAAAGGAAAAAGTGGAACAAAATTATAGAATCATTTGGTTGTCCGTCTGTCTGTCTGTCTGTCATGACCCTTTATTTCAAGAATGCTTGAAGGTATCGAGTTAAAATTAAAACCATACACTTAGTTTTGCAAATACTTGAAGCTGAGAAAAAAAAACAAACTTTAAGTTAACAATCAAATGTATATTTTGACAGTCAAGGGAATAAAATTTCATGGGGTATTTCCCGTTGACCCAGAAGTCTAAAATTTGGTGTAAAGCACGGTCATAGAACAGACATAACAATAAATCTGAAAAAAAAAAATTGTTATGTCAGAAAAAAAGAGCAATAAGACTGCCTTTTGTACACTTATTTTTTATTTATTTTTTATTAATGACTAGCTTTTTCCAGCGGCTTCGCCCGCGTACATAAAATATAACCTATGTCACTCAGGAGTAAATCAGCTTTCTATTGTTGCTAAAATTTTTCCAATCGGACCAGTAGTTTCAGAGATTACCCCCTACAAACAAAAAAACAAAAAAACAAACTTTACCTCTTTATTATATTAGTGTAGACTATGTAAATAGTATCCGGAGGTCGTGGGTTCGATTCCTACCCAGGACAAATGTTTGTGTGATGAGCACGATCATTTGTTCGGTGTCTGGGTGTAATTTAACTATAATATGTATGTATTTAGAAATATATAAGTATGTTTATCAGTTGTCTAGTACCCATAACACAAGCTCTGCTTAGCTTGGGACTAGACGACGTTGTGTGAAAGTTGTGAAATACAAAAAAAAAAAAATCAGATTTTAACTAACAATAACTTTTACTACAACCTTTTAAGGTTTTAAAATACAATACACGTATTTAAGTTAGGAAAAAAGTAACTATTTAACATTACAATTTTTCTCTTGCAGTATAACTTACTGTGTCAAATAATTATAAAATCACGATATTCCTTGAGTGAAAAAAAATCTCAAATTACATTTCTTTTTGAAATACCAAACGAAAAAAACATACCGAAATAAAACAAATTGCGACAAGGATTACCATTTATTTTGCATTCCCGGCCATGCTAACTTATGTAACAGTATCTATAGCATACGAAAACATTCCGAGAGTGAGGACTTGGTCCAACCTTCGCCTTGCACTCCTCACGACCTCTTTATACAGGTCAATAACCCCAAAAGCAAGCACAGATTATTAAAGCTTTACATTGTATGCAAATGTTGCCAGCCATAAAAAATGTGACAGTTTTTTTTTTTCTAATCGAAACGATGCATTGTTTTTTATGCATTTGGATTAGTGATTGGCCTAGTTTTTTTTTTTATATGTATATGGCTTTGTTAACGGGTTTTGCCAATGGATTTTCGTGGTATTTAGAAACGTGAATTAATATGAACAAAGAGTTTTAGTTTTAAAATAGTCGTGTTTGTTTTTGTGTATATTTTTTTTATTTCGATGTGTATTACGAATTTGATAAATTAAATCTAAAAAATTTTAACTGCCTATTGTATAATAAAGACAGACATTTTTTTTTATGTTTATTACGAGTTTACTAAATAAATCTAAAAATTTAAAGCCACAAAAAATCCGGCTAAATAGCTTTTTAGATAGCTTTCTAAAATAGCTTTTAAAGCCACAAAAAAACCGGCTAAGTGCGAATTAGACTCGCCGTCGAAGCATTCTGTCAAAGAAATCATGTTTATTGAGATCTCTACTTAAATATTTGTTTAATTCTGTTTTATCTGTAAAAAATCAACTAACTATCATGGTTCATGAGACATTGCCAAACAAAAGGACAACGTGGTGATAGCAATAGAGTTTAGAGTAGAGTTTCTAGCAATAGAGTTTTTATCTTTTTGTTATGGAACCCTAAAACCATGCCTATCAAAAAAATCCGGCTAAGAACAAAAAACAAACATTTTAGCAGACCCATCTCAAATATAAGAAAGTTATTATTATTTAAAGAAAGAGTATCCAAAGGCGACCTTAATTATTTAATAATGAAAAATAAAGAAAAGAAAATGCAAATTTCTTTAAAAGAAAACATCGCGACAAAAAGGAAAGCCTTTTAACGAGGAACGTAAAGTAAACGTTATTTTTTGTTTGTCGTAAACAAACAAAGGGACGAAACATTGTTTTACTGAGTCATTGTTAAATTAGGTCAAAATGTCTTGTTACCATCTATTTATGTGCAACAAGTTGACTCAGAACCTCACTTTACTCTTTAACACACGTTAAAATATTACGCCTGTGTCCTTAAAGGGTCAATCACATTTAGAAGACTGTGTTATCTTACTTATATTATAAATGCGAAAGTTACGATGTTTGGATGTTTGTTAAAATCACGCCAAAACGGCTGGACGGATCTGGATGAAATTTGGCACAGGCATAGAATACACTCCGGAATAGGACATAGGCTACTATTTATCCCGGAAACCCCAACCCCAATACCACGCGGGCGAAGCCGCGGGCAAAAGCTAGTGGTTAAATTAGGTCAAAATGTCTTGTTACCATCTATTTATGTGCAACAAGTTGACTCAGAACCTCACTTTACTCTTTAACATATGTTAAAATATTACGCCTGTGTCCTTAAAGGGTTAATCACATTTAGAAGAGTGTGTTATTTATATATATAAAAGGAGAAACTGACTGACTGACATATCAACGCACAGCCTTCCTCTGTGAAATTTTGCACAGAGCTTTCTTTTGTGATGTAGGCGAATACTAAGAAAGGATTTCCCAAAATTCACCCCCTAAAGGGATGAAACGCGTGTCCAAAGTTTGTGCGAAAACCTATTTTGAAGCGGGCAATGCCGCCGGCAGAAAGCTCGTCATAATATAAAGAGAAAATGCTTGTATAGTACGCGAAAATATGTCAAGATACACAGATAAGAGATGGTCTCTACAAACTACCAAATGGGCAGGGCCTGCTGGAAAAGAAGCAAAGGCAGACCACCTAAACGTTGGGCTGACGATATAAAATAATTAGCTGGTAAAGACTGGTTGAGATTTTCCCAAAATAGGGACAAATGGAAGGAATTAGAGAAGGCTTTTACCCGAAAGGGGTTCGTGTAAAAGGAATATTATATTAGAAATATATTAAGTTACAAACATATTTATAAACTAACCTAGTTTAAGTAATCTACTAAACTGGAATGTAAACATACCTTTTACTGAAATAAAAGAAGCTATATTATTATTATTAGTACGTGGAAAACTCGTTGAAAAATTACCTATGGTTTTTTATGGTGGGAAAAATCATCTAATGAGTTGCTTCTCGCCCTTGAGCATAGCGGGAAACAGTGTCAGACTCTTACTGACTAAACGACCCGAAACATTCCTTCTTAGCCTTCATACCGGGGTCTGACCTTCGTTTCAAAACCGGACCGAGGCCCCAATGGGATTCGTCTCTGCAGTTGGGCCTCTACATTTGCTAACAACTCCTTGAAGCGCGCGGGAACAGAGAATCGGAATCCCGGCGGCATCTGGGACGTGGGCCTTATGCGGTCCTCCTTTGCTAGCATTACTATTCGCAAAGAAGCGACCGCCTGCCACTTTTCCTCGCTCCAGACCATGACCTGTACGCACAAGGGCCTATTGCAAGTAATACATAAGTTTAGTGCATACAACAAGAGTTGTTATTCATAAAGTACGTGTACTTTATGAATAACAATTAAAGAAGGAAAATAAGTGCTTATATTTATTGTTAGTTTTAGGCCGATGACCATACAAAAGGTTTTCTATGACTAATTGACATATGGATTTGTTTCTGACTCATTTTGAGGCGTTTCTCATTGATAAGCAATTAGTACGAGCGGTTTTGACCTAATTTGAGTCAGTAATACTTTTTTGTTTGTTTGTTTAACGTACATCTGTAAAGTATAGTCAACAAAGGAGATAAGTAACCAGGGCCGTTGGATAGTTAAAGTTTACATGGAAACCCATGTTTGGGTATTATGAAAGAATTTAACGTGTTTTGAGTTGTTTATTTACTTAATATTATACACCATTAAACTGGTCGTTTTAATGCCGTGGAAGGTTGATTTGGTACTTGAAACACTATCGATTTGTAAAGATAAAATTAAGAGGGTCGAAACCTACTTGGCCCCAGTGCGAAGGGCAGATAACGGAGGGGGTGTTTAGTCAGTTAGTCTAACACCGTTTCCCGCTCCGCCCAAGAGTGGGATTGGTCATTGGATAATTTTTGCCCACAGTAAAAAAAAAACACCATCTCTCCTGATGGAAAGCGACAATGGAGCAGGCTTGTCTAAAAATAATCTATTCACTCTTGACTGAACATGTACCTATTTTTACTCCTACCCACAAACTTTAGTTTTTCCAGCACTAGTGTAATAAAAGCCTGGTCCTGTAAGTGTTGTCGATCTACAATTCCACGCTGACATTGACCCCTGACAGGGCTCTGACCACGCTCCATCAACTTCACCTTAAGCCGGTTTCCGACCGAAAGCTAGGCGATATTAAGTTAACTGAGATCAATGCCGTCTCGGCAATGAACTGTCAATCGCGGGAACTGTCACATGCTCAAATGTCGTTACCAAAGTTCTTCTTGAATTTTCTACACAATTTTCAGGTTCACGCGTCGTGACGAGTCTGTGGAAATAGGGATTCATTTTATATATAGTTTACAAGCAGTCCCGGCAGACGTTTTTTTTTATGATGGGCTAAAAATCATCCAATGACGAATCCCGCTCTTAGGCGGAGCGGAAAAAAGTGTCAGACTCTTACTGACTAATTACCCCACCCCGTTCCTTCTACGCCCTTCACGCCGGGGCCAAACCTTCCCTTCAAAAAGAAACCCTGGGCCCCAGTCGGCTTCTACCCTTTTGCAGAGTCCCTACGGCTTTGCTGACAACTCCTTGAGGCGCGTAGGAACAGAACGCCCCGTCGACGACTTGGGCTTCGTCCGAGCTGTTACTAGACAACCGGATGGTGAGCTATCCATTGCTCGCCATCCACAAGCCCGTGCCTACGGTTGCCAGAGTCATTTTTCGGGTCCAATCGTATTTTCCAAACCTTACAGAAACCCATTAAAATATACAGAAAGGCGTTGTATAATGGTTAAAAATAAACAGCTTCCTTGCTTAGCTGCTTCGCATCCCTTGAGTGGACAGCCCTTACCACTACGAATTGCAAGAAATGTTCCTGTCACCCGTTGACCCTCGTCACGTGGAACACACAAACCAAATAACTAACTTAAATTGCTAATCACTTAATCAGGAGTTCGGTAGTGTAGTGGCTGGAAGTTTTATTGCTGCGTGTGGGGGTTTGGGTTCGGATTCCTGATTTGATAAAGGTGTTCGTTTTTTTAGTAAGAATTTACTTCTGCTAGAGGTTTGGAATTAACTTCCTTCGAAGTTATTCTAATGGAATATACTTTTGGGATAAAAAGCTTCCTATGTTACTTCCATACTTCCAGGACACAGTCTATCTTTGTGCCAAATTTAATCCGAGATAGTTCAGCTGTTTGAGTGTGAAGAAGCAACAATCATTGTTACATAATATTTTCATCTTAATCCAAAATTCGAATTAATATACGCATGTAAGAAATTCATTTCTTTAAGTAAATATCAGCTGAACAAGTACAATGACCGTAGATGTCGGTCGTAGCGTACTAACTATAAACTTCATATTTTAATTTTATTTTTACCAATCGATAGTGTTTGATGAAGGTACCGGATTGATCTTCTACGGGAATAAATGGAACAAAATTTTGCAGTGTAAAGATAAAAATTTAATAGTGTAGACTTGATTAATAATTCTGTTACAGACCACTTCTGTGTTCTAAAAGAGAATGAAAAAAAAAAGAATACCAAAATAAGGATATTTCATCTAAAGCTAATTTGTTGAATCTTCGGCTACGTTTTTGTGTTTAAAAAGTCAAAAATATAATCAAAGCAATTAATTTTTATTAAACCATTTATAGGCACTTTTGAATTGTTAAGAAGTCACTCGGAAAAAATATGCTTATTGCACCGTCACGCCACATCGTAGATAGTTTTTTTTATTAGATGCTCACTTTTGATCACTGCCTGCAAATTTAACGGACACTCCTCGAAATGTAAACAATAGGAAACTGACAAGCCAGGAACTCGGTGTCTATTCCTAAGACACCAGTTTCAGTCAGCCAGTGTCAGTTTCAGTCAGTCAGTGTCAGTTTCAGTCAGTCAGTGTCAGTTTCAGTCAGTCAGTGTCAGTTTCAGTCAGTGTCAGTTTTGGCTCGACTCAAATCTGTATGGTTCTTTCATCAAAAGACCATCTCAGACAATTTTTCATGGTCCTTATGGGTTTGACCATTACATATTTTACTGTATGGACTTTATAGTGAAAGAGACTTTGACCCCTGAGTTTGTTTCGGCATTTCTTCTCAGAGTAGACAGCTAGGAAACGCCGGCCTCATCTAGTTTCGAAAAAAAAATTGACGTGTAAAAATGTTTTAAAATCTGCTTCATTATATAGTATAGAACAAAGTTGCTTACCGCTGTCCCTATGTATGCTTAGGTCTTTAAAAGTACGCGACGGATTTTGATGCGGTTTTTTTTGCATAATGCATAATATATTCAATATATACCCGTCCGAACTGGGGCGGGTTGCTAGTACAAAATAAAGATCAATTATTAGGTATTTATCATTTGACTAGTGCATCATTACCGAGATCCATATAATAATGTACAAGAAACTCCGATCATCTCTCAACCTAGTCTAAGGATGTCTTATATCCTCAGATTCACTAGTTCCACCCATGAACACGTTAGATACTGAAATTAAACTAATTAAGCACTTACTAAGATTACGTAATTTATTAGCTAGTAATCCTATTCAGATACAACTTAATCAATTTAGGTATTTACTTGCTTGTACTAAGCTTCGAGAGCGTGTGAGTAGAAAATTGTCACATGAATAAATAATAATACAAACTAATAGATAAAAAATTGGGAAATTAAGACATTCACCAATACTGATATCAGTGAAAAACACATTCATACTCATAATATACATAATTCATTACACACTTACGTAGGTATGTCCTGTTAAAGTAATAATGTTTATATATCTTTCTTATTTTTGTATTTAAAATTCATCACTTACAAGATGTTTACTAATATAATTTACTAGCTTTTGTCAGCGGCTTCGCCCGCGTACATAAAATATAGCCTATGTCACTCAGGAGTAAAGCAGCTTTCTATTGTTGCTAATTTTTTTTCCAATCGGACCAGTAGTTCCAGAGATTACCTCCTCCAAACAAAAAAATAAAAAAAACAAACTTTACCTCTTTATTATATTACCTTGGTGACCCGTAACACAGGTATTCTATGCCTATTTCGGCACCAGTCTCTCATAAATGTCTACTTTTAGTGTATTACATTAAGTATATACTCGTTGAACATTTGTGATAAGAAATAAATAATTATTATTATTATAATAAGAAAAGTGCGCAGATAGCTTGGCAACATGGCCATGTCGAATACCAATACTGATTTGTTGACTGTAGAAATATAGGCACGCTCTGTTCCCGCGCGCTTCAAAGAGTTATCTCTGACTCTGCAAATGGGTCGAAGCCTACTGGGGCCAAGGGATCGCGTCTGAATGGAAGGCTCTGGCCCTGGTATAAAGGCAACGTAGGGACGGGGTGGGTTGTTAAGTCACTAAGAGTCTGACACTATGTGAAGATTTTTTCCCACCCCCATTAATAGTGTAAAATCAAGAAAATCATTAGAATTAACACCCTAACGTCATGTAGCAAAGTTTAAATTCCCACAAACGTAACTGCAAAACATTCTAAGCTATTTACCGTTTATGCTTGATAAGTACATTGCTTATCTTTTTAAATTCTTGGATCATAACGCTGTCACATTGACGGCCCAAGTGCAATATCGTTGAATAGTTCACATATGCGAATATCTAGAGTTTTTTTATGCGGGTCTAATTAAGGGGAAGAATTTTTGGTGGTGGTTATAATTGTTTGTTAATTGATTCGTAGTAGAGACCGCGAAAATTGATGTAGTTTTTTATATGAAAGAAAGAAATAAAAAAAGAAAGAAAAACTTTTTTGCGGGACGCACTCTTAACAATGAAATAGATGAAAAAGAGAATGAAATAAATTAATCAACAAGGAAAAAGAGTTAAAATGTATATATAAAAAATATTATATTACATAGTTATATCATGAAGAATCATTTAATTGTATAATTTTATTGTTGTATTATTTGTCTCAATACTTACTGCTATATATAGCAAAAACATTATTTAAAATGTGATTAATTTGCTTTTTTATGGATATCATAATGACTGTGTACTAAACTAATTAATTATTAAACTTAAGACTGGCTAAATGAGCACACTGTCTAGTCAAAAAAAAAAGATAGGGCGCATTTTTTTTTAATTGTACCTACACTTTATTTCACACGACACATATTTATTGACCATGAATAAAAAAATTTCAGTCGGAATAA
The DNA here is from genome assembly GCA_029852875.1 of Mythimna loreyi. Classification (NCBI taxonomy): domain Eukaryota; kingdom Metazoa; phylum Arthropoda; class Insecta; order Lepidoptera; family Noctuidae; genus Mythimna; species Mythimna loreyi. The sequence goes on from CM056798.1 coordinate 16,581,294, forward strand.
TAGAGATTATTTTTTTCTAAGTAGTTTATTAACGATTAAAATATAAATGTACACATTCTAATGTTTTGGTAGTTTTTGAAAATAAATGTTTCCTGTCAACCATCTCGACAAAGTTCGACGAAGTAGTCAACTCTACAATAAAATTCTCAGCTCCATTTTATTAAGATCGCGCCAATTTCAATTATTCCACATTTTGCCAAGTTGTGTAGGCACTTCAAATACAAAATTTCACTAATTTTACATTAAAAAATCCACTAAGAAAATGGTGACATATTGAATTTTCGAATTATTTAAATATCTATTGAACTTCACTCTAAGAAATCCCGCGAAAAACTCCGATTACATAAGTATACTACTTGGTGAAAGAAAAAATGAAGAAAATTCTACTTCTAGTTTTCCTTGAAGAAATCATAGACAAGTCATTAAGTCAAGTCCTTTTATCTACTAAGCCAAAGAGAGATATTAAAGTTGTTTAATTTTACCTTTTAAAAATAAAAGTAGTTTATGACAACAAACAATATTATGACTCATTAAGAGACGCCAATGACACTGATTTTAACATAGTTTGAACTAGCTTTTCAAGTGGCTTTACTTGCAAGATTTTTTTATTGACTCTCATGTTTATAAATATTTTAAGAAGACATACGTAGGAATTGTCTTAACTGGAATAAACAAATTTGGAAACAACAGCATCATAAATGTTTATAATCTTGCATACTTGCACAATCAAGAACTTCAAATATTTATGAAGATGGTCTTTATCTAGCCCTTCAATGATCATCACATGTTTAAATAACAAACAACTAAATTGTAAGACAATCACAAATCTTCACGTACCTACTTTCAAATCTTATCTCCAAAATACAGTTACAAATAAGACTTTAACGGTACAAATAAACTTTATTCTAGTCATAAAGGGCTAAACAAATACTAATAGTATTAAACAAACAATTAAAAACATTGGTCACCTTGACCGACCTACTGACTTGACCGGGATAAAAAAACTATGCTAATGATAATTATTACGTATCACAAAATCAATGTATATCGGCATTCGACACAATGCGGGTCCACAGTTAGCGGTTGGCCTACTATACCAGCCACTATATAAAAGATACCACCGAGATGCAACTCCAGTTCCGACTCAACTCTTAAATGAGAAGTTCGTGTTTAACATTTTCGTATTTATTTTTTTAGAACCGGTTATGGGACGTCCGATGTTGGCGTTAGTCGTAAGCGCGGGGCTCCTCGCCATCGCCGCGTGCGGGCCTCCGGGAAAGCCGAACTTAGGCTGGGGAGAACGAAGCTTTGCTATCATCGAAGTCAACCAAGCAGCGACAGCGTACAACCAGCTAGTCACCAAGAAAGATGCTGCAGATGTCTCCATCACGTGGAACGTCTGGTCCGGGGATCCAGCTACTAAAGCCAGAGTACTGTTGAACGATAAGGAGTTCTGGTCGGGATCTGGAACTGCAACCTCAGCTGCCTTCAAAGTCAAGAAGGGTGGTCGTTATCAAATGAAAGTGGAACTCTGTAACGCCGACGGATGCAGCTACAGCGACTCGACTGAGATAGTGGTTGCTGATACTGATGGTAGCCATCTTCCACCCCTGGACTATACCATTGGAGAGAAAAACAAGCGCTTCAAGCAGACTTCTGGAAAAGTTGTTGGTGCATACTTCGTCGAATGGGGAGTTTACCCAAGGAAGTTCCCAGTTGACCGCGTGCCTATCCCGAATCTAACTCATCTTCTCTACGGTTTTATCCCAATTTGTGGTGGAGATGGCATCAACGACAGTTTAAAGGAAATCGAAGGCAGTTTCCAAGCTCTGCAAAGATCTTGCAGTGGCCGAGAAGACTTCAAAGTGTCCATCCACGATCCTTGGGCTGCTCTTCAGAAACCTCAGAAAGGACTGGGTTCATGGAACGAACCTTACAAGGGTAACTTCGGACAGCTGATGATGTTGAAACGGGCTAGACCAGAATTGAAGATTCTTCCTTCCATTGGTGGTTGGACCTTGGCCGACCCATTCTTCTTTTTCACCGATAAGACTAAGCGAAGCCGTTTTGTCGACTCAGTTAGGGACTTCCTCGAAACCTGGAAATTCTTCGATGGTGTTGACATTGATTGGGAGTTCCCTGGTGGTAAAGGAGCTAACCCTGATCTCGGTGGTCCTGAAGACGGTAAGGTCTACGTCGACCTGATGAAAGAATTAAGAGACATGTTGAATGAGCTGTCTGCCAAGACTGGAAAGAAATATGAACTCACTTCAGCCATCAGTTCTGGTTGGGACAAGATTCAAGTTGTAGACTACAAAGCCGCCCAGCAGTACATGGACCATATCTTCTTGATGAGCTATGACTTCAAGGGTGCCTGGACCAACGAAGTACTCGGCCATCAATCTGCCCTGCATGCACCCGCGTGGAACCCCAAGGAAACTTACACTACCGACTTCGGTGTCAAATTCCTTTTGGCTCAGGGAGTCAGTCCGAAGAAGATCGTAGTTGGTGTTGCCATGTACGGACGAGGCTGGACTGGAGTCCACGACTACAAGGATGGCAACCCATTCACTGGTGTAGCTACTGGTCCAGTCAAGGGCACGTGGCAGGACGGAGTGGTGGACTACAGAGAGATTGCTAATGAAATTGCTCAAGGAAAGTGGGAGTACCATTATGATAAGGTGGCTCAAGCACCTTACGTGTTCAGGAATGAGACGGGAGACCTTATTACGTATGATGATGCGAGGTCGACGATCGAGAAAGCAAAATATGTGAGGAATAACAAGTTGGGAGGATTGTTCGCTTGGGAAATAGATGCGGATAATGGTGACATATTGAATGCCATGAACATGGGTCTCGGAAACAGTGCGTAAAAGTGAACTGTGCAAGTTTAGTGCGGAAAAATGTGATTGTAATCGTAAGTTTAGTTTTAGGCCAAATGTCTTAAATTTTATTTACATAAAAAATTTATGAGCGACTGAATTTGTGTAAATGTAAGTAATATAAAAAAATATTATAAATCTTATATCTTCGTTTTATTTTACTTTTATATAATATGTAAAAACGCACATGGAAGTTGCGAGTTCTGAATCGGCGACTAAATCGATTTCAGCAATTTTTAAGATAGGTTATCTTTTTATTGTGAAATATTTTGATTATCCATGGGTTCGCTTCTAAAAGGACAACCCTGGATAATCAAAATCCACGGCTGCAGGGGTCCAGGACCACAAGGCAAAGGAGAAACATAAGAATGGATTTTAGTCAGTAATAATCTGACACATCCTTCCACTCCACCCTAAAGCGGGAGATATTTTGGCGTTAGGAACTCAAGATTTTAAACTAGAGGAGGCTGCTGTTTTCTGACTAACGACAGTGACTACCCCGAGACGAAACGCAGAAATAAACAAAGAGGTCAAAGCCTCTTTTAAAGTACATAGGTACCTACAGTAATCATGTACATTCCACATAAACTTAAGGCTTTCAATATACCAGAGAATTCGACGCCTGTCTGACTCAGGAGAAAGGTATTTTCCTAATCTCCATATTTAATTATGTATTGCATTAAGTATTCAATTTATTTAGTCACGGCAATATGGCGGAGGAAGGAAGCCCTGTCAGTTTATTTATTCGCAGGTTGGTTAAATTGTTTTGATATTAAATTAATAGATAATGATAGATAGGTAAATAGGTACATTTATTTATTTGCCACAATCCATAAAAACCGGGATTTATTTGACATGTATGATTCCAAGATTTTAGAGAGATTACAAGTATTTTTTTTATTTATCGTGGGTGATAATCTTCCACATATCTCCTGCCCTTGGACGTAGCAGGAGAAAGTGTCAACCTTTTACTGACTAAAAATCCACCCCGTTTCTTCTTGGCCCGAGTTCCAGGGCTCTGGTGTGCACTTACATTTTAACTATGGTCCAAGGAGGCACAGTTTACTGACAGCTCCTAGAGGCGCGCGGAAACGTTACGCCGCGTCGACGACTTGGGATAGTTACGGACAGTTCCCGAACGGTCGGATAGCGAGCTATCCATGTCTGCCATGGGGAAAAGTATAAAAAAGACATTCGTACTCCAAGAATGCACAGTGGGTCGAAGCCTTCTGGGGCCAAGGGTTGATGCAAAAGTGGAATACCTGAGCCCTGGAACTAAGGCAGGAAGGAATGGTGGTTCGTTTAGTCAAGTAGAAGGCTGACACTGTCTCCCGCTCCGCCCAAAATCTGGGTTCGTCATTCGATGAATTTTCCAAACATAAAAAAAATACAAAAGGCTACTGGAAAAACATAGTGTTATTTTAGTTAGTAAAAGTCTGACATGCTCTCTTTTTGTTTGTTTTGTTTTGTAAGTTTTTACATGATTTTCCACTTAAAAAAAAAGCTACTATAGGTCTACAAGGCGAAATTGTAACGAAATTTTTTTTTACAATAGTAGCTCAACATACTTGCCTCACTTTTAGGTGTGCCTATGATTCATCAAGTGTCAATTATGTAAGTGTGAGTAAAGCCATAAGTACCTAAACTTTATCTAAGGAAGTCATTGAACTGATTGTAGGCAGACCTTGACACTTATACCACAAAAGAGAGATAACCAAACCCAACTATGGGTTAAGCTCGCTTTTGTACATCACCTGTTCTTTTATTTGTATTAATGTAATTTTGTGCACAATAAAGAATATCTTACTAATATTATAAATGCGAAAGTTACGATGTTTGGATGTTTGTTACTCAATCACGCCAACTTAATAAAACTCAAAATCAGTACGGACAGTAAAAAAGGTTTTCTTAAATGTCTAATGTCATTTTAAACGGAGTATAATTACTACGTATTAGTTACGATGTTTGGATGTTTGTTACTCAATCACGTCAATACGGCTGAACGGATCTGTATGAAATTTGGCACAGGCATAGGATACACTCCGGAATAGGACATAGTCTACTTTTTATCCCGGAATCCCCAACCCCAACCCCATTACAACGCGGGCAAAGCCGCGGGCAAAAGCTAGTAAAAGATAATACAGAAGACGATCTACATACAAAGCGCGCTCGAACAACGCACAGTTGACACTGCTTATCATCATCATCATCAGCCTTTTTTAATGTTTCCACGACTGGGACTCTGGTCTCCTCTCTAGGAGAAAAGGAATGGACCGTAAAGAACCACGCGGGCTCAGTGCGGAATGGTGGATGTCACAGGTCTTCGGAAATTTTGGTTCCAGGACATGCCGGTTTCCTCGCGATGTTTTCTTTCACCGTTTTGAAAGCAGTGGTGATGAAATAACATTTTTTTTTTGTAAATCTTCCCTCAGCCCCTTAAAAGAGGGGGTGAAATTTTATATGAGACTTTTCGCAGTTTTCGCACACAAACTCTTTGTTACCAATGAAATATACTCCCTTTATTTATTTTTTTTGGTTGTCTTCCCCAAACTCCTAAAATAGGGAATAGAAATTTGTGTGACCCTGTTCCGAGTTCTCTTACGTGTGCTAAATCAGAAAAGGGGAACCGGTCTACTGGGGCCCAGGGTCTTTTTCCAAAAGGAAGGCTTAGCCCCAGTGCGAAGGGCAAAAAAGGAACGGGGTGGGGTGTTTAGTCAATAAGAGTCTGACAGTGTTTCCCTCCCCACCCAAGTGCGGGATTCGTTATTGGTTGATTTTTGCCCACCATTAAAAAAGGGTAACCGTATTACCCCGAATTTAATGTGAGCAAAGCCGCGGCCAAGAGCTAGTATTTACATAATTATAATACTGTACACGTATTGTCGATATTTGATACACACTATGATTTTTTTTATTAAATTTAATTTGAATATCAAATCATTTCATTGTCAGTGACACAACCTATAATTTTTTTCAACTTTTAATTTGAATAGCAAATCATTTAACATGATCATTAAGAGTTCTATTTATAAATTAAACATCATTTTTAAAGATAAAAAAAACTTGTTATAAGGTGTAAAATTAATCAAAGTCATGGATCAGGTGGTCGGAATCTACAACTTTACCTACAGACTCTCAAAAATTTAATTTAAATTTAAGCCTTATTCGTGATAGCACAAAATAAAGTACAAGTTTCACTATTATTATAGATAATATATTAATAATTTTCTCTTCCATACTCATCATCATCAGCCTTTTTAATGTTCCCACTGCAGGGACACAGGTCTCCTCTCTAAAAGAGGGGAATGGGCCGTAATCCACCACGCGGGCCCAATGCGTGTTGGTGGATGTCACATGTCTTCGAATTTTTGGTTCTAGGACACGCCGGTTTCCTCACGATGTTTTCCTTCACCGTTTTGAGAGCAGTGGTGATGAAATAAATTACACAAAGTAATGCGCCTGGCTACAACACGTAAGTCAGCGCCGTTACCACTCGGCCACCACTGCTCTCTCATCTATACTAATATAATAAAGAGCTTTTGCTGAGCACCGGCCATTTAGTTGTTTTTGTTTTTTTATTGTATGCGCCATACTCTTGCGCAAATAAACTTTCTTTTCTTTCTTCTTTCTTTCAGGTAAAGTTTGTTTTTTTTTGTTTGTAGGAGGTAGTCTCTGGAACTACTGGGCCGATTGTAAAAATTTTAGCAACAATAGAAAGCTGCTTTACTCCTGAGTGACATGGGTATATTTTATGTACGCGGGCGAAGCCGATGACAAAAGCTAGTTCACAATAAACATATTGATATATATATGTGTGTTTCTCAACTGTCTCCTCCCAAACGGCTTGACCGATAAAGATGAAACTTTCTTAAAGTCTTTTTAATTTTCCCACTACTGGGACTCAGGCCTCCTCTCTAGGAGAAGGAATGGGCCATAAACCTCCACGAGATTCTTTGTGCTATGTCGGTAAACTTGGTTTTCCTGCGGATATCTTCATTTCTGATACGATTACGCAAGGAAACTCCGAGCTAAGCCCTTTTCCATTGCCTTTTGGATGACTTTAAGCCTTCTGATGAGGCTCATTGTGAGCGACCAAGTTGCCATATGTCATCATTGGCAACACATTCTGGTCACAGACTTTCGTCTTGAGACATTGTAGCAAATTTACGTCAGTGTCTCAAGATGAAAAACAAAAATTTCCGCAGTGTCTCAAGATGAAAAAATAATTTTACTTTAAATTGTCTCAATGCGAAAGTCTCCCCGAAAGAAGAAAGTCAGTGCGCGATGTCTTCTCGTCCAATAGAACGAGAAGACATCACGTAGCTTCCCGAATGCCGCTCAGCCGAGACGGATCTGTAGCTCTAGACAATGGCATGTAGCTCAAGATATCTTACTAATATTATAAATTCGAAAGTTACGATGTTTGGATGTTTCTTACTCAATTACGCCAAAACGGCTAGACGGATCTGGATGAAATTTGGCACAGGCATAGTATCCTATGCCTACACTACACTACACTACACTCCGGAATAGGACATAGGCTACTTTTTATCCCGGAAACCCCAACCCCAACCCAAATACAACGCGGGCGAAGCCGCGGGCAAAAGCTAGTAGCTCAATATATTAGATATAACCTGCAGAGAGTCTTCGAGTTCCTTGCTCCAGTTTCAAAGCCAAGTTTACCATACTAAGGTCACTAGACTACGAAGATAACATCATTTCAAACCAGTAACATCATTCTTCTATTGTGTATTATTACGGGACAAGACGTGATGATACATCATAAGAGTTTTTGTTCGCAAGTACTGGATGTCATTTGAATAATCTTCGATGCATATCAGACCTTCTGAGAAAAGTACGTGGGTAGCATTGTCATGTGATTGTTTTGAAGTTATTGGTGAATGGGTTTTTTGGTTTTAATTGGTATGCAATTTTTGGGGCTGACTGTATTTTGAGGTAACGGTTGTAGTGCACGGCAGATAAGTTGAACCAAGGCATAACCTGTGGCTACGAAATATGAAAACACTGCAAAATCGCACACGATGGAAGGCAGAAGTCTGGAAGTCTGGAATTACTGCTCATTTAAAATTCATAGCATAGCATAAGAAACCCTATCTATACATTCCCCACTGCTGTCCTCTGTCCTCCTCTTTATAAGAAGAAACAGATCATAATTTACCACGTGGGGCTACGTTGAAAACCAGCGCTGTAGCCCATCACATTGTGCGTAAAGCCACAGTCTTGGTGGCGCATATCTTCATTATATAATTGGTTATGTTTGTTAACTAGCTTTAAGTTTGCGTCATTACGCGTAAATAAACTATTTTTCTTTCTTTCAGTGCGACGTAGTGGATGTCACATGTCTTCGAATTTTTCATTCTAGGTCATGCTACTTCCCTCCTTAATTTACCATTTTCAGCGTAGTGATGATGAAACAAATTCGTTGAGTGCCTGGCTGGGTTTGAACCCACAACCTGTAACTTGTAAACCGGAGCTGAAACCGCTGGGAAACTACTGCTCCCCTAGTTCACTCCATATAAATCAATTGAAAGAAACCTAATCGTACGGATCGATTATTTGAATACCAAAACCAATTCTCATACAAATTACTAACAAAATCATACAATACGAACGACAGCAAAACTTCTAATTGCTGAGAAATTAAGAACAATAGAATATCGAAACGTTTTCCCTGCTTTGTTATATGAATGGCTTTTTTGCGTGATAAATGATCAATTGATTTGTCCCAGTCTGTGTGGAGGCGAGAGTGACAGACTTTTACTGGCAAAATTTACAATGTTCCTTATGTGTTTTTTTTGTTTTGTGAAGGCCATAGTAACTTTTTTCGTAGTCCTAGCAGGCAGGTGAATACTACGCTCTGTTGACGACCCGGGCTTGGTCTGGACGATTACTGGACAGCCGGACAGCGTACTACCAATTGATCGTCGTCCACAAGCCTACGCTTACAGTAGCTGGATATTGGGTGAAGATCCTGGCGGCTGAGGTATCAGGGTATTTGACCCGTTCCATGACACGTGCGGCAGTCTCTTCGCCAGCATATCTGCTTAGCATGGTCTGTACTAGGAGCCAGCGTGAGAAGTTACTACTGCCGAGCTCCCTCATGAGGACAAGATGTTCGCCGCGAATCACCCTGCGAGTCCCGACGCCCGGGACCTCTTCTTTAGGGGCAGTTGGGCTTGAGGACCTCCTCATAATTGCGGCCATACTGAAATGGTGTGTGGATGCGACACGATCGTTGTGGTAACACTAATTGGGGGAGGCCACTCCACTGGACTGACTGGACAAATTCCAGTGGACTTCTTTCGACTGCAATGACGATGATGCTGAAGTAACTTTTTGAAGGTCAAAACATCTGTTACTGTGCCCCATAAAGCTATCCGCCATTTAAGATGTTCAAAACATTTATGGAATGCATAAATTAGAATAAATCGATGTTTACATTGTGTTTGGTTACATTAAATTACTTGTTGTTTATACAATGATTATTCTGTCCTGAAAGGTAATGTTATCTTAATAAAATGGTAATATAACCTATACACGGTACACCGATATCAGTGTTGTTCTAAGGTTTAATGAATAGCAAATTAGGTGGCTTTGTTTTCTTTATTTAATTTTACTTGGATGCTTTCAAATTTTTGTATTACTTTTACGAGTGATGTATGCCAATATTTTACTAACATATTACCTATAGGTAATAGGTTGGTAAGTAGAACTCTTGACCAAGGCTACTGATATAGGCCGTAGAATCCCCAAATTTAAATAAGAGTGAAATGTAGGGCATATAGAACAAATTATAGCTTGGCTAAGAGAGCACCCCTAGCCAAGCTACACAATCTAGCAATCACTGAGCAGCCTGTGGGTCGCTTATACGCAGGGCCTACAACACTCTTCAAATTCAATACAATAGTGCATTTTGGGTGTTGGTAGTGTCGCGGTTTTGCAGTGCGTCAGGCATGCTTGCTGAAGCAGGCATGCATAATTTTGAGGCTATCATGCGCAAGAGAACGGCATCCTCGATGCGTAGGATAGTGGAAGCTCCATAGCAATCTGAAGGTGATTGTTGGGAAACCAGAATATCCATTTATGATACACTGGTGTCGCACGCAGGCATGCCGGTGGGCTCGGTGCTCAGGGAAAATATATGAACTGAGTCGGGTTGATATTTTAATATTGTTGATTTCATTTTGTCACTAAAATAGTTAGTAAAAAGTGTAAGTTTTTTTTGTTACTAACACTTTATGGATTTTCTATATCCAAAATAAAGTACGCTATAATTAATTGTCTGGACGTTCGCGAGTGGCGCTTCAAACAGGGACAAAAAATTGCTGTGAAAGATATGGAACAGCGTGTCCATGTCAAGGTAAGTAATAGAATTCAGTGGCAACGATGGACATTCCCCAGCCAGGCACATTACTTTGTGTAATTAATTTCATCACCACTGCTCTCAAAACGGTGAAGGAAAACATCGTGAGGAAACCGGCATGTCCTAGAACCAAAAATTCGAAGACATGTGACATTCACCAATCCGCACTGGGCTCGCGTGGTGGATTACGGCCCATTCCCTCTCCTAGAGAGGAGGCCTGTGTCCCAGCAGTAAAAACATTAAAAGGATGGTGAATGGACATTTTCGGCTGACATGATGATGAGTCTGGTAAAGACGTTTCACATCCTATCCAATCTAAATCTTAACTTAACTCACTTCTACGCTAACGAAAGCGACAAAACCATAATTTATAAATATCAGATGATTAAGCTTTCTCCACATTAAAATAATAAATCACACGGTGACACTACACTATGAGGTTAATCAACATAGTCATGTATGTCAGTGGGTATACATCGCTGACAAAAAACGAATTCTATTCTATTACAATCGAGCGGTTGGGGCTAGGAAATAGGAGATAATTATAGATAGAGAATAAACAAGTTTTATGAAGGTTGATCATTCGGATGATGCAGGGTTTTTTATGGTAGGTAAAAATCATCCAATGACGAATCCCGCCCTTGGGTGGAGCGCAAAACAGTGTTAGACTCTTACTGACTAAACAACCTATCCTGTTCCTACGTCGCCATATATACTAGGGCTAGAGCCTTCCTTTCAGACACGAATCCTTGGCCCCAGTTGGCATCGACCCTTCTGCAGGGTCCCTACGTTTTGCTGACAACTCTTTGAGGCGCGCGGGAACAGTGCGCGCCGTCAACGACTAGGCTAGGTCCGAACTATTACCGGACTAGTCCGGACTATAAGTGTTAAGATTGAGTATATTGTGTAAAACTGTGTATTAGAACCATCGTGAATAATCTTGTGTGTAATTGATGAAGGTCCTGTTGACCGATTATATGTATACTGTATACTGTCTGCCATTACCAGACGACCGGAAAGCGTTTTTTTTGCGATTAGAGGTCCATGTAAAAAGTTTCTGAAAGGAAGGTCCGACCCTGGTATGAAGGCTAAAAAGGAATGTGGTGGTTAGTTTAGTCAGTCAGAGTCTGATACCATAAAAAAGGTCCAAGTAAATAAACCTTTAGGTACTCACTAAATCTCACTTATGTTTCTTCAGGTACTTCATGCCTTCCAGGGGCAATTCTATCGAATAATGAGTCAAAGTTTCAAAGCCTTGAGCATCTATACCTGCCTTAGCCATTCGGTTTTACCGGTTGCATTTCGGGAGTGCGTGTCGGATTTGCATATTTTATTTTCGCCAAACCTGTTCCATCGTCGGACCACCATTGGTACATGGCGGACATCACAACCGTACCCATACGCAAAAAACGTTAAAGGAGCACATTCATAGTTTCCTGGTGAAATCACAGACTCAGGCAGGAAATTCCTCTATTTACTCTTCATTTAAACAGATTATAACGTGGATGAACAAAAACAGTAAAGTGAAAACGAACAATATACGGCGAGCAATGGGTTGCTCGCCGACCGGTCGTCTGGTAGCAGTCTGAACCAAGCCCAAGTCGTTGACGGCGTGTACTGTTCCCACGCACCTCAAGGAGTTGTCAGCAAACAGGAGGCCCAGTTGCAGGGCTGAAGCCCACCAGTTTCTGTAAAGAAGTTCCAACCCCGATGAAGGCTAAGAAGGAAACGGGTTGGTCGTTTAGTTAGTAAGAGTATGACCATAGATATATCAAACAGTATATCTATGAGTATGACACTATTTTCCGCTCCGCCCAAGGGCAAAATTTGTCATTAGAGGTTTTTCCCACCACAAAAAAAGAAGACAAACAATATTTATCACCAAAAATGCAAAACCTAAAAAAACTTCACCCAAAATTCGAATTTTATCATCACACCTGCACTTGCAAATTGCCCAAAATTACCGTATGCGTATCATAAGCGTTGTAACGGCATCTGAAATCACATAAACACCATATTTAAAGTACGTATTTATGTGATCACCCATTGCAAACATCTTACTGATTACAACAACCTGAAAAATACATCCAACTGTATCTTTAATCTGTTTATGTTTGACCACAAAGGATTCAGCAGAAGGTTTACTGTTAAAAGGGATTTATTTGTTTATTCAATCGAAGAATTGCTACATTTAAAGCAGTGGGTAAGGCACGTTGCTCGTGGAATAGATTGTTAATAGGGGTCAAAAGATTTTGGGGATTCGATCTTTTAACAAAAGACATTAGAAGGCCTCCCACAAGGTAGACCGATGACTTGGTGAGGGTTACCTGAATGCGCGGTATACGCACAGGACCATTCATTGTGACAGTTCACACACTAGGATGAGCCGCCCGCAGTGACCAAGCACGCAGCACATCGAGCAATGCATCGTAAATTAAAATTGCTTGCGGACGGCGAGCAATGGGTAGCTCGCCTGCAGATTGTCTGGTAACAGTTCGGACTGAGCCCAAGTCGTCTACGGCGCGCTATGTTCCTGCACGACTCAAGCAGTTGTCAGCAAAGCCGTAGGGACTCTGCAAAAGGGTCGAAGCCTAGCGCGGCCCTGGGTCTGAAAGGAAGACTTGGCCCCAGTGCGAAGGGCAAAGAAGGAACAGGGTGGGCTGTTTAGTCAGTAAGAGTCTGACACTGTTTCCCGCTCCGCCCAAGAGCAGGATTCGTTGGTTCGTTTGGTGTCGGATCAGGGCAACTGCCTGACAGTTGATTTTGAATTGCTAATTTCGCGATGCAGAAACTAGTTTAGTTCTTAAGTGACGCCATACATGTCGTTAGAACTGTTATTAAAAAAAAAACTAGGTTCTCAAAATTTTAAGAAGTGGGAAATTTATTTTCGGCTGACTACTCCTGCACTTTGGTGGAGCAGAAGACAGTGTCACTGACATAGTCTTACTGACTTAAAAACTCACCGCATTACTACTTTGCCTTTTATACCAGGGCTGAGATTTACTTTCAGACGCGAACCGCTAGGCTTTGACCCTTCTGCAGGGTCCCTACGAAGTGGGACTTCTTTAGTATCCCTATGTATGCCATCTCAAATCTTCAGGTCAACAAACCTCGCGCATAAACCCTCCAGTTTCATGGCCCAACGTTGAACGAGTTCGTTCATACCGGTATGTCAACCGTACGGATCAAATAACGGCATTTTATTTTGTGTTTTAGTACCATCGAGTTTGTCGCTAATGTGGTACGAACATTATGTATGTAAGTACTTGTGAATGTGGTTTAGTGGGTATTGTGTTGTATATAGCAATTATAGAGGTCGTTGTTATAGTTCTTGGTGAAATGGGTGATCTCTTTTTGGAAGTTTTGTTTATACACAAGTTTTCATTTTTTTATCATCATCAGCATCAGCCTTTTTTTAATGTTCCCACAGCTGGGACACAGGCCTAATCGCTAGGAGAGGGAATGGGCCATAATCCACCATGCGGGCCCAATGCGGATTGATGGATGTCACATATCTTCGAATTTTTAGGTTTTAGGATGGAGGAGGTCTCCTCAACGATGTTTTACTTCACCGATTTGAGAGCAGTGGTGATGAAATAAATTACACAAAGTAATGTGCCTGGCTGGGTTTGAACTCGCGACCTATAACTCGTAACTCGGGGCCGTTACCGGGGGCGCAGTGTATATGTACATAAGTGTGTATATTTTTAAAAACTCGTCTAGATGAATCACACGTGCCCAATTTCGATGGGGTTATGTCGTTTAATTACAGAGTTCCTATGGACACCTTCCGGTTCCATCATCAGATCAACTCTACGACATAATAATTTACCTATTTAGTTGTTTTTGTTTTTTATTATATGCGCCATACTCTTGCGTAAATAAACGTTTTTTCTTACACATGCAAAATTTCAACTCAACCGGTAACCGGGAAGTGGATCTAATTTACAAGATTTGCTCACAAACATTGCATGTTGACGCTCTTATGTTTTCCTATGTAGGTACTTTTGTAAGCATAAGAAAAAAAAACAATTACTACACATTAGGAATGACTCCTGTATCGTGGATGCGTTCATAATAGATAATAACTACGCTGCCTCCTGGACATTGAGTCGGTATCGAGACGACATCGAGTTGGCATCCAATCGGTAATATTTTAATGGGCGATAGATAGGGATTTTTGATGATTTTAAATACAACATCACGTTTAAAAGGCTAGTCGGTACGTTTTGTAAAAAAAATATATGTGTAGACTGTTTTCAATAATTTTCATTGAAATCATCATTTTCATTTGACTTTTTCATTGAACTTGGTGTAATTTATTAAAGCTTAGACATAGCTTTACACACAGACAAAAAAGTGAAGGTCAGGCAAAAACCTTTGGGTGTATTTTTATGGAACTTTCACAAACTAAAAAATAATTTAATTACCAATCTTTTGAAATACGGCTTTTATTCATATTGTGTTTAATAAATAAAAGGACAAATTATTAGCTCCTCTTTTATTCGTTTAAGGTCGCTGGCGTTTATTTGTCCCTTAAACTTTTGAATATCGTAATTAGATACATAATAGAAAGACAATAGGTGTGAGAACGCCAGCGTTTGCTTGGGACTAAAGAGTTTAAGAGCAGCTAACCCGAGATAGCGAGGAGCAGTGGTGGCCGAGTGGTAACGGCCCTGACTTACGTGTTGTAGGTCGCGGGCTCAAACCCAGCCAGGTGCAATACTTTGTGTAATTTATTTCATCACCACTGCTCTCAAAACGGTGAAGGAAAACATCGAGAGGACGCTGGCATGTCCTAGAACCAAAAATTCGAAGACATGTGACATCCACCAACACGCACTGGGCCCGCGTGGTGGATTACGGCCCATTCCCCTCTCTTAGAGAGGAGGCCTGTGTCCCTGCAGTGGGAACATTAAAAAGGCTGATGATGATGAACCCGAGATACATTTCCATACAACCGTTATACCGTGATTATAATGTTATTACAGATCTTTTGGAAACAGGTATTTTGTAAATATTACATAGGTTTCTATTGAAATCAAAATTTTGTGTATAACTAATCCAGCTCAGATCTTTAACCCTTTTTCTTTTTATGGCGGCTACATTATTCCCGTGGATTAACGCGCGAATTCACGCCATGAGTAAAACCCTGCGAAAACTGTCCACATTCACGTTTACGCCTGTTTACGGAGCTTCACGGCATTATTCTGGTCGCTATTAAATAAATAAATCAATACATATAAAACCAATGCCACTTTTCATTGTGTTTTTATAACTCAAGAACGGGCTCACCTATCTAAATGTTTAGGCTTTGTTCGGACTATTTAGTAGATGGTCTATGTGAAGTTTGCACAAAATCGGTCGAGGGGTTTATCAAATTTTTCTGTTGCCGGGAGCGAAGCCGCGGGCAAAAGCTAGTGTAATCGTAAATTGAAAAAATAAAAAAATATATACTAACCTTGTATTTTTAATAAATATTCTGAATGATGCAACTTTTTTGTCAAAACCTTTGATGGTTTATTTTATGTACAGTAAACCGTATATTTCCTAGAATATTGTTTGTGAAAAATTTGAAATAAATGTCAGAGTTACAATCTTTTTGTTTTGTTGTTATTCTATATTTTTTTCGTGATGCCTCTATTTTAAACATTGGAATTAATGTACCAAACATTTTTTAGTAATAGATAATATTACGGGAAGCGGTGGTGGCCGAGTGGTAAAGGCTCCGACTTACGAGTTGTAGTTCGCGGGTTCAAATCCAGCCAGGGGCATTACTTTGTGTTTGTGCATTTATTTCATTACCACTGCTCTCAAAACGATGAAGGAAAAAAACGTGAGGAAACCGGCATGTCCAAGAACCAAAAATTCGACGACATGCACAAACCAATCTGCACTGGTAATGCGTGGTTGGATTTTGGCCCATTCCCTCTCCTGGCGAGAAGGCCTGAGTCTCAAGAGTGGAAACATTATAAGCCTGATGCTATGCTATGTTATACAAACATTTGCTCAACACAGGAATCGAACCCGCGACCCGCAGCACAGCAGTCAATCATTCAACCACTGCGCCAAGTTACCGTACCGTAAACGTGTGGTTCTGTTTGTACGTATGTAACCTTGCAGACTTCCCCAATATTAGCTATATGTGCTAATATTTCTACACGTGTTCAGTATGTTAGTTTAATGTTATATTTTCGGAATTACTTTGTCCTCAAACACTTATGCGTAACATTTATTTATCAATTACTATTTTAACACTATTTTATAATATTTATTTATTTAATACTTCATGCACATAACAGTACAAAGGCGGACTTAATGCCTAAGGCATTTAATACCAGTCAACTTTTGGGTGATGCAGAGAATCATGATAGAAGGTCCAATAAAAAGAAAGAAAACACATGTCAATATAATAGATAAATTAATCAACATATACAATAAAAATATATGATACTAGCGACTCGCCCCAGCTTCGCATGGGTACTTATATTGAATTTATTAAGCACTAGATTTTGTCAGCGGCTTCGCCCGCATACATAAAATATAGCCTATGCCACTCAGGAGTAGAGCACCTTTCTATTGTTGCTAAAATTTTAGCAATTAGACCAGTAGTTCCAGAGATTACCTCCTACAAACAAAAAAAAAAAAACAAAAACAAACTTTACCTCTTTATTATATTAGTGTAGATAAACACAATTTCATAAACTAAATACCTATATATATAAAAATACTCAAGAAATTAATTCAGATCGACCAACAGAGAAACATCGTTGTGATGATACTACTGCCAACTTCTTGCGAACCTCAATCTTGAATTCTAATTGTTCTTTATCCGACTACGGCGAAACAAAAGGAGGGTTATGTTTTTTTGCCATCCTAACCTCCTGGGGAGCGCATTCCACAGAGAAATAGCCTAACAGTGAAGGAAGTCAGTGTGATGTGTGGTTTATTTTACTGAATCTATTGGCACATCATACCGATCCGACGTCTTTTTAGTTGACGCAGTCATAGGTACACCCTGAAAACCAGCGCCGTGGACTCGTCGCACTATGTGTGTGTCCCCGGCTTTATGCTGAGTCGAGGGCCTTTTTGGACGGACGTGCACACTAGAGTTCTAATTTTAAGATATTGTTTATGATACGGAATTAAACTATTTTCATAAGTCGATTGGTACAGAACTCTAAATATATAATAATATAATGTATTTCACAAATTTCACACACCGCCATCTAATCCCAAGCTAAGCAGAGCTTGTGTTATGAGTACTAGACAACTGATAAACATACTTATATATTTCTAAATACATACATATTATCGATAAATATCACCCAGACAGAGAACAAATGATCATGCTCATCACACAAACGTTTGTCCTGGGTGGGAATCGAACCCACGACCTCCGGCGTAGCAGTCAGGGCCACTAACTACTAGACCAACAGGTCAGTCAAATGAGTGACCCCAACTCGCGCTTGCCCGGTTTTTTCTTCTGACCCCAATATTTACTTTATATTGAGGTTGAAGATCAACTTATGCGACTACTTACCTCCGCCCATCTCCGTCCATCCAAAGGTAGTCTGTAAGAGATTGCCCTGTACCCTTATTGTTAATAATGTTTGTCCTATCTGTCGTTAATGAGGTGTATAATAAGTATAAACAAATAAATTTTGACTGGCCTGTTGATCTAGTGGTTAAAGGCCCTGACTGCTATGCTGGAGGTCGTGGGTTCGATTCTCATACAGACATAGCATTATCATTTGTTCTGTGACTGAATGTTATTTATCTGTAATATATATTTAGAGATATATAAGTAAGTTTATCAGTTGTCTAGTACCCATAACACAAGCTCTGCTTAGCTTGGGACTAGACGACGTTGTGTGACAGTTGTGGAATCATTACATAGTATAAAACAAAGTTGGCTGTCCCAGTCCCTATGTAGGCTTAAATCTTTAGAACTCCGCAACGGATTTTGATGTAGTTTGTATTAATAGACAGAGTGATTCAGGAGGATGGTTTGTATGTATAAAACATGGATAATATATTTAATACTAACCTTGCACCCGGGCGAAGCTGGGGCGGGTCGCTAGTCTACATCTACACATCTACACTAATATAATAAAGAGGTAAAGTTTGTTTTTTTGTTTTTTTTTGTTTGTAGGAGGTAATCTCTGGAACTAATGGTTCAATTGGAAAAATTGAAGCTATAATAGAAAGCTGCTTTACTCCTGAGTGACATAGGCTATTAATTATTTATATAACATTGATATTAACCGAGCTATCACAACTTTTGTCTCACAAATTTTCCGCGGACGAAGTCGCGGGCAGAAGCTAGTAAGTATATTATATATTTATTATAAATATCTCCGTTATCCAGGATAAACTTGAATAAACTTAGGTTGCATCATCAACCTTGAATCTGACTGCCTTGGTGTAGTCGATGTAGGTGCAGTACTCGTCTGCTAGTCCGTAATTAGTAGCTAACTATTATATTATATACTTAATTTGTTTCTTGTAATGTGAGCAAATCAATTATTACTTGGTACTACCGCAGTAATTTCTGCCTGATCAATAAAAAAATATCGCTTAAGCTTCCTGACTTGCCTATCTTCTACGTCGAGTATGGTTTAAAAGCTAGTTATTTCATCTAAAGCAACTCAATGTGATGTTTGATGCAAAAGTAATGCAAAAAAAGAGATAACAGCTGAAAACTCATAGGCGTTCAATAATTCTACGATTTACTCGAATGTTTCACAAAACTTGTTCTAGGATAGACGTGTTTTTTTATGAAACCCTTGAAGATTTTTGAAAAAAATATGACAAAATTAAGAATTTCGGTTAAATGCGCTAGGCTTTTACAGAAGTACTTTTTTATGTTTTTAATTTAATATATAATAATAATAATAATAATATTCGATGACCATCACACAACGCCGTCAAGTCTCAAGCTAAGCAAAGCTTGTGTTATGAGTACTAGACAACTGATAAATATACTTATATATTTCTAAATACATACATATTATAGATAAATTCCACCCAGACACAGAACAAATGATCGTGCTCATCACACAAACATTTGTCCTGGGTGGGAATCGAACCCACGACCTCCGGCATAGCAGTCAGGGTCACTAACTACTACGCTGACAGGTCAGTCCAACTCTGAATGTCACACTCTAGAAATATGTTCCCAATTTTCTGGAGTTTGACATTATAAGTTGTCAAATCGTAGTTTAGGATAAAAAAAACGAACTATAGTAATTATGGGGAGTCAAAGTTCACATAAAATAGCCGATTTTCAGAGGTCTTTATTACTCTTGGATTACTCTTGCAAAAATTTATGTTTTGATTTCTATCGAAGCCTAGATAATATGCCGCGTAGTATGGATAAATTGCCTTCCCGAATATTTCAAGTCCAAAATTGGCCAAATCGGTCCAGCCGTTCCCGAGTTTTAACAAGACTAACGAACATTTCATTTTAATATATAACAAGATAAGATTTTATTTATTATCTCGTTGAGATTTATTTATCAACTAGCAACCCGCCCCAGCTTTGCACGGGTGCAATGCTGACATTAAATAAATTATGCATGTATCATTACATAGTATAAAACAAAG
Organism: Mythimna loreyi; assembly: GCA_029852875.1. Classification (NCBI taxonomy): domain Eukaryota; kingdom Metazoa; phylum Arthropoda; class Insecta; order Lepidoptera; family Noctuidae; genus Mythimna; species Mythimna loreyi. The sequence goes on from CM056798.1 coordinate 16,601,169, forward strand.
TCGCTTCCTGTTTTGTATGCTTAAATCTTTAAAACTCCGCAACGGATTTTGATGCGGCTTTTTTTAATAGATAGAGTAATTCAAGAGGAAGGTTTATATGGTAAGGTTGATAATACAATCATAATATATTTAATATCAGCATTGCACCTGTGCGAAGCTGGGGCGGGTCGCTAGTTATACACATAAACCTTCCTCTCGAATTACTCTATCTATTAAAAAAACCGCATCGAAATCCGTTGCAAAGTTTTAAAGATCGAAGCATACATAGGGACAGACAGCGAGAAGCGACTTTTTTTTTACTATGTAATGATTTATTTGCACTTGAGGTTAATTTGCATCGACTGGTAATACAAGGAAAGCGTTACCGGTTTTTGTTTAAAATTATAAAACACGTTATTAACGTGTTAATAAGATGCATCATAAAACCACACCCCTTTAAAGTTTTTAAATACAATTGACACGGGAACCACGTCTTTTGGTAATTTACAAGCTATGCATCAAAAAAAAGGTGTTATATCGTATTAGCTGTTGTCACCGGCTTCGATCGCAAGAAATATCCTTTAAGTGACATTGTACTGGGACTAATAGTATCTTGTGTTTTAAATCCAGTGGACTCACAAAAGGCGAGCAATGGATAGCTCGCCTTCCGGTAACTATCCGACCTAAGCCCGAGTAGTCGACAGTGCAGTTTTCCATGCGCACCTCAAAGAGATGCTAGCAAAACTGTATGGTCTCAGCAAAATCAAAGCCTTCTGGGGGACTGGGTTGTGCAAAAGATAAACCCAGGGCCTTGGAAGTGGCCCTTTAGGAGTGGCCTTAGTTGGGAACTTTTTTTTATTGTACAGTTTGGAATTATGATGAATTAAAATAAGATAAGTAAAAAAAATGGTAAAGAAAAAACGTGGTATGGTGATTTGGACAAAAAGCTTTTATGGAATATTCTGTTCCCCATTTTTTCCTCTATTAAAGAAATACGGGGGTACATCTACACTCAGTAATATAAACAATTTATTTAAAAAAAATATAATAAAGCTGTTGAGTTTCTTTGTCCATTTTTTTGAATACGCTAATCTCAGGAACTACTGGTCCGAATTAAAAAAAAAAAATATTGTTGGATAGTTCATTTGTTGAGGGAAACTGCATATCATGTTACACAGACCTCCTCTCTAGGAGAGGGAATGGGCCATAATTCGTCACGCGGGACAGTGCGTATTGGTGGATCCAGCGTACGTGCGGCGGCATGTCTTCGAATTTTTGGTTTTCCTTCACCGTTTTGAAAGTAGTGGTGATGAAATAAATTACACAAAGTAATGCGCCTGGCTGGGTTTGAACCCACGATCTACAACTCAGCTACCACTGCTCAGTAACTAAATACGCGAGTAAAACCACAAGAGTCTGTTAGTTTAAACCAGTTTAAACATACATCAGAAAAAAATAAAAAATAAGGCATCTATAAAATTGAAAATCCAAATGTACTTATTTAAATTAAAAAAAAAAGAAGTAATGTCACGCATGTGAGGCGTTCTATTTATTCAAAAATACTGGCACACAACAAAATTAGCTTCATAACAAAATACAAAAACATCGCAAAAAAAAACAAATCTAAAATGGCGTCACCACGTTTTTAACATACCGGTTACCTCTCGATGTAAATATTTAATAATTGTTTACAAATGGATGGAACTATATAAAGGCAACCTATTTAGTCAGATCGGGCAGTGGAACAAAATAATTCAGTAGAATAAGTCGTGTTTTACTAGAAATATAAGGAAAAACCAGTTGCCATGAAGTTTGTAGTCGCTCTGTGTGTTTTCGCGCTTGTGGCGTTGTCGTCTGGTAACCCTCCGGCTCCCCCGGCCCCCCTATACCCCACGCATTCAAGAGGCTGCCAATACATTTCGGGAAGATGTAAGTTATGTATTGTTTTGTATCTTACTAATATTATAAATGCGAAAGTTACGATGTTTGGATGTTTGTTACTCATTCACGCCAAAACGGCTGGACGGATCTGGATGAAATTTGGCACAGGCATAGGATACACTCCGGAATAGGACATAGGTTAATTTTTATCCTGGAAACCCCAACCCCAACCCCAATATCATGCGAACGAAGCCGCGGGCATAAGCTAGTTGTTGATATAAACTAGTACTTGAATCCCACCTGATGGTAAGCAGTGATGCAATCGTTGATAGTTAGGCGCATTAGTTTATTAAGAGCCTATTCACTCTAGCTTTGATGACACCTAAATTATAATCGGACGGAAAGACCGCATCTGGCAAACTGATTAAGTCCCACAATGTACGTCAAAACGACGAGGCTAAACGCTTAGTCCGGACCGTGGATGTTTCAACCACGTGAGGGTGGAGTTTTATAATACTAATCTTTTTAAACAAATTAAGTATATTGACTTGGCTCGCGAGTTTGTCGACATGTGAGGTGTGGACTCGGCGATCGTAGTACCGATAGTTGTATCAGGTAATGGCTTAATAGCCAAGAGCCTCGACCAACATCTTAGAAGGCTCGCGTTAGGCGGCTGAATTAAGGGATTCAGAAAACGGTACTCCTGGACACGGCTCGTATTGTTAGGAGGTTCCTTTCTCTGGAGCCCTGACCGCCAGTAGCTTGGACCCTGTTCCCGATACCGGAGGGACACTACTTTTTATATTTTTAAATGTAAGAAATGTTAAAAAAATATACATAAGCGGAATAATAATCTTTATTTATTCAATTAATATTAATATATTAATACCTCTATTTTTAGACTTGTGTCTTTAATACGTTAGTGATAATAAATAAAAAAAAATACTTAGGAATAAATTGGTAACACCTACTCTACGAGTAAGTACATGAGGAAAAATATTATTTTAAACTCTTGAGTTCCAAGCGAACGCGAAAATAAAACTTTTAAGTTCTCGTTTTGAGTGCAAGCAAAAATGAACTTAGCAGTGGTCAGGCGAAACTGTCTACAATGGTACATGAAATTACAGTGAATTAAACGTCACGCACATTGAGACTCCCAAATTAAGAGACCCTGTGACTTAGAAGTTAGAGTTCTGCTGTTAAAATGGTATCAAAAAAACTTTTTATTCCAAAAAGATACATCACACACTTCTTGGTCAAAACAGGTTTGAGAGTACAACAAAAATTTACTAAAAATATTAAACTAGGAATATTTTAGTGAGTTTGTTGGATTTTAAGAGTGTGTATGTGAGAGTGTAGATAGAGGTGAGAGAGTGTATGAGGAAGTGTTAGTGTGTGTAAAGATTTGTATATGATGCTTTCATCACCACATCATCATTTCAGTCGAAAAACGTTCACTTTTAAATATAAGCCTCACCAAAGTGTGACCAATGCATAATGAACGATCCTGTGCATCTCGCATCCATCGAATTCCTGCATATCTTACCAGGTCATTGATCCACCTTTTGGCCTTCCCCTTGCCTTGCCGTGACCTTGAACCGCTACCGGAATAAAGTTTAGACAGGCTGCTAAGCACTAGAGTTTTTTTTTTAATTCTAGACAGGCTCGCGTTTGACCACTATCTTACCTGAGAGTCATTTCTATGATGTTTTTTCCAAGTAGGAGGATTTTTACAACCACTTTTATTGTGCGTACAGCCAAGGAGTGGAATTCCTTGCCGGAGTCTGTTTTTCCTGATGGCTACAACCCGGGAATCTTTAAGTCAAGAGTGAATAGGTTACTTCTAGGTAAGCGCGCTCCATCGTCGACCGCATCGTCGCTTCCCATCAGGTGAGATAGCGGTCAAGCGCAAACCTATAATCAATAAAAAAAAACCAGGGGTTAAGTATCGGTACCTAATTACCAGTCACCCTATATAGGGTAGTCACTATACAATCATGCGAGTTGCTCAATGTAGCTTTGTTTCGGAGTGCTAGTAGCGTAGATGACGATAATAATAATGAAAAAATTTTTTTTTCTTAAAATATTATTATCTATATTTTTAAGAAAAAAGTCTGGAATATCAAGATTTTTTAAGTAGGCAAGTTGACACGATCTATACCTACCGATTTAAAAAAAAAGTTTTGATTTTGTAGATCAGGTTATCTGGTTGAGCAAATTATACAGACTATGAGATTTGACCAATACATATTTTTTGTATGGACTTTAAAAGAGACTGACCCCTGAGTTTGTTTCGGTGTTTCTTCTCAGGGTAGTCAGCTAGGAAACACCGGACTCATCTAGCATAAAAAAAATGGCGTTTAAAAGGGTTTTTTAAACCTACTTGCAAAATAAAGATCATTTATCATTTATGTATGTACGGGGATTTATTACGATGGGTTCAAAATAAACCATACAAATGCGCGCACAACACACAATACTATGATGATGTATTTAAACGCATTATTAATTTGTTCCAGGCTACAAAGAATGCGAGGAGGGCACCCACTCCTACTCCACAGGCTGCGGTCCCTTGACTCCTGAAGCGACCTGTGAGGAACCTAACCCGGTAGAAGGCAAGGGTCTGATCTGCGACTACTCTGCCTGCCATTGTGATTCTCCCACCGTCAGGGATTCTGTCAGCGGGAAATGTGTGAAGGTTGAAGAATGTCCCAAGAAAGAAGAATAAAAATGTCGATTTTTTGAGGCTGATTCAATGTCAAATTTTGCTGAAAAGCCATATTTTTTATCTAAGTTTTAGTATTATTAAAATCTGTTTGTGATATGTCTGGTTTTTTGTTGTTTATTTCAATTTTCTGTAGTGAAAACAACACTGTATCGAGATTTATCTGAACTGCCACCCTAGCCAAGTTACGAAATTTTCCTGTCGTTTCTCTTTCTACTATCAAAACGTCTCAGCGTAGTTATCATTAAAAATCATAAAACTAATGGATATAGAGATGACCATTGTAGAAACTATTACATATAATTCTGTCATTTTTAACGATATGTAGTTTTTTTTTATGGTAGGTAAAAATCATCGAATGACGAATCCCACTCTTGGGCGGAGCGGGAAACAGTGTCAGACTCTTACTGACCCTATCTCGTGCCTTCCTTGCCCTATTCCCAGAGCCCCGGTGTAACGCTTTCGCATCAACCCTCGGCTCCGGGAGGCTTCGACCCCTACGGTTTGCTGACAACTCCTTGAGGCGCGCGGGAACGGAGCGCGCCGTCGACGACTTGGGCTCGGTCTGGACTGCTACCAGACGACCGGACGGCGAGCTACCCATTGCTCACCGTCCGCAAGCCAGTGTCTACGGTGGCCGGATATCGGCAGGATCGCGGCGGCGACGAACGATATGTAGTAAGTAGGCTACGAATTTTGTTGAGATGATGTCATTTCCACACTTTTGATTAGTCTACTAGCGTTAACAAATTGTAGATTGCCAACATGGGTTGGAGGAAATACCTATTATCAAAAAATATTTTGATGTAAATGAATCAAATTATTCTGATGATTCTGAGTAGGTACCATCCTAGTAGTTTAAGTTAGTTAACTTATCTAGAGTGAATAAAGTTTAAGTGGCTCTTAATAAAGTAGTGCGAAACATTATCAACGACTGCATCACTGCTTACCATCAGATAGGATCGCAGTTTAGCAATAGTTTATATCAATTAAAAAATATAAATTCAATGTCTATAGGTATCTTGTTCTCATAAATTTGAAGTCCTTAAACAGAGAACTATATCCAGAGATTCTATTTTTTTTTAATTTGCAATTTACTAACGCATAGTAAGGTTACAAAACCAAATCTACTTTCTCTAGGTAAATTTTATCGATAACTTTGTCAGTAATGACTTCATATGTATATTTTGGTTTAAAAAAGCGTTACACTAACAACAGTTAAATTAATGCCTATTATGATAATCTTAAAATAGAAATAAGAAGAAAATACACCTTTTCAAATTCGACTGTCCCTAAGTAAACTAACATAGTCGAAATCATCATCATCATCATCGGCCTTATTAATGTTCCCACTGTTGGGACACAGGCCTCCTCTATAGGAGAAGGAATGGGCCGTAATCCACCACGCGGGCCCAGTCCTCGTGGGGGTGATCGGCGGCGGCGACCTCTCGCGCTGGGCCTTGGTTCAGGCCATGGTCCGCAGTGAAGAGGAATGGCAGGCGGTCGCCTCCTTCTGCGAAGCAGTAATGCTCGTAAAGGAGGAGGCCGACCGCATAAGCCGATATCCGGCCACCGTAGACACTGGCTCGCGGACAGTGAGCAATGGGTAGCTCGCCGTCCGGTCGTCTGGTAACTGTCCAGACCGAGTCTAAGTCGTCAACGGCGCGCACCGTTCCCGCGCGCCTCAAGGAGCTGTCAGCAAACTGTAGGGGCCCTTCAGGGTCGAAGCCTCCTGGAGCCTCGGGTGGTGAGAACTGTTACCGCGACTCTAGGAATAAGGCAAGGAAGGGACGGGGTAGGTATGAAATAAATTGCGCAAAGTAATTCGCTTGGCTGGGTTTGAACCCGCGACCTACAACTCGTAAGTCGGGGCCGTTACCACTCGGCCACGGAGTTTGTTATCATTATATTCGTATATAAATAGGCATTGTACCCATTTCCAAGAACATCAATGTAATGGACTTAAGAGGCCGGTTCGGGACGATTTATCCATATAAACGTAATACCAAAATCTAGGTTCCCAGATCTTTCTTTTTTAAAAAAGCTTGTTTAAAGCATTTTTAAAAAAAGTTTGTTTAAAGCTTTTTTAAAAAAGAAAGATCTGGGAACCTAGATAAATATTGTCTAAATCCAAATATCACCATAATATGGTTGAAATATGCTCGACTTGCAAATGATTTTGGTATTACGTTTGTATAGATAAATCGTCCCGAACCGGCCTCTTAATGATAAATAATTAATGATCATCGGTATCACGTTTTATAGTTGCGTTAGTGTCATATTATAGTTCAAGTGTATTGCTCGTGTGTTTTCTGCGTAAAATAGAATTAAAATAAGTAAATATGAAAGTTGCAATCATCCTTTGTGTTTTTGCATTCATTGCTTTGTCTGTAGGCAAACCTCAATCGCGAGGTTGTATCTATGTTATGGGAAGATGTAAGTGTTTTTGCTGTATAAGCGTGGAAAATAATAATAAGAATGTTTATTGTTCATTGTTACAATAAAAATATAATACCTTAAAACTATAACATAATCTATAATATCACCTGTAACTATTTAACAATTTATATATATTTATTATAACAAAAATAATTATATACTCACAAACTTTTATATTTATAATATTAGATAATACTTAGGGCATAGGTACTAACAGTTTCTGGATTATCATTACATAGTATAAAACAAAATCACTTCCCCCTGTCTGTTTGTATTCTTAGATCTATAAAACTAAGCAACGGATTTCGATCCAATTTTTTTATTAGATAGAGTGATTCAAGAGGAAGATTTATATGTATAATACATGGATAATATCAACATTGCAGTGAAACTGGGGTGGGTCGCTAGTAATAAATACGACAGATATAAGACTTATGATATGTTATTAATTTTTTAATTAATGCCTGAAACCACTGTACAACGCAAAATAGGCCTAGTCTTCTTTAAGGGTCTCTTCAATCTCTTCCCACTGTACAAAGTAGTTGTGCTAATCTTTTATAGTTATATTTTCAGTGGTGGCTTTATGAAACGCATTCATCTACGATTTAGGACTCGTTAAACGTGTGCTTCTAAATTGGCTTTTGATTTTGTGGCAATAAATAAAGGCCTACTTTAAAGGGGTACTTTGTGTAATTTATTTCATCACCACTGCTCTCAAAACGGTGAAGGAAAACATCGTGAGGAAACCGGCATGTCTTAGAACCAAAAATTCGAAGACATGTGACATTCACCAACACGCACTGGGCCCGCGTGGTGGATTACGGCCCATTCCCCTCTCTTAGAGAGGAGGCCTGTGTCCCTGCAGTGGGAACATTAAAAAGGCTGATGATGAAATAAATTCCGCCGAACTCGCTGCAGCGCTTCATTGCCATTGTTGACTATCAAACCTATTAAAACCATGATATGCGACTCTTATATTGATGACATTAGTGTAATTTTGACGTAACAAAATTACACTAATGTCATCAATATAAAAGTCGTGTATGGAAGCAAAGTGACTGAACAAACGCCTAATCTAGTGCGTACTACATACATATTTATTGATGGATGGATAACAGACCTGTGAATCTTCCGGTTCGCGGTCACCACTCTAGAACTTTTGGTCTCTATCGACCATCTGCCCTGCCCACCAAAGTTTGGCTATGTCTGTAACCTTGATTCTTCTCAAGCAGTAGCAATTTCATCCACCTGTTTTCAGCATCTCTCACACATAGTTTTCAAACACATTTATAATTTGTTGTAGGTTACAAGGAATGCGAGGTGGGCACCCACTCTTACGGCACAGGCTGTGGTCCCTTGATTCCTGAACCGACCTGTGAGGAACCTAACCCTGTTGCTGGCAGGGGTAACATCTGTGACTTTTTTGCCTGTTATTGTGATGCTCCCACCGTCAGAGATACAGTCAGCGGAAAATGTGTGAAGATTGAGGAATGCCCCAAGAAAACAGAATAACGACACGACTTTTTGAGGCGGATTCAATGACAAATTTAGCTGAAATGTCAATTTGATCTAAGATTTATTATTATTAAAATGTGATTATGGTACGTCTTTTTTGGTTATTTATTTTAATTTTAGTATCAAAAATGCTGCGAGATGTAATGAATGAAGCTGGAATGGATGAATCCTATCAGATAATGAAAAAATCAAAGAGAGGTGGAAGGACTGTGTTGAAAGGCTAATGAATGACGAAAATTATCGGAGTGGGATTTTAGAGAGTAAACCAGTTAAGTTTGTGAGAATGGTTAGTATGGATGAAGTTAGAATAGTAGCAAATGGAGTAAAGAATGGTCAGGTGATCCAGATGGAATACCAGTTGAAGTATAGAAGTTATTGCGAATTGATGACCATAGCTTTGTTCTATAATAAATTGTTGCGGGAAGAATCCATACCTTGTATTAATTACTAGCTTTTGTCAGCGGCTTCGCCCGCGTACATAAAATATAGCCTATGTCACTCAGGAATAAAGCAGCTTTCTATTGTTGCTATTTTTTTTTCCAATCGAACCAGTACCTAGTTCCAGAGATTACCTCCTACAAACAAAAAAACAAACTTTACTTCTTTATTATATTAGTGTAGATGTAGATAAGTTTTATCCTCTAGTCACATTTTGCGAAAGCATCTGAAGGCCCAACTGAACACAGCCCAGGGGGTCATTGCCATACCGATGGATGGGAGATACCGCACGGTTTCCCGCGAAGCGGCGAGCCTCCTTGCCGGCCTTCCACTATGGGATCTGGAGGCAACGGTCCTTGTAAGCAATGCACGATTTTCGACCATCGTAGGTGCGGGCTTGCGGAGGGCGAGCAAATGGTTAGTGACAGTCTGACCGACCAGACCGAACCCAAGTCGTTCTACGCACGCCTGAAGCCAGCAATCCGTAGAGGCCTAGCAGGGTGGTCTACTAGAGCTAGGGGTCTATTTCTGAAAGGAAGGCTCGGCCTTGGTATAAAAAACCACGAAGGAACAGGGTGGCGTTTTAAGTCAGTAAAAGTCTAACACTATCTCCACTCTAAGATCTAAGAATTAGCACTGCCATTTAACGTGGCAATGCTACCAATCTTCTGGGAATATTTCCAGATGACAACGATGTGGAAGAGTACTACATCGCGAGACTGCACCATTTTAGTATTTAAATAGATTATTCAATATTGAAGTTTTGTATGTACGAGTACATGTGAAGATACAATATTTAAAGTTAATTGTGTAAATAAAACGAATAAATACTAATAATTATTTCAGTAAACAAATATGTGCTTACATTCTAAGCAAATAAAGACGTATTCGATTCTATCATCTTAGCTGGGATATACCTACATAAATTGATTAATGTTGTTTTCATGTTTTTATCTTATTCAAAACATTACTATCTTGGAATATTACTGTCTCTAAGTCCGGATTCGATTATTTTTGCTTTTCTGAAACATTTTTGTATTTATATTTAAAAAAATAAACAACTATACAATACACTTATTAGTTGATAGAGAAGCGACTTTATCGATAAAAAATCTAGTATAAATCTTAATTTGGTAATTTATACGCATAGCAAGGCTAAAATATAATATATCTTCCCACTATAATCTTCCCACTGCTGGGACTCGAGCCTCTCTTATAAGAGTGGGAATGGGCCTTAATCTACCACGCGGGCCTAGAACGGATTGGTGAATGTGACATAATAATATTAACAGAGTCAGCTAATATCATAGTAGATTATTATTTATGTGATGTACTGATAGTCAATCTGATATCGTTGGAGAGACTGCAGTACAGCTCAAATCTCGATAGAATCAAAAACTTTCTCGTAACCCACAAACGCTAAGAAGAGTGGCACATTATACAGGTCTTCTGTATAACTTACCGCAGTGTACATATGTTTGTGGCTTACGACGCTGCAGTATTTTCGAAATCCAGCATGTATGAGAGGCTGGATATCATCAAACCTACACTCGAGACGATTCATGATGGAATCATCAAAAAATCATGGTAAAAACTGTTTTCCTGAGTAGGAAAACAGTTTTTACCACTAAACAAGATGGTTCTGAAATTCTTGTAAAAAGCGAAAATGCCAAATTTTCGCTTTTTGAAACTTAAACACTCAAAGAAAAGTAGTACGTGTACAAGGGACCTTTAGGACAGGTTCTCCACTTGCCTTTAAGAGCTCGGTCTTAATTCAGAATTGTTAAGTTGCTTCAAAGCCATCCTATAATTTGCTAGATTCGTAGCAATTTTAGTAATCGACGTGTACAACTGTCTACAGAATGTCTCGACCTCTCCCAGAAGAAGCTTCTATTTCACGGATATAATTAATATTCTGTATTTTTTTATGGTGGGATTGAAGAATCCCGCCCTTTGTGGAGCGGAAACAGTGTCAGACTCTTACTGACTAAACGACCCACCCCTTTTCTCCTCAGCCTTCATACTGGGGTCGGACGTTCCTTTCAAAAACCGGACCGGGGCCCTAGTAGGCTTAGGCCCTGCAGTTGGGCCTCTACATTTGCTGACACTTTGAGGCGAGCGGGTCCTCTGTACCCGCTCGCCTCAAAGTGTCACCGTCAACGAGTTGATTTGGTCCGGACTGGTACCAGAGGACAGGACGGCGAGTTATCCATTGCTCGTCGTCCACAAGCCCATGTCGATGGTGGCCGCAAATCGAGATTGATATCCCGACGGCGTTTGGGGCGTGAGCGCCGTTATTTAGTTTTGTGAATTGTTTCTGCCCTACAAACACATCTATTGCAAATATTTTGGAGCCTGTATTCCGCTCAATTGCGTTCATAATGTTCTCGGTATAAACGAGGTGGAGTTCGCGTTTTAAAGACTCGAAGATCTGCTTTTTGTGCTGCATTTACCGGTAGCTACACACAGCATCATCTGAAGACTGCAGAATCATCTTACTCCTCTGAATAAAATAAAATTAACGAAATAGAAATTGACATCACCACACCGTTCTTAAGGAATTTTTTTATAGAAAAGAATTCCAGTTTTGAAGCTAGTATGTATGCATCATAAAATATTATTTTTATTAATTCTAGTCTATGCTGACCCACTGTTGAGCAAAGGCCTCCCTCCATTATTTTCAGTGTTCTTGGTTTTGAGCCACTTCTTGCCAATTCCCAAGGAAGGCATCCAAGACATCCCGCCATCTCCTTCTTGGTCTGCCGCGACCCCTTCGTTTGATTTCAGGGCACCAACTTTGTGTTTTACTGGCCCACCGCTCGGCCAGCAAGCGGCAGACATGTCCAGCCCAGTCTCAGGCCCACCATAGTATATTACATCAAATATATGCTTAAAAAAAAAATGTTTTTATCGACATTAGCCACAACTCTAGCAATTGTTTTATTTTTTAATATTACCATATCAGTGACCCCTAAATAGGTATAAAGATTAATATAAAAAACAATATCCACTCAGTTTGATTACAGAGATCAATTAACTACACTATTGCTTCTTCTTGTTGAAAAAATACAGAAAAATCGGTTAAAATGAAGATTATATTAGCTCTGTGTGTTTTATCGATCGTTGCTCTGGTTAATGCTAAACCCAGTGGTTGCAGATTTGGTCCTTGGGGAAGATGTAAGTCTAATTGTTCATTACTATAACTGCGTATTTTACGATTTTCGACCACCGTAGGCGCGGGCTTGCGGAGGGCGAGCAAATGGGTAATGGCAGTCTGACCGTCCAGACCCAACCCAAGTCGTTCCACGCGTGCCACTGCATATTTATTCATTTTAAATTGTGATACCAAGTAATGTAGGTCTATCGTCTTATTTTATCGTGGGCAAAAATCATCCAATAACATCTCCTACCCTTGAGCAGAGCGGGAGACCGAACGCTTGAAAAGCGTCACGTCATTTTTCCAGCGTACATGAAAAGTTCAGAAAGTTCCGAAAAGACTGGAAAAAACCGGCCTCATTTAGTTTAAATTGACGACAAAATTAATATCAAAATTAAAATAATATCGAAGGAACGGGATGGCTTTTTTAGTTAGTACCTAAGAATCTGACATTATTAGATGATTTTTACCCACCGAAAAAAAAACAATCCTTTCATACTTAATTTTTTTTGCAGGCGTCGAGCAATGTCCGGATGGTACACACTCATACAGCTCCGGATGCCGCCCCTTGGTTCCAGAAGCGACCTGTGACAACCCTAACCCAGTAGCTGGCCAGGCTCCCCTCTGCGACTACTCCGCCTGCTACTGTGACGCCCCCACCGTGAGAGATTCTACCACCGGAAGGTGTGTGCAGCTCGAGGAATGCCCCAAGAAAGAAGAATGAAAATGACAATTGAGACTGATTTGGCTTCTTGAAGCTGATTTAACGACAAATGTTGCTGAGAAGCCATATATTTTATTTAAGGTTTACTATTAAAATGCGTTTGTGATACCACGTCTTTTTTGGTTATTTATTCCTCGTCTCTAACCATTTTTTTAACTAGCTTGGAGTCGACAACGGTGAAGGTGGTGTGACAATGAAATCATGTTTGCGAGGCAAACTTGGTCAGAGATTGCTTTATACAGGGAAATTTGGAAAGAGAAAGGGGACAAGCCTTTGCCAAACAGTGAAACACAAAGTTGGTTTAAAAAAAATAGGATCGCGCTTGACCTTGACTATGTTACTTGATGGAAAACGACCATATAGTCGATGATGGAGTTCGCTTGCCTAGAAAAGCCTGGATCCATTTGTAACATACCCTGGATCTCGAAGCAATCTAAAAATAAATCACAAATTATTATCTACATATATGTTTACTGATTTAATTCTATATGAACACATTAGAAGATGTCAATTAGTATTTCTCGTCATGTGTTATTTTCACTATCACAGATCACTACATAGTATAAAAAAACCCGACATGCTGTTTCGCAGTTTGGTGGGTTTAATGGTTAATTAATTTATTAAAAAAAAAACACTAATATAAGTCACTTCCCGCTGTCTGTCCCAATGTATGCTTAGTTTTTGAAAACTACGAAACAGATTTTGATGCGAGTTTTTTTAATAGATAGAGTTATTTTAAGACATAGATTTATATGTATACAATATGCATAATATATTTAATATCAGTATTTTAACCGTGCGAAGCTGATGCGAGGCACTAGGTATAAATAAAAAATATTATATTTTGAGGAACTTAAAGAGATAGGGCGTTACACAAAAATAACGTCACCATCATACGATCTTATCATACCGGTTCAATGTTTATCTTTCCAGTTCTATATAATATTTTAATTTTGTTTATATATTTTTTGACCGGTCAACGAAGCTATAATATATAAGACGGCCTATTTCATCTCTAGGACAGAGATAGCTAAAAATTCAGAGTTTTAACTCGTGTGTAGTGATCAGTAAAAAGTTAATAAGTTACTATGAAGGTTTTAATAGTCCTGTGTTTTCTCGTACTAGTTGCTTTGTCGTCTTGTAAACCTCAAGGGAGGGAGTGTTATTACATTGAGGGGAGATGTAAGTAGATAAAAAAAAACTGTTTTTATAATCACATCATACTACATTACATTTTTGCTGTCCCCGACAGGGTCAATATTGATCTGTGATAACTTTAAACTTTTACTGCAATCCATATGTGTACATAGACCATCTATATACACACACATAGGTACACATATGGATATGTATCTATTTGTATCTATATGTATATGTCGTCTCGTGTCCAGGATGGTGTTCGAGCTCTGGTCTATCAGATCTATCATGTGGGTCTATGTGGGCATCGTGCAATGAATAACAACGGGTAGGAGTTGAATCAGTTTACTTCTCAATATATTTCGGTACAGTGCACTTTTATCACAAATTACAAATTACAACAAAACGGACAGTTTCAGAACGTCTTGACTCTGCGACGGCTGGCTGAGAGTGTGCGTCCGCTCCCCGGGCGGGTTCCCTCCTCCGCAAGCTCGTAGCAAAGCGGATACGTCCTGACTCTGTCAAGCGCGCCATCTTTATTTAGTTCTTCTAGTTGCCACTAGATGGCGTGCCTTGTCTTGTTGTCAACAAATCGAAGCCGTCTCCGACATATACATATGGATTGCAGTAAAATATTGAGTATACAAAATTGATATGATAGATGGGCTTTCCTTAAAAAGGATCATTGTATACACCAATATGAATAACTTTTATCGTGAGTCCAACCATAAAAATCACAAAAAAAACCCGGTGCTCCATACCCTTACAAACAGATATATAGGTTTACTGAGAGCAGGCCGAGTGGTAACGGCTCCGACTTGCGTGTAGTAGGTCGCCGGTTCAAACCCAGCCAGGCGCATTACTTTGTGTAATTTATTTCATCACCACTGCTCTCAAAACGGTGAAGGAAAACATCGTGAGGAAACCGGCATGTCCTAGAACCAAAAATTCGAAGACATGTGACATCCACCAACCCGCACTGGGCCCGCGTGGTGGATTACGGCCCATTCCCTCTCTTAGAGGGGAGGCCTGTGTCCCTGCAGTGGGAACATTAAAAAGGCTGATGATGATGATGATATAGGTTGACTGATAATAATTAGTAACCAATCTTTAAACACAATATGATTGTAGTCATGATAACAAACAACTTTTACTGTGGGACCAAACCTGAAACTGCGAACAGAAATATATTGGCCAGCACATTTTTTTTCGCGTCTGACTTGGTAGAATGAGAAAAAAAACGTACTGCGCTGACCTCAAGTAATATGGAAAAAGAGCAAGAAGAAGAAGAATTGCTCTTGATGCGAAAGTGCGACCCACACTTGACCAGCCCCCCTAGCGAAGTTAAAAATCTACAATCGTTTTATCGATTAACGCTAGTAAACAAGTAATCAAATATATGGCAATGACTTTATTTCAACGAAATTAGTAGCCAAGTTCACATCATTCAAAATGACAGAATGAAATGTAATCCTTTCTACAATTATCATCGCTACATTCTGCAGTTTTATGATATAATTAATACTTACGTTCAGGCATTTCGATTTTAGAAAGAGACTTGTCACGAAACGATTGTAAGTTAGCTAGGGGGGTAACTAGTAGAAGACCGGTAGTTATCTACAAGTTTATTTGTGTTTGTTTATTTTACGGATTTTACCAACTCTTTTATAACAAATCGTGAGTTTTATCTATGTTGATAGAACGAGAGCTATATAAGTAAGACAATATCATTAATTTTATCAGTTTGTGAACTAATTGGACTATAAATTGTGCTTGTTAAACAATATAAAGTGAATCAGTAAACAATGAAAGTTTTCGCTCTGTGTGTTTTGACAATCGTCGCTGTATCGTATGGTTCTCCCTTAATCGGGGATTGTTACTACGATGATAGTGGATTGTGTAAGTATTTTCTAATTTGTGGTTTTCTGCGGTTTCGTTTTACATAAAAAAAAACGGCTAGTGCGAGTCGGACTCGCACTCTGAGCAACAACAACAACACAACTTAAAGATTTAAAAGTTTCGTTAGAAGACATAATGCCAAAGAAGCGTTGCAGCGGATTTTTGTATTAACTTTTCAAAATTTTGAGAAATAGTTTTTATGAGTTTTCATTGACGCTGCAATATGTCACCGATTTGATGAGGTCCATCCACCGTGTTGGAGAGCGTCCACGTAATCTTTTGCCCTCATCTTTCCCTAGCACTACCAATCGCTCCATTGAGTCCTCATTACGGGTGATATGCCCGAAGAACTTGAGAATTCGTATTTGCACAGACGATGATCTCTCTTTGATATTGAGTTCTTTGAGGATCGATATATTGGTTCGGTGCGCGGTCCATGGGATTCTAAGCGTGCGTCTCCAGCACCACATTTCCAGTGCATCAATCTTGCGATGATACGAGTATTGATTGATAGGATATAAGCCGATGATATATAACCCTCAAATTGTTATCTGTTATTGTTTTTAGCAATAATTTTAATTGACATTAACTATCTTTACGCAATAAGAGGCATGGAGAAGTGGAACAAAGACATAGTGTTCTGGTATCCTAGAGATAGGGCAGACAGTTTAGAAGGTGGGACGAAGAAATAAAGGCAATAGCAGGGGCCCTAGACAAGTGGCAATCGCTCCGTGTCGAATCCATTTCTAAGTTCGATTTCGCCTTAACGATGTCGACCACAAAATGGTAGACAAAGTGACATCGACTAACTTATCGATAAGTCGAAGTGTTGGTTCGATAAAATAACAACTTCTTGGCTATGGTTATCGAATTAAAATGTTCAATTTGACGTATAAACAACTAATAACAATTAGCGAATCGAAAACGTTTGACCACGTGACTTTTCGAAGGCATATGTCAGTTCCATACATTTCGGAGTTTCGAATTTCGTTATCGTTAGTGAGATGTGACTTTGTCTAAGCCCTCAGGACGAGGAAAGCGCTACACAGAACCGAGTGGATAGATATGGGGGAGGCCTTTGCCAAAGCTGGGCAAACAGACGAAGCTGTCGGTGTCAACGACTCAACAGAGTCTCTAATTTAATATTATTTTGTAAACTTTAAATTTGTCTGAATAAAGGCTTATATTATCTTTACGCAAAGATTGTGGAGGTCAAAAATATGTTTGATATCCAATAATGTCGGCACGTGTATAATACAAATAGTTATCGTACTATTAACGTATAAATAGATACATACGTACGTAAAAAAAAGTTAAGTGTTTTTAAATGAGTAGGTACTTACACTTTTAGTGTGCACGTGTACTAGAGTAGTTCTGAAAAATATATGCATAGGATAGTCTGCCTTACGATGTTTACTTCAATGGCTGAGAATTAGGAAATTAGACTATCTTCCTCTATTTGGTTCTAGGATATCCCGATTTTAATTTACAGTGGTCTTGCTAAAATCTACGATTTTTATAAATAAAATGGAATTTGTTATTTATATATAGGGTCCCATTAAAATAGATTTATAAAACTTTTACAAAATATTTAGATATTGGTAAAAAAAAGAAAAAAGCGCTTTATATACTAACAAAAATTAATGTGTGCCCCATTCCCATGCATCCATTTAAAAATTTAGTTCAAAATAAAAACACTTTAATCGGTGTTTGTTTTTGCTTGGATACCTGTAGTTAGACGTACTGAACGCTGTGTCAAAATTTGTCCATCTATTTTAATGGGACCTTATTACATAAATTTTAAATAAACATTAATTAACAAATTATAAAATACAAAAAAAAAAATGTTAGTGATATACGAGTGATCCGTTCGCAGACAATATAATCGTCTAAGTTTATCAAAGGGATCACTTAGAAATAGATAATATACTAAATAACTATACTATAATAAGTAAATATATATTATCATGTATGTGATAAAATGTTTACAAAACAAACGAACAACGTCTAAACTGACGGCCTTGATCTTTAACTTGAAGATTTGAGATTTATGACAACAGTATTACATAATGTCAGATCACTTAAAAAAAAACTATTAATAATATTGATAAGTTTACTTCAATACAGTTACTATACAGAGCGTAGATATCTTCTAAAAACACAATGAATTAAAACCAATCTGGTGGGATTCAACACTTCCAAAACACAAGGATGTGTTCACTGAAAAGGACCCTATTCATCTTGGCTTCTGCTTCTTGCTGATGAAATCCAGAGCTAAAGCAGAGCTAAAATTTCAACTCTCAGGGGTTTGAAATTTGGGAGTTCAATTTTTGACCATAACTTACGACATAGACATAAGGTGATTGGCTACCCGTACATTGTTGACACCACTGCAGTCTCGGACCTGGACCTCAGCCTAGGATCCCAAGGTACTCCCCCTGGATCCTGGGCCAAAAAGCCAGACAAAAAGTCAAGACTAAAAAGAAAAGACTTCCACCTCTGAGTTTGTTTCGATGTTTCTTCTCAGAATTTCTCAGCTAGGAAACACTGACCTCATCAAGTTTAAATTGACGAAAACATTGACGTTTAAAACTGTTTTTAAAACCTAATTGTAAATTCTGGTCTTCTTGATTGCGTGGCTGAAGCGTAGCGGTAGCTGTCTATACACCTACAAGCCTTCTGCCAGCGGATTTGCCCGCGTGAAAGTAGGGTTCTCCATACAAATTTTAGACCCAAATTACATCCCTTTAGGAGCCTTTTGAAAAACCCTTTCTTAGTGTTCACTTACGTCATAAAAGGAAGAATTTCACGCTCCAAGCTATAGTAGTTTTGGCTGTGTATTGCAGTTTCTCCTTTTATATATATAGATCATTTTGATTACCTGTAACCCTCAATTTTCAAACCCATTTATAATTTGTTGCAGGCGTCAAGGAATGTGAGGAGGGCACCCACTCCTACACCACAGGTTGCGGTCCCTTGACTCCTGAAGCGACCTGTGATAACCCCAACCCTATTACTGGAAGGGGTGACATCTGTGATTACTCCGATTGCTACTGCAATGCCCCTACTGTCAGGGATACAGTTAGTGGAAAATGTGTGAAGCTTGAGGATTGTCCCAAGAAAGAAGAATCAAATAAGGTTTAAGATTGGTTCAACATAGAATTTTACAATGACA
This sequence comes from Mythimna loreyi, assembly GCA_029852875.1. Classification (NCBI taxonomy): domain Eukaryota; kingdom Metazoa; phylum Arthropoda; class Insecta; order Lepidoptera; family Noctuidae; genus Mythimna; species Mythimna loreyi. The sequence continues at coordinate 16,620,238 of CM056798.1, forward strand.
ATTTGGTTATTATGATTAAATTACGTTTGTGATATGTAATATAGTTTTCTTTTTGTTATTTATTTAAATGACGTGTACCAATTAATTTTAAGGATTAAAGCTACCTAAAGAGTAATGGATAGGGATATGCTTGTAGTTTCCTTGCAAGATCGCATCAGATTTGAAGGTATCCGCAAGAGAACTCAGGTTACTGCTACAGCCCGAAGAATCGACGAAGTGGTAGTAGGCAGGGCACATTGTAGAGCGCAGAACTGGTGGTTGATGGGGCTGAAAGGGTTTTGGACTGGTGGCCGTATACCAAAAGACGTTGAATTAGAAGACCTCCCACAAGGAGGATTTTTAATGGTGGATGTCAGATGCGCAAGATCATTCATTGTGGTGATATCGCGTTTACATTGCTCTCACATAATAGAAGCAACAAGAATATTCAAGCGAGATGCTGATAAAAATTAAACAATATTCATGGAATTTCTTGCAGATTCTTTTTTCTAATTAAAATTAATTCCTTGGAAAGTATAATTAGAATCATTTTTCTGACTACAAAATAATACAAATATGTGTAGTCAATTGTTCTCTATTTAATTATCGACCACATTACACTTACTATCAGGTGTGATAGTAGCCAAACGCGAGCGTATCAATAAAAAAATAAAAAATAGAGCGCGGTATCCTAAGGATTCGAATTTTGGATCTTGTAATCCTGTGAAAGTTTCACAGTATTGTACTGCGAACCTTAATTAAGCTCACAGATGTTACTCTGAAAGCTGCCTCTTAAGTAGGATTGACCCGGACACGTCTGCGGCTTGTCAGGTGAGCTGTGGGCTAAAACAGCCACTTATTGGGCCCATTAAGGCGAAGTTCTACTAATTTTGTACTTTATAGTTAGCTGCAGGTTTTTTTTTCTTTAATTTATTAGTAGAGGCTTTAGTCGTAATTCGGCTACATGACAGTGTCATTATAATTTACAATTATGTCTTACACTAGATACTAAATTAAGGCTCTTATGGATCTATTGCATACAACATTTATGCAGGTCATTGGCCACTTCCGAACTAGGACTAGATAAATTACTCTGAAATACTCCGATGTCACCTACTTTAATTTATGCTACTTTATGAACTCTAATCGTGCTGCTTCATTTTTTAAACATGTACAGTAAGTGGTAAATGTCTTCTACTGTACCACAGAATAAACAATTCAGAGATTCCGTCTTCTTCATAAGGAAATTAAATTTAGCTTGGTTATGTTTGTAAGGTCGTGTACCAGGTTTCTGTAGGTATTTAATACGCAACGACCGACATCTACCTAAAGATCATTCACTCGCTCAGCTGATATTTAGTTAAAGGAATTAATTTCGTTCATGCGTATATTAATTCGTGTTTCAGACAAAAGTAAGTACTTAATTTTATAATTTTATCTTTACAAATCGATATTGTTTCATGTAGATCGGCCCTCCACGGGATTGTAACGATAAAATTTTTGCCACGTATCAAACAATATTATTTGTCTTGGTATGGCCATGTAAAAAGGAGGGATGAAACGCATGTTACAAAAAAAGCCATGAGTATAAATGTGGATGGATGGAGAGGGAGAGGGAGACCAAAGAAGATATGGATGGATTGTGTGAGAAGTGATATGGAAGACAGAGGAGTTAGTGATAGCGTGACGGCTGACAACACAGAATGGAAGAAAAAAACATATTGCGCCGACCCCAAATAAAACGGGACAAGGGCAGGAAGATATAATATATCAAACAATATTATTGAAACATTATCTGAACGTAAGCACTTATTCTTAATTCTTCTAAGTTTATCGAAGGAAACACTTGGAAAAATTATCTAATATAATAACTAACTATACCTACTAATTAATACATGATAAAACATTTTATAAACAAACGAACATCGTCTGTTTTTAATTCTAAAGCAAAGACCTTGATCTTTAACTTTGCAGATAGTGTACAAATTCACAGGATTTGACATCAAAATATAAACACGTATACCTATTATTTTAAATTGCATTATCTTTACATTATAATTCGATAGAATTCAATATTAAAAAATAATAAGAAATTGAACACAGATAAGAAAAACTAAACCAAGAACCAAAGTAACCGCCATAGTACGAAGAAACGCCAAACTTAAGTTGCAATTGGCACGGCACATTGCTTGCAAAGTCGGTCTGAAAATTAATGCGGCGAAGACCGAGTACTTGGCCTGTAACACAACAAACGCTGCTCCTGTTCGCATTGGCGAAGACACAGTCGAGCGCACGGAACAGGTCAGGTACTTGGGATCGGTGCTCCACGAGTCCGGGGACGTCGATTGCGACGTCGAGTCACGTATCTCGGCGGCCTGGGCGAAATGGCGTGAGGTGGCGGGGGTTATCTGTGACGCCAAAATGCCGGTTAGGCTCAAAGGACAGGTCTATAAGACCATCATTAGGCCTGTCCTTTTGTATGGCAGTGAAGCGTGGCCTGTACTTGAGCGGCACAAGCAGAGCCTGCGTGTCACGGAAATGAATATGCTGCGCTGGATGTCGGGAGTGTCGCGGAAAGACCGCATTAAAAACTCCCGCATCCGGGGCAGCCTTCATGTCCGTGACATAGCGGATAAACTGCAGGAGGGTCGCCTACGCTGGTATGGCCACGTATTACGAAAACCGGCAGATTACGTGGGTAACAGATGCCTCGCCATGCCACCTCCGCCGGGACCCGGAAAACGAGGAAGGCCTAAGAGGCGTTGGATCGACGTCGTAAGGGACGATATGCGTGCCAATGGGCTTACGGCAAAGGACGCGAAAGACCGAGCGAAGTGGAAGCGTCTGAGTTGGAAAGCGGACCCCGGGCACCGAGGTGTAAGCCAAGGAAGCAACCGGGACTAACGCTGAGATGATGATGATGATGACATTGCTTGCAAAGTGGCTACCAGAAGACGTAACGTTGAAAGGCCTTCTACGAGGTGGACCCTTTTTATGGTGGGGAAACTCACCCTATGACGAATCCCGCTCTTAGGCGGAGCGGGAAACAGACAGACTCTTACTCTTACTGACCAAACAACCCACCCCGTTCTTTCCTTGCCTTTTGCACTGGGGCTAAGCCTTACTTTCAGAAAGAGCCTCTGGGCCCCAGTAGGTTTCGATCCTTTATTGTACACCAGTATATAAAAAGCGGATTACAATTATTATGTACAAAGACCGATGCCCACCGTTATCATGACATTTAATGACCTGATGAGGATCATTCTCACCAGGTCATCGAATCCAATATGAACCCATATTAGTATATGCATACATGTAGATCCACTCAAAGAAAGACCACTTTGTTGACAATTAAATTTATGTAAATTTTTTCTGAATTTTGTAAGGCACTGTAAAGATTTTTTTAAATAGCCAGTAATATTGTGTCTCACTTCTAGACAAATGCCTTTCTTATTACTTCCAAACCTCTGTTTAATTAATTGAGTCCCAAACGAACACCTATTGTTCATCTACATCTACACTAATATAATAAAGAGGTAAAGTTTGTTTTTTTGTTAGTTTGTTTTTTTGTTTGTAGGGGGTAATCTCTGGAACTACTGGTCCGATTGGAAAAATTTTAGCAACAACAGAAAGCTGCTTTACTTCTGAATGACATAGGCTATAAGTTATGTACGCGGGCGAAGCCGCTGACAAAAGCTAGTTAATTATATCTGTAATTATCAAAGTCAAAAGGTTAAAACGATCTCTGGCCGTGGATGACCTAGAGGGCGTTAACCTCCCGCAGGCGTCAAGTGAGTGTCAATTCTCTCCCATCTCCCCGGGTTCATTCATGTGATATAGCCAGCCCACTTCCAATTCAACCTGGCGCGATGGCGGTTGTTTATTTGAGTTAAGAATTTAAGCGCAGCATGGTGTTTCTAACGCGGTCACTTGAAAGAAAGAAGAAAAGAAAGAAAAACTTTCTATTTGTGGGACGTTCTCTAATTTACAAGTAAATAATAATTTACATAAAACCATAAACAAAACAGAATATAAAGTACACACGTCCGCGCAAAATGGCCCACCATTCAGCATAAAGCCGGGGACACACACATAGTGGGACGAGTCCACGTCGCTGGTTTTCAGGGTGGACCGATGACTATATCGACACCTATTATGCGGCCCTTCAAGAAAATTAACATGGATAATTATTGCTAGTTTAATGTAAAACCCATGGTTAACAACATGGCTAAGTTATGGAGGTCAAGTAACATGTTTGCCATCGTTTTCCGCTCTTACTTGTTCCATAAACCAGTGTTGTTACTAAAGATCGAATTCGATTTCGAAAATTCAAAAGATTCGATTGATCTTTTATTTATTATTGATAAGTTCGCGATTGACCGCCATCTCACCTGATTGAAAGGGACGATGTAAACTTTTTACTCTAGACTTAAAGATGGGTTGTAGCCATCAGGAAACACAGACTCCGTCAGGGAATTCCATTCCTTAATAGCTATACGTATAATTTAATGATGATGATGATGTAAGTGATGTCCACCATGTATCGATGACGCCTCCTGGAGCCGAGGGTTGGTGCGAAAGCGTTATAGTAGTAGTAAGACTCTGGGAATAAGGCAAGGGAGGAACGGGGTAGGTTATTCAGTCAGTAAGAGTCTGACTCTGTTTGCCGCTCCGCCCAATAGCGGAATTCGTCATTGGATAATTTTTACCTACAATAAAAAAAAACCATGTACCGTTGACACCTTGCCGTACGCCTGTTGGTCCGATGATGGAACGGGCTCGGCCGAATTAGGTTATGCAAATCCGACGTACACTCCCCGAAATGCAACCGGTAGAAAACCGACAGGCTAGCATTTTGGCGTCGGTGCTCAAGACTTTGAAGCTTGGATTCGACACGTGAACAGATAACGGGGCATCTGAACATGGTCTGAGGAGAGATGCCGCACAAAGACTGAAGATCAGAACCGTACGAAAACCCACATCTATGGAGACTGCTGCGCTCAATCTGTGTGCGGAATATATTTAGATTTAAGCTGGATTAAACCAACGCACGCACACATGGACCATAGAAAAGAATGCGTCGCATTCGCGCAAATACGGCCAAACGCTCAGCATAACGCATGGCGTGCATGTAATGCAGCTTTAAAAAAGTTGCCATATAAAATGTATGGAGATCGATGCGTCCATATCGTACGTGGCCTACAAGTGCGCAATGTAGGTATGTAGTTATACCTTTACTGTTTTACTTTGTTTTGTATTTGGAACGTTGTGAGTTCGATTTTCTTTTAAACTCATCCGAAGCTTTCGATTAGTATGTTGATTGACGCTTCTATCTCTGTGCTTCTGATTTCAGTTTCCAATTCCGAAAGACCAATTTTAAAAACTTTGCTTTTGAATTCTGTCTTCGATATAACCACCTTCGTTACAGCCCTACTACAAAGGTTTATATTACTCATTTAATGAGCTATTATGAGTAATAGGCTTGCATACGTTGTTGGGTTAGGTAAAGGTCATTTGAGGAAGATAATGTATGCAATTAGTCATAAAGAAGTAGGGTAGAGGAGAGAGTCAGTGGCTTGAAAAAACATTTTTTTAGGGTTCCGTAGTCAACAAGGAACCCTTATAGTTACGCCATGTCTGTCTGTCTGTCTGTCCGTCCGCGGATAATCTCAGCGACCGCTAGCACTAGCAGGCTGAAATTTCGTACCAATATGCATATAAACCATGCCGACAAAATGCACAAACAAAAAGTGGTAAAAAATGTTTTGTTAAGGTACCTCCCGTACATATAAAGGGGGAAGTGATTTTTTTTTTTCATTTCTACCATAACGTGCGATATATTGTTAGATAAGTATTTAAAAATGATTAGGAGTCTCGTAAAATCATTTTTTGATAGTGTAAATATTTTCGAAAATAATCGCTCCAAAAGTAAAGAACGAGATGTCCCCCCCCCTCTAACTTTTGAACCATAAGTTTAATAAATATGAAAAAAATCTGAGAAGTACAATTTTGAGTAAACGTTCTACGAAAATTATTTTGAACTTGATAGGATGAACAGTTTTTTAAAAATTAAAAAAAAAAAACGTTGTAAACTAATTTTGTAATTTAACCGTACGCATTTTTTTTAACTTTTCTACATATTTCATTATCCTAATCGAATCTTCTTTCAAATAAAAATATAAAAAGAATAAAATCGGGACCCGCAAATTAAAATTACCACCGGGTACAGCACCATCTCTTGGGAAATTGTGTGACTATTTTTTACATGGGCTACTGGGTTCTGTTACATTGTGAGAAATTTGTGTCGGACAACTACGGAACCCTACACTGAGCGTGACCCGACACGCTCTTGGCCGATTTTTATCTTTATCTGGCCTATTATTGGTACTCAATGCGAAACAGAGGATGTCGTGGATAAAATGGCAATGTGGCAACAGCGACTGTCGCAACCCAATACTGAGCAAGTCTTAATTTTGGTGGTAGTCCCCTCTTTGTGGTGTGGCTGAAAAGACATCACGGCATCATCACCTTCCGTATGACGTAGGTTCTAACCAGATATGGACAGAAGGTTCCTGAACCTTATTTATGTAGAAGAAACACCCGGGTAACACCAGCGTTCAGTGGAGGTGTTTCTTATTTGAGTGGAGCACCGTCATGTCCTCGTGGGTACGGTAGGCGGCAATGACCTTTCGCACTGGGCCCTGGGGGCTTAGACAAAGTCACATCTCACTAACGATAACGAAATTCGAAACTCTGAAATGTATGGAACTGACATATGCCTTCGAAAAGTCACGTGGTCAAACGTTTTCGATTCGCTAATTGTTATTAGTTGTTTATACGTCAAATTGGACGTTTTAATTCGTTAACCATAGCCAAGAAGTTGTTATTTTATCGAACCAACACTTCGACTTATCGATATGTTAGTCGATGTCACTCTGTCTACCATTTTGTGGTCGACATCGTTAACGCGAAATCGAACTTAGAAATGGATTCGACACGGAGCGATTGCCACTTGTCTAGGGCCCCTGGTATAGGCCATGGTCCGGAAGAAATGGCAGGCGGTCGCCTCCTTTTGCGAAGTAATGATGAATGAGGAAACATACTTTCCCTTGTCCCACTCGATTTCTAGCCACCGTAGGTGTGGGCAAGCGGACGGCCAGCAAGTTGCTGCTTGCCGTCAGGCCACCCGGTAACCGTCCAGACCGAACGCGACTCGAAGACAGCGCGTAGTGTTGTCGTGTGCGCCTCAAGAAGATGTTAATATAACCGTAGGGGTACATGCTAGGTCGAAGTCTATGATTCGATAGAAACTTTTGAAGATTTGCATAGTCATCATCATCCTACCCTTATCCCATTTTACTTTGGGTCGGTGCAACATGTTTTTTTCTTCCACTCTGTCCTGTCACCCGTCACACTATCACTAACTCCCTTTTCTTTCATATCACTCTTCACACAATCCATCCATCTCTTCTTCGGCCTCCCTCTTCCTCTCCATCCATCCACGTGTAAACTCAGAACTCTTTTTGTGACATGCGTTTCACACGTCCATACCAAGACAAACGATTTCCTTTCAACTTTTCAGTCACTGGCGCCACTTTCAGACTTTCTCTAATATACTCATTTCTCACTTTACCCATTCTCGTCACATCACACATCCATCTCAACATTCTCATCTCCGCTACATGCAGTCTTTTTTCATCCGTCTTTTTCACAGCCCAACATTCTGATCCATACAGTAGGACAGGTCTTATCACGGACTTGTAAATTTTACCCTTCAACTTGAGGGGCATCCGTGGGTCGCAAGTTGTTCCCGTGACCTGTCGCCATTTCATCCATCCTGCGTTGATCCGATGCGTTGCGTCTCGGTCTATCTCACCATCTCCTTGAACGAGCGACCCGAGATACCGAAAGTCGGAACAGATTGGTATGGGCGTTCCAGCGAGAGCTAAGGCCACAGGACCGGAGAGACCGCCGAAATCACAGAACAAGTAGTGCTATTTGCACTACTTGTAGTGCTATTTGCACTACTTGTTCTGTGATTTCGGCGGTCATCTACACTATCTACACTAATATAATAAAGAGGTAAAGTTTGTTTTTTTGTTTTTTTGTTTGTAGGGGGTAATCTCTGGAACTACTGGTCCGATTGGAAAAATTTAAGCAACAATAGAAAGCCGCTTTACTCCTGAGTGACATAGGCTATATTTTAAGTACGCGGGCGAAGCCGCTGGCAAAAGCTAGTATAAAACATAAAAAAAATTGAACCCCACAAAAATATATTGAACTCTTGAGCCCCAAACGAACGCCGGCGTTCGCACACCTTTTGTCTTTCTATTATGTCTCTAATCACAGTATTCAAAAGGTTTAAGTAATTAAAATGGCAATTAGTTAAAATTAAGGAATTGAGGAGCTAAGGTTTCAAGTTAATAATGACGAATGTATTTAATTATTTTTAATTATCTTGTCGCTAACGAGATTTTTATTGATCAGCTGGAGTTCATTCAGATCTTAATGGGCGTTTGTTATATCACCAAAACTGTTCATATTAATACTTTGTTTAAATAAGAATACGTAATTAATTTGTTTCCGAAATATGTAGAACTAGCTTTTGTCAGCGGTTTCGCCCGCGTACATAAAATATAGCCTATGTCACTCAGGACTGAAGCAGCTTTCTATTGTTGCTAAAAATTTTCCAATCTAGTTTTTCCAATCAAGTTTCAGAGATTACCTCCTACAAACAAAAAAATAAAAAAATAAACTTTACCTCTTTATTATATTAGTGTAGATGAAGAAAGAAATAAAGAAAATATGTAATATATATTTAGATCTTTAAAACTACGCAACGGATTATGATGCGGTTTTTTTTTTAATAAATAGAGTGGTTCAAGAGAAAGGCTTTTAAACTATATAATATATTAAAATACATGCGTAACGTATTTAGTTATTATTTTTCTACACATATATACGAACTTTACCACTATACCATACCATTGCACCCGTGCGAAGATGGGCGAGTCGTTACTTATAAATAACTTTGTTAGTCACCAAATATAGCCAGTAGAGCACGGTCTACTACAAGACTAACCAATCAGGGACAGTTAACCATTTAACGAGCGATAAATGATTTGACAGTTTCACTTAGATAGATCATAATTTATCGTAAATTAATGCGTTAAATTATACGGTTCATCATTTCTCGGTATTTTACAACTTCGCGAGATAGATGATAACCTAAGAGTATTTTTAATTTTACGGTGTCATACATATAAATGACGGTGTTTACCTCAAACGTCAGGTTGACAGAACTGTCAATGTCAACCTAGCGAAATGTCACTGTCGATGGTAGTGTTGGCGGCCATCTTAAACGCATATTTTGATCGAGACGGCGCCCGTGTACCACGCTTGTGACGAATCGCTCTGAATCTTCGCCATCACGTTATGTTCAACAATTAGTTAAGTTTATTACTTTTAGTAGATATCGCTAAATAATCACCTTATTATATTTTGATTCCTGTGAGAACTGATTAAAATACATGAATTATGATCCCAAGCTACATTTTATTCCATCTACCGTGCCCTCCTACCCACATAATTAGAAGATGAGTTTTTTTGTAGGGCCTCCAGGCTATTCTGCCCCTTCATCATCCTCATCATTATCCTATCCTTATCCCATATTACTTGGGGTCGGCGCAACATGTTTTTTTTCTTCCACTCTGTCCTATCACACTATCACTAACTCTCTTTTCTTTCATATTACTTCTCACACAATCCATCCATGTCTTTTTCGGCCTCCCTCTTCCTCTCCATCCATCTACGTGTACACTCAGAAATCTTTTCGTAACATGCGTTTCATCTCTCCTTTTCACATGACTATAGTAAAACACGATCTATCCTGCCCCTTCATATATATAAATTAATATATCTATGTTCCTACTTATTACAAATTAACCAGCACGTGTCATAAAATAATTATATTCGTAACGAGAACAATACGAAAATTTAGTCCAACTGATTAAAACAGCCAACGGGATGTGGTTGAACATTTTAAAATGAATTCCGTTTGATCACAAACTTTAGATAAAATAAATTTAAATGCACGACCAACTGTATACTGTAGCGGATACAATTTGTAAATTGCAATTATTGTTCTAAACGAACCGCTGGATAAATAAATTGACAATGAATTGAAGAACATTACAAAGTTAATTACATTTAGTCTAAATAGTGCTTGTTTTGTTTTAAATGTTGTCTCATTTTGGGTAAAATAATATAAACATTTTTGGTCATCATTAATTGATGTTATCTACACTAATATAATAAAGAGGTAAAGTTTGTTTTTTTGTTTGTAGGGGGTAATCTCTGGAACTACTGGTCCGATTGGAAAAATTTTAGCAACAATAGAAAGCTGCTTTACTCCTGAGTGACATAGGCTATATTTTATGTACGCGGGCGAAGCTGCGGGCAAAAGCTAGTATGATATAAAGCAAATTAATGATATAGCTTGTCTGTGCAGTCCCACAGCTTGGCAAAGGCTTCCCTATATATTCTTTCCAATTATTTAGGTGCAAATTGTCCCACCATCTCTTTTGTGGTCTGCTGCGGCCCCGCGTCGCTGTGTCCGGGCACCAATCCTGTGTTTTACGGGCCCACAGCTCATTAGACATGCGGCAGACATGACTTGCCCAATCCCAACCCACAGCTTGTTAGACATGTCTTGCCTAGTCCCATTTAAGTTGGGCTGCCTTTTGAGCCACATAAACGATTTGTGTTGTGGAGTGCAGAGAAGAGTGGTCTGTTAATTTAACATAAAAGTTATTTTACAGATAGGCTTTAAAAAACACTTTTACACGACAACGTCAACGTCGATGTTTCTAGCTAAGTACCGAAAAGGAACACTGGATCAAACTCAGAAGTCATGATCTCTTTAAAGGCCATACAGCAAATATGTAAAGGTCAACTTACTTGAACACCATGGAGTTGGGTGTCTGAGAGTGTTTCACCCAAGAAAGAAAAGAAAGAAAAACGTTTATTTGTGCCTCACACACTATACATAAACTAAAAACAATACAATAAAAAAACACCACCACCACCACCACCACTGCTATATGCTTCACCGTGTCCTAATTCATTTGCCCTACGTCACATTTCAGTTCTAGAGGCAACTCTCTTCGACAAAATCGTTGTTTTACCTCGCCGTCACTTCACGTATACCACTCATGCATACCCAATAATCATAGATTTTACGGTCAAAACGTCCGGAAGTGAACTCATTAGTATAGGATAGGATCAGTCTTATAATGTTCCCACAGCTGGAACGCAAACCTCTTCTTTATGAGAAGGTATGAGTCGTAATACCCCACGCGGGCCCAGTGGTGGATGTCACTGCGAAATTTTGGTTCTAAGGAATGCCGGTTTCTTCACGATCTTTGTATTACACTCATCGTTGTGTATTTTTAGCGCCATCTATGGCGTCACATGGGAACTAATCCTGTATCATTCAATCAAAGTTCTCCGCACGATTTGAACATACAGAACAGTCAGAAAATAACTACCGGGCAGTAGCCCACCAGACAACAACACCTGTCTGGTCGGAGGATCCTCTCTATTCAAAGGAGGTTTGTGGGGTTTTACTCTCAGTTCCGCATACTTTAAAAAACATAACAAAAAAAAAACCATTCAAAATGGTAATAAATCTTATAAAATAACAAGGATCCCTCATTGGTTCCTCTAGAGAAAAATGAGCAATTTTTTTTAACCATCATCATCATCCTACCCTTATCCCATGTTACTTAGGATCGGTGCAACATGTTTTTTTCTTCCACTCTGTCCTGTTACCCGTCACACTATCACTAACTCCCTTTTCTTTTATACCACTCCTCACACAACCATATTAATAATATATAATTTTTATTTAATGAAGACTACTTACGCGCTATAGCTCATTTTATTTTTGCTTATAACTCCATTTCGAGCTGGCCAGTACGAATATTATAACTGAATTAATTTGGGGTTTTACTGTGAATATATTAGTATATTTCACTACGTCATTATTATTATTAATTAATTAATTACGAACAGATGCACGTCACTCAGTTATTAACATGCGAGTAAATATTTAGCTTACATTGGGAACACATAATTATTATAATAGTCAGTGGCCCAGCGATAGTCGCTCAGTTTTACGACTTGAACGTGGCGAGTTTAAACTTATGCACGTGTTTTTAGTTTTCTACACCTCAAAATGAAAAACGAAACCCTTAGGCCCGGTATCCATCAAAGCGGAGAGGAGAGGAGACGAGAGGAGATGTGTTTGAATAAACCAATCCGATTTCATTATTTCCACATCTCTTCTCCGCTTAGCTCTGGTGGAAATGGCTCAAGCGGAGAGGAGAGGAGATGTCTCATTTTTCTATAGAATTTTGTGCAGCGAGCGAGCAAGCGGCGCGGCAGAGCGGAGAAGTGTCTAGTCGGGCGGCCGGACTGCGCACGTGCTCGCGCACCGTTCTCCCCGCTGCCTTCTCCACGCGCCTCGCATGACGTCTTCCTTTCGTAGACAGAACTTGACTGTTTTCGATCTCTCACAGCTCACATCTCTGCTACACAGCTCACATCTCTCCGCAACGCATCTCTTCTCCGCTTTGGTGGAAATAACCTGCCAGCTTCGCGGCACATCTCCTCTCGTCTCCTCTCCTCTCCGCTTTGGTGGATACAGGGCCTTATACAAAGAAGAAAGAAAGACCTTATAATTAAACAAAATATAAAGAATCACTTCGTTCTCCGTCTGTCTGTCTTTCAAGACCATTTATCACGAGAATGCGTAGACTTATCGAATTGAAAATAATGCCATATATTCACGGAAAAAAGATACGGCCATTTGTGTCGCAAAAAAAATATTTTGACACTCTCAAATGACTCAAATTTCAATCAATCAATGAATCAAATTAATCTAGAACCCTGAAAAATTTGGCATGAAGCAAGATCTTATATGTAGTGAGACGTGGTCGCTTACTATGGGTCTCATAAGAAGGCTCAAGGTCACCCAGCGAGCAATGGAGAGAGCGATGCTTGGTATTTCCCTGCTTGATCGAATCAGGAATGATGAGATCCGTAGGAGAACGAAATCAACCGACATCGCTCACATATGACATATAGCGCGGAGAACCGATGGCCGTTGGGGTGGAAAGGTTCTCGAATGGCGACCGCGTACCAGACGACGCTCTGTGGGCAGGCCCACTACAAGGTGGACCGACGATCTGGTGAAGGTCGCGGGAAGCCGCTGGATGCGGACAGCACAGGACCGATCGTTGTGGAGATTCTTGAGGGCGGCCTATGCCCAGCAGTGGGCGTCGCTCGGCTGACATGACGAAGATCTTATAGTACAAGCATAGGAATAAATCTAAAAACTAAAAGTCACAAACGTCACAAAAAAATATTTTTTTGATTCGGTAAAATTTTTGATACTCGAACTGGGCATTAACTTTTCGAAAGACGATAGGTATGTGAAAGCCGTCGTTCGCGGGCGGCTCAAAATAATTTACAGAAAGTTGACTTGGGTATGGAAGTTGAGTATGGAACCCTCAGTTTGCGAGTCCGACTCGCATTTGTTTTTTTTTTATAAAATACGGAAATTATTTAAAACTACGTCACACAGTTTCAACTTAATTGCAATGAAGTAATTTTACCGTGGTAGTGCTTAAAATAATTCTACGTATACCACTTTAGCAAACAAATAAGAATTAAAATTAACTTGTTAAGATTTTCCTGTTATTTTTCTTGATTGTAAACAATGATAGAGATGTGCCATGTTTTTTAAAGCGGTTAGTTTCGGATATTAAATATGTTCTAGTTTTGGCCACATTACTTTGTGTAATTTATTTAATCACTACGGACCACCAGTGACGGGGACGGGTACGGTCTACGGACGGGGTACTTCGGTTTTGTTTTTTCTTTACTCAAAACGATGAAGAAAAAACATAGGTATTAGGAAATATCATGTCATAAAAACTAACGTGTAAACTTACGTGTAGTAGGTCGCGGGTTCAAACCCAGCCAGGCCCATTACTTTGTGTAATTCATTTCATCACCACGGTGAAAACGGTGAAGGAAAACATCGTGAGGAAACCGGCATGTCCTAGAACCAAAAATTCGAAGACATGTGACATCCACCAACACGCACTGGGCCCGCGTGGTGGATTACGGCCCATTCCCCTTTCTTAAAGAGGAGGCCTGTGTCCCTGCAGTGGGAACATTAAAAAGGCTGATGATGATGATGATGATGTTATAAAAATGTGACATCCATCGAAACGCATTAGGCCCATGTCCCAAGAAGCCTGAGGCCCAACAGTGGGAGAATTCTAAGGCTGATTATAATTGAGGCAGCTACTTTTAGCATCTTTTGAGTACATCTTATGACAGCTCTCATAATCATCATCATTTCAGCCAGAAAACGTCCACTGTTGGACATAGACCTCCCCCAAGCGTCGCTACAACGACCGTTTCTGTGCGACTCGCATCCCTCGCGTTCCCGTGATTCTCACCAGGTCATCGGTCCACCTTGTGGGAGGCCTTCCAAAGCTGCGTCTGTTGGTGCGCGGTCGCCACTCTAGAACCTTTCGGCCCCATCAGCCATCTGTTCTACGAGCAATGTGCCCTGCCCACTGCCACTTAAGTTTGGCAATTCTTCGGGCTATGTCGGTGACCTTGGTTCTCCTGCGCATTTCTTCATTTCTGATTCGAACACGCAAGGAAATTTCAAGCATAGCCCTTTCCATTGCCCTTGACAGCATTGCCCATGACAGCTCTAATAAGCTCAAACAATGCTAGGATACATTATTTTATTTTGAAGTTCCCATGCCGACCTTCCACCTTCCAGCTTCATCATTTAGATTATAATTTAGGCCTTCACTAGCGTGAATGTAGTAAATTATTCCCAGGTATTCCTCCCTGATTATTTGAATAAAACTCTAAATCCTAAATTTTTTATCATGATTAACAAATTTTTCATGATTAGTAATTCCTTGCTAGCCTACGTTAAAATGTATAGTTTACTCGTAAATTAAGTAAAGTAGTTTTCAAAATCCGTCTAGTTGTTAAAGCGTAAAGAAGTAACAAGCATACACACATACATTATTTCGCTTTATAATTGTAGAAGTACTTCAAAATACAATTTTAAATTACTTTTCTATTGTTACCTACTGCTTTGTATTTAGATAGCTAAGTATAGATAGTACTAGAATTTAAATGGGATAGGGATAAATCTTGGACACCTAGGTACGTACTAAGAATTATCTTATTTCTTCCATTTCTTACAAAGACAAAGGTAGGTATAAAAGTTATGTTATCTGAGACGCAAACAAATGGCCATTTCTAGATAATTTTAACTATTGTTGTAAAAGTCTAGTATAAGAAAAGACTTGTATGTAGTGAGTATTACATACATCTTATCTTACTAATATTATAAATGCGAAAGTTACGATGTTTGGATGTTTGTTACTCAATCACGCCGAAACGGCTGAACGGATCTCGATGAAATTTGGCACAGGCATGGGATATTATCCGAAATAGGACATAGGCTACTTTTTATCCCTAAAACCCCAATCCCAATACCACGCGGGCGAAACCGCGGGCAAAAGCTAGTTTAAAAATAAATCTTCTGTTTTGCACACCTCGATTAAAAAGGGAGGATCGTTTGACAAGTGACAAGACGGATGTTAGGTTATGTCTGGTCCGGGTCACCCGATAGTACATTTCAGACCGTTGTATAATATACTAAACATGCAGCGCGTCACCGGACTGTGCCCTAATTCACGTAAAATCACACAATCCCAATCCCATTGTCGTTCCATTGTCGTTCGATCGTAGTCCTATCCAAAATCGGTATTCTCATGTTCCTTGATGGGGATTCGATAGAACGACAATCGAACGACTTCTAAACGACCTCTCTTCGATCGAACGAGTTCAAAATCGGTGTCGTTCAAACTTGAATGATGGATGGGAATACGAAAATGTCAAAGTCGCTACGATATCGCTACGGTTTTCATTACGAGAATTAGGCTACTGGTCGTCCTCAAACCTCAGCCGCTGGGACCCCGACCACGATTTCCAGCCAAGACGAGCAATGAGTAGCTTGCCGTCCGGCCATCCGGTAACTATTTGGATCAAGCCCGAGTCGTCGAGTTCAGTGTTCCACGCGCGCCTCACGGAGACGTCAGCAAATCGTTGTAGCTTAACAGGGTCAAAAAGAAACAGAGGAAAAAAAGTCTAATGGCAACAAACAAACAAACTTAACTTGTTAGTCTATTCTAGGGTAATAAATATTCTTTTACTGTTACCTCGCGTTGGTAACACTGAAAACCAGCGCTGGGTGTCTGACGCCCAGCAAATGCTGAGGTGGTAACCCTTTCGGGTCGGGCACGCTCAGCGTACTGTTTATTTTTTGTTATTTTTTACCCTCTGTTTTATAACCATTGTCAGTCTAGTAGTTAGTGACCCTGACTGCTATGCGGGAGGTCGTGGGTTCGATTCCCACCCAGGACAAATGTTTGTGTGATGAGCACGATCATTTATTCTGTGTCTGGGTGTAATTTATTTATAATATGTATGCATTTAGAAATATATAAGTATGTTTATCAGTTGTCTAGTACCCATAACACAAGCTCTGTTTAGCTAGGGACTAGATGGCGTTGTGTGATAGTTGTGGACATATAATTATTATTGTGCTGTGTCTGTCTCGAATAAATTTATTTCTATTCTCTATTCTAAACGAATGTTAAAATAATTTTATCAGGAACCAAGATTTCTAAGTTCTTTTCTAATTCAAGTACACAGTTATCGTAAAAACCCATCTTCAAAATTATACTCCAGGTGGATATTTTTGAGTTTTAACTGTTTTCAGCTTGCCATAAGAAGTTACGAACAAAGTTTTGATAATGGACTTTTAAACAATATTTATCATTGCGTATTCAAAAGATTTTAGCGAACTCTGGAATTTTATTTAAGTAACTACTTATATATACCAGCAGTGGGAACATTGAAAAGGCTGATAATGAACTACTTGTAATTGTTTCATACGTTACATTTAAGATGTTTTAATTTTTTTAGAAAACTAGTCATTTCTGCGTACGGTAGAAAAAATACATCATTGCATGCTTACGACTTTCTTGTTTGATATATATACACATACATACGAGTGGCTCGGGCCTTGTTATATATGACAATGTAGGTATGGGGTAGGTTGTTTAGTCAGTAAGAGTTTTGTATAGTTATCTATAAACAGATCAACAAAGCCACATAATACGCGATAGTAGAATAATAATCCAAATTCCAAATTATTCTAATCATTACAAACAGTTTAATATAAAACTTAAAAATTCGATAAGTACTAATTTATAAATGAAGCAAAAATACCACTTATTATCAAATAAATAAATAAATTATGCAATTCGGATTAAATTGCATTTTTAAATCATTCCAGTAATCATTTTTTATTGATATAAACTAGTGCTTTACTGCGATCCCACCTGATGGTAAGCAGTGATGTATTCGTTAATGGTGAGGCGCATTAGTTTATTAAGAGCCTATTCACTCTAGCCTTGAAGACACCTAAATCATTCAGGTAAGCCTCGCTTGACCAATTGTTTTTTGAGGATAATCCGAACCGAACGAAAGAACCGGATTTTACCGTATATCGCGGTACATCACTAGTGCTTCTGGGTAAATATTCCAACCATGACCACACTAAATGATAAGCTCATACACGATGCAGATTTCAAACAAAGATGAACCATGCGTATTGTTAATACGTGACCACAATAGTTAGAAATTTTCTAAGTTCTCTAATTAAAAACTAGATTTTTTTTGCTGCTACTATTAGCATAATGGAACAGCATAATCAGCAATATTATAACGTTTCTACTGCACTCAGATCTCCTTTCTAGGAGAGCCAATGGCCATAATACACCACGTGCAGCCATCCCCCCTAACTAAGTTTAAAATCTACAATTTATATTAGAATTCTGCTCGATGGCATGCATAAAATAATATTATTAGTGGGTTGTTAGTAGTAGTAGTTCGGCTACAGATGTCTAATTCTTTTGTACGACCTTAATATAGCTTCTAAATTAGTTGCAATATTGTGTAATTTATTTAAATATACATTATAATAAAAAATAAAATGAAATCTATAATCGTTAACGCTAGTAAACAAGTAGTTTGGACCGAGTTCAAGTCATTGACGGCGCCTACTGTTTCACGCGCGTCTCAAGGATTTACTTCAATCCGTAAGGGCCCAGCAGGGTTGAAGCCTAATGGAGCCAAGGGTTTGCTTCTGACAGGAGAACTCGGCCTTAGTATGATAGGCAACGAAGAAACTTTAGTGGGTTTTTAGTCAGTAAAAGCCTGACACATACTCTCGAGATGTCATTGGATGATCTTCCCATCAAATAAAAAAGTCTTTAAGGATGATAACAGACGCTATGTCGTTGGACAGCCAGGAAAAGATTATGGTCCTCATTGTGATGTTCTTTTTCGATGGTGGTAAAAATCATCTGATGACGAATCCCGCCATTAAGTGGAGCAAGAACAGACTCTTACTGACTAAACAATCCACTCCGTTCCTTCTTAGCTTTCATACTGATGCTGTTTACCGATGCAGAATATTTGAATTTTTTTTTTATTATATTTTTTTTTAATAACTCCCAGGACAACACAAGTATACACTCGGGACATTTCTACAAAAAAAATAACTATTAACTGCAGTAAAACAGAAAGAACTACAACAATTAGTAACTGCAACTCTTTGAAGTGAGTACAAGGTAATATTTAGCAAGTTACAGTTGTCAAAGTCTCCCAGTCAAGAGAAGGAAAATTATTAATTACTAACAAACAGTTGAGAGACGGGAAAAGTGAATAAATAAAGAGCAACCGACAAACGTAGGACCTGGATAGGTAGGGTGAGAACACCAGTTGTGAGCTTGCCTGTTTTGTTCTTTAAATGGCCTCTATCACCGGCTTTCCATAGCACGATACTCAATACAATACTGAATACTCTTTTGCATTCCATATGTACATATAGGTGTTATAAATGGGTTCCATCTATCTGGCAGAAACTTGATAGTCCGAATTTTATTTGGCATAACACACTTGGCAGAATCTTCTTTCATCGAATATTTTTAAGGCATAAAAAATATTTAGCTTAACTATTGATTGGCAGAACGTTTACATGTCCGAATTTGCAACGGCATACTTTTAACAAGGCAGAATTTTATTTGGCATAATTACGATTGTCATATTTAATATAGTTTCGTTTAGCATTATGTTTATTTAGAGGGATGGTGATATTTGAGGAGTCGGTATTTTTATGCTTAAATTTCATTTTACCGAAATCTCAACGTTACAAAATAGTATCATAAACTGTCAATATGTTATGTTATAAATTTATTGGGAGAAACGAATCGCCGCAAAACCGACTTTCCGTAGTCTTGTCTGCCCTACCCCTAGAGTGTAATTTAAAATCGCGTAGGCGCGGAGGGGTAGGGCGGCCCGCGAGCTGAGGAGCAGGTGGTTTGAAGGCCCGCTCACCGCAGCTTCGGCTTGCTGGCCGGCAAGCCGGCCAGCCTCAGCCGCGGTGGTGAGCTTTGAAACCATCTGCGACGATAAGCTCGCGTGGGGCCGCCCAAACCCCGCAGCGCCGGAGCCGTGACAGAAACGATGCTTGCTGCATGCCTGCTTGCATGCTGCATGCCTGCTTGCATGCTGCATGCTTGCTTACTTTGCATATTTTATTCTTGTTTGCATGCTTCTTATAGGGAATTAAAAACCACTTACGTTCACGACTGTTTTATTGGGAAAATATATGCAGGATCTACTTTTTTTAAAATAAAATGGCTTTACTACTACTAATAACTACCTCCCACTAAAAATAAATGATTTCATTAGCGCCTGATCACAAAGATGTAGCAATTAATGTTTTTTCTGTGATATGATTGTTCTGCTTTTCAATTATTATGGACATAAAATTTATGCCACAAGATGATTCGGACTAAAAAAATTATGATTTTCGAATTTATGATAAGTGAGTGTATGCCAAACAACTTTCTGCGAAATGAAGATTATGCCATGCGTTGTTATGCAAAATAAAATTATGACGAAAAAAGTTCTGCTTTAAAAGGTAGACCCATAATAAAGAGGTAAAGTTCGTTTTTTTGTTTGTAGGAGGTAATCTCTGGAACTACTGGTCCGATAGGAAAAATGTTAGCAACAATAGAAAGCTGCTTTACTCCTGAGTGACATAGGCTATATTTTATGTACGCGGGCGAAGCCGCTGACAAAAGCTAGTAAAATATAAAATGCCATTGGTCCATCAACAGTAACAGTTACCCCACTTGCCCCACCCATTCAAAGAACTCTGTAACGCAATACCGTTTACCATTTTTACTGAGAGACGGCTCGAGTAGCGCCCAAAAGATATACTTTTTGCTGTTGTATTTTTAAAAATAAATTACAAAGGGAGTCATATTTAATTTCCTTGAATTTTTGATGGTCAGCTTTCAAAGAGAAAGTAACATGCACAGATTCAAAGAATTTATTTAAAATAACTGTTAGTATTATTTTTTTATTTTATTTTTCAATGTTTCATTATGATATTATTTTTATGATTATTAATTTTCATTATTATTAAGTATATTAATGTTCTTAAAATATGTTGTATAGTTATCGCTATCCAATAATATGTGCCTAAAATGTATGTGTGGTGTAAATTGTCAGTGTAAATTGGCAATAAATAAAATAAATACATTTTACAGGCCATTTTGAATTGTCAATTTATTTCGATTAAAAAAAAAAAATTATCGAAATATGACAATTCAAATCTAAATCATCTTTGACGCTAGAAAAATTATAATTTTGTTTTTTTTTTTTTAATTTTTTGAATTATTCTGTTTGCTGTATCATTGGGTGTTTTAACAAACATGCAACATCTATTAAAAAATATATTCAGCCCTGTACATAGCCTGGTGAACCAGTGCACTAAGTTTCATTGAAATCAACGTATTTCAATGCAACTTAGTGCACGAAACGTAAGTTACACGTTACGGCTAAACGCAGCCGTAAATAAAAAACACACACATCCATAAATTTTCGCCTATGTAATTTTATACAAAATTATTATTTATATTTAGTGCAGGCGAGTATTTGGGCATCGTAATTTGACTTTGTCATTGTCACAAAGCCTACTAAGGAAGGAATTAATAATTTTCCTTCCGTTTCTATATTTACGAAGCCCTGACAAACTTATACTGTATTTAATAAACGCCCCGGCAGACATCAGATTGTCAAGAGAAATTACTTTTTCACCTTTTATTATTTTCTGACTGGTTGTCAGTTGTCAGGGACACAGTGGAGAGAGAAAAGTGTATCAATTTTGTACAGTCACCTAAACAGAGAAATAAAATTTTGAATATTTAGTGAATGTAATTTTGATAAATAAGATGAATAGCATATAATATAATAGTAAGCATTTATATTAAGCTCATGTGCACATAATACAAAAACACAAAATAGATTCAGATGTATATAAAATTGAAGTCTGTTTGTAAAAACAAAACATTTTGTTTTCACTAAATGTATCATCTGTTTATTCCCCCTTTAGGGGGTATGTCAGTTGTTGTTACTGATAGTCAAAGTCAAAGCATTTATTTATATCAAATGTGGTACAGGAGATGGTAGCATATATGTTATTAGCGCAATGACACATTTCGCCATTATCTGGCATACAAATATTAAAATATAATATGAGATGCTTAGTAAGCAAAACTCAACAAAAGGAACATTATGACAGAATTTCCTTGTACAATATTTGAAAATATTCTGAACTTAAATATCTAAAGTAAAACTTTATAAAAATGAACAATTAGAATTTAAACCAATATTAAATTTTAAAACTAACCACTAACTTTAATAATAGACTATAAAATATAATATAAATAATAACATAAAAGATTTAATTAGATACAATTTGGCATGATAACAATCCATATTACTTTAAAAAAGAATGGAGCCATATTCCTTCCGTTAACCTTTGCGTTCTAAGACCACGCATAACCTTTTTAAGTTAACCCACGGCCCTAGCAGGCATCGGCCCTTTTGACGCCATTACGATTTTGCTGACATTTCTACATAAGTACTTATTTCTCTGCGCTAAATAAATTCGCTTAATTTGCTTTCTTTTTTCGTTACTGGGTAATATAATTTTCTTTGCTAAAAATATCTTTTACAATTTGTACAAGGGCACAATCTCCTACCTCTGTATTTTTTTTATTTTTTATTATATATTTCTTTTCTTGTTTGTTTTTTTTCTGTTTATGTAACAAATACTAGTTGAGATTTGCTGAATGCTAACATATATCTGGAAGCTTATAGTTAGCAATTGTCCGCAAGCATAAAAAATGATTCATTTTTGTTATTAGTCTGTAAGGTTTCTGTAAAATAAAGTAAATAAATAATAATTGTTTTACTTTTAAAATTTCACTACGTCATGGATCAAGTCCAGGTTTAATATAAGAGTATTTGATGGCACAAATATCACAATATTTGGGGACTATTCATCTGGCCGTATTGTGTGATGAAAGACGAAGCCTTTTTTATTTCTCCGGTTTTAAATCGAAAAAATCGAAGAATCAAATTTTTTGCTGCTTTAGTGTGAGTTTTTTGTTATAAGTACCGATTTTGTTGTTGTTTATGACCTAGACTCGAATAGTACCTACGATATAAAAAGATTTATTTCTTGAGCTTTGCTTTATTTTTATGGATAAAGCGTGATTTTTATGGACGAGAAGTTCTATATTCACGCGCCAAATGTCATTCGTTCAGCCTTTTGAACGTGAAGAAGTAACTAATAGACAAATACATACAAAATTGCTTAAAAAATAAAAGGCCCGTTTTGAGATTTTTTTATAGTGGGCATTATTCATCCAATGACGAATCCCGCCCTTAGTCGGTGCGGGAGACAATGTAGACTCTTACTGACTAAACACCTACCCCATTCCTACGTTGCCATATATACCAGGGCTAGAGCCTTCCTTTCAGACGCGAACCCTTGGCCTCAGTTGGCTTCGACCCTTCTGCAGGGTCTCTCCGGTTTGCTGACAACTCCTTGAGGCGCGCGGGAACAGCGCGTGCCGTCGACGACTGGGCTTGGTCCGGATGGTAACCAGACGATTGAACGGCGAGCTACCCATTGCTCGCCATCCACAAGCCGAAGAAACGCGTTCTTCACATATTAGAACTTTACCCACACATCTAAAACTCGCTTTACCTACATATCACCTCGTATTCACAGCTTGCTCCCCTATTCGCTGACGCATCTCATTTCTGCATCGACTCAGTACTTACGTGAAATTGTGCAGCTTGAGCGTAAAGCTTCAAAGACTTGAACTATTCCTCTGTGTCATGCAGATAGTTTATTGGATGTTGGTATGTCAAATGTCTTTGAATACTTATATTTTTGTCTTTATGGCAGTATTTTAAATAAAGGTACGCAATTGTTTAAGTAATTTAAAAATAAATATAAATTTCAATCAGTCCATCCAAAGGTTGTGTGTGGTAGAAATTGCCCTGTGCAATAAGACCGCCTATTATACACTTATTTTTAATGTTTATCTTGTGTTAAGCTAAGGTGTGCAATAAAGTTATAAATACATAAATATTGTTTGACTGGTCTCCTAAAAACTTTAACACAACCTAAAAAAAATATTTGCTGGAAATTGACCGATATACTTTATAAAGAAAACAACCTTAAACTAGCTTCAGACAGCGGTTTTTCTCGTATGAAACTCGACTTCTCCGTAAATTTCCAACCTCAATATTATCCCCTTAGGGATATCAGCAAACCGTAGGCACCCTGCAGAAGGATCGAAGCCAACTGGGGCCAAGGGTACGGGTCTGAAACGAAGGCTCTGGTTTTGGTATATGTGACAACGTAGGAATGGGGTAGGTTGTTTAGTCAGTAAGAGTCTGACACTGCTTCCTGCTCCGCCTAATGATGGGATTCGTCATTAGATGATTAATGCCCACCATAAAAAAAACCGTACACTCACCGTCCGGACCTGTTCGGCTAAGGATCGCTTTATGAAAAGACGATTCGGCCCGGTTATGAAAAGCAAGGAGAAACAAGAGTCGCTTTTCAGTCAGTATATTTTGGCAATATCTTCCAACCCGCCCAAGGGAGCTGTGATGTTCTTCCCATTGGATGATTTTCCTAAAGAAAAAAAAATCACTTCATGGATCCTTCTTTTATACTTCATACCAATTCTAAAGACAAAGTTTAACTTAAAACAAACAGGTTGACATCGCGCAATCAATTCGCTGACACAACGTTTTTCCGACGTTCCCACGTACGTATAACTCTAGGTGATTACATTAAATCGTGTGGAACTCAAAGGTAACGTACTGTGTGTTTGTGTCTGTGTGTTTGTGTGTTTGTCTGTATCATGCAGATCACAAAACAATCGAATGCTGAACGCTCCCGCGGAGACAACGCTTTGGAACGCATTATGGGATGTCCCTACTATTGGTTCTCGATAGTGAAATAGTGAGTTTAAAAAAATGTTTTTTTTTTGAGGTGGAAAATCATCAAATAATTTGTTTTCCTTTATATGGGGCGAGAATGCGGGTTTGTTTGTATAACTGATATAAACTTGTGTTTTTTTATGGTGGAAAAAATCATCTAATGACGAATCCCGCTCATGGGTGGAGCAGGAAACAATGTCAGACTCTTACTGACTAAACGATCCACCCCATTCCTTCTTAGTCCCCATACCGGGGTCAGACCTTCCTTTCAGAAACCGCACCGGGGCCCTAGTAGGTTTCGGCCTTACAGTTTGACCTCTACTTTTGCTGAAAACTCCTTGAAATGCACGGGAACAGTGCGCGCCGTTGACGACTTAGCTTGGTCCGGACTAGACGACCGGACGGCGAGCTAACATAAACTAGTACTTGACTGCGATGAAATCAATTACACTAAGTATTGCACCTGGCTGGGTTTGAATCCGCGACCTACAACTCGTAAGTAGAGGCCTTTACCTTACCTACAATAAAATAAAAAATATTGTCAATGTCCAATCGACTTTCAAACAAATAGTAGCTCCCAACTCACTCGTTTATCACGTCGCAGCGTTGATTATCACGCGCTGTCGAACCGCGGCCCCCACCGTGACGATTTAATCGCGACAAACAATTTATTTTGAAGTCAAAACACTTTCTGTTTGTCTTGACAACTGAGGGGGAGGGAGGAAGGGTAAATCTGAGGGTTGGTTTAGAAAGTGAGTGTATTTTATTTTTTCTTTGGAACGTGAGAACATTATTTTAGATTTTAGTTTTGCTTTGTAGTAATTTAGTGTGTAAGGACAGAAGCTACATACACAATGTAATCAAAAATGTAAATATTCTGTAGCATAGCATCAGCCTTACAATGTCCCTGCATGGACTCAGGCCTCCTCTCTAGGAGAGGGAATGGACCATGATCCACCACGAGGTCCAAATGCGGGTTGGTGAAAGTCACATGTCTTCGACTTTTTAGTTCTAGGACTCGCCGATATCCTCACGATGTTTTGAGAAACACATCACAGCGCTTGGCTGAGTTTAAACCCACGTAAGTTGGGGCCATTACTACTCGGCAACACTGTTCTCACTCTCAATATACACAAAAAAAAAACATCTGAATTGGTCAAGAATTTTAGGAGTTATGTATATATGCGTCACATAAACATCAATTATTCAAAATCATTACCTACCACAACTCAACATTAAAACACCTAGAGAAACAGTTTTGGAACCAAAACTTACTTCTAAAAATAAATATCTACCCTACCTTACATTAGGCAAACCCTTTCAAATTACTGCGGGTAATAACATTGTGAGCCTAAAGGCCGGGGCAAGCAAGGTGAGGGTCTTGCACGGGTGTTAAGCGGGAGCGTGGTAATATGAAACTGTGATCGCTACGCCATTGCTACGCCGTCGCTGCGACTTTGCTACGCTGGTGCTACGTCATTGCTACGCCTTTGCTATGCTAGTGTTACGCCATTTGCATTGCTACGCTGGCGCTACGTCATTGCTTAGCCTTCGCTACGTTAATGCTACGCCACTGCTATGTTATTGTTACGCAATTTCCACGCTATTGCTACTACTTCGTTACGTCATCGTCAAACTATTTACCCCGCTGTCGTCACCGCTAATCTACTAATTTACTTTGTATTTTTGAATTTTAACTAGAACAATTTATTTAGTAAACTGTACAAATAATTAGATATCTAACCTTAAAACTACATAACCCTAATTAACTTAACTAAAAATACCTAATCTAATAAAGCGTCAAAAAACTCTTCCGCATCGCTGTCGACCGGTAAAGTGCCCAAAAGGCTGGCCGCATTGCCACGCTGTATGGCAATGCTTATTCTTTGCCCAAGGTAAAAGCCAGCCCTTGGGTCACTTTGTATTTATATTTTTACTGCAAACATTTTACAGGCGATAATAATGATGTACCTACCTATACCAATACACAATATAAATTATTCATGGTAAAATACCACCTCACTAACATCACGCCATTGTCAATCGCAATAGAAAAGAAAGAAAAAATTCAAATAAAAAAGAAATAGCTCGCTAACATCGTTCGTCTATTGCGTCTTAATCCCGATTTCGGGCCACTGTAGACGCTGGAGCTTGCCGCCCGGTCGTCTGGTAACAGCCCGGACCAAGCCAAGTCGTCGACGGTACGCACTTTTCCCGCGCACCTCAAGGAGTTGGCAAGAGTAGAGGCCCAACTGCAGGGTCGAAGCCTACTGGAGCCCCGGTCCGGTTTCTAAAACGGAGGTCCGACCCTGATATGAAGGCTAAGAAGGAACGGGGTAAGTCGTTTAGTTATTAAAAGTCTGACTCTGTTTCCCGCTCCACCCGCGAGATTCGTCACTACATGATTTTACCTACCATAAAAAAAACCCCACCGCGCCCGCACCCGCCCTAGTCACCGCGGCCTCACTCTGGACTAGGCCCTAAGGCTAAGCAGTCCTTAGAGCCTATTTAGCGAAGTTTATTACAACATTTACATTTTACTTCGAATGGCTACTTGTATTGGTATGATAAAAATGTATTATGCTATGTTTAGAAATGAAAGATTTTGGTAACTACCTACATAATAAGATTTACTTATAATCAGATTATTATTACCTGCATTTCGCCTCGTCCTTTACACCGCGTACTTGGAAGGACTGGAAAAATTTGCCTGCTGCGGTTTTCCGGTTTAATTATAATTTTGGTGCCTTCAAAACTGTAGCTCTTAATATACAAGTGCGCCTCGCCATCAACTATTATTGCATCACTGATTATTAGGTGGTATCACGATCAAGCACTAGTTTAAAAAATATATTGGAAATTGAGATTTTACATTTAGAGTTTTGGATTGTCAAGTGTGTGCTGATGATGGGTAATGATGACAATTTTTTTTTAAATCAATTACAGGTTCGAGTTTGACCGCTATCTCACCTGATGGAAAGCGACGATGCGGTCGACGATGGAACGCTAGAACTAGAAGTAACCTTTACACTCTTGACTTAAAGATTCCCGGATTCCACTCCTTGGCTGTACGCACAATGAATGTGTTCCCAAAACGTTTTGTACGTATATTTGGGATGTCCACCATGTACCGGTGGCGCAATGCCGATTTTTGCTAACCATAAAAAAAAATGTGTCGCAGTGAAGAGAAAAAACCATACTGTGCGATCAAAGGATTTATACTCTCCAGGTATTGGATATGAATTCACCAACAGTCACTGGCTGGTTTGGCTGACAACTGCAGCCCAGATTGTCGTTAGCTTACCGTAGCCTGACATACTTTGACATTGCTTTGGCTTTGTTTGGCATGGCTTAGCGTAGCTTGGTATTGGTTTGGATTGGCGTGAGCTAGACATACGGCGTCACGTTACAATAGACAATACTATACACAATAACTATTATACATCTAGTCCCAAGCTAAGCAGGGCGTATGTTATGAGTACTTAACAACTGTAGAATTTTGGTTCACTGAAACACTATGAAACACTACATGAAACACTATCGGTTAGTAAAAATAAAATAAAGTACTTTTTTTTTAACTGAAATTAATTTACACGTATACGAAATTCATATCTTTAAGTAAAGAACAGCTAAGCGGGTTCAATGACATCTGTCGACAACTATCGGTCGATGCGTGGTTTAATAGCAAAATACAAACATTTTTTTTTAATAGCCTATTGTGTGTCCCACTGCTGGGCAAAGACCTCCCCTTTTTCCTTCCAGACCTCTCTATCTACGGTGACCTCCGGCCATGTTTGCCCCGCGAACATGATGAGATCGTCACTCCACCTTCGCCGCGGTAGATAAATACAAACATAGATAAAATAAATTACTCCCAGAGGGACAAATGATCGTGCTCATCGCCTTTTCAACAGTGGTTATTAGACTAGCACAGTAAGTATATTTAAAATGATAATAAAATTAATTGATCTATTTACTTTTGAAGTAACTAAGACATCTATTTTAATTCACTTAAGCCTTTCTAATACCGTAATATCAGACAGTTAAAAGACAATAGGTGTGCAGACACTTGTGTCCTCTTGGATGAGGAGTTCCAGTCACTATTTCTTTCACTTTTGCGATGTTAACTTCAGTTGCAGAGGTTGATGGCCTACCAGAGCGAGGCAAATCTTCCATCACTTCTCGGCCGCTTTTGGATGCTTTTCACCATTCACAAGCACGTGTGCTTAATGAATATGAATTAAATATGTCTGTACGTAAAGCCCAGCATTTCTTTACAAAAATAACTCTCACACAAATAAAATCCACTCAAATTTCAAATCAAACCATTTGTATAACTTCCCCATTTCAAATATCAAACGAAAATAATATTCAACATCGCCAAAGCCACATTTGATCGACATATACCATTACCTTGTACAGTTTACGACCTGAGCTGATGCTGACCACAATTTGGGACCTCAAAGGCCCCACGCTGGGTCAGAATTCAATATACTTGTCAATAACTTATATAAAATAACGCCCCCGTGATGACCCTAGGCGCACGACTGTGCTTCGGGACAAATAAATGTACACAGTCTGTTTTATTTATTGTAATTTGTTACGTTTTCTGACGGTCCTTTCTGCTGGCCTGAATTGTAATGTGTGTATGAGTTTTTATGACGTATTGTTTATTCTTGGTTGGTTTTTAATTGGTTTTGTGATTGGATGCCTTTCTTGTTTGATATTGGCTTTGGTTTACTTGAATACAGTGAACAAAGAGAGCTAGCTGTCTGGGGAAGTCTTTAGGAGCCTTTCTGGTCTAAAAAGTCAAACGAATTGGGAATTGGGAACGAAATGAAACATCTATTACTGGCAACACGAATTTTAGGTTGTCACTCAAATGAAGGTAGGCGGTGCAAAACAGTTTGATACTTTTATATTATTTATTCTGCTTCATTACATAGTATAAGACAACGTTACTTACCGCTGTCCCTATGTATGCTTAGATCTTTAAAAGTACGCAACGGATTTTGATGCGGTTTTTTTTAATAGATACAGTGATTCAAGAGGAAGGTTTATGTGTATAGTACATGCATAATATATTCAATATCAGTACCCTTGCGAAGCTGGTTTGTAATAATAATATCATTAAAAAAACAGAAATTTATTCTAAATGAAAATGATTTGTTTTTTATTGTTTAAAAGTCCGATAGTAATATTAAATTATTAAAAAAAAAATCTTATACACGAAATGTTTTTTAAAGTTCTTTTGGTAAACAATGATCAAGACTTTCAATCAACCTTGATATTCAAGCAGTGTCGAGACAACGTCAGATTTCATTGAACCCTAATAATTACACAATTCCTTGACTTTTTACACATATTAAACTAGCAAGCTAAAAAAAAGCCTATATATTTATATATTTTTTATACTTATTTTTGACTTGGAGGTTATCAGAAATCTACTCCTGTAAAAACCGAAAATATGGCGAAGACAGCGGTTAAAAACGACCATTCGTCCACAAGTAAGTCGTTAATGTCGCGTAGTATTATTCTATACGCGCCTCAAATAGTTGTCAGCAAACTGCAAAAGCGCAGCAACCCCAGCATGCAGCAGCAGTCAAAGCCTACTGGAACCATGGATGGAATTCCTGAAAGGAAGGGTCGTTCTTATATGAAAGGCAACGAGAAAACAGGAGTGGGTTTTAGTCAGCTGAAGTCTGGCACTAACTTCCAAAGTCGTGGAAGTCATTGGATGATTTATTCACCGAAAAAAAATGTAGTAAGTCTGTAAAGAAATAGATTAAGTAATATTTTCTTAAGTTTTTCATATTTTAAACTAATAGCATTCTCAGAAAGCATGTTTTCTTTTTGACGTAAATTCATATTTTTGGGTCATGTCACGTTTATATGTAAAAACGTAGTAAAAGTATTATTCCATTCTAACCTTTTGCGAGTACAAGCACTTTTGAATTTTATAAAATTCTCTTTAAAATTCAATTCAAAATGTTTTTATTTCATACTAGCTGCTGCCAGTGGCTTTGCTCATGTGAATGTAAAAAAATATCAATTAGTGTCAGAATATCATTGATTTCATAATTGTTGATTTTAATTTTGGTGATGTACTATTAAAATGGCGTCATTATGACTTTCCAATAATCAAACATTGACACTTCATTGAAATAATGGCATAAAATGGTTATCTTGTACATACCGGCCTCATCTAGTATCAAAAGACGAAAAAAAATTGACGTGTAAAAGAGTTTGTAAAAACCTACTTACAAAATAAAATCATTTATCATTTATCAATGACAAATTATTGTCTGATGTATGCGGTAATCAGCTAAAATTTTGACATTTCTTTTGATCAGTGACCTACCATTAGAGTTGAATTTAGATAAGTTTGCGCGCGGCGAAAAAAGGAAACTAATCATTTGCCGTCATCTTGACATTTATGTCAGGTGTCAAGAGAATGTTTTGTCTTCCGTGTTTTTAATCGTTTCCAAAGTAAATAATCGTCATCATTATACTGAAAATGGTTAAAAGTGCGGGTAAAGATATTATCTTGAAATTCAAACGTTCTTGTTAAGAGGAATGAGAAAATATCGGGCCTACAATACGATTTTCCAAAAGTGGACCATTTGTCAAATATTTTTTTCGGGTGACCAGAACAACAAATCTCCCTGAATATTCGTACCCGAGTGGTGCCTGGCAGAGTTGGTTGAAAATGGACTGCTACTATGTATTTGAATCTTAACAAGTGATTATTATAACGAGCTATTAAAGAGTTTGTTGAAAATGGACTGCTACTGTGTATTTTAATCTTAATGAAGTGACTATTATAACAAGCTATTATATATTATATAAAGTACATATTTTCTAAGTTCTCATGACTTTTTTATAATAATTAATTAAACAACCTATAATTCAATCTATTTGTTTACTTTCATTAAAGTAGTAATTATATAGATTTGGATCTATATCAATATATATTATATAAAGATCAATGCAACTATACGTTGTAATTTTATAAATCAAGAACGTGCCCACCTATCCAAACCAAATGCTTAAGCTTTGTTCGGACTATTTAGTAGATGGTTTATGTGAAGTTTGTACAAAATCGGTCAAGGGGTTCTTCATTTATCACATTTTTCTGATACCGGAAGCGAAGCCGCGGGTAAAAGCTACTAATATATAAAAGCGAAATACCACTCACTGATTAATTACTATATCTCTGAAACTATAACAACTAGAAACTTAAAATTCGGCAGGTTTTTTTTTTTTTTTTTTTTTTATGGTAGGTGAAAATCATCCAATGACGAAACCCGCTCTTGGGTGGAGCGGGAGACTAGTGTCAGACTCTTACTGACTAAAAAACCTACCCCGTACCTTCCTTGCCCTATTCCTGGAGTCGAGGTAACAGTTTCCCACTTCCCTCTAGACTCCGGGAGGCTTCGACCCTGAAGGGCCCCTGCAGTTTGCTGACAACTCCTTGAGGCGCGCGGGAACGGTGCGCGCCGTTGACGACTAGGACTCGGTCTTACAGACGACCGGACGGCGAGCTACCCATTGCTCACCGTCCGCGAGCCAGTGTCTACGGTGGCCGGATATCGGCAGGATCGCGGCGGCGACGGCTACGGCGAGTACGCCGTTGCCTTTGCCTTATGCGGTCGGCCTCCTCCTTTACGAGCATTACTGCTTCGCAGAAGGAGGCGACCGCCCGCCATTCCTCTTCGCTGCGGACCATGGCCTGAACCAGGGCCCGGCGCGAGAGGTCGCCGCCGCCGATCACCCCCACGAGGACACGGCGATGCTCTTCCCAAGCAGGGCACACCTCCACCGTGTGCTCCACCGTGTCCTCCGGGCTCGCCTCACAGTGGCGACACCCGGTAAAATTCGGCAGGTAGGTTTCTTACAGGGTGTAGACGTCCGCTATGAGCAGATTTTACGAAACTCCACCCCTATGGCGGTTAACAGACTTTCACGCAGGCGAAGTCGCTGGCAGAAGCTGGTACACCTATTACAGAAAAAAGGCTGCGTGCGGCTAAAATTTATTTTAATTTTTTGACAAAATTGGTCGTTTATGTCAGGTGTCTGGAGAAAGTGTCGCGTATTGTGTTTTTAATTGTTTCAAAAGAATATATTCGTCATAATTATGCCGAAAGTTATTAAAAGTGCTGGGAGAGAGATGGTCTTGAACGTTAAACACAACCAAAGGCTCGTTGTTATTTCGTTCTTCACAGGCGTGAAGAACGAAATAACAACGAGCCTTTGGTACCATTTTCGAAAGTTAGAGCCCGTGTTGCTTACTTGACAGGTAATTTTTAGAATGACCATCACAATAAAATTTGATTTCAAAATGTATTTCTTGTGCTTTGTATTTTTTTATTATATGAGGGAAAGTAGATTAATTAAACTGGCAACATTAAGCACGCCCCCAGCCACGCGCAGACTTAACGTAATCCAACTCTAGAACGTCATTATGCAGTCATTGCTATTGTCATTAAAAGACAGCTCGTACCATATTGATATTATGAGACCACTGATGGACAAGGATCGGTCATTGAATTACCAGATGAAGAACTTTTATTATGGACTCAATGTCTTTGAATTTTCGTTTCTAGAACATGTTGGTTTCATCAGGATGTTTTCTTTCATCGTTTTGAAAGCAGTGGTGATGAAATAAATTACACAAGTAATGCGCCTGGCTGGGTTTGAACCCGCATCATACAACTCGTAAGTCGGGCCTATTACCACTCGGAAACCACTGCTTTGTTTATAATATTAGAGTGATAAATCCACGAAAGTTTTAAAAGAGAACCTGTATAATTTGTTAAACTCTTTGGCAATATCTAGCTTTTGCGTTTTGTCAAATTGAGCGAGGCTCAAAAAAAGCGCTAAGGCCAGGAAATACCCTTTTTCCTACAATCAACCGTTTACTTTATGGGTACGTCGCTTCGTTTCCTTCCTTAACAATTCTTTATAAGGGAAGTTACGAAGTAATTTGTCGAGTCTCTTGTCGGAACACTTGGAAATCAAAACTCTGAAAACAGTAAAGTTTTTTTTTTACAAATTGAAACAACTGATTTAAAAAAAAATCAGTGTGTCTGGTTGTTTCTTCGCTTTTTGACACTGACTTCCGAAGGTGAAAGTTATTTTGTAACTTTTAGTATTTTTTCCCTCAAATATTTCACGTTGTGCGTAACAAACATCCTATCGAACGACTCGTTGTCCAGGGACAAGTAGAGGTGAGGCGGTCTCGCGGGCGCTCACCTACGCGTTGGACAGACCTCATTAGAGTTGCATCACAAACCTCCATAGTCCAGATTTCCCGAGACGACATAAACCGTGTCAAGTGCAAACGCATCGCGGGAGCCTCACTAGCCAACAAAAAATGCAACATGATCAACCATGACCACTCTGTCAAGAGTGAACGACTAAGGAGGTATTAATTTTGTATTACTTTTTATTTATTTTTGTTGTAGTATTCCACCTCTGAAACTTATCCAATATATTTCATAAACATGTAGGTAGGTATATAAAAAAATAAATATTAACTAAACTGTTTATATACAATTATATGTCTACTACAGTCTATTCCTAACAAAAATATGGCGTTATAAAAGAAAAAAAAGAGAATATATCTATCTATCTAAATACATAGTAAGCAAAGTTTTTGTAAGGTTACTAAGTTAAGAATTAAAAAATATCTACACTCACTCAATTTACACACATCTTTTACGATCGGTAAATGAAATATAGATAGGTAAGTAATAGAACTGTATAAATAGAAAAAGGTCGTCCGGGTTTGTATCCGCGACCGGGGTGGGGGTCCTAACCGCTAGACTACCACAGAAAACAATAACTACACTGTAACACAATAAAATTGACACCCGGAACTTTATAACAACGATCCGTGTAATTTACACTTGAGGCCAAAAAGTTTGTCCATAGAGCATGGAACTCGACTAGAGATGATAATAAAACAAATATCAGCAAGTTTCCTTTTTAACTGATTTCAAAAAAGAAACTTCTTAGTCAACAATTCAAAAATACTTACAAGAATACTTGGTGCGGTGAATAAAATATTTTTTTTTTGGTTGTTTGGACTATGTTGGTAAGCTTGGTTCTTTCACAGACATCAATATTTCTGATAAGATCACGCAAAGCAACTCAGACGCTTGGCCCTAGTTGGCTTCATTTGCTGTCCTTTTGTCTCCTTCGATTTGCCGACAACCCTATTATTTGCTGACAAATTTTTGAAGCGCGCGGGATCAATGCGCGACGTCGCCAACTGGACTTGGTCTGGACGGTTACTAGATGATCGGACGGCGAGCTATCTATTGCTTCTATCCGCAAGCCCACGCCTCCGGTTGCCGGAAATCGGGATCTGAGTTACAGCGGTACCTGCTGCGCAGTGAGCGCCGTTATCTTTGCCTGATGCGGTCGGCCTCCTCCTTGCCCTAAATATTTTGAAGGTCGAGAATTATGAGTGCCATCTCTAACGACTAATCTAATTCCGTAGTCTATATTCCGTCGAACCGTTTTGAATAAGTTCGATCGATTGACGGAACTTGGTCTTTAGAAGTGATCAGTAAATGAATTATTGAACAGTTCAATAGGAACTGCTTGACTGTTGAAGTTGGAGACCGAATTATGAACGTGTCCTTAAGCTTTGACTGCTAAGATCATAATGTTTTACTATTCATAGATGTTTGTTGAAGATAACTTTAGAATATATTGGGCTAAATGACTTTTTTGAGAACAGTGATAGCCAAGAGGTAGAGATAGAGTGAAACTTATGAGTTGTAGGTCGCGGGCTCAAACCCAGCCAGGCTTATTACTTTGTATTACTTATGTCACCATCACTGCTCTCAAAACGGCGAAGGAAAACATAGTGAGGAAACTGGCTGTTTAACAACCAACATTCGATGACATGTGACAGTGTGTGTGAGTGTGTGTGTGTGTGTGTGATGTGTGTGTGTGTGTGAGTGTGCGTGACGGTTGGTGAATGTCTGGTAGATTACGGGCTGTTCGCTCTTCTAAAGAGGTGGCCTGATTCCCAGCAGTGGGAACTTTATAAGGGTCAATGCAATGCAATTAATTATCAGTTTTAATGTTTCCTTCAGTTTCAGTTTAAATATAAATAATTTGCACGCTTGCTTGCAGGCAGAATATTGTGACTTTTAGGTTATATATTAAGATTTTTCCTTGTAAACCATGTATTTCTCGCAAATAATTATATATGATTTTTATTTTTTTAGTGTATATGACACTGCCAGAGACAACCGTGTCTTGATAAGTTACCTCACTATCGACGGGTCTCTCATATATGTCTCAGATACTTTCAGGAAGTTGTTGCTACTGACATGTAATCTGGCGAGTTGAGACGCAGTCCTTTTGCGTATGACAGCTGACAAGCTGACGAAACTAACCAGCCAAAAGGATCATTGATAATGTTGAAATGCACTCGTTAGAGCTTCATAGCTTCTAAGTCTCTAAACATTAAACATTGACGGTGAGCCGCTAGCCTGTCAGTTTTATAGCGGTTGCATTGCGGGAAGCGTGTGTCGCCACAATGACCAGTCTTGTACGTCTCGCATCCATCGGATTTGCGCGACTCACACTAAATCATCAGTCCACCTTGTGGGAGGCCTTTCAAAGCTGTTCTTCTGGTACATAGTCAACACACCCTAGTGTGTTGACTATGTACCAGAAGACACAGCTTTGCCCACCATAAAAAAGCCAAAAACCATTCAATGACGAATCCCGCTCTTGGGCGGAGCGGGTACCAGTGTCAGAATCTTACTGACTAAACACCCTACCCCGTTCCTTCCTTGCACTGTGGCCAAGCCTTCCTTTCAGAAAGAGATCCTGGGCCCCAGTAGGCTTCAATCCTTTTGCAGAGTCCCTACGGTTTTGCTGACAACTTCTTGAGGCGCGCGGGAACAGAGCACGTTGTCGACGACTTGGCTTGGTCCGGATTCTTACCAGACGACCGGATGGCAGGACTAGAAGGGCTGCTGTTGAAGAAGTCCAGGTGAAAAACTTAAATTTTGAGTGACCCGATCATTCAACCCACGACGTCAGGGCTCAACAGTAGAGCTTGCAATCGCTGGAATAGCGATACATAAGTCCTTCAGAACGCGCCAAGAAGCAACAAAAATTCAAAAGAAAAAACTCAAGTAATTTTCATTTGATTTTCACTTTTTGCCGAAGAGGAAGAATTTCATTTTTTCCTGAGACTATAATACTCGATATCGAGAGAATTTACAGGATCTTAATACAAGGAAACTACGTAAAATATTGTTGGGTAAGGCTAGAAAAATGATGAGTTCGCTATTCGGTAGCTTTAGCACGATATCCGGAGTATTTGCAAGCATCTAAGCATCTTACTTTATGGAGGTAATTTTCTTTTACAAGAATTTCAGTTTTTTTTTCTTTCTTCAGCGTTGAGTATTTTGTATCTAACTTGTTTGTATATAACTTGTTTGTTTTTTACACTATGTTTTTTTATGGTATGTAAAAATCATCCTATGACAAATCCCGCTCTTAGGCGGAGCGGCAAACAATGTTAGACTCTTACTGACTAAACAAACTACCTTGTTCCTCCCTTACCTTTCCCCAGAGTCCTGGTGTTACGCTGCAGGTACCTATTGCTCGCCGCCCATTCCCACTCTGGGAGCTATCGACCCTGCAGAGCCGCTTCAGTTTGCTGGCAACTTTTTGAGGCGCGTGGGAACAGTGCGTGCCGTTGACGACTTGGGCTTGGTCCAGACTGTTACCAGACGGCCGAACGGTGAGCTACCCATTTACCCAACAATTGCATCACTGCTTTCCATGAGGTGGTATCGATTTTGGAACTCAACTGAAGATTCGATTACACACAGCCCCCCAGGCTGTGTGTAATCGAAGAAATGTTTCAATTAATTTGCCGCGTACTATAAGTAGATATTAGTCCGTAAAAGTCTGACAATAACTCTCGCTTCACTCAGATTCTGAGTAATTGTTTGACAAATTCAAAAAATAAAACACACAAACAAGTCAATAGCAAATAAAACACTAAAGGATATCACGCATGGAAAAACAAGCTCGCTAAAATTAAAAACATCACAAAAAAGTTTAAAACATTTTTCCCGGAAAAAGTTGTGTTCATTCGGTTTTTTCCGTACAAAAGTAGTTCAGTTTATCATGTTTAAACCCGTTGTCAAACAGTGTATTTTCATTTACAATATTTTACGTTTAAAAACAGGCTAATAGGATGTCGACAGAGTATTTAAGTGCCTGTAACTACTTTGACTGCGCGCTCCCGCATCGCACATACTACATGGTTACTGTCGCGTGGGGAACAAGTTATAAGCGTAGGAAATTGTTCTTGAATTTGAAAGTGAGTGGGCCTTCCTCATTCGCCTATCAACAACGTCGAGCATGGCTTAAAGCGTGTTTATTCATCTAACGCAATCCAAACTAATGTTTGATACAAACGTACTGCGAAAAAAGTAAAGCGGTTTTCTTTACCATTATCTTTATTTTGGTGGTCTAAACGCTGTGTCAAAATTTGTCCATCTTTTTTAAGGCGATTTGTTCAATCATTGCAATTTCTTAAGCGTTTTTAGATCATTTTTTTTCTAGATAAATAAAAATATGAACATATACAATCATCGAACTTAGTATGTGTATAATGTTAATCACACGTTTAACAAACGGTAATAAAATCTATTTTATTGAGTGCTCACGGCCATTTAAAAAAATTGTCTCAAATCGCTGTAAGTTTATACTTTAGCCCCGTGTGAACATCAAATACGATTATATACTTAATAAAAGCCGTGTTTACAATCAGTCCAATGACTATTATTTACTTTGTTTTTCTTGTAAAACATATCTCTTTAATATTTACACACCGTTTCATTATTATTTTGATTACGATCTCTGTTTCTTTATTTTCTTTTTATTTATTTTACTATCACACAATTTGACTGGTTTATGGGTTCAATAAAGCAGTATTTATAAATATTTTTTTTGGGTCATAATCGTCAAATAATTGTTGCACTTTAAGTGAATGGAAAGGGGGCGTTTTTTATGGTGGGCAAAAATAATCTAATGACGAATCCCGCTCTTGGGCAGAGCGGCTGACTTGATGACTAAAACCTAACAATGTTCTTTCCTAAACCTAACAAGTGCCTAAAAAATTAAAAAATCCGATACGCCCTCCCGCTCCATCCAAGAACGAGGAATGTCATTGAACAATTTCTCACCTTAAAATAAACCCAGCCCTGGAAAAACCATCTGTAGTCCATAGGAGTTTATACTTTTTATAAAGTAGTGCGCTTCATCATCAACGATTGCATCACTGCTTACACAGTCAAGCGCTACTATAAGTCATATAAAAACAGCAGTCGATCGGTCTACCACTGGGCCAAACGTACTTATCGTAGTGTGTTAGGCTTTTAGCCCACGGTAACTTTTTGTAGCGAAATCACTACTCATCATCATCATCTTCCTGCCCTTGTCCCGTTTTATTTGGGGTCGGCGCAATATGTCTTATTCTTCCACTCTGTCCTGTCACCCGTCACGAAATCACTACTAATGCGATTAATTTGCATTTGCGCCAGCTATAGAAAAGATGCGAATGTGCTACAGCAACACTACAAAAGTCGCCGTGGGCTAGAGGCGTTCTGTTTTTCTTTTTACAGTGGGAAAAATCATCGAATGACGAATTCTGCCCTTCGGCGGTGCGGCAGACAGTGTCAGTCTTCTATTGACTCAAACGACCCACCGATACTTCTTATCTTAGTACCAAGGCCCTGGTTTTCCGCTTTCGCATCAACGCTTGGCCTCAGGAGGCTTCGACCCTACTGGGCTCCAACAGTTTGCTGACAACTCCTTGAGGCGTGCGAGAACAGTGCGCGCCGTTGACGACTTGGGCTTGGCCTGGAACGTTACGTGACGGCGGGTTACACATTGCTCGAAGTAAAGGGAATTATGTTATAGATAATATATTATGTGTTATTTTGGTAACGTGATTTATTTTATTTACTAGCTTTTGCCCGCGGCTTCGCCCACGTGGTATTGGAGTTGGGGTTTCCGGGATAAAAAGTAGCCTATGTCCTATTCCGGAGTGTATCCTATGCCTGTGCCAGATCCGTCCAGCCGTTTTGGCGTGATTGAGTAACAAACATCCAAACATCGTAACTTTCGCATTTATAATATGACTGTTTTGCACTCAAACAAAACAGGTATTATGTGTTGAATAAGACACACAGCGTTGAGTGAAGAAGAAGCTGATGTAAACCTGCCTTAAATTACTTATTTATGGTTAAAAACTTACCAAATTGTCCATAGTTTTATACCTGTCTCGCTCTTTCACCAGCGTGCGTCCTTCTCCCTCTAGTGAAGGATGCCTGACACGGAGCTGTCAATGTCATAGAGTCTTCAACTCACCAGCAAGAGGCTTGCTGCAACGCTGTGTGTCTTATTCAACACATAATACCTGTTTTGTTTGAGTGCAAAACAGTCATATTATGTGCTTTTCTAAGACACACAGCGTTGAGTGAAGACCTGTTTGGTATCTGCTGGTGGTAAATGCAAACGCTATGATGAATTAATTATAATACTGTTCTGGAACATAGATTAATCAATTTTATTATACTTACTATATACAAGCAAAATTGTAACACAAGAAGGTAACACTTCTTGTTGGTAACTTCTTCATGTATCAACTACTTAAACAATAGAGATACATGAAAATAATTGTTAATAAAAGCCTTTATACTTCAAAAATTAATACACATTTTATCTAACCAATGTTAGAAAAATCTAACTGTAGTTATTATGATCAATTTTGTCTTACCGGACAACAATAAAATTCAGAAATGTGTTAATAATTTTTTTGAACAGATTTCTCTCCAACCAATTTTGGGAGTTGGGTATCAATATATATCTATATATATCAATATCATTGTTCTTGAAGCAATTTATTATTTCTTTAAGATAAATAAACATGTAACAGCCCTGTCTGTGTTTCTTGTATGGAATATATTATGTAATAGGACAGACACTATGATCTGGGTGCTTCTGTAACAATTTTTGGTCTGGATGTTTCCACAACATTCTATGGTCTGGGTGTTTCCGCAACACTTCGTCGGTCTGCGTGTTTCCGCAACACTCAACCTGACTTTCTATGTGACCTTGAATAATGTCTAATAGTACAGACACAATGATCTCGGTATTGTATTGTATTTCGGGCTGGCAGCCGCAATTCCACGATCAAAACGCGTACCTTGCGTATGGTGGTCTGGCTGTTTCCGCAACACTCTGTGGTATAGATGTTTTAGCAACACTCTATCCTAGAATAATATGTCTTGTTAGACACACACAATGGTTTTGGTCTTTCCGCAAGACTCAACCTGCCTGTGTACCCTTGAATTTATTTATGAACCAAAACTTTTGGTTACAGGCTAATCTCATCTCCAGTAGAAATAAGATTACAGATTAAAGGAATAGCCCTCTTAATTTGTTTTCATTTTCAGAAACTAGTTTCTAATAATGTGAGATCATGGCTTCAACAACCCTGAGGCAAGCAATAGTGTCTATCCAGCCATTTCCAAATGGCAACCCTCAGTTTCCTTGTCTGTAGCCAGATAAATATTATGGGAGTGACCCATATTAGTTGTTTTTGTACTGCTGGTTTGGCAAATGAAATAGCTTTTACAACTAATTAATGAAAATGTGTTTTGAGATAAATACTGCTGATGTCGCATGTAAGTTGAGATAGCTGACTTATAAAGGAAGAACAAAGGTTCTATCAGCTAACCTGTCTCAAACACCAACTTTGAATCCTCAGATACTTTAGGATTGATCTTATTGATGTTACAACACTATAACCATCTTTTAATTGGAGCCTTATGTAATGTTAAAGTAGGTGTCCGTCAACTACTTTTTAATAGGTTCTGTTTCTCTACAGTCCAGTTAGGGACTTGATCGCCCCCCCCCCTATTTTCCAGGCAAGGGGGGTCAACTCTAACTTGTGCAGGGTAGTTGCCAGTGTTCCAATCTATTGAGACCTTCCGCAAGTGCTCTATTGGAAGTGGCTTTCCAAGCCACAATGTATACAATGTAGCCATGTGAGTGGCTCTCACCTAATAGCCGGGTAGTCAAAAGCATATGGTCTTTGTGGCATTATTAGGATCAACAATCCTTTCGCACTGTTTATAAGAGTTTGTACTCTTGGTATTAAGCTGGGTGGGGGAATGCCCAGCCCAGCTGATAATAGTCCCATTTCCAGCTGCAAGCTTAGCAGAAATCTGCGTACCAGCTCTCGGAATGTAATGTTACAAACATTATGTACAACATAGATCATACAATGAACTTTGTACAAATAAATAAGTACTTTCGTATGACAGCCGTTTCATTTGATGCAGAAAAGGTCTACATCTGGGACATCCCATCTTCAGAACGAACATAGCCTCCGTGGCTTGGGGTAGAAAATGCCACTCTGGTACTTTGCGATCCCTTGACAGGCGATTCGCAATCAGTTTTACCTCCCCGAGAGGTAAGTGGCTGAGAGAGTTAAATGTAACTACTCTATAAGTTTAAGTTACCTGGTTGTTAGCCTTAGTAGTGCAAGGGTATGTGACCCTCCCCCTCGTTTTTGAGGTGTGCAACAAGAGTCCTGTAATTGGACTGAATGAGTTGTGTGTACCTTCTAAATAAATCTTCATCCGCTGAAGGAAGTTTATTCACAACAAACATTGCGCATATCATCAAACAAGAAAT
Organism: Mythimna loreyi; assembly: GCA_029852875.1. Lineage (NCBI taxonomy): Eukaryota > Metazoa > Arthropoda > Insecta > Lepidoptera > Noctuidae > Mythimna > Mythimna loreyi. The sequence continues at coordinate 16,662,535 of CM056798.1, forward strand.
GTCTCTATTAAACAGTATATAGATATATATAACATTGCGCATATCATCAAACAAGAAATGTCTCTATTAAACAGTATATAGATATATATAGATATGAGACACGTCGGTGCAAAAAAGGCCAGTGCTCAGCAAAATGCCCGGGCTTGTGTATTTGATAGAGCCACAGTGCTGATTTCCAGTGCCAGCTGATTATGGCCAGCTGACTTTTTATAAATACGACATACATTCCTTTTATATTTGAATGCCACAGTTTTTGGAATGGAGTCCACCTTCCCGTTAGATAACTCTTGTTTCATTGGGCTATGCACCCTGAGTCTGCCATCTCCATGGTCAAGAAGTGAATCACACTTTACTTGACTATTGATATTGAACTATAATCTATGGCTCTCAACTACCATCTTTGGTCTTGTTGAGCAGGCAGATAAAGGTTTACAAACTTCAGCAAACCTGATAAACTTTAATTTTCTCACAGAAACAGTTTCTATTGGACATATTATAATAACATTTTGGATATTTATAATTTTATTTTTAATATTCTGTTAGGAAGGGAGTTTTGCTCAGTTTTACTGACTGTTCCATGGAAGGCCAAGATATTTAATTTCCAAAAAATAAAAAGACTTGTGATAATTTATATGCCATCCCATGGTTACCAACATTCTCAATGTTTCTGCAACCTGAGAAATCAGTACCGACTAACATATAATCCTGATTAACCAGGAACAAATTGGCCAAAAGGGTAATTATGCAGGAACTTCGCACTGGATTTCTGCAATTCAATTTGTTATTATGGCAAACATGCTGATTATGCCAAATGGAAAGGCCGTTAACTACAGCACTATCTTCACTGTAAATCATATGGAGGAACCTCCTGTGTGTCTGCAATTGGCAAGTGAAAATAAACCTGGATTTTTTCACTAAGAAACATTCAACATGGGAAATCTCAATTAAGAATTGGCAGTGTCGCAAATCCACTGAAAGATCATGACTGTCATGTCCTTAGTTGTTCAGGTTGCAAACTGTTATAAAACCTGGTTGTCTAGATACCGAGGTTCTTTATAAATTGAACATGACCATATTGCTAAATTTAAATGAAATATAATCATTTGATCCTGGTTGTTACTATAAATGTACATACTCCTTTAGACATAACCCATTGAATGTTTTGGTTTGATAGTCACAAATATTTACTACTGAGATGTATTATTTGTTGTATATTTTTTCTTAAGTGTAATTGTGTACATATTGTGGGTCTTTTATATGTCCATGTTTTGTTTTAAACATAAGGTCAATTTAAAGTTTTTTAAGTCGGAGTATTAAACCAAAACTGAGCTGCACCTAAAAAAGCTGTAATGAGGTGCAAAGCATAAAGCCAATAAGGAATTCCTGACTAGTATTATTTCCTGGTAGTGGACAATTTTGTAATATGGCTTCCAAAATTGGATTCCCAATTTCTTTTAAAATGCAGTCCGGGTCAGTCGCAATCTGCACGGAAGTCCTGTAATCTTTTAAAAGTTGTATTTGTTCCAAAATATGGTTACACAACCTGGCTGACAACTGTTATGTATGTATTAAAAATCTTGTTAGATTAACTGTTTGTTAACTTAATGATCTACAAACACAGGACTAGCAATGTGAGATTGTAGTTACATTATGGAATGTCTTTCTAAAAAGTAATATCAAATTTCTGACGGTTAACCAATTCTTGTAAACATTCTTTGTCAGTATTTGGAATTTTGTCAAACTTTATATTAAGTTCACATCATGAGAACTTACACAATAAAATTGTAGGATTTCTCAAAATTTAGATCTGGATAAATCCGGTTTGTTTCGTTAATTAAATAACTAGATATAAATCTCACTAGTTGAATAAGCGTCTCAAAACGCCGGTGCCGAACAAGTCTGAACTTGTCAGTATTTACTTACGTGAAACTTTTTATCTTTTGTTGCGTGGAGGTGAAACTATATCATCCTCATCCTCTGAGGATGAAGAAGATAATCCTGACAATGCCGGGTCATCGGGTCAGGTCTGAATTCCGTCCGGAGTATCAACATTTAAACTTTTTTCACATCCGACGCTCACCTGCCGAATTTCGTCCGGAGTCATTGTGAAAATATAAATCACTAACAATAAACACTCTCACGACTTAAATAAACGCTGTGTGCTAATCTAATACAATAAATTATTGTATTTAATCACTTTGGAAAATTTTACGATCCGTTAGCGGCAAAATTTACAAACGCTATGACATTGACAGCTCCGTGTCAGGCATCCTTCACTAGAGGGAGAAGGACGCACGCTGGTGAAAGAGCGAGACAGGTATAAAACTATGGACAATTTGGTAAGTTTTTAACCATAAATAAGTAATTTAAGGCAGGTTTACATCAGCTTCTTCTTCACTCAACGCTGTGTGTCTTAGAAAAGCACATAATATCAAGTAAGATTCTATTTTTGAGGTATCTTGATAAGCGACAGCTATCTTGTTTTTAACTGAACTTCTGAGTAAGAGTAAAGGTCAATTAGAACCAATCATTGTCAAAATGATAACATTATTTATTTGCGATGTTGACACATGCCTGATAACTACACGTGTAAAGCGCTAGACTTCCTTTTTATGATACTTTAAAAAAGAAAATCGGAATCTTTATAGGATCATTTTTGTCCTACATTGTCCGTATTTCTGTCAAAACCCTTTAGGTTTTTTTTTATGATAGGTAAAAATCATCGAATGACGAATCCCACTCTTGGGTGGAGTGGGAAACAGTGTCAGACTCTTACTGACTAAAGAACCTACCCTTTGCTTTCCTTGCCTTATTCCTCGAGCCCCGGTGTAACGCTTTCGCACCGACCCTCAGCTCTGGAGAAAACCCTTTAGGTTGAAAACGCGTAGAGGCATCGAATTGGAACTGAAACCGTGTACTCATATCTGCGGTCCCTTGAATCTGTAAAAAATATCCAATATTTAAGTAAACGGAAAAAAGCGTATCTTTTTCAGTAACTTTGGTGTGTTTGATTTTTGTCGAAGTGGTTTTTTTGGAATTTATATCAGAATTAAATATAATAACTTAAGGTTGGCCCTCCTCACTCGCCTAGCACATGGTTTAAAATCTTGTTGCTTCATTTAAAGCAATCTAAAGTGATGTTTGATGCAAAAAAAAAAGAATAATGCGAGAAAAGAGAGATAACGCCTGAAAACTCTAATGGCATTCGGTAATTCTACGATTTGCTCAAATTTGTTACAAATCTTTTTCCAGAAAATGCTTAGTTTTTATTAAACTCTTAAGATTTTTTTTAAAAACATCAAAAAAGTACGTATATATAATCATAATCATTTATTCATATATCAAAGTGCACACTAAAATATAACATTATTGCTTAAAATCTAAACATATGTGCTAACATTATAATTGCCTGAACTAGGTTGAACCTGTGTCTCAAGCGAAAGAAGAGCTTATAAGACAGTTTGACCATATAAATTAACAATTTAATATAGTAACAATTAAAGAGCTAACATCAATTAAAATACATATTTTTGCTTATACCTAATACCTACACTATTTATTATTGTTTGCGTCTGCAGTTTTATTTGCACACTGTAAGTAGGTCTTCCGTGTGGTCATAAGACAGACTTTGCAGATAATTACAAACACTTTTTCTGCATTTAAAGTAGCTTAGGCTATAAATACGTAGTTCACTATTTAGTTTATTATACAGAAATGAGCCTAAAAATCTAAAGAATCTACTCGTATACACAAATTTTGAGGTGGAGTTTGAGCTGCAAACTATATCATTACGTCTTTTGTTGGTAATGTTAGGATTGTAGGAAAGCTGAGAGTGTTGTTTTAGTATTACGTGCATAATAAATAATTAAATAATTGCCTGACTGTTAAAACCTTGCAGGAATATATAGAAACCTTGCGCATTTGATCGAGATTCTAAATTATGTTTTTATGAAGATGTTTGTATGATTCTCCATAATCAAAGTTCACATAAAATAACAGATTTTCAGAGGACTTTACTGAGTTACTCTTACACAAATTTATGTTTTGATTTCTATGGAAGCCTAGTTAATATCCACAAAATATATGTGTATCCAAAATTTTTGAAGAAGGATATGTAAAAACATCATATCACACATAGGTTTTTTTTTGTGCTTAGTAATTTTAAGTTTATGTTTATTGCAACTTTGAATGGCTATAAGAATATACATTTAATTATACTAAAAATAACCTAAATAAACTAAAAATACAATAATATTTACAAATGATTTATTGGGCATCAAAAAATTCATCCACATCGATATCAATGGGAAAAGTGCCCAGAACGCTGGCAGCATTGCCACGCTGGATGGAAATGCTGATTCGCTGACAAAAGTAAAGCCCAGCCCATACATATAACTCCCAATAAGGTTATTATAAATATAATAACCTTATTGGGAGTTATATGTTTGAGCCGTTTGGGGTTGAAACACTAGGGTCATGGGGTCCGAGCGCTCATCGAGTTGTACGCGACATCAGCAAACAGCTGGTCGACTCTTCGCGTGACCAGAGGGCTGGGCTTTACTTTTGTCAGCGAATCAGCATTGCCATCCAGCGTAACATAGGTTGTATGAAAATGTACCTCGAGTTGGCCGCTTTTAATAAGTCCGTTCCATGCCGCCACCGGTATATGGGCGCCTTCTAATTAGTTGCAAATTACCGTGCGATTTTTATTTATATGAAGTAACAAAGTAGTGCAGCTGCAAACGCGCTGTCGTCACGCTGCACTTTGCGGCTTCTTTGCAGGTGATCTAAGGGCTATCCACACTGGCGCTAGCCCCTGACTTAAAATATGGCAGAAGCAGTTTTCATCTTGTTCATAAGTTTAGTAGCAGTAATAGCCGCGAGTTGTAGGTCGCCGGTTAAAACCCAGCCAAGTGGTACTTTGTGTAATTTATTTCATCAACACTGCAATCAAAACGGTGAAGGACTATATAATATATTTTGAGGAAACCGGGATGTCAGAAATTTCTAACTGGGACCGTAAGAAGGATTCCGGTCCATTGCCTCTCCTAGAGAGAAGGCTGGAGTCGCAGTAGTGGAAATCTAAAAATATCTGAATATGCTATGCCATTCAGAAGAACCGTCTGCCAAAAAGAAACGGAATTTAGGCATTCAAAAAATCAAACATTTCACCAAAAATACATTGGTCCCAACAATTGAAGCAACCCTTCTATTGTCTCATCAAACCAATTGTCCAACCCCCTAAATCTACCATCGTCCCTTTCACTAGGCCGCACCATGGTTCGTAACCATAAAATCCATTTTATGTACCACAACCACCCGATTTTGTAACATTACCCAACTAAAGGACAATTTGCTGGACCATCTTTGGCCTCGCTCAGGGAGAATGCAATGTGACAAGCGGTAGCGAGCGCGAGATCTCGTAACCAGAGAATTATGGTTGAGTGACAGCTGTGTGTGACAAATAAAATATTGTTCTTTCTTTCTACATGGGGCAGTTCGGAAAAGTAAAAGAGCTACATTTAGCTGTCTTCTGAAGACCTAGATGTTTTTATTTGCATGGCATTACATTTTAAAGAAAAAAATGTGTATTAATGCGTGTATGTTTGTTATTTTTTCATGCTGTTTGAGCTTGAATGGGTTTTAATGAAAATTTATCACTGAAAGACCATGTACTGGACAATCAGTAATAGTATCTATGTTCCCTTGAGAAAATTTTCTACATTCACGAGAACGAAGCCACTGGCAACAGTTACAAATATTATAAAAGCGAAAGTAACGTTTGTGAGTATGTGCATGTTTAGGTGTTAGTTCGACACGCCACGATAGGCTAAACGAATTTCAATGAAACTCGATGTGGGTATAACAGGTCCCGGAGTAGCTCTTACGGCTTTTACGTAGAGAACATGTACTTTTAGGACAATTTGCTACTTTCATCAGCTAGTGTATAGTTGTCCAACCTTTTATGAAATAATAGAATAGACTAATAATAGAATAAATAGAAAATAATAATAGAATAGAAAAGAATTATAATAGAATAGAAAAAAAGAAAAAAAAAAAGAAAAGAGAATATAAAAGAAAAAAAAAAGAGAGAGAAAAAGAGAGAGAGAGAGATTCTATTCTATTATAAAGAATTATAATAGAATTAGAATAGAATAGAATTATAATAGAATAGATTTTCCATTAGTAATCACAACTTAAAGATGAATTTTCTCTGAACTTTCTGTCTCTCTCTGTAACCGTACTACTCGTGGTCGTGGCTGATAGTCATGATTAGTAATTATTTAAAAATACTAAAACATGTTGACATAATGCACGCCATTTACCTTTGGACCTGCCACCCACACGAAAAGCTTCAACGCTCAATATGGAGCAGTACCGCCCCCGTTGTTAATCTTTGAGCTAGTGTTATATAAACGCTTCAGCACCCGCTTAAGCTCATCACTCTGGTCGAACACTAACAAAACGATAGTCTGTTATTATAGTAAAGTAAATCGATAGGCTTTTCCAGATTGCAATTTATGGCGCTGAGATAGTAAGGAAAGTTTTTATGTTACGGAACCCTTGTGCCTCGTTCGAGATTTTTTTTGTGGAGGACAAAAGATCTCGGGATATTTTGGATTCGGTAAGAGATTATGAAATTATAGCGAAGTGTTTATTTTTGTTATGGTTGTTACTATTTTGGTTCGGAATGTTGTCTATACTTTTTTTTGTAAAGTTATCAATCTAAATAGGTTTTCTAAATGTTAGTGTTTTTTTTTTATGGTAGGAAATCTTTCAATGACTTCTCCGTTTTTTGTGTCTGATTTTACTGCTTACACGTCCTGCTTTCTTCTGACTCTGACTGACTGGCAACTTTGCAAAAGTAAAGATTTGTCAGACGGGTGACAGTTTTTGACCTGAATTAATTTTAATAATAAATAATTAATCATTTATTTTCAGGCATCTTGTCCCATAGATATACTTTACAGACTAACATATATACTGCGACCAAAAGTCTTCCTTCAACATGAGGGGCTTAGAACTTGATAAAAGGAAAACCTTGAAACCTTTCCGCCTAAATAAATTATCTTTGAAAGCATGCATTTTTGAATCACATATTTTATGACTTGTAATATTATTTTTGCTTATAGATATCAGAAATCAAAAACACATTATATAAACAATAAACACCAAATCAAATTCAATAATACAATAATTATACCAACACGTTTCAGACATTGCCCATAAATATTTTGTTTCCTATCTGTAAACGACTCGATACCTCGAGTAAAGCTCTCGATTTATTGCGAGTAACAAATAAATCGAATAATTGATTTGAATCGATACAGACGGGATGAATATATCACCTCTACCCTCACCAATGCCCTGGGATTTGAGTGATGTAGTCTGATCAAATTATAATTGAATCAAAAATGTCGTTATTTTCTTTTGTTTTTTTTTTATGTCACACAAGGGGGATTAGGTGAATGAAAATTTATATATCTACCGTATGCCTGATAGAATTTTCGATTGGTCAATTTTTTTTTTCTGTGTTTTGCTGGAAATCTGTCTGTTGACTGTGAGCTAGTAAGAAGCCATTGGGGTCTTGACTATTCAGTCTTTTTTTCTTTTAATTCAAGATATCGAGGATGTGCCGTATTTTATTTATTTATTTAATCTTCATGTACAGTAGTGGTACATAGGTGGACTCAATGCAACAAGGCATTCTCTACCAGTCAACTCTTGGGAAGAGCGATCAACCCGATATACATTTTCATGACGAGATTCCTATTTTTTCTGTTTCCTTCATCTTGTCTTTTATTTTATGTGTATACATGAATAGTAAACAATCACGAAAATAAATTAATAACTGTTTAAAATAATCCAATTTCAAAACAATGTCTTCTACCCTCACATTCAAACCTTACTTAGTATAGTATGGTTAGCTTAGTACCTAACCATACCATACCATACTAAGTTAACTTAAACTTAACGGCACTAACTTATGAACCCCATTTGTTGTAATAGCTCTCTTGCTTATCATAGAGCTGCCGATACATGTCGAGGTAATTGTTTGGGGCAGAGTATCCGCAATTAGAAACAATATATTAATATGGTGGGTATGTAACATAAACTGGGATGATAACCATCCCTGGAGTCTTTGAATTGGGTACGGACTACCGAGCATCGTTGGTTTCCTATTGCCTATTATGGCTGAGGACTATATATAGGCCATAGTTATTGTAAAGCTATGCTTTGCTTTTTAGTAAAATTTTAGTGTATCTGGGCCTCAAGTCTGCTATTACAATAGTGTCAGAATAGTCGATCATTGATTTCATAATTATTGATTTTCACAATTTTGGTAATCTAGTAACATGAAGGCGACATTATGACTTTCCAATGATCAATCAGTGACCATCCAGTGACGCTTCATTGAAAGATTTTTTTTAGAATGGTAATCTCGTACATAATGACAAATGAATATTTGACATAATGCGGTAAATTAATAAAATTTTAACAGTTCCTTTATAGACTAAGAGCCAGCGGCCCGCAGGCCTTCGGTAAAGTATAAAAGCTGTAAGTTTCTCAATGTATGTACCCAACACAGGTAACAACGAATCCCGTCTATGTAACTTGGGTCGCGGTGGCTTTCGCAGGTATCAGGTAATTAAGGTGTGTAAAATTGTGTGTTAAATTCGTTAAAGTATAAAACTCAGTTATTACATATTTTACTTATAATAATCCCAAAAGTCACCTTGCCGAAAGCCAGACACTTCGTACGGTTCCAACCCTCTGCCAGACACCCTTATTAATCAGTGATTTACGATTAGAATTTTATTGTGCAGTTATTGTTTATAATTCGTTACAAGACAGATCGTACCACTATTCTATTACGACCCCGCTGACCGCCCAATGATCAGCAATTATGAATTAACAGATTACGAACTTTTAGCAAAATGACAATGGAATCGTGTTGGAATGACAATACTTTGAAAAAAGCATACTTAGGCCCCTGGTTTGTTTTCAATGATACTAACTACCTACCCCAACTTCGGGCGGGTGGAACGCTGATATTAAATATATTATGCATGTATTATATTGCATGTATTATTAAATTTCAGGGAGTGTTTGTCGGAATTGCATAACCTAATCTCGCAAAGTTCGTTCGTTCTGACGTATGGCAATGCACAACCAGTGTATAGTGGAGAATTGGACATCCCATCTATACACACAGCATCTTTTGAGAATACATAATTGTGCGTACAGCTAAGGAGTGGAATGTCCTGCCGGAGTCTGTGTTTCCTGATAGCTACAAACCTGGGGTTCAAAAATCAACAGTTTACTTCTTGGCAAGCGCGCTCTGTCGTTGATCATATCGTCACTTTCCCGTCGAGATAGTTATAGAACACTAAAATAGAGCATATTTAAAAAAAAAATCTCCTTTACTCGTTTGCGACGATGGCTAGAGACCGGACTGCATGTCTTTGAAGATGAATAAGGTCCTTAGTGTGGGACGCTATTTGTGTGACTTACTCCAGCTTCATAGCTCATCGTGCTGTGCTAGTGCTACCGTTTCGATAGAAATATACCTTATTGTTAGAGTTATTTTTTTTATTTTTATTTCTTTTTTATTATTATTTTTTTTTAATATTTTTTATTAATCTCTTTACACCCAAGCGAGCGCTGGCATGATTTCGCGCCACGCGCCGTTGTCAAATTTTCAAAAATAGAAATATTTTTTTAGCATTTTTTTTTTAGGGATTTTGATATTTATCCAAGAAAATAAAAAGTTAGGTACCCGCGAACGCCGGCGTACGTTTGCGGGCTGAAAGGTTAAAGTAATTCAGAACAGAATGTAAAGTCACAAACCACTATACCTCAGTTGAAAAGCCAGGATTTCAGAACTACATGAATGTCATGTCTGTCTGGTCCACCCAATAGATGATTTCGGGTTGTTTGGTATTTTCACGTGGGTAAATCCGCTGGCAAAAACAAGTGATAACATAAAGTTATAATTCTGTCTTCTTACCTATTTTAATCATAAACCGGCGACGCACACATCAAAACAACTATGAATATTCACTCAACTGCCATTTCTATACCCAAAAGCCAGCAGAAACATCTTACTTATTACGACAACACATTCAAAACAGCCATAGTTCCTTCATATTATCAAACCCTACCGTACTCCTCAGCGGTTATGAAGCAAACCGCGATATTAAGTTAGTTTATGTCTCTCGATAAGCCGGCATCCAATCATACGCCAGTCCCGGGGGCCAACTATTCAATTTTATTTATTTCATTCACTTGAGGAGTTAGTATGTCAGTGGAAATTGCAGGATTGAAGATGGTTCCACTTTGTGGTTGTATGTGTGTGTGGTTTTGTGTTGTATTTTTCAGTTAGTTGGAAATTGTTATCTTTGTACGGTATACACAACTGATAGTTCCAGCATGACCTCATCATTATGACTCGTACGTCATTATCATAACAAATAATAGTACTAAATATACGTGGTAGAATCATTAAATACTAGCCTGTTGGTCTAGTAGTTAGTGGTCCTGACTGCAGCTATACCAGAGGTGGTGGGCACGATCATTTGTTCTGTGTCTGGGTGTAATTTATCTAAGATATGTATGTATTTAGAAATATATATATATAATTTCTCAGTTTTCTAGTATAGTCCCTAAAGCAGAGCTTGTGTTATCTACCGATAACACAAGCTCTGCTTAGCTTGGGACTATACGACGTTGTGCGATAGATGTAAAAAACAATAATACAAGATATTGTGGGCCATTGCTGCGTAAGAAATCGGCGATCAAGCTGATTGCATCCCAGACCGTCATTGCCATTGACAAATCCTAGCGATAGACAAGCATGTTCATAGAAACTATTTGTCAAAATACTGCAATATTAATACTAAAGTCGCTGCAGCGCTCTTTGGCATTGTCGTCTATTAAAACTTTTAAAATTTGCAGCACTGATACGTAAAAATTGCACTAATGTCATCTATGTAAAAGTGTATGGCATACTGATCACTTAAGTGGAGTAAAGTCACTGTAAAGCACGCCTCATCCAGTGCGTAGTACATATATATGCGGGGATATTTACTTTCATTGATTTTGACTTCGTGATAGAAGAAAACGGTTCCAAGGGTACATAACCTCTGGATAAAAGTCTGTTTTTGTTTTTTTTTTGGGATCCAGGAAATAGCCTACGTATGTACCAGACCACGCACAAAGTTTTTATGCTAATAAAATATTCTTATAACTAATAATAATTTTAAAAGAAGTGATACAATTCACAGATTGAGTGTTTGACTTTTTGTACATTTCAATATTGTAAAAATGGACAGAAGATTACTGTAGACTAAAATAGCAAGATCATTGCTTACTTCACATTTTTACCTTTTACGAAACGGCGAGTTTTTTGAAAGGCATTCTTTGACTTTTCTAGCAACGTGACTTTTGTAAACATTGACTTATTTTTAAATGTAGATGTCACTCAAGGTAATGAATTTTCGCTTTTATTCTTAGATTATTTATTTTTTGTAAAGGCCGACTTTACTTGGAAGGAAGTCGTTAGGCTTCTGAAAATGTTTTCTTGGAAGTCGGTAAAAATTGGACTAGTTAGGTCGGTTGGAAAAATAACATGAATGTATTTGTGTTATTTTGCAGTAAAATCTAATTTTAAAAATAAAATAAATAAAAACAACTTTTTTTTAATTAATTTATTTTTTTATTATTATGTTTTTTATTTATTATATATACCTACATATTATTTTCATTTTTAAATATTTCCTTAAAAAACACTTAAAGAAAAAACATTTTAAAATAATTGTTTATACTCTTAGTACTGCAGTCCTAAGATGTTGCCGGTTTTTACAAATTACCCTGTATATGATATTTGGATACAACTTATTTCTTTTAAGTACAATTGTTTCTTGAACAGAAGTACAGAACCCGTTTAAGCCGAGTTAAAAGTTGAGCTTGTTATGTTGACAAGAATACGTAGCTCAAAGCCTTTTGCATTTACTGTGCAAACATCCTACAAACAAATGATAATTACACATATTATAATGACGAAGTTTTAAAGTTTCTATGTGTGTGTTTGTTGTTACTTCTTCATGCACAATGTTTGTATTCATTTCATTTTTTTGACGTGACAACGTCTTAAATTAGGTTGCGGCTGGGAGTCACTTATGAAAAAGTGTAACGCTCGGTAACGTTACGATGAGTCACCGAACGAGAGAGAGGCCCGCCGAATGCCTTGCGTCTCTCTCCCACTCAACTATGATCGGTCTGCCGCGCGCGCAGCACTAGAGAATTAGGACGTTGTCACGTAAAATCTTCGCCCGTAAAACCGACTTTACAGGCAACCATTTTTTTAATTTGCCCTGTACCACGCTGGGCTTTTGCCCAGGGGAGGTCTTTACCTCCCTTTACTTCTTCCAGGTACTTATTCTTTTCTCGAGCTACCTCGATTTAGCTCTTGCAGTAGGCGTCTAAGTCATCTTAATACCTCTTTCCAGGTGCTGAAGGAAAACATCGTGAGGAAACGGATCCTAGCTCAACTAAAAATTCAAAGACATGTGACACCCACCAATTCGCACTGGGCCCGCGTGATGTATTATGGCCCATCACCTCTCCTAGAGAATCTAGAGAATCCTCTCCTAGAGGTCTGTGTCCCAGCAGTGGGAACATTCTTGGTCTATTTGCTTCATTTTAGCACAATCAGCTTTATATTATTTCCACATCTGGGACTCAAGCCTCCTTTCTAAGCGGAGGAATAGCCCATAATCCACGACACAAGCCATATGCAACTTAGTAGACGTCACATGCTTTTAGACACGAGACAAAAGTAAAGACATCCAGTCTTAACACTTTATCTTGTAAAAGACCAGTAATTCACGTTTCTTCGAAGTACTTACCCGCTTCGAATAATAAGTAGCACTCCGTAATTTTCTTTTCATTGCAATGTGAAAATAAAATGTTGAACTTAGCTCTAAGCTAGCTTTTACCGGTTGGATTAAGTTTAGCTTTAACATAAAACTTTGACATGCTTACGTTGTAAACCTCTACGGTCCGAACTAAGCGTTTCGCTTCTCGAAGGACTGGAACTGACTGGACTGTCTGCTGTGGTTTACCCATCCAATTATAATTTGGGTATCGTCAAGGCTAAAGGGAATGGAGTCATTTTAGTTGTGTTTAGTCCTGCGGTCTGTCACTTCGACATTGAGCTGATGTTTAAATATTTGTTACTAGCTTTTGTCAGCGACTTCGCCAGCGTACATAAAATATAACCTATGTCACTCAGGAAAAAGCTTTCTATTGTTGCTAAAATTTTTCCAATCGGACCAGTACTTCCAGAGATTACCTCCTAGAAACAAAAAAATAAACTTTACGTCTTTATTATACATATTAGTGTAGATAATGGGCCTGTATGGTACAATATCCAATGATATCAACGAGGTACGGGGTAGGTTCTTTAGTCAGTAAGAGTCTGACACTGTTTCCCGCTCCGCCCAAGAGTGGGATTCGTCATTCGATGATTTTTACCTACCATAAAAAAAAAAAACGATATCAACGATGTGTCTAAATTGGATCTCATACAATCGGGTCTTGAGGAGTGAGATTTTTGAAGGTAGAGTTGGGCTCTTTGCACATCAGCTCCCTAACCAGGATTGGGTGGTAATTGGGACTTTCTGAGTATTTTCGCACACAAATTTTTATTTCCTCCTTGAAAAACTAAACTTTCAACTCTTTATAGGACGTATGTTTGTTATGGGAAAGAAATCATTAAGACACATTTGAAAACCGTAAGTTTATTTAATAATCCAACGTTCATTATAATATTCACATAGTTTTCTCTTATATATATAATTTTCAGAGATTGTTGATCATGAAGGCGTTTTTAAAATAAAAAAAGTTGATATTTTTATAATTGTAGATATGGTATTATGATATTTATATTTGAAGATATGCATGATATTCTTCATGTTTTTAATTATAACTATTTACAAAATTATTTTATATTTTTAATATAATAATATATAATTTTTTATTAAAACGCCTCACAGAAAAGAATCTCAACAACTTACAATTAATTAAATTGATATGGAAGAGTTTGTCTATAAATTCTATAATTATCTTAATAACTATAAATAATTGTTGGCATCCTTTGAATTTACAATTTATTATAGTCTTTGGATCATTTATTTACAAATCACTCTGGTTTTCATCCGTATGCTATCTTTCCGGAATCTGAAACAAAAAATTATAGTTTTAAAATTGTTAGTTTTTAAATGCAGTAGGAGTCCGTAAATTTCAAATTTCCCTTTTGCATTTTTTTCAGTAAGGCTTTCATTCCTGTGATTTTTTAATTTTTAATTACAATATTGATTAATATTAGTTAATATTGCATTACCTTTTGTAACGATGCAAAAGTTAATGCAATAAAAACCCGATACTTCAACGATGCTAAGTGAACAAAAGTTGTTTGCAATTTTGCGATTTTTTTATTATTGCGGCAACCAACTAAAAATCCACATTTTACGACAATATGACAAATGTTTTGTTCAAGTGGAAAATTTGAAGAAATGATATTTGTTTTTTCAATATTTTTTTCCACCCGACTATTATATCTTTCCAATCATCAAAACTGAATTTTGAAAAATATGGGACCGAACTGGAAGGATATCCTTTCAAGAACAAAAAACAATTTTGCAAATCGATCCACAAACATGAAAAAGAAATATGCGGTCAAATTCAGAAACCCCTTTTTTGAAGTCGGTTAAAAATATAGTATTCTACCGATATCGGGAGCAGGGTCCAAGCTATCGGTGGTTAAGGCTCCAGAGACAGGAACTTCCTCACAATGTGAGTCGTATCGAGTACCTACTGCCTTCTGTATCAAGCCCTTGATCCAACCGCGCAACGACAGCTTCGAAACTTTTGGCTATAAGGCCATTGCCAGTCACGACAACCGTTTTATTATTATACCCCTATCAAGTAAAATAATACAAAATAATATTAACTTAATTTCTAAGCACCTAAGCGTATTTAAAGAAAAAAATAACAAGAAGCTTATTTCTAATTATGATACTTGTATACTTAAGCCTATCAAAATTACTATAGAAATATACGCAGACGACTTTCTATCGTTGTTTTATTACCAATTAATTCAGACAAGTGAAAGAGACTTCAAATATACATGAAATTAACTCGTTAAAAAGGGTTGAATAATTTACTAAATGAGCTAATGTTATTGAAGCTACAAAATTGGTATAAATACAGAGAAGTGTGAGTTTAGAGAGGGCAGAGGACTGGGGCCCAAGTCTGCTATTTTCAAATTATTGTGATTCCAACACGATCCCATTGTCATTTTACTAAAAGTTCGAAATCTGTTGGTTCATAATGGCTGATCATTGGTCGATCAGTGGTCTCGTAATAGAACTGTGGTACGAGCAGTCTTGTAACGAATTAAAAACTATAACTGCACAATAACATTCTAATCGTAAGTCACTTTTAAAAGAACTATCAAACTTTTAGTTATTTACCGCATATGTTAAACATTCATTTGTCATTGTACGAGATTACTATTCTAAAAAAATCTTTTAATGATGTGTCACTGGTTGATCATTGGAAAGTCATAATGACGCCGTTGTGTTAATAGATTACCAAACTTGACAAAATCAACAATAATGAAATCAATGATCGACTATTCTGACACTATTGTAATAGCAGACTTGATGCCTTGACATAGTGTTTCTCAACATAATCTCTCAGGAGCTGATAACTCTCTATCCACTTCTCAAGAAGTATAGTATTTCTAACCACATTCTCATCTGTAGCTGGAGGGCTATTTAAAACCGATTTGTGTGGCTCACTGCTCACTTGATGAATGCTTTAGATTTTCTTGTGCAACACCGCATACGGAGCTCTCGTTCCAAATAGTATCTTTTACCATATTCTCAACTGCGGCTGGGAAGTTGTACTCTGACTATTATGGCTCATTCCTTGCCTGCCGAATACTGTAGATCTTATTGCCACTCAACACCTCTTAGGGAGCTCTTACACCAAGTAGCAACCCTTACCATATTCTCAACTGAGTCTGAGAAGCTATGTTCTAACTTCTGATGCTCACAGTTCACCTGATGGATGCTTTTATGGCTCACCTTCGCTCTTGTTCCAAATATTGTCTCTTACCTGTGGGGTTCTTAGCTGTAGGCTTGTGGCTGAGAGACTGTATGCTGATTTGTGAGGCCCACTGCTGTCTGATCTGTGGTCCAGGTATTGAAGCTCTAGTTCTCTCAAAGCATTTTATGAGAAGCAGTTCTTTCTAGTGGAATCTCTTACCATATTATCCTCAGCCGGGTTACGGGGCTGTACGCAGACTTATATGGTTCACCGCTCAGCAAACGGATCCTACGGCTTCAAAGGGGGGGCAGTTGCACTAAGTACTGTCTCTTACCATATTCTCAGCTGTGGCTGGGGGGCTATACGCTGACTTGTGAGGCTCACTGCTCGCCTGCCGGATGCTGTAGCTCTTGTTGTCACTTGACTCCAGCACCACTCGCGGAGGCTCGTTATCTGAATAAAAAAAAAAGAAACAATCATCAGGCATAGATAATCAGTAGTATTTGTAGTTCCTGAAATGTGAGAAAATCTGGTAATTTCTTTACCAATTGCAGACCCCGGAGCTTCTTCGATCCACTTCTTTGGGGTTTAAGCTTGGGTCTCCAATTTATGCGCTTTCCTTAGAGTTCCCTTAGCCTCTCTTAGAACTCTTTCCTTGAGCATACACCTCCGTCACACTCCAGGAGGATGCTCATCCTCACCAGCCTTGAGACACAATATGTCGGGCTTGGGCCCAGTTTATCTATGTACATAAATATGGAAAAAAAAGAAAGAAAAAAGAAAAAACTTTTTATTTGTGGGACGCACACTAAATTACAAATAAATATTAATTTACATAAAACCTTCGAAATTATTAATACGCTAAGGGACCTCTTCTCTCTTATGCATCCATCTCCACCTTACTCTGAGAAGGTTGCTAATACTCACCAGCTTTAGAGTAAATTAAGTCGGGCTTGAGCTCCAATTTGTCTATAACGGTATGCGAAGGAACCCCCACCCCTATGCGTTCATCTCCACAAAACTCTGCAAAGGTTGGTCGTACTCACCAGCCTTAGGGTTCAGTATGTCGGGCTTGGTTTCCAGCTTGTCAGCGGGCGCTGGGTACGCGATGAGAAACCTCCGCCCCTGGGCGTCCACCTGCACCACACTTTGTGATGGTCGCTTGCTGGTTGTCGTGGTTTCTCCTCGCCTGTTGTTAAGATAATTAGTTATAGTAAAATAGGTACAGGACCAAAATGACCTGGTGGTTGCAATCGAAATTAATAAAAGTGTTTAGGTGAAGTCAAAGTTGGCAATCATACTGCATATCATGCATGAAGGCTTACATCAATGGCTCCGGACCATGGCCTGGACCAAGGTCCGGCGCGAGAGATCGCCGCCGCCGATCGCCTCCACAAAGACACGGCGATGCTCCCAAACGGAGCACACTTTACCCCAACAGTGTTGAATAACCCATTTTGGCCCACGTAGACCCATGTGAAATAGAAATATTTTGATAGCCAAATGTAAATGTTTAGATAGCTAAATGTCAAAATCTTTGACTTTGACATTTGGCTATATAAAGCTAAAATAAATTTTCAATTCGAACTAGTAGTTCCTGGGATTGTTAGTTCGTTTAAACAAACAAACTCTTCAGTATGATATAAAAATAGCATTTAAATTATTTTTTGTCTTCTCGTTTATAAATTATAAATCATAAAAGCGGTAAGAAAAATTTTGGCTTCACAGAAACATTTTGTTTCATTGAAACAGCTGAAGTCATACAATTATTTGAAAATAACGAAATGTTTTTTTTTTAAAGTAAAACAATTGATGATACTCTTTATTCTAAGAATCATTGTTATGTTGATTTCTCCTTCGGTTTGTTTGTTTTGCTTTGTAAATGTAATATTATGAAAAAAAAGTTAAACTAATGCGATGTAAATAATGTCCAGTCAGTAATTAAGTTTTTTTTACGCTTAATTTTGTTATATTTATATACCTTATAAATATACTTCGTTTTCGTATTTATTAAGTAGCAATTTGCTATTTGAGAGCTGAGCAGTGGTGGCCGAGTTGTAACGGCCCCAACTTACAAGTATAGGTCGCTGGTATAAATCCAGCCAGGCGCATTACTTTGTGTAATTTTAATCACCACTGCTCTCAAAATGGTGAAGGAAAACATTGTGAGGAAACCGACGTGTCCTAGAACCAATAATTTGACTGGCCTGTTGGTCTAGTGGTTAATGAGGAGGTCGTGGGTTCGATTCCCACTCAGGACAAATGTTTGTGTGATGAGCACGATCATTTGTTCTGTGTCTGGGTGTAATTTATCTATAATATGTATGTATTTAGAAATATATAAGTATGTTTATCAGTTGTCTAGTACCCATAACACAAGCTCTGCTTAGCTTGGGACTAGACGACGTTGTGTGACAGTTGTGGAATATATTATTATATTAATAATTCGAATAAATGTGACATCTACCAATCCGTACAGGGCCTGCGTGGTAGATAACGGCCCTATTCCCTCTCCTAAAGAGGAGGTCTGTGCCCCCGCAGTGGGAATATTAAAACGGCTGATGATGATAATGAATTTGCTAATATATCACTATTCATTATCATTGAACACTAACTCGAATGGTTTTGTTCTTTTTAGTCTTCTCACGTAGGTAGGTAGGTAAAAATCATCCAATGGCGATTCCCGCCCGTTGACAGAGCAGGAAACATTGACAGACTCTTACTGACCAAACAGTCTACCCCATTCCTACGTTGTTACTTATAACGGGCCCAGAGCCTTCCTTTCAGACGCGAACCCTTGGCCTTGGCTTCGACCCTTCTGCAGGGTTCATACGGCTTGCTGACAAACCCTTGAGGCGCGCGGGAACAGTGCGCGCCGTCGATGACTGGGATCTATGATCCTATAATGATTTCATTTTTCCTTGTGTGATACGGTACTCTAAATCAAAAATTATTTATAAATAGTTAAATAAGGAAGTTAATGAGAACACAATACGTATTAATTATCCTGCACCCCATAGTTATCAACAAAGCAATAAAATTGTACCTATTGTTCTGATACAGATAATAATTTGTATGGTATTCAATGTATGGTCTCTTCATTGCTTGCATACTAATTATATTATTGTAGGAACATATATTTAAACGTTTCCTTTATAGTGTTCTATATAATACATACTAAGTAGGTTTATATACTACGCATTGAATTGGCGAATACGATACCTCTATTTGGCCCTGGTATATGTGGCAACGTAGGAATAGGGTAGGTCGTTTAGTCAGTAAGAGTCTGACACTGTTTCCTGCTCCGTCCAAGGGCGAG
The DNA here is from genome assembly GCA_029852875.1 of Mythimna loreyi. Classification (NCBI taxonomy): domain Eukaryota; kingdom Metazoa; phylum Arthropoda; class Insecta; order Lepidoptera; family Noctuidae; genus Mythimna; species Mythimna loreyi. Next base: position 16,681,973 of record CM056798.1, read on the forward strand.
ATTCGTCATTGGATGATTTTTACCTACCATAAAAATAAATCCTTATAGGATCACTTAGTTGTCCGTCTGTCTATTATCTGTCAAGATCCTTTATCTCGGGAACGCGTCAAGGTGTCAAGTTGAAATTTTTACCATATATTCAGGTTTGAGGAGCGGTGGCCGAATGGTAAAGGCTCTGACTTACGAGTTGTTGTTCGTGAGTTCAAACCCAGCCAGGAGTATTACTTTGTGTAATTTATTTCATCACCACTGTTCTCAAAACGGTGAAAGAAATCATCGTAAAGAAACCGGCATGTCCTAGAACCAAAGATTTCAAAACTTGTGACATCCACCAATCCACACTCGGCCCGCGTGATGGATTTTGGCAAATTCCCTCTCCTGAAGAGGAGGCCTGTGTCCCAGCAGTGGGAACATTAATAATGACTCAAGTTTGTGGTCTCTTAAACTCAAACCCAACATTATTTATTTATTTCAAATATACCATTTACAGGCACTTTTGCAATGTGAAAATTGCACGTTCTAAGGCGTAGATCTCTATGGAGAAGAACGTGCAAGAAACTCCATGGACACTCTTTAAAATCAAAAGCTCAAAATAAAAGATTGTGTCGCAAAAAACTTGTATTCCGACTCTCTCGAAGGAATTAAAATTCATCATCCCCATTCATTCTCTCCAGATTCCTGAGACCTTAAGAAAGGTAAGGTTTTGTTACGTCATAAAAAAAAAACGTTGAGCTGGCCAGGTACCACGATTTTCAACTTCCTACTTAACAAAACCCATAGATAACTTCTAATGAATGCAAAGACCTAGACCTTATCCCAACCACAAGCTTCCCAGGTTCCCTAAATACAGTTTAAGACAATAGCAACTCCTAACTATAAAACGTACGGTCGGCACACAACTTGGCCGGAGCGACCTGGCTAAGCGCCAAGGAAGGCATTTACTGAGACCTTATCTTAAATAACAATTGACTAATAATAATAAGGCAATTTCAACACATCTTGGTGACTTTGTGGCTGCTGCAGGGGTAATGCAGGTTTCTAGGTCTTAGGATACTCTAAAGATTAAGATATCTCTTTAAATTGGCCACACCTGTTATGAATATCACAACATAGTATAAAGCTAAGTCGCTTCCCGCTATCTGTCCCTATGTATGTATAGATCTTTAAAATTACGTAACGGATTTTGTTTAATATTTGTTTAATACTAGCTCTTGCCCGCAGCTTCGCCCGCGTACATAAAATATAGCCTATGTCACTCAGGAGTAAAGCAGCTTTCTATTGTTGCTAAAATTTTTCCAATCGGACCAGTAGTTCCAGAGATTACCCCCTACAAACAAAAAAACAAAAAAACAAACTTTACCTCTTTATTATATTAGTGTAGATTACCGTTGCACCAGTGCGAATCTTTTTTTTTATGGTAGGTAAAAATCATCTAATGACGAACCCCGCCCTTAGGCGTCAGACAGCAATAGTGTCAGACTCTTACTGACTAAACAACCGACCCCGTTCCTACGTCGCCATCCATACCAGGGCTAGAGCCTTCCTATCCGACACGAGCCTTTGGCCCCAGTTGACTTCGACACTTCTGCAGGGTCCTAACGAGGTTTTGAGGTCTTAGGATATTCTAAAGATTATGACATCTCTTTTAATTGGCCACACCTGGTATGAATGTCACTACATAGTATAAAACAAAGTCGCTTCCCGCTGTCTATTCCTATGTATGCTTAGATCTTTAAAACTACGCAACGGATTTTGATGCAGTTTTGAGTTCGTATTTGTATGATGATTCAAGAAGACGGTTTGTAAATATAATAACGTAACCCTGGTCTGAAGGAACTCGTGTGGATTTTAGTTAGTACAAGTCTGACGCACCCATACTCTCCACCCAGAGTGTAAACAGTTATTTGCAGAAATTTCACTTTAAAAAAACAGTTGTGGCAAATTGATTCAACTACTTTTACTACCTTATACAGGGTGTTTGGTGCATCGTTTGCCAAATTGTTTAACGGTCACAAAAGCCGCCTCAATACGTTACATTTAATCATCTCTCGTCTCAACTTCCGTCGCATAAACCAGTTCTTTGGCCCGACTCCCGACGTAAAAATCCAGCGGAGTTAGGTCTGGTGAACGTGGAAGCCATGGAATAGGGCCATCTCTCCCAATCCATGAGTCTGGAAATGCGTCATTTAGGAATTGCCTTACAGTTAATCGACAGTGAGCGGGAGAAACTTCATTTTGAAAGACAAAAGACCTGTCTTCATTGAAAATTGGCAGCTCAGATAACAATAAGGGCAGGTCTGTTTGAAGAAATTCAAGATAATTATCCCCGTTGAGGTTATCAGATAAATAGTGCGGTCCAACCACATGATTTGCCATTACTCCTGCCCAAACGTTCACACTGAATCATCTCTGAAATGACCTATGTCTTTTTACATTTAGCCAATTAGTGAAGTCAATAAAAGGTTTTTTTAGCATATTACACACCGTTGGAAAGGGCATAAACTAGAGAACTTTTTAAAAGAATTCGAAGATCTCCAACGCTTTTAGTTTTTTTTTAATAGAAATTTAAAGTTCAGTTTTAAAATTATTTTCTTATATCCCATACACTTTGTAGGTTTTTTATAGAAAAACTACACATTACTAGCAAGTAATTTTGAATTTCATAGAACCATACAACAGTATACTTAAATATAAAAATAAATTTTGTTGGATAGACTAATAACTTTTTTATTTATGTAAGCTTAAATGCTGAAATCCAGTGTTTTTCAGAATAAAAGTTAAAAACATGTTTAAAAAAAACCGGTGTGGCAAAGATTGATTTATTGGGGCTGAAGATATAGTAAATGATCTATCCTGTCGGCCAAATCAATTTGGCAAACGATGCACCAAACACCCTGTATAACAAGACTGCGAGATCTACCAATTACAAAATAGTGACTTTCTTTCCTTCAATCTTCAACTGTCTATTTTCACGATGACGTACTTGATACTACTTAGGTATACGCCGGGGCAAAGGAATTTTTTGCGAGTCAAAAATTCATACAATTGTAACGCCTGAAATAATCATCATAGCAATCAACATAACCTTAACAAAATGCTAAGTCGAGTTCATCAAAACCTACTTTATTACATAGATCTAAGATCGGCCAATTGGCTCCTAAGCCCACCCATCCTTTGCTAGGATTTGTAGTTGTACGAGTGAGGGAACGGAAAAACGGGAACATCCTCATGCTCCATCCACCGGCATCTCGACACCAATTTTTAGCCAATTGGGTGTCCAGCAGCACAGATCTCCCTTTACCACTCAGTTTCCAACCAAAATTGAGCTAAGATCATCAACTTTGACAAACAACTTTGAATTAAGATCATCTATGTACAACTTTGTAATCAACTTTTTATATGTTGTTTTGGTGTACCTACAATAAAGAATTAAAGACCTTTCCGTTGGGCACTCTCTGTATATAATATCTACATTTAGAGCTCATCGAACGTTCAAATTTAATTGCTGATAATTCAAGATGCATACTTAATCCTTATTCTCTTGTAAAAGGCAAGTAATATCCAACTGGATCGTAAAGACCAAGTCCAGTTCTATTCCATTGATGCAAACACCAAACTATTACTTCTTAGTCGTATAAAGGTGTCTCCTAAGACCTCTTATAGAGCTAATAAATAATAAGTTCTGAATTCAGACTAGACAAACAGTTTCAAAGTTCGAAGTTGATACTTAGTTGCATACGGGTTACCTTTGCATGCATTTGAGTAAAACTATTGGTGCCATCCGAGATGAAATATCTTCATTTTAAATTAGGAATGCAAGTGTAACTTTTTTATGTAGGTAAGTGTAACTTTTATGAGCCACTTTTTGTTTCTGCGTGGTAGTGACTAATGACACTCAAACATTACCTTAGTAAGTTTTTTAGTGAACATTTTGAATCTTACGTAGGTGAAGCTACTTTTAGGGGTCTTAGACAAAGTCACATTCTTACTAACGATAACGAAATTCGAAACTCCGAAATGTATGGAACTGACATATGCCTTCGAAAAGTCACGTGGTCAAACGTTTTCGATTCGCTAATTGTTATTAGTTGTTTATACGTCAAATTGGACGTTTTAATTCGATAACCATAGCCAAGAAGTTGTTATTTTATCGAACCAACACTTCAACCTATCGATATTATGTTAGTCGATGTCACTTTGTCTACCATTTTGTGGTCGACATCGTTAAGGCGAAATCGAACTTAGAAATGGATTCGACACGGAGCGATTGCCACTTGTCTAGGGTCCCAGGTCCGCCGCTAATTGCAATTTTTTGTCACCGTGACTTTTTGTCACTTAGTCAAGCGTAATATTACCTTGAAAAGAAACACCGAAACAAACTCAGAGGTCAAAAAGTGTAAAAAGAGTTCAATATAGTTTCGAATATTTTTCCGAATATAATTTTTTTTTGCGATGTAAATAATTTTTTCAGAATTAAATCTGTTGAATAACTCCATATATATATTCATGAGTATTGATGGTTACCGTTATTGACACTTAAAACCCAATATTACACATTTGCATCACAATGTACTTTTATCTCATTATTATACTATTATTTTAGTTACTTTTTCTATTACCACGTTATTAATCAGTTTGTATTTCGGTTTACAGACGACACTAAAAAAGAATTATACATATTCGGTTACAGTTTCGGCTTTCAATCGTATTCCATTCGATCTATAATTCCTTGTTAAGGATAAGTTTATTTATAGAAAACACTTACTTCCTTATAGCCAGAACAACGATGGCGCCTGCCGCCGTCAGTATAGCAGCAAGTGCCGCGAACGCAGCTGCTGTGGGGAATTGGGTCTCGGCTCGAGTGGTGCTCTCTGTGTTATAGAAAAATATAATTATTAGCATAGGTTCGCACAAAAATTAAAAGACCAAAAAAACCTTATAAACTAACTAAAAATACCTACGGCGTCAAAAAACTCTTCCGCATCGCTGTCCACTGCTAAAGTACCCAAAAGGCTGGCAGTATTGCCATGCTGTATGGCAATGCCTATTCTCTGCCCAAGGTAAAAGCCAGCCCTTGGGTCACGTGAAGTGTCAACAAGTCGTTTAGAAAGTTCATTAAACCACTTGTGGGTGTGAAATCAGACCCCAGGATCCGAGAGTTTCAACCCCAAACAGCTCGAAAATATAACTACCATAGCAAAGGTTTTTTTTCTATCCCATTCTGTTCCACTGCTACTTGCCAAGCATAGGTTTATCTAACATTAATCTACACACTAAACAGTAAACAGCTAAGGAGTGGAATTCCCTGTGAGAGTCTGTGTTTCCTGGTAGCTACTACTTAAGTGCGGCCAACCCGACGTACATTTTCATGCAACTGCACTTACGTGATTGTGATGTTATTACACATCTTTCTTCAGATATTTTGGATACACAGATATCTTGTGGATATTATCTACGCTTCTATAGGAATCAAAACATAAATTTGTAAAAGTCAAAGTCGTAACAGTAATCCAGTAAAGACCTTTGAAAATCTGCTATTTTACGTTAACTTTGCTCTTCTTTTTTACATTTTTAATATAGGAGTACTTTATGTATTCCTATATTAAAAAAGAGAGAAAAAGTACTCCTATAGAATCCTTGCGCATCTAATCGAGATTTTAAATGATGTAATTTTTTTTTTTCAAAAATCATTAAGGGTTTTAATAAAAACATGTATGGAACAAGATTATTTTACCGAAAGCCAACAGTTTTCGGATATTATTTCTCTTTTTTCGCATTAATTTTGCATCAAACATCACTTATGATTGTTTTAAATTAAGCAACAAGCTTTTAAACCATGCGCGACGTTGATGATAAGCGAGTGGGGAAGGCCCACCTCAAGGGTTTTTAAGTTATGTGCTGGCCAGTACATTTATGTTCGCCTAACTGGTCAAAATGTCCTGAACTTGCTGACTTTTTGCCACGATTTCAGATTTGGTCCCGTAGTAAAAGTTGGTTGTTATCAAGCGCAATACACACTGAGCCCGCCGGGCCGCCGACAAAGCCCGGCGACACAACCCGGCGGCCTGTATGAAAAGAATCATGTCGGCAACATGCGCCCGCGCGTGTTACCCACCGACATGTTGGCGGCTTGGGTACGCCTGCGCTCAGTTGAACTAAGCGCAGGCGTACAGTTAGTTGCCCAGCGACGCTCGACCTGTAGTGACGTGCTTTTTTTTTACGACATGGAGCGGGACGACGAAAAATGTCTCACACAACCTTTATCGACACGCGGCAATCACTGACTGCCAAATAAATTTACATAGCCGCCGACCAAATTTTCCGACTTGTATTAAGTGAAGCCGCCAACTAGACCGCCGACAAAAAGTTGCCGACATTATGTCGGCGGCCCGGCGGGCTCAGTGTGTATTGCGCTTCATGACTCACGTCGACAAATATCGGTCACCACTATTAGCAGTAATGTCTAAATAATCGATCTTATATAGTAACCAGGGACTTATGACGGAGCTGGAAGATGGCTATAGGAATTCAGTAATTAAACGACACAGCACCATCGAATTTGGGCTCGTCTTGACAAGTACTTTGATGTTAAACGGTAAACAGTTCTGTATCATCATCAAAAAAAAGTCGCTTCCTCCCTATGTATGCTTTAATCTTTAAAACTACGCAACGGATTTTGATGCGGTTTGAATAGATAGAGTGATTCAAGAGGAAGGTTTACCGGTAAAATACAAGCATAATATATTTGATATCAACATTGCACCCGTGCGAAGCGAATTATATAGTAGGTATATACCGCGCTATTAAAGCTTGTTATGAAAAAAAAAGTTAATTGAATACTTGTTAAAAATGATTGAAGCCATACCAAACAAATTTATTTTTAAGAAGCCAGTTTCATAAATTCTCGAATTGAGATGATCACAATGATTATCGTTTAGATAATATTACCAAATTTAACATAATAGAATCCAAACAAAACCGCTTCCTGCGACGTAGTTTGGTTTATTCAAGTTATTCCGTTCAATAAATATCGAGTCTTCCTGTTTTCCTTCCATTAGGAGGGGTGGAAGCTATATTATTGAACAATAACAAAGATATAAATGATAGTTCACTAAGATTGACTGAAAATATACTACGGAATATTATTCTGATTTTTGATATTCGGATAGCATGGATAAACCTTTTTATTTATCCTTTCCATAGAATATATCTATGATCCATATATATGAGCGAGAGAGATTGTCAGACCTTAGTTTTGAAATGAGCGATTTATTTAAATGATTTAGAAGACACACTCGAAAGTAATAAAAGTGCGAGTTGAACTCGCGCACGAAAGTTTTCTCCTATGAAAACCGCAAAAAATCACGTTTGTTTAAATGCCTCATCTGAAATATTTCTCCTTTTCTGTCTTTTTTGTATTTGTCACCAGGTTCATGAGATGAACCTGGTGACAGACTGACAAACAGAAAGACGGACAGCGGAGTGTTAGGTGCTAATAGGGTTCTATTTTACCCATTGGGTACGAAACTCTAAAAACAGTATTAATTACCATTAACAAGTCTTCTGTCACAAATAAGTTTTAGTTCCAATAATTCCGGCAAGCATCGTTGCATTATACAAAAATGGCGTCACAATCGACAATGGTGCCACAACGAAATGAAATCGTTTTAAAAAATCAGGGACAGCAATTGTATATTTTATATTTACTACTTCAGAATAGATATATAAAGATTAACAATCTATTAATACCTTAATAATAATAATTTACTAGCCTAGAAATGTTAAGCCACCACGACACGGATAGGTTAGGTTAGAAGAGACCCTCTTCAAACTGCTCACTATAGTACATACTCACATACATATACATATAGTATATACTCATTATAGTGAGTAAGCAAGCAAATGAACCACGCTTATTCCTTCGTGTTACCGAATTCTGTCTCAATTTTTTTTGTGCATCGCTAAAAAATATTTGAGATATGTTACTAATTCAAGGATTTCAGACTTTTTGACCAAATGTTAGAAAAGGTTAACGTTAAGTATCTACTCGTATCCATCATATCTTCTTTTTGTGAGAATCACTCTTGACAGAGTGGTCGAGGTCAAGAAAATCAGTGATGATGATGATGAATGATAGATTTATCATCCTACAGGTTTTAATTTTCTATAATTATGAATTTTAAAAAAATGCGTCAAAAACGCAGCCAAGCTTCGCTACACTCATTGGAATATACACCGTGAAATTTAAATGGTTATTTTCCCTCAGCGAAATGGTTGTATCTTGGTAATACAAACGTTTAATAAAGAAATAAAATATTAAAAATAAAAAATGGACCTGTAGAGTGCAAGTTAATTATGACGTATCACAACGTGCGAGAGCTTATTTTGGTTTAAATATTTAATGAATCTGTTTCCTTTGACGGCGGGCTGCTCAAGCGACTCTAGTAGTACCTACAAATTACGTCTAATGTTACTATTGTTTTCGCTTTTTTGAGTTGATAAATATTTTTAATAATTATTTATAAAAAAAAACATTTTTTTTTTCTGTATGCTTCAAAAGTACTCCTTATGGCAAGTCATTCTGCCGCGGGAAAACAACCATTTAAATTTCACGGTGTATAAATACTAGCGACCCGCCCCAGCTTGGCACGGGTGCAATACTTATATTAAATACATTAAGCATGTATTATACATATAAACCTTTCTCTTAAATTACTGTATCTATTAAAAAAAGCCGCATCGAAATCCAATGCGTAGTATACATAGGGAAAGGAAGCGACTTTGTTTTATACTAGGTATGTAATGTTTCAATGAAAGTCTGTGACTAAAACCTAATTAGAAAAACCATTTGCGGTGACTATCGTTATAATTGCGTCAATCATATGAAGTCCTCTAAGTGACCTACGAGATTGTTTGTAAATGCCAACTGAAGGAATTTCTACTGTCATTAATAAATAATAATATATTACACAACTATCACACAACGCCATCTAGTCCCAAACAAAGCAGAGCTTGTATTATGAGTACTAGACAACTGATAAACATACTTATATATTTCTAAATACATACATATTATAGATAAATTACACCCAGACACAGAACAAATTGTATTTGTGGTGTACTATAAGAGTACAGTTATCTATTTATCTCAATTGGTTTTCAAATTTAGACAGAAATGCGGCATTTTACGGAGTTATCAAGGAGTTGATCATGAGCCACACGTTGCAATCTATGTCCCAAGTACCTATACACCTGCAATGGGAAGACTTAGTTAATGCTTCTGTTGCTGCAATTCTTCTAATCGCATAGCCACTTATCTTCTTCGAGTTGACTTCCACTAGTGGAATAAAAGTTTTTTTTTTTGGTTCAAGCTCTTATACTCCATCCTAAGGTTGTCTGGTAGATATCGCTGTCAGCGATAAGACCGCCTTTGTACCTATTCATATAAGTTTCTGTGAAATTGTTACTTTTTTGGTGTACAATAAAGTATTATTCTATTCTATTCTATTCTAAAAGTATACACTCGAAGGCTTTTTCACAGAAAAAAACATAATAAGCCACTGGATTTTCTTTTTATTATAATTTCTTTGATTAAACCTATCTGAACATTTAAAATGTAATCATAAAAAATAAAACACTTTTTTCTATAAAATTTCTATGATGAAAGTTATCTGGACATTGAAAATGTAATCATAAAGTATTAAACATTTTTATTTTCTATAAAATTTTTACAACACTTTAAGACGAGATGCAAAATAAAAATTTTGGCGATTCTATGCAAAGAATTATTTTATATACACACACATTTTTATTTTATATACAACAAACTTTACTTCTTTATTAGACGTGTAGATAAAAAAAACAATATATAAAATATAAACCAAAATTTTATGCTAACACTATAAATGATTAAAGATTTTTATTTTGTAAATAGGTTTTTACAAACTCTTTTACACGTCATTACTTACTTACTTATAATACTTATAATTATTATAATTTTATCAGGAATGTATATTACGAATATGTGATACAAGGTAGAATTATAAAACACCATTATCATGGCGTTTGCTAACCATGAATATTATCTGAATCGTTTACACATCCAAATCCGTCGGTCAACCATCAGCAGGTTCACAAATAACTAATTCCTGCAAATTGGTCTCATTATTCTGAGGCCTTACTAATAAAGACCTTTCATTTAATTTTTTAACATAAAAATCACGCCATATCTCCCGATTACTCCTTACGATGAGAAAAAATATATTTAGTACTATGATATTCAAACCATACAATATTACTTGCAATAGTATGGCTACACAGACATTTAAACTCGTGTGTGCACGCCATATTAGGTTAACGACAAACATTGCAACAATTAAGATATCACTGGATATAAATATAACAGTTGCTAAGTATAAACGACGCCAGCTCTCTGGAACTGTATGTGCATTTGATTTAAAACTACGACAAATTGAAAATACAATTAATAAATAAAAAATACAGTTCACTATCAAAGGCAATGTAAGACTCATCACTAGTAAGATAATCCCTGTATCAAACTTAAATATATACTCACGTGCACACAAAGATATTCCTGGTGATATAAAAGCTAGTATCCAACCAAAGAAAGCACTTTTAAGAAACCTCCTTCTAAAGTGTCCATTGAAAACTTTTACAATATCTACGTACAACATATGGCATATAACAATCAACCACTGATTTTTCACTGTTAACAAGTAATAAATAATTAAATTAAAAATAAGCCATGAAGTTGTATCATTTTTTTGCGTAAGATATCTGTTATTGCAGATGTAGATCGTATATACAGTATCAAGCAAGACATTTGCAAAAATGGTGTTGAGGAAAACAAAATTTTGGTAATTACGAAATTTTCTTATGATGCACCACGATGAAATACCAAATATGAACGTTAGTAGTGTCGGCACAAATATAAAGTAGTTTAATAAGGATTCAATAAAAAGCATTTCCTGACATTTAGCAACAACAGTCACTAAAAACTTATCATTAATAATTTCATCTGTAGTATTATTATAAGACATGGCGAATAGATTTAGCTCAGTTAAGAATCACTTTGTTTTTGGAAAGTTCAAAAGTATTTCTGAATAGTTTCCTGGTTTATCTATGATCAGTTATCACTGTATTACGAGCCATCAAAAGTCAAAAATTTTACAAACAGTCTTGCAGCAAAACTGATGATCGATGAGGCCGAAAGGTTCTGGAGTAACCGGGCACAGAGGTGGAAGGGCTTCAAGGTGGATCAGCAACTGTTACCTTTGTCGATGATAACGAAGCACAAATCACATTTTGTGTTGATTCAAAATATTTTAAATAAAGTATGTTAATTGTATGAACAAATCTCATTATTTGAACTTAATAACACTCTCGTAAAGAAAGATGTTGCTTCTAAACCAGACAATGAAATACTATTCGTGAGCAATATAGTCACAATGTTTATACAGTTTCAGTTCATATTTTATAATAAACAAAGAATAATTAGCAAAACAAAGACAAGGAAAATGTATAAATTGTTTTCTCGTTTTATAACATGTAATTTCAATGACGAAAAGGAAACACTAGCTTGTGATAGTCATGGAATGACGTATGTAATCACAAATAACTAAAAGGGTTATCTTGGCTTCTGCGTTTTAGGATGTATACCAACTGCTTTCAGCTGTTAGGAGTTGAAAGGAGATGGCTAAACGGCTGCCCTGAGAACGTATAAGAATTTCACACTAACTTTTAGCATTTAAATATTCATTCATGAATTATTTAGTATTTAATAATTTCCTATAACTTTCGTGAAATAATAAACTTAAAAAAGTTTCTTAATTGTTTTTATGCTTTGTTTTGGTTTGACATGTCAAGATCAAACTTGAATACCGCAATCTAGGGAGGAGACAAAACGCATTTTCAGAATGTCAAATCGAAATAATTGCTCTAACATCGATTTTTAATAACGGTTATCAAAACGATTTATTTCAGAAAACAACATAATTGTAACTAGATAAGTATATTACTAACACTTTGGGCGCATAATATAAATGTAATAAACATATTTTGTGCTTGTCGTGGTTGACAAACACATTTTTTTTTCATCTCTTTAAATTAATTAATCGATTAACAAAATCGATTATTTGAAGTCCGTACCATCTCTACTCTATGAAAACAAAAACAGACGTCGTTTGAAGTAAACGCTCTGCCGTTTACTTGTTCGTTGTGCTTTTTAGATTTGGATTTTGGATTTTCATTGACCCTCGCTTGTTTATTGGACTTATTGTTTGCTCGCCTACCTACGTTACCGCCTAAGTTGTTTACCTTGGTTCTCAAAATACATAACTTAGCCACAAGGGACCAAAAAGACTTCTTGTAATGTTACGACGAAAACAGACCGGTAGGTAACCTTAGATGACTGTTATTTAATCAAACCTTTAGGTTTTTATAACTTATGTATTATGGTACTTAATTCACATTTGTTTTTTTTTTAGGTTCCTAGGGATGCCAACATTTGTCATCCTTGTTATGAATTACTGAATTCGGAAGCAGCTAATGATGGTCGTTTAATTGGCCATACAATGGTGTGCATAACTTGTGGTTGTTCTGTGAGAAGTGTGCAACGTCATGCAGTGGAAAGAACTGATTTGATGATGCAGGATTTACCAATGTCACATCCAGCTTCCCATCAGGTAATTATAGTGATATATGAATACAATAAATTGCTTTATTTATTTATTTATAGCAGGTTACTCTCTGCAGTAACAGTCAAAACTAACTAAGAGTCCACATACAATGGTCTACACAAGACTAAGTGCGGAAACCATACTCAGACATAACATAACTAAGAGTCATTTTTATGTCTATATACTATTTGTACTGATACTATAAAGCTGAAGTTAGTTTGTTTAGTTGAACTTGGTTATCACAGGATCTATTGGTCTGATTTGAAAAATTCTTCCACTGTTAGATTACCCATTTACTGAGGAAGGTTAAAGGCTATTATAACGATGCAGGTGATACCGCAGGGTACAGCTAGTTATACTTAATATATCTTACATAAACAAAAATAACATAAAACACAATATAATTATCCAGATATTCAGTTTCTCAGCCTATTAACAGCCAAATAATCATTTCTTTTTTTATAACAAAGACATCATGCAACTAACATAAATTACCTTTTTTTTAGGCTGCCAACTACGTGTGTCATCCTCCTTGGATAAGGCATCAAAGGCATTCAAATCGGGATGGAAATCGGTTAACCCTGCCTAGACCTGAACCTGAACCAGCACCGGGACTTGTTCCAGAGCCAGAACTAAACCTGCCAAACTATAAACGGGCTGCAAATACTTCTTGTCACTGTGTGTTTAATGAACAAAATGGTTGTATTAATGAACAACAGTTACATGTTGTTCCATCATTTATAAAAAAGATTCTTATTGGAACATATAATTTTTATATCCCCCGCAGTGCAAGGGTATGTGATGTTCAATTAAACTTGAATGTTTGGCACTTGTTGCTTGAGAATAATAATATATAAAAAAATAAATAAATAGGTACATCACATTTTTGTTGTTTTATTTCATTTTTTTTTGTCCTTAGTTACTCAGTGCGTTTATGAACTTAATACAAAAATCACAAATATTTAACTCAGTTAATCTTTAGTCTCCGCTGCTCTGGGTACCGAGGTGGAAGCTACCTAGGTTTGCAACTGGGACAAACGCTATGTTGATGATGAGCTCAGTTAATTAATCTTTAAGATCTATTTCAAGTAAGTACATTCACATCATTTTAATCAAAATGTTATTACCATAGTCTCATTTGGATAAGCAGGTTTTACAACAGATAAAAAATATATTTTTGTGATTTTTATGGAGCGATTAACCTTTAGTAGATATTTATTTCAAGTAATTTAGTGTAAAATCGCCAGATAAAAAACAATTATCATTAAAAATCGTCGCAGAGATACTAAAACGCCTACATAAAAGTTCATAGCAACGTCATTGTTCGAAGTTTTTGTTTCTTTGTCGTAGGAGTTACGCGATTTTATTTTCAGGATTGTGCAGATATGAAAAGTTCCTGAACTGTTATAATTACAAAATACTAATTTTCAGCTGTTCAGGATTATATATTGCTAGGAACCATGTTTATACATTGCCAGGGCAGTCGTCCATACTTCAGTTTAGCCATGTCCTTTCTTCAAACCTGAAAATTGAGTCCAAAGACAGGCTAGCTAGAAAATTCAGCATTAATGCATGGTAGTATTTCACACTTAAACAGCATCTTACGTTATACAAAGCACTGGTAATTGGATTAGTTTGTAGAATTGTACAACTATATGTGGGGTGGTGCTGCAAAATGCCATCTGACAGCTTTGAACTCGGTGCGGAGAGGATAATGGGTTATTCGGATTTTGTTACCACCAATCTACAAAAAAAAAAAACAAATAGAAATAACCTTTTTATTAGAAAACTGAAAAGTTTGTTGTGTCACAGTATTATGTTATATTTCAAAACTGAGTACGTAAATGTAGATAGTACGTTCATTTGAATATTACACCGCAACTTACACATCTTATGATTGACATCAATAAGTCTTTCCTTTTCATTAGTCATTGAATTTGCGTAATAACAAACGTTGCAACAAATTAATCTTTACACTTACAAACGAGGTAACTAATTGTAAAAACATTGTAGCTTATTACTCACAAATAGTAATTCATTGATTGTTTTAGAAGCAACACCCTACTTTTAAACGGTAATGCATTTAAGCAAATAATGAGACCTACTCATAGTTATTTAAAATTTTGAACCAACACAAAGTGTGAATTGTGCTGCATTATCGTCCAGATCAAAAGATTTTGATTGTTGACCCACCTTGGAAGTCTACGGTATGCGGTTGCTATTCCAGAAGTGAAAAAAGTGATTCATGCTTCACTGAGACGGTCGGAGCCATTCGCCATGACGTATAATAATTCTAGTGATGAAATTGTTCATGATAAGTTTTCAGTGAATATTGTTCACAAGTGTCAGAGAATATTTTTTATCGAATCCATATTAAACTACATTATATTTGTGTCCACAATATTAACTTTTATGTTTGGTGTAGCATCGTGGTGCATCATAAGAAAATTTCGTAATTACAAAAATTTTGTGTTCCTCAACACCATTTTTGCAAATGTCTTGCTTGATATTGTATATACAATCTACATTAGCAATAACAGATATCTTTCGCAAAAGAATGGCACAACACCATGGCTTAATTATAATTTAATTTTATATTACTTGTTAACAGTGAAGAATCATTGGTTGGTTGTTATATGCCATATGTTGTACGTAGATATTGTAAAAGTTTTCAATGGTTACTTTAGAAGGAGGTTTCTTAAAAGTGCTTTCTTTGGTTGGATTCTGGCTTTGATAACACCGGGAATATGTATATGTGCACGTGAGTATTTATTTAAGTTTGATGCAGGGATTATCTTGCGAGTGATGAGTCTAGCTCTGCCTTTGGTAATGAACTGTGTTTTTTACTTATTCATTATTTTTTCAATTTGTCGTAACTCAAATGCACATACAGTTCCAGACAGCTGGCGTCGTTTATACTTAGCAACTCTTATATTTATATCCAGTGACATTTTATTGGTTACAATGTTTGTCATAAAACTTGTATGGCGTACTCAGGCATATTTAAATGGCTGTGTAGCTATACTTCTGCAAATAATATTGTCTGGTTTGAATATCATAGTATTAAATATAGTTTTTGTCACCATAAGGAGTAATCGGGAGTTATGGTGTGAGTTTTTTGTTAAGAAGTTAAACGAAAGGTCTTTATTAGTAAGGTCTAAGAATAATGATATCAATTTGCAGGAAGTCATTATTTGTGAACCTGCTGATGGTCAACCGACGGATTTGAATGTATAAATGGTTAAAATAATATTGATAGTTGTTGGATGATATAAAAATTATGCTTTAACCTTTAAATAATAATTTTAATTTGTACATTTACGTTCGTATTTAAATAATAATAAATTATAACATGTTTTGCTTTTTATGTATGTATAGTCTTTATTGCCAAACTTTTTTGATTTTGTATCTAGACAAAACGTGCTTTGCAAAATTTTATAGAAAATAAAATGTTTTAATATAAAAAGTGTTTTGCTGCTGTGATGGACTAAATTACATAGGTCCTTAATGTAAATAAAAAATAATGTAGGGCCCAAAATACTTACTTGCGGTATTCCAAAAAGAATGACTATTTTCTTTCTTAAAAGTGATAAACTATTATAATATTTCGTGCACTTGTATTTGAACATTATTGTTGACAGTTTTAACGACAATTGGAGAATAACAGAAGGTATCCTCCTCTTGTTCCAAGTGTTTTAAGATTGAGCAGTAACATTACATAGAACATGAAATTGTGCCGAACGCTTTAACGAAGTCCAGAAAAATCTCAGTGGTATGCATCCGCCTATCCGGTACCTGTGTATTCGAACAGACTGCACTGCTTATTTAGTTGATTGTTTGTTTTTGGTCTACACCGAAATTGGTTTTTAGAAAGAAATTGTCAACTTCAAGATAACTTAATTATTTATCTACTATTTATAACCTATCAATCTACTCTTTATAAATTTTCTAAACTTTTTGAGAGTTTTATTATTACTAGCTATTTATTAAAACAGTTTTTATTTCCCGCTTTGGAAAAAGGCGTAACTACTGATTTTTTTAAGTAATTCGGGGAATAGATTGTTACATAACCATGGTTGAAAAATTAAATAAAAAAACGAAAAATAATTAGGTCCTCTAAATAAAAAGTGTATGGGAACTTTTGCACACCCTCTAACATTTGGTCTATGGCCAATTTCGTTATAACTCCAAACCATACCGCAACACTGTCTGAATATTACTCGAGTTCCTTCAGTTGCTTTTAACGTTCCAGTACCGCGGTGATTCTTTCGAACAATCTCGCAGCCAAGGCCAAGGAGAATTTCGCATAGAAAAATAATATTCGTTAGGTTAATGAGCTTGAAACGGGTCTAAATTCTGATCAAAATAAATACATTACAATATATAAAGTATACTGATGATTAGTTTTACAAAATTATAGACAAAATGAGGGTAAAAGGTGTTTTATAAAAACCTTTTTGTGAAAGAAGCAAATGATAAAATGTATAATTTATTTATATTTATTTTGCAAATAGGTCCGAACAATAAAAATGTAATGTTCGTATCCTACTATGACTAATAGTAGTTAATTTATTGTTTTCGTCATTACGTTTTCATACTATCAAACAATGAACTAAAAGACTTTCCTCCTTTATTAGGGTTCCGTACCTCAGTCGAAAAAACGGAGCCCTTATAAAATCACTTTGTCAAGTTTGTCACACTGTCAAGACCCTTTTACTCAGGAATGCGTCGAAGTTTTAAGTTAAAAACATGTTAGGCAGGCTCCAAATAAAACAGTACAAGGGCAGGAAGATGATGATGTGTGGAGGTATTAAGCTTTATTTAATATTAAGTACTCCAATTTGCTACTCCTTAGAACAATAAAAAACAAAACTTCAAGTTAACACAAAATAGAAAGTCGTTTTTGCAGCGTTTATAGCACATAATATTTTGACAATCGTAAGAAAGTCGACAAAAAGGGTACTTCCCGTTGATCTAGAGTTCTGGACCTTGGTAATAAGCAAGGTGTCATGACAAAAGTAGAAGAAAAAGTCTTAAAATCGTTAATTTGTAGTAAAATTACAAATAAAAAATGCATTCGGAAAAATCTTCCAGCCTCGATGTGGAAATCCAACTTTATATAGGTAAGCTTGTGCGGAATCCTAAGTGCGCGAGTCGATTCGCACTTGACTAGTTTTATTCACTAAAACAATTTGCCAGCTGCGGTTTTCCCGCCCGATTATATTTTAAATACCTTTGCGGATAGATCGAGTGAATAGGTTTTTAATAAACTTGTGCACCTCACCATCGACGACTGTATCAAGCACTAGTTTATTTCAATTTATATTTATTCAAGCCATTGTTTTATTTGGAATAAAATTTAGTTTAATGAATACATAGTGCCGCAACCTAAACTGTGAAAGTGACTTGTTTTTTGATGTCTCTAAAAGTAAAAAAAAAACCCATATGCAAAGTAAATATTATTTATCAAGTGCTCCAAGGTAATATTTCTGCTGGTCACATATCTCCCTCAAGCATCACCACATCGACCGCTCCTGTGCGTCTCGCATCCTACAGATACCTACAGCGTTCACTGCGGGAAGATTTCGGACACTACGTCTTCCTGTACATGGTCGCTACTACAGAACCTTTCGACCCTATCATCCATCTGTATCGGTGACTATACGAAGAGGATTGCTAATAAATTTACTGGTGAACTATTCAGAAACACTTTTATACTTATTTGAAACGAAGTGACAATAGCTGGAGCCATTTGCTATGACTTATAATAATATTAATAATGAAACTATCAAAGATGAAGTTTCAGTGAGTTTGGTTCAATCATGTGAGATTACATTTATTATTGAATCCATATTTCTCTTAGTTGTTATTGTGCCAACACTACTAACGTTTGTATTTGGTGTAGCATCATGGTGCCTCATAAGAAAATTTCGTAATTTTATAAATTTTGTGTTCCTCAACGCCATTTTAGCAAACATTTTGATTGGAACATTTTATGTTATCTACCTCCACAATAAAACATATCTATTGCATAAAAAATACACAACACCATGGCTTGTTTTTAATTTAATTTTATGCTACTTGTTTAAAGCAAAGAATCATTGGTTGATTGTATTGTGCCATATGTTGTATGTAGATATTGTAAAAGTTTTCAATGGACATATAAGAAGAAGATTTCTTAAAAGCGCCTTATTTGGTTGGGTTTTGGCTTTGATAACAGCAGGTATAACTTATTGTGTATGTAGCTATTTAGCTATGTTTAAAGCATGGCTTATCATGCGATTAACGAATTTAATTTTACCTTTGATAGTCAACTGTGTCATTTATTTAGTAATTGTATTTTCGATTTGCCTTCGTTTTAAATCTCACTCACATAAAACTGCGAACAACTGGCGTCGTTTATACTTAGCAACTCTTATATTTATATTCATTGATATTTTATTGATTCCAATGTTAATACTTATATGGCGTGCCCACAGTTTTAAGGGCTGTATTATAATTCTGCAATTAGTATCACATGGTTTGAATATCATATTATTAAATATTTTTTTCGTAGCTTTAAGGAGTAATCGGGAGATATGGCGTGAGTTTTACGCAAAAAAAATAAATGAGAGGTCTTTATTAGTAAGGCCTACAAACAATGATGTCCACTTGCAGCAAGTAATGATTTGTGAACCAGCTGATGTTTGACCGACAGATTTGGATGTATATATAAATGGTTAAAATAAAAGAGTAATATTATTTTAACCATTTATTTATACATCCTCCATCCATTTTTTTTCCATTGACTGACGATATAAAAAAAATTATTAAAAATAATATTACTCATTGACTGACAGTACAAAAATAATGCAAACATATATATAAATAGATATATTCATATTACGTTTCACCTCGCTTTCACCTCGGTGCCCGGGGTTCGCTTTCCAACTCAAACGCCTACAGAGCGGTTACAGAAACCAACACTTTTGGCGAAATAAATTTCATATACCCGTGTTTCTAGGATAAGACTTTAGTTTATAAAATATTAACTAAATTGCAAATTTTTGTGTGTGAATCAATCAAAATGATTATTTGTAAAGAATCCCCAGTCTTTTGACTGTGTATAATTTTTTTTATTATTAGCATTTTCATTTTTTTTATTGTCGTACTGTACACACAGGTATACGAAATTTATTTGGCCAAAAGTGTTGGTTTCTGTAACCTCTTTTTTTTGGTAAAATCCTTAACATCTTGCAAGCGCCCGGGATAATATTATTACGTAAATGCTCGCTTTTTAGAAAATTCCATATAAAAGAGAAAAATATTTCATAAAATCTAGGTTGAAAATGAGAAATTTCCAGATAAAAATATTTCTAAAGATCCAAGCCGTTTCGGAGGAATAACAAAAAGTTCAACATGGTCAAATATTTTTTTTAAACAAATGTATTATTCACATGTCATACGTTGACAACGTTGTACATGAATTTATGTTAAATATTATATTTTTGTCAAATTTCAGATCATTTAGTGACATTTATTTTGTAAATAAATTTGTACACGTCAATTTTTCATCAATTTAAACTAGATAAGGCAGGTGTTTTCTATGAATGTTGTACATTAATTTATGTTAAACATTAGCTTTTGCCCGCGGCTTCGCCCGCGTGGTACTGGAGTTGGGGTTTTCGGGATAAAAAGTAGCCTATGTCCTATTCCGGAGTGTATCCTATGCCTGTGCCAAATTTCATCCAGATCCGTCCAGTCGTTTTGGCGTGATGGAGTAACAAACATCCAAACATCGTAACTTTCGCATTTATAATATTAGTAAGAATTAAGATTATATTTTTGTCAAATATACCTAGCCGTTACCGAAGAGTTGGCTTCAGAAAGTCACTGTTTTATTGCTATGCTTGAGCGCTAGGCGCTTAAGAACGACGTCACCAAAACATTTCGTGCGTTCAAACTTATCGCGGTGCGGACCGCTATTTGTTACTTTGATGACGTGCGTGTGGTAGTAATAAAAAAAAAAAACAGCATTATGTCTACCAAACAGGGAAATATAGACTTGTATCAATAGGTAATTTATATAATCAGCTTAAACTAAAGTAAGGCAAAAACAAACAAAACTAGTATGCTTGCAATTATGTGCAAAAATGTTTTAGGTTTGTAAGCAGTTGGTTAATAATGTTTCTGACAATAATATTATTGTTTTTTTTTTTTAGTTTTATCTATGTTTATTGTTAGAACATTTTAAAATCTTCTAACACACTAATTAGACACAGTATTATACTGAATACTCAGATTTTTACCGAACAAAGGCAAGGGATATAGCTTTAAGAAGAAAAATATATAATTATAATTTGGAGCAGAAAGGTGTCTAAAAGGTGAAAGTTGTTTGTAAAATAAAAAAAATTAAAAGTCGGTAAAAAATGTTTCTTTCTACCATCCTACAAACTCTTCCATCCCGCAACTTTTGAAGCCTCTTCCGGGATAGGAAAAGCTATATTCAGCAGAAAAAGCATGATATGGTTCAAATTAGCTGTGGTACGCCATTGCTGCTCACTGTGAATAGTATTACAGACTTCAGGTTCGTCATATACCAGCTCATCATGAAAACTCCTTAGTACATACGTGACATTGTAACTTCTTGGTCTATTGACCCGAATAATTATAAAAAAACGATTATAGCGCCTTCCGCTTGTCAGCTTCCGGTACATCAAATAATTATTAAAAGTTATTATATTGTGCATTATTTTTTGATATATATTATTGTTAATCTACACTAATATAATAAAGAAGTAAAGTTTGTTTTTTTGTTTTTATGTTTTTTTGTTTGTAGGAGGTAATCTCTGGAACTACTGGTCCGATTGCAAAAATTTTAGCAACAATAGAAAGCTGCTTTACTCCTGAGTGACATAGGCTATATTTTATGTACGCGGGCGAAGCCGCTGACAAAAGCTAGTAATTAATATTTAACGAGCCATTTCATTCGATTATTCAATTGTAAATTAATAGTAATATATTCGTGTGTGTTTTAAAAGCCGCTGTGTTGACAGTTTTCCTTTCATAACTCTCCTTAGTTACGGTTGCTAAGCAAATAACATTATGAGAAAATTACTCGCTACTGTAATATTTGAATTATAATTATAAACTTGTTGAATGAGAAGTATCTTTGTTTTACTGTGACCATCCTGACGTAACAGTTGGTTCACAATAGTTAAATTTATTTCGAACATTTGAAATAAATCTAACTAATTATAATTACCATGGTTTATTTATTTATCCATTGCAGTCATGTTGTAAGTAGGTGTTACAGTAATATGTATATTGTCTCAAACATGGGCCCTGGTAGGGCACAGCAACATTCATATTTTTAATATTGCATGCATTATACAAATCAATGAATACGACAACCATTACAAATTAATACAATTTCACATTAAAATTATTATGAATTATTGTACAGAGTCATTTAATTATTATTGTTACATATATTATTACATTAAATTATGATTTGTTTATTTATTTAATTAAAGCATTTTTCTAAAAGTAAACACTTCAGTCTATGTTTGAAAATACTCGACGATTTTGTAGATTTTATACTCTTAGGCAGCCTATTGTAAATTTGAATGCTTCTGTATTCTGGACTTTTTTTATGCATTTCAAGTCTGGGTACTGGCAGAACTAATTTATCTTTACGACGTGTACTCTTTTCAAAGTTAAACATATGAATATGTTTTCTAACGAAAGTGGCTATTTCCAATATGTATATTGATGGTAATGTTAATATTTTTCCTTTTATGAAGTATGATTTGGTGCTATTTCTAGGTTTTATATGGTATATTATGCGGAGGCATTTTTTTTGGGCAACAAATAAATCATTAGCGTTTGTACTATGACCCCACATGATAATTCCATAACGGAGATGGCTCCGTTATGGAATTATCATGTGGCATGTACGCATGGGCGTAAGCATATGCATAGTATGAAGATATAGCACACTCAGTTTTTGTGTTTATTTTGAGGACACTGAGACCATATGTAAATGAAGACAATTTTAGCTAAATTTTTTCTATATGCTTCTTCCAAGTTAAATGACTGTCTGGGGTGATACCTAAGGGATTAAATTCTTCAACTTCCTCAATCATGAGAGTATTAGTTAGTCACTGAGATTCATTTTTTGTTTTTGATAGGGCTCGAATTGAATTAGTTCAGTTTTTTAATTTTCAGTATTGAGTGGGCAACAATAGAGCTGTATTATTCGCATATATGATAATATAAGCTCACTAGCTTTTGTCAGCGGCTTCGCCCGCGTACATAAAACATAGCCTATGTCACTCAGGAGTAAAGCAGCTTTCTATTATTGCTAAAATTTCTCCAATCGGACCAGTAGTTCCAGAGATTACCTCCTACAAACAAAAAAACAAACTTTACCTCTTTATTATATACTAGCTTTTGCCCGCAGCTTCGCCCGCGTACATAAAATATAGCCTATGTCACTCAGGAGTAAAGCAGCTTTCTATTGTTGCTTAAATTTTTCCAATCGGACCAGTAGTTCCAGAGATTACCCCCTACAAACAAAAAAACAAACTTTACCTCTTTATTATATTAGTGTAGACTATAATGGACTTCATTACATAAAAAAACCCTGCCTCCTAAACTAGGGAAACCCTGTGACTTAGGAGTCAGTGTTCTACTGTAACATTGGTGAACAAAAAAAGCCTTTATCTATTTATTTCTTTAGGTTAGTAACCTGGTTTAGCTCCAAATAAAAATGTATAGGTATGTGTGTTAAAGCGGCGCCAGTGACTGAAAAGTTAAAAGGAAATCGTTTGTCTTGGTATGGCCATGTAAAGAGGGAGATGAAACGCATGTTACGAAAATAGTTTACACGTAGATGGACGGAGAGGAAGAGGGAGGCCGAAGAAGAGATGGATGGATTGTGTGACAAGTGATATGAAAGAAAAGGAAGTTAGTGATAGTGTGACGAGTGACAGGACAGAGTGGAAGAAAAAAACATGTTGCGCCGACCCCAAGTAATATGGGATAAGGGTAGGATGATGATGATGTGTGTTAAAGCGGGGGTGAGGGGGGGGGTGTGGTGTGTGGTGTTGTGATGTAGTGTGGTGAGTTGTGATGTTACGTGAGAGGAGGAAAGAGGATTTTGTTATGTGATAATGTGGAGCGTTCTAGTAATTTTGAAAAGGATTATAAAATTTCGGAAAGGAAGGATAGAGATTAATATTACTAGTAAAACAATTTAGGCTATCTGCCTAAATTGTTTTACTTAAAAGATCTTCTGTGATCTTCCAGTTTTGTAGCTTGGTTTTGACCTCGTGTTTATTCAAACTGCCTATTCGGATATACTTATTGACCTTTTTATAAATGAGTGAGCCTATTACATAGAACTGGCGGCTAGCGAGACCTGTTTTGTGAGGGACGGATGGACATGTCGATTTAACTTTACGGGAATCAGATAAAGGTACCTGGCTATGCTTCCTGAGGATAACATTGAGCACAAAGAGCTGACGCACAGTGAGCACTCTAGTTTCTTTATATAAATCACTAGTTGGATGCCTATATTGCTTGCCAAGCATCACCTTTGGGTTGGAGCAGTGCCCTTTGGGCACGCTCCAACCCTAGCAGTTTAGTTTGCGATAATTAGACTTATATTTACACAAAAAAAAATGTAGGGTTCTTCCGAACGTATATAGTATACGTACTCGTAAATCAATTAATATTTTGCAAATGGATTTTAATATAAGCGGGGTACTATCCGGGCGCATCTGGCCGGAATTAAATGCACAGATTCACGCGGGACTATACGCCTTAATGTTTGATAGCATTCAGACGCATTAGTAAAAACAAACAACTAATTTTTGTTAGTCATTGGATGACTAAATATTTAGGTAATTAAAACTACGAGTAAGTACTAGGATCCTTATGCAGTTGAAAAATCAATTTAATAACATCTGACGGCCAACGGATTGTGACAGAATTTTGGGTTTACGGTTCCAAAGCAAGGTTCATCATCCGATGACAACTCCTGCCCTTGGATGGACCAGGAGACAATGTTAAACTCTTACTGACTAAACAACTCACCCAGTTAAAACTCAACTAAACTGCTAGGGTTGGAGCGTGCCCAAAGGGCAGTGCTCCAACCCTAGCAGTTTAGTCTTCGCGGTGCGCCCCAAATCGGAATGCAATAAGAAATAACTGCCTGACAAAGTGCAAGATAAACCATTTTTAAAGTTTTAAAGTCAGTGCATTGCCTTAGGGACTTGAACATATAAATAAGCTTCCTTACTCTTGACGTTAGGCTATCAACGTGAGAGTACCATTTTAGACCGTCATCTATCAGTACGCCTAGGTATTTAGTTTGATTAGTACGAACTAGTGCTGTACACGAACATGAGGAGGAAACTTGACAGGAATGAGCAATAACATTTAGCTCAGAAGGGGCTCTAGTCCTGTGGCTAATAGAAAAAGGAATAAAGTTGGTTTTGGCCAAATTAAGTGACAATAGATTATGTTGCAACCAACTCATGACAGTTCGTAGCGATTGTTCTGCATGATATTTCACATCTGACCATGTATCTCCATTGACTACAATCGCAGTGTCGTCAGCATAAACATAATACACAAACAAAACATACTCGTAAGTCATTAATTTAAATAAATAATAACGTAGGGCACAAAATACTTCTTTGCGGTATTATATTATACATAATATGGGTAAACAAATAATTGTAAACATTGCTAATAACAAGCCTCCATATATAAGTATAATCATAATTACACAATAAGTCTTACGACAGCAATATCATAATATTGCTGTAGTAAGACTTATTGCGTTTCTAAACTAGGTTGACGTATGTGTTATAACGAAATAATAAAAAAAAAAATATATATACTACAGTTTGGACAATAAAATCGTTAATATAAAACGGAAATTAAATAAATCGAAAATTATTATTGAAAACATTGTTTAGCCAGTGTTTGCCTTCTCGTTCTAGCTGATGTGCAAAAAAGGTCAATGTTTAACTATACAACAAATTATAGCTATTACCATTTAGTGAATGAATATTAGTTTGTATATATTATTATTTATACACCGTGAAATTTAAATGGTTGTTTTCCCGCGGCAGAATGACTTGCCATAAGGAGTACTTTTGAAGCATACAGTAAAAATTAAAAAATTAAAAGATTTTTTTGTTATAAATAATTATTAAAAATATTCTTCAACTCAAAAAAGCGAAAACAATAGTAACATTAGACGTAATTTGTAGTTACTACTAGAGTCGCATGCGCAGCACGCCGTCAAAGGAAACCGATTCATTAAATATTTAAACCAAAATAAGCTCTCGCACGTTGTGATACGTCATAATTAGCTTGCACTCTACAGGTCCATCTTTTGTTTTTAAATATTTTATTTTTTTATCAAACGTTTGGTTGTTGGTAAACCATTAAAATTTCACGGTGTATATTGTAATAAATAAAAATATGTACAAGCTAATAGGTAAAAAATTGGGAAATTAAAACATTTACCCTAACTGATGTCAATGGGAAAGGTGCACAGGTAGCTGGCAACATGGCTATGACGGATACCAATGCTGATTCGTTGAATTTAGAAATACAGGCAGAAAGTATTCCCGCGCGCTTCAAGGAGTTGTCAGCAAACCGTAGGGACCCTGTTGAAGGGTCGAAGCCTAATGGGGCCAAGGGTTAGCGTCTGAAAGGTAGGCTCGGCCCTGGTATAAAGGCAACGTAGGAACTGCGTGGGTTGTTTAGTCAGTAAGAGTTTAACAAAAAGAAAAATCTCAAATAGGACCTTGCTTTGGAACCGTAAACCCAAAATTCTGTCACAATCCGTTGGCCGTCAGATGTTATTAAATTGATTTTTCAACTGCATAAGGATCCTAGTACTTACTCGTAGTTTTAATTACCTAAATACTAAATATTTAGTCATCCAATGACTAACACAAATTAGTTGTTTGTTTTTACTAATGCGTCTGAATGCTATCAAACATTAAGGCGTATAGTCCCGCGTAAATCTGTGCATTTAATTCCGGCCAGATGCGCCCGGATAGTACCCCGCTGATATTAAAATCCATTTGCAAAATATTAATTGATTTACGAGTACGTATACTATATACGTTCGGAAGAACCCTACATTTTTTTTTGTGTAAATATAAGTCTAATTATCACAGCCAAAGTCAAGATCAAAGTTGGAAGGACTAGAAAAAACCAGAGAAAAAATATATTGTTAATTTTTATTTTTTCAAAAATATTAGTTTCTAAAAATCATAATATGTTATCGTTCTGCATGAATCTGTAAATAACATTTTTTTTTCAAATCATCTGACCGAACCATTACCGAGAAGTAAGCTTCCGAAAGTCAATGTTTTATTGTTTACTAGCTGGTACCCGCGACTTCGTCTGCGTATTTTTTTCGCAATAAAAGGTAGCCTATGTCCATTTTCAAGGTCTAAAGATTGTCTGTGCCAAATTTCATCAAAATCGTTTGAGAGGTTTAAGCGGAAAAGCGTAGATAGATATATTCTTTATTGCACACCAAAAATAAAATTAACAATAGGAACTTAAAATTAAAAGAGTGTCACAATGGGCGGTCTTATCGCTAAAAGCGATTTACACAGACCGACAGAGTTACTTTCGCATTTATAATAATACTAGCGGCCCACCCCAGCTTCGCACGGGTGCAAAGGTGATATATTATATCTATAAACCTTCCTCTTAAATTACTCTATCTATTAAAAAAAACCGCATCAAAATCCGTTGCGTGCTTTTAAAGATCTAAGCATACATAGGGAAAGCAAAGTTTGTTTTATATTATGTAATGATGATAACTCTGTACGTCAGTTAGGGCCTTAAATCAAACAAATTTTCCTTATTTGTAGGGTTCTGTTTTCAGTAAGCAAAACTGTAATTTTTATTGGGTCTCTTTGTTGTCCTTCTATCATGATCCCTTTTTTAAGGATAACGCGTGCTATCTGCATCAAGCTGATATTTGTATAAAATAAACTCTAATCTGCTACCCATAAAAGTATTGAATTCAAGTCAAGGTAAACTATAGATATGGCGGTTTCTACATAAAGAATTATACGTATTACTCATAACCTCACTCATAGTTGGTTACTTTCTGTCGATTTAGAATCCTGGAAACAGGTATGAAGCAAGGTCTCTTAGTACAAGTAAAGCTAAAAGTCTAAAAGCCGTAGATTGATAGTTACAACATCAACAGAAATAAATACTTTTTGCTGTAAAAGACTTTATTTGGAATGGAACTATTCATATTGGTAAGCATGTACAAAACCCTCTTAGCGCAAGTTCGACTCACACTTTTTTATTTATTATTATTATTACCTTATTGGTTTATTTAAGTTATTTACGCTTATTATTGAGTTATTATTTAATAATTAGTATTTCATTGACTAATTCAGAAGCAACACCTTTTTTGAACAGTGCAGTGTTATTTAGTTATTTAGTTCAAACAATGACCATTACTCTTCAGTAGAATTCAAAAGCTTAAATTAACATAAAGTGTTAGATTATAAAATGTGAAAGTGACTTGTGCTACATTATCATCTACATCGTTTCGCAAGTATTCTATTCTAAATATTTTAAGTTCTAGAATACAAGTATCGCCACATCGTGCGGTGCTATGGGTCTCGTGTCTGCGGCCATATCTCATACCAGGGTGTTGATCTTGTGTGTGAGACCTTCCAACACTGCTTCTTCAGTAGTACAGTCGCCATTAGAGAACCTTACAGCCCCATCGGCCACCTGTTCTGCAGCAAGACTAATGACTGTCAGATTTTTAAGTTCTGACGACTCGAAATAACAGTGAGGATTGATCATAAATAGACTCGCAAACTCTTCGCAAATATTTTTAAACTCAATTAACCTTTCGATCTTGTTATTAAAGACACAAAGAACAATATGTGTGCGAACACGGGCGTTCGGTTGGGGCTTAATGAATTAAAACAATGTGACTTTTTTAAATTGATATAAACTAGTGCTTAATTTTGATTTCCCTTGATGGTGAGCAGTGATAAAACCGTTGATGGTGAAGCGCACTAGTTTATTAAGAGGCTTTTCACTTAAGCTTGGAAGACGAGCAACCTATAATCAGACGGAAAGACCGCAGCAGGCAAACTGTTCAAAACGCCAGGCAACACGTTCATTCTGGACCATAGAATTTCAAGCGAAGTTGTGCGAGAGCCAATGATTCACGATGCCTTATAACGGTACTAATGATGAGATACCAGTGATCGTTATTGAAACCTGTCGGAGAACATTTTTGACTGAATCCATATTAAACTTGACTGTTTTTGCAATGACACTAATAACATTTTCAATAGGTGTAGCATCATGGTGTATTATTAAGAAATTCCGTAATTACAAAAACTATGTTTTCCTTAACACCATTTTAGCAAATTTATTACTTTATACATTATTAGCTATCTGTATTAGTACTAACAAAACTGTTATGGACAAGAATAATTCTTGGCTCACTTTCAATTTATTTATATATTTGGTAACAGCGAAAAACCAGTGGTTGATTGTCATATGCCATATGTTGTATGTAGATATTGTAAAGGTTTTCAATGATCATAGTACAAGGAAATTTCTTAAAAGTAGTCTTTTTGGTTGGGTTTTGCCACTGATAACATCTATTATATCTTTTTGTGCGCGAGAATATCTGGTTGGGTTTGATGTAATGATTATTATGATTATAGCGACTCTGATTTTACCTTTAGTATTAAATTGTATCTTTTATTTAGTAATTATATTTTCAATTTGTCGTAGTTTTAACTCAAAAGCACATACAGCTACGAACAACTGGCATCGTTTGTACTTAGCAACTCTTATATTTATATCTAGTGATGTTTTATTAGTAACAAGTTATATCATAAAACTTATATGGTTTACCTTCTGGAGTGTAGAAGGCTGTGTAGCCATGCTTTTGCAAATAATATTTTTTAATTTAAATGTCATGATATTGGATATTTTTTTTGTTGTTGTAAGGAGTAATCGGGAGATATGGTGTGAGTTTTATGTTAAAAAAATAAATAAAAGAGCTTTATCCGAAAGGTTTAAGAATAATAATATCAATTTATAGGAAATAAATATTTGTGAACCTGCTACTAGTTGATTTGGGGGTTTAAATGGCTTTTATAATATTTCTGATTGGCTGACACCATAAAAATGATATTTTAAATAATAATTTAAAGTTATATCGTTATCGTCTTCTTAAAATTAGAGTAGAATAAGTTTCAATATATGCAATTGTATTATGTTAAAAATTTTAAGTGTTAGTATAGAATATGTTAATGTGTTTTTATGTAATTGAATAATATTAAAGCGATTCTTTAGTAAGAATCATCGACCGTATGCCTTTGTTTGAACAGTTTCAAGAAAACCAAATATTTTAAAGTTTTTTTTTTGTTGTTAATATTGTGGTAAAAAACATTGATTCCTAAAGCCATACAGTGTTATTGGATACGTAGAAATAAAATATAGTAACATTGTAAGATGTTGTTTTTGTATTATTTTAGTGGCGGTAAGGGCTACAAAAAAAACCACGCATAACTCTTTTGAATTAAATTAATTATTGTTTTGACAATTTTTTAAAGGAATATTTTTTTTACGTTATAAATCAATGTTTCTATAGAAATTATCGCACAGGGGAAATGATGGTTTACAAATGCAAAACATCATTTGCTCTGTGCGATAATTCTGCGGATTGTACAGCTTCGCCCGCGTGGTATTGGGGTTGGGGTCTCCGGGATAAAAAGTACCCTATGTCCTATTCCGGAATGTATCCTATTCCTGTGCCAAATTTCATCCAGATCCGTCCAGGCGTTTTGGCGTGATTGAGTAACAAACATTCAAACATCGTAACTTTTGCATTTATAATATTAGTAAGAATAGCTAGAAAAATGTGATAAATGAAGAACCGCTCGACCGATTTTGTGCAAACTTTACATAAACCATCTGCTAAATAGTCCGAGCAATGTCTAAACATTCGGTTTGGATAGGTGAGCCCGTTCTTGAATTATAAAATTACAACGAAAAGTGGCGTTGATTTTTATATATATTGATGAGTCTGTGTTAAGTTATGCAATAAAGTATAAAATAAACAATAAAAAATACAGCGACTTTACTTATTTTGTTCTGTGAAAATGCATCCGCACGTATATTTTTATTTCACAGGTGGAAGGAATTGACTGTTTTTAAGACCTATGTAAACGGGCTCCAAAAAATTGTATGGCAATTTTTGTTCATCATCATCATCATCAGCCTTTTTTAATGTTCCCACTGCAGGGACAAAGGTCTCCTCTCTAAGAGAGGGAATTATTGTTGCCAAATATTAATCAGAATACAACAATTAAACTCTTGCTGTAATTTCACATAGCAATAAGTATAACTTCCAATTAAAGTCCGGCAATATTCTGCAATTGGATTGCAGACTTTTATTCCTATACGCGGAATTATGGGCTCCAAAAAATTGTATGGCAATTTTTGTTCATCATCATCATCATCAGCATTTTTAATGTTCCCACTGCAGGGATACAGGCCTCCTCTCTCTAGGAGAGGGAATGGGCCATGATCCACCTCGCGGGCCCAGTGCGGATTGGTGGATGTCACATGTCTTCGAATTTTTGGTTCTAGGACATGCCGGTTTCCTCACGATGTCTTCCTTCACCGTTTTGAAAGCAGTAGTGATGAAATAAATTACACAAATCTCGATAAATATTTGTTTATATTTATATATAATATTCGACTATTATCACACAAGTCAACGCCGTCTAGTCTCAAGCTAAGCAGAGCTCGTATTATGAGTACTAGACAACAGATAAACATACTTAAATTATTTCTAAATATACAGGGTGTCATTGACATGTTAACGCAAACTATCCAGTACATGATTCTAGTCCCCTCAGAGGTCGAATTTTTATCGTAACATTAAATGTAAGTGCTTAAAAGTCTTTGTACGAGAATGTCAAAATGTCAGTCCAACTTCAGGACCAAACATCAACACCTTTCTTTCTCCCGCGGGGTGAGAGACAGGGAGACTCGCGGAGATGATTTGGTCGCAATGGAGAATATCTTCATGGTTCTGGACTGGAAAAGGCATACTCCATCGTGTCTTACAATGATCACACCCGGGCATTTCTGCCATCCTGAATCTAGTGCACCTTCCGAACTTACTACATTTGTGCTGTTGGGGCTGCCGCGATTCTGTAGCGCGTAAACCATATTTGCTGAATCTGCTACCGATAGTTTTTCAGCAATCATGAGGAAAAGAACGGCATCATTGTTACGCAGGATTCGTGGCAGTGCCAATGGCATCCTGATGGTGATTGGGGATAGGTTGGACGGCGTTTTCCTGGAATACTAGACCCGTATGCATACCTACGGGTCTGATACTGCAGGAAAATACATGAATTGAATATGTTGTTTAAAGGAATATTGGTATGCATACCTACGGGTCTGATACTGCAGGAAAATACACGAATTGAATATGTTGTTTAGTTTTTAGACTTTATATTGTTTGTTTTGTTTTTTAATGAATTAAAAGTAAGCAGTAACATAGTTACATAAGTTGTATTACTAACAAACTATGGAGGAAGTCTCTGAAATAAACGATTTATTATTATTATTATTATATCCGGTAAAAGACCTGCACTTTGTGTACGGTAAGGACGCTGCGATGCCTCTCCAGTTACTCCTCAAAGAGGAGATTTTCCCTAAGGCACATAATGCTGTTTCAACTTGTCTAGTAATAAAATATATTTTTCAAATAAATGCCCTGTATTTACAACTGCGTAGGCATCTCATTACCTTGGTTTAATAAAATATATATATATTTACGCAGCCTATGACTAACACAAGTTAAGCGGGGCATTCCCGACTCGCCTACCGTCAACATCGAGCATGGTTTAAAAGCTTGTTGGTTCATCTAACGCAATCCAATGCGATATTTGATGAAGAGGCAATGTGAAAATAGAGATAATGCCTTAAACTCTGTTGGCATTAGGTGATTCCGTGATTCACTCAAATATAAAAAAAAATACCTGCTATTTGGAAAAAAACAACAACAAATTACATAACAACAACAAGCAAAGAAGATAAAAAAAATACCCTTAAATTTGAAAAATCTTGTCGCCATTCAGAATCTTCTTTTATATTTTAAATATTATAAGTAGATTATCCATGGCCAATTTTCACGTAAAATAGCAGATTAACAGAGGTCTGTAGGTACTAGATTTATTTTACACTTTTTGTTTTGATTTCTAATAAAAACCTAGATAATATCCACAACATATCTGTGTACCCAAAATATCTGAAGAAAGATGTGTAATAACATCATAATCACGTAAGAGCGGTGGTTTGAAAACGTACCCCGGGTTGGTGGCTCTTAACCTATCGTCTCCGTCATTGCGTTTGGATGCTGTCAAACGTTAAACTAAATAAATTTTCCTCATTTATTAGGGTTTAGTACTTTAGTAACAAAAACGTAACGCTTATAGATTCTTTTTACGCTTATAGATTGACATTTTGATCATCTGTCTGTCAGAGGCTTTTTTGTTTTTAGTGGGCAAAAATCATTCAAAACAGACTTTTTCTGACTAAAAACCGACCCCGTTCCTTCTTGGTGGAGCACACGGTAGAGATGTGTCCCGCCTGGGAGTGCCGCCTTACCGTGTCGTCGTGGGGCTGACCAGCGGCGGCGATCTCTCGCGCCGGTCCTTGGAGGAAGCCATGGTTCCGAGCGAGGAGGGGTCGTAGGCAGTCGCCTCCTTCTGCGAAGTAGTTATGCTAACAAAGGAGGATGCTGACTGCATAAGACAACGGTGCACTCGCTTCAGACGCCGCTGAGATATATAGACGCCGACGGCGAGCAATGGGTAGCTCACCATCCGGTTGTCTGGTAACAGTCCGAACCAAGCCCAAGTCGTCGACTCCCCCAACACCCCAACCGTTTTTTCTTCTTGCCCTTCGCACTGGGACCAAGTCTTCCATTCAGAAAGAGACCTTGGGCCCCAAGAGACCATTTTGCAGAGTCCCTACGACACTTGTAAGGTGTTCATTACACTCAATTCCATCAGTCATGACGTAACATGAATGAAATTTGAATGACGGTACTACTGTAACTATAAACTTCATTCATGATACGTCATTGATGGAAATGATTGACGCTTGCATGACTGTGTAATGGCAGCCTAAGAAAATCAAAATATCAGGTTTTGATTGGGTAAATCCCATCGACAAAAAAAAAAAAAAAACTGTTTATGATAGAAAAAAAAATTTAAACCTCGATTCGTGAATCAAAATATTTACAAAGGGAAGCTTGTACGAAATCCTCGGTGTGGGAGTCTGACTCGGACTTGACTAGTTTTATTTAAGTTAATTTACGCTTATTATTCAGGTATTCATTAATTAATATTATTTCATAGACAAAATAAACAACACCTTTGTTTTGTACGGCAGTGTCATTGAGTTCCAATAAAACCTTTGATATTAAATTAACATTCAAAAACTTTAATGAATAACTAGCACTGCAATCTGAACTATGCAAGTGACTTGTGTTGTGATGTGTAAAAATATTATTTAAAATCCTGTATGCAAAATAAATATCATTTATTAAGTGTGCCTAACACATAGGCCTCTCTCAAGTATCACCACATCGACGTGCTGTGCGTCTCGTATCCCACAGATACCTGTGGCTTTTACTACAGCATCAGCCTACAGTGGAAAACCTTCCAACGCAGTCTTCCGGTACGCGGTCACCACTCTAGGACCTTTCGGCCTCATCGACCATTTGTTCTGCTGCGAGACTATTTAAAAGATTGGATTTGTCGACCTGTCGATACAGTGATTGATCATTAATAAATTATTAAACTACTCAGAAATACTTTTAAACTTACTTAAAACAAAGTGAATCAAGCTAAACTGCAAGAGACATTCACGATGCCCAATGATACAAGTGATGAAATTATTCATAATGAGTTTTCAGTGCGTGTTGTTCAAACATGTGAAAGATCACTTATTATTGAATCCATATTAAACTACATAATGTTTGTGTCAACACTACTAACTTTCATATTTGGTATAGCATCGTGGTGCATCATAAAAAAATTTCGTAATTACAAAAATTTTGTGTTCCTCAACACCATTTTTGCAAATGTCTTGCTTGATACTGTATATACCATCTACATTTATAATAACAGATTTTCACAAAAAAGTGACACAACAATATGGATCATGTTTAATTTAATTTTATACTGTTTGTCAACTGTGAAACACCATTGGTTGGTTGTCATATGTCATATGTTGTATGTAGAATTTGTAAAAGTTTTCAGTGGGCATATTAAAAGGAGGTTTCTTAAAAGCACCTTCTTTGGTTGGATTTTAGCTTTGTTAACATCGAGTATATCTTTTTTTGCAGGCAGATATTTAACTACATTTGATGCATGGCTTGTAATGCGATTAATGAGTCTTATTTTACCTTTGATGGTGAACTGTGTGTTTTATTTAGTAATAGTATTTTCGATTTATCGTAGTTTTAAATCTCATGAATTTACAGCTGCGATAAATTGGCATCGTTTATACTTAGCAACTGTTATATTTATATCCAGTGATACTTTATTGGTTTTAATGTTTGTTATAAAATTTATATGGCGCACCAGCACGAGTTTTAGAGGTTGTATAATTTTGCTGCAAATAATTGTGCATTTTGTGAATATCATAGCATTAAATATTTTTTTCTTGTTCGTAAGGAGTAATAGAAAAATATGGCGTGAGTTTTACGTTAAAAAAATATCGTCTTTTTCAGTAAGACCTAAGAATAAAAATATCAAAGTGCAAGTTAGTGAACCTGATAGTGGACAGACGGATTTGAATGTATAAATGGATATAATAATTTTGCTAGTTGGCTGACAACATAAAAACAATGCTTTCAACACAAATTTAAACTATTTTAATTATATTCGTAAAAAAAGAAATCATAATAGAAGAAGCATATGGCTAAAAGGAATCCAGTTTCCAGGACATGATCTATTCGTGTATCCACCTTCATCCAAATTCGATAAGTCGTTTTTACGTGAAAAATAAACAAACAAACACATTCACAAACTTTTACCTCTGTAATAATTGTGTGATATGGTAACCATAAAAACCATTTACGTAAATATATATTTTGTCAAGGCCGTTTTTTTTTGTAAAGAATTGTCAACTTTAAGGCTTCGTATCTAGCAACGAAATAAATAAATTTTCAAAACAATAAAACACTAACGTAAAAAAATTATGGCTGTATTAAAGTCTAATGATTTGACTGTATATTGAAAAGCTAATGATTTGACTGTAATTACTCATTTAAAAATTATGTTATTGAAATTTTAATAATAATAATTATATATATTATATATCATTATTAATGTTTCTATGTACCTATTGCGTCGTTTCCTTGAAATAATGATCTAATATTCAAATATGTTAGTCAAGTATTAGTTTACATAGAATAAAATAATAATTTGCCACATGAATAAGAACTTGCTTAATTAATTGATAAGTATATTAACCTAAAGGAAGAACAACACGGCTTTTAAACAGGAAAGTCTACTACATTAGGATGTTTTACCTTAAACCACACAATTACTACTAAGCGTTTTGCTTTATATAAATAACCTACTTGAAGTGAACATAACCACCCCTGTTTTCTGTTCAATGATGCCACCATCATTATCATCCTATCCTTATCCCATATTACTTGGGGTCGGCGCAACATGTTTTTTTCTTCCACTCTGTCCCGTCACCCGTCCGTGTCCGTGTTTTCTGTTTAATGATGACATTGCGTTAATAATAATATCAAACAACACTGACTATAATAGATACACAACTTGCATACTGGCATACTTCTTTAATAGTTGTGTGATACCATAAAAACTATTTGTGTAAATATATATTTTGTCAGAGCCGTTTGTTGTAAAGAATTTTAAGGCTTCGTATCCTGCAACGAAATGCAAAATTTTCAAAGAAGTAAAACATTTTAATGTGACGAAAAAATTATTATAATATATTGAACAGTAAATAATTTAACTGTAATTATTCATATTAAATATTGTGACATTGAAATTTACAATTACTGTCTGTAATCATTTTAAATAATTATTAATGTTTATATGTACCTATTGTTTCATGTTTTTTTTTAAATAATAATCTAATATTAAATTATGTTTTAAATATTTGTGTGCTTATCATTAAGATCGCATCAAAAATGATTACTCAAGGCTTTCATGTTACCCATATATACAAATTAATAAATGAATTAAATCGAATATTCAAGTTACTTTTATTGAAGAAAAATATTAAAAAAAACAGCCGCAGCGGCTAAAATAATAAATTGTGTGAAAAAACCTACGAGCGTACATTTTTATTCTTTTTTTCCTTAAATTTTAAGCTCTTTAGGTATGGTGTAATTGCAGACTTTGATAGAAATAATTACGTACGAAAATTTTAAATTTTCTTTCAGGTAAATATTAAAACCAGTCTAAGCATTTTGTACCGTAATCTATATGGCGTAGATCAAAGTACTGGAACAATTAATTTGCCCATCCGATTATAACTTGAGTGTTTCAAGGCTAGAGTGAATAGGCTCTACCTAAACTAGTGCGTCTCATCATTAGCGTGCATTGCATCACTGCTTACCATTAGGTGGGATCTCAATCAAGCACTAGTCTACATAAAATAAAAAAATAATTTGCCACATGAAAAATAACTTGCTTAATTAATTGATAAGTTTACTAACCTATAGGAAGAACAACACTGGACTTTTAAACAGGAAAGTTCACAACGTTAGGATAAAACATCCTTAAATCACACAACCATTACTAATTTATAAAAGCGATTTATGATAACAGATATATTTTTTGGTTTGTCGAAAGCCTTCGACATCATGTCACACAAATTGATAAAAGCAAAGTATTGAAAAGTATGTAAAACAGTGTACCACACTTCAATAAAGAGAAAGTTACTTAAATAAAAGTTACAATGTGTAGAAATAAAAAAAATAAACTAAAAATAAAATAATTTAGTGATAAATATGAACACAGCAGGTTTGGTGTTCCTCAAGGGAGTGTGCTTAGTTCTCTATTGTTTTGATTTATATAAATAACCTATTTGACATGAACCACCACCGCCACTGTTTTTTGTTCACTGATGACATTGCGTTAACAATAATATCAAACACTGACTATAATAGACACACAACTGACATAGATGCTAACTGAATCCGTAATAATGAGGCTTACCGAAAATGATCATTGTTTAAACCTAATGAAGACTAATTTTACTGAATTTATACATAAGGTATGCTATACATTGCCTAAGTGTAATATAAAATTATACAATAATAGACATAACATTTCATTCAGTAGGTAGGTATTCATTACCTAATAAAATTCCTAAATTAAACAGATTACCTATATCATATGCATCCAATGAACAAATGTAGAGAAAGCTACAACTTAAGTTGGAATATTATCAAATACTAGCTTTTGCCCGCGGCTTCGCCCGCGTACATAAAATATAGCCTATGTCACTCAGGAGTAAAGCAACTTTCTATTGTTGCTAAAATTTTTCCAATCGGACCAGTAGCTCGAGAGATTACCTCCTACAAACAAAAAAACAAACTTTACCTCTTTATTATATTAGTGTAGATAAGTAAATTCTACCGCTGTAGGTCAAGAGAGAAAAAACTCACGAAAATCCACCAATATAACCCAAACTCGAAAAATAAAAAGTATATAGGTACATCTTTTTCTTCTTCTTTCTGCCCCTATTCGATATTACTTGGGGTATTACGAAACACGTTTTATTCTTTCATTCGTCAAATTGTCAGATTATTAAATACACACTTTTCTGCATGTACTCAACCTACCTTATCTTAGTCTGACGCGGTAGAGATTTTCCGAGGAAAAATACTATATTAAGGGTTCATATCTGGTAGAAGTACAGGGTTTTTCTTCATATGATGTTCTGACGCACTCGATTATCATTACAAGGAAATTACAATTACAGCATTAATTAACTATTTTAAAATACCTAAATTAGAACGAGGAAAATGTGATTTGGTTTAACGTTTGACGACAATCAAATTCAACAAAATCAAAGCTTACAATTTGTGTTACTAGGTTGAGTAATCAGAATGGTGTTTAAACGCCTACCAACATAATCTATAATATAAAAATGAATCGCAAAATGTTTTGGTAAGCGCAAAACTCGAGAATGGCTGAACAGATATCGCTAATTCTTTTTTTGTTTTGTTTGTTACTGTTAGGAGATGGTTCTTATGAAAAAAAAGGGTGTCGTTGGGTTTTTTTTTTATGGTAGGTGAAAATCATCCAATGACGAATCCCGCTCTTGGGCGAAGCGGGAGACCAGTGTCAGACTCTTACTGACTAAAAAACCTACCCCGTACCTTCCTTGCCTTATTCCTGGAGTCGAGGTAACAGTTTTCCACCACCCTCTAGGCTCCAGGAGGCTTCGACCCTGAAGGGCCCCTGCAGTTTGCTGACAACTCCTTGAGGCGCGCGGGAACGGTGCGCGCCGTTGACGACTTGGACTCGGTCTTACCAGACGACCGGACGGCGAGCTACCCATTGCTCACCGTCCGCGAGCCAGTGTCTACGGTGGCCGGATATCGGCAGGATCGCGGCGGCGACGGCTACGGCGAGGGCGCTGTTGCCTTTGCCTTGTGCGGTCGGCCTCCTCCTTTACGAGCATTACTGCTTCGCAGAAGGAGGCGACCGCCTGCCATTCCTCTTCGCTGCGGACCATGGCCTGAACCAGGGCACGGCGCGAGAGGTCGCCGCCGCCGATCACCCCCACGAGGACACGGCGATGCTCTTCCCAAGCAGGGCACACCTCCACCGTGTGCTCCACCGTGTCCTCCGGGCTCGCCTCACAGTGGCGACACCCGGACGTTTCTTCCGCACGAAGGGTGTCGTTGGGTAGAGTAGAATAATCTGTTGCCGGGAGCGAAGCCGCGGGCAAAAGCTAGTATATTTATACATATATACACAATTAAATCAATAGATGCATGCAGGATCTCAAATAAGAGCGGCTCACAATATGTCTGCCATTAACCATGACGTGAAAATATTAACCTTTCATCTACCGAAATACAGACACTTAAAAGACAATAGGTGTGCGGACACCGGTGAAAAAAAAGGAAATATTGTAAGATTTTGTAATAACATAGCAATAAGCAAAAAAAAAAGAGTCTGAAGTGGACTCGCGTAGCTCTTAAGCTTAGTTTTAAGTGAAGATAAGGGCACTTTTTGGTGTACAATAAAGTTTAATCTATCTATCTATCATGACGAATGCCATGAATTGAAAACAAAAAAGTGTAT
Organism: Mythimna loreyi; assembly: GCA_029852875.1. Lineage (NCBI taxonomy): Eukaryota > Metazoa > Arthropoda > Insecta > Lepidoptera > Noctuidae > Mythimna > Mythimna loreyi. The sequence continues at coordinate 16,722,090 of CM056798.1, forward strand.
AAACAATTTTTGTTGATATTATAGAAAAGTGCGCAGACCACCATGTCTGCGGTAAAATAAACTAAAAAAAAACAAATAAAAAAGTGCCTATTCTATTACCAAAAAATTCGAAAATGCCTACGGCATTAAGTGCGCCTCTGAACTTGCGTGCATTAAGTGTAAATAAATAAATGACCATCAAATTATGTTTTGAATTTTGTTTTGTATTGTAGAAATTATCCGATTTTCCTTTTTATTCTTAGATGATTTTTCCCACCATAAAAAAATAAAAACACCTTAAAAGTTAATTTCAAACCAAATTTACATTATCGCTTAAAAGACATTAGCAATATTTTATTTCACGACTGTCAATTTACTATTAAACTATTAAATTACAATAACGATTGAACGTAATTTTTTTTTTTAATACCAAATAAATATTATTATGTATCCCAAACACATGTTACTTTTAATTTTATTGTTTAATGATTTTGATAAAACGTGATAAAATAGAAATAAATATATCACTCTCAATATTACTGCAACAAATGACTAAACTTAATGAAATTAATAGTAATAGGAAAATAATACATATATTTCCTGATAAACCATTGGATATAGACCTAAAAATATTAAATAAGCTTTAAGGCGGGCCTTCCCGACTCGCTTATTGTCTATGTCGAGCATGGTTTAAAAGCTTGTTGCTTCATCTAAAGTAATCCAATGTGATTTTTGATGCAAACGTAATGCCAAAAAAGAGAGATTACACCTGAAAACTCTGTTGGCTTTCAGTAATTCTGCGATTTACTCGAATATTTCTCAAAACTTGTTCCAGGATATACGTGTTTTTATTAAACTCTAAAGGATTGTTGAAAAAATAATGAATACATTTAGAATCTTGATTAAATGCGCTAGGCTTCTATAGAAGTACTTTTTTATATTTTTAATATAAGAGTACATTTGGAGATTCAAAGTTCACGTAAAATTCCAGATTTTCAGAGGTCTTTACTGAATTACTCTTACAAAAATTTACGTTTTGGTTTCTATAGAAGCCTAGATAATATCCACAAGATATCTATATATCCAAAATATTTGAAGAAAGATGTGTAATAACATCATAATCGCGGAAGAGCGGTTGTATGAAAATGTACGTGGGGTTGGCCGCTCTTAATGTCCTCAAAGAACCGGTTGATGGAGCCCAGAGTTGATGGTTTAAAAATATATAATCTGACCTAACCTGTCAGAGTTACCCAGTCGTCGACGGCGCGCACTGTTTCCGCTCGCCTCAAGGAGTTGTCAGCAAACCGTAGGGGTCCTGCAGAAGGGTCGAAGCCAACTGGGGCCAAGGGTTCGCGTCTGAAAGGAAAGCTCTGGCCCTGGCATATATGGCAACGTAGGAATGGGGTATTTTGTTTAGTCACTAAGAGTCTGACACTGTTTCCCTCTCCGCCCAAGGGCGGGATTCGTCATTGGATGATTTTTACCTACCATACAAAAAAAAACCTGTCAGAGTTAAGGTACACTGGGCATGTGCCGAAGTGCCTAAATTGTGGTGATCGATTTGGTAATTTAATGATAAAAATGAATGTATGTACCATGTATGCACGTACTAATGTGCGTCATTGTTGTTGGCGACTACGCGGTTTGCGGGGGGAATAAATACAGGTAAACGACAGTAATTTAATTTTTACGATAATACCTATTTTTTAAATTAGAACTGTTAGTTTTGGTATACATGGTTTAAGGGAAACAAGATTTTATGCATTTATCCGTATCAGTAGGCAAACATAATATAATATTACATGTGCAATTTATCCTGATGAGTGTATTTTATTTTGGAACATGAAACGTTGTTCTTTGGGTACCTCGGTATAGAGTTTTGTTAATTGTAACAATACAGATAATGAACCCTACCTTTCAAACTAGGGCTATCTGTATTTTGAGAGACGGTTATCGGTTAAGATATTTTTTTTTATGGTAGGTAAAAATCATCCAATGACGAGTCCCGCTCTTGGGCGGAGCGGAAAACAAGTGTCAGAATCTTACTGACTAAACAACCTACCCCGTTCCTACATCGCCATACATACCAGGGCCAGAGCGTTCCTTACAGACGCAAAACCTTGGCCCTAATTGGCTTCGACCCTTCTGTGGGGTCCCTACGGTTGCTGATCTGAGGAGACTTACATTTTGAATTCAGTATGGCTAATATGATTACATGAAAGCTATTTAAAAATGTCGGTTTTGGTATTAATTTCACTATTTCAGGGAAATAAGATTTGATAAGCATTTATACATTTTGGTAGGCAAAAGAATATAATTATAACAAAAACAATGACCTGTGACTAAGAGGAGGGGTGGCAGGCGGTTGCCTCCTTCTGCGAAGCAGTAATGCTAGCTAAGGAGGAGGCCGACCGCATAAGGCAAAGACGCACACGCCCTAGGCGGCGCCGAGATTCTGATTCCGATTTCGGGCTACCGTAGGCGCGGGCTTGCGGACGGCGAGCAATGGGTGGCTCGCCGTCCGGTCGTCTGGTAACAGTCAGGACCAAGCCAAGTCGTCAACGGCGCGCTTTGTTCCCGCGCGCCTCAAGGAGCTGTCAGCAACCGTAGAGACTCTGTAAAAGGGTTGAAGCCTATTGGGGCCCAGGGTCTCTTTCTGAAAGGAAGGCTTGGCCCCAGTGCGAAGGGTAAAGAAGGAACGGGGTGGGGTGTTTAGTCAGTAAGAGTCTGACACTGTTTCCTGCTCCACCCAATATTATATTGTGGAATATTTTATTTCGTTTGGATACTACGTTTGGTTATCAAATGTTAAACTAAATAATTTTTCCTCGTTTATTGGGGTTTCGTACTTCCTAAACGAAACACTCACGACAACACCAGCAGTGGTGGCCGAGTGGTAACGACCCCGACTTTCGAGTCGTAGGTCGCGGGTTCAAACCCAGCCAGGCGCATTACTTTGTGTAATTTATTTCACCACCACTGCTCTCAAAACGGTGAAGGAAAACATCGTGAGGAAGCCGGCATGTCCTAGAACCAAAAATTCGAAGACATGTGACATCCACCAATCCGCACTGGGCCCGCGTGGTGGATTATGGCCCATTCCCTCTCCTAGAGAGAGGAGGCCTGTGTCCCTGCAGTGGGAACATTAAAAGGCTGATGATGATGATGATGATGAAACGAAACACTTATGGAATCAATTTTTGATCATCTGTTTGTCAAGGCCACACATGAACATGGAAGTATTAAGATGAAATTGGATATGAAGGTATAATTAATACTCAAATCAATCTTAATCACTGTTCTCATGCGCCTGAAGAAATTATCAGCAAATCGAAGGGGCGCAATAGAGTTGAAGCTTCCTGTGGGGATAAGTTAACACGAAAGCATAGTAAAAGTCTGACACTGTTTTCCAAGGGCGAGATTCGTCATTGGATGATTTTTTCCATCTTTTTCAGTCGACACAATCAATAGATCAGGTGGGATGGCAGTCTAGCACTAGTTTGTGTCAATAAAAAACCCCTCCTGTTAAAAATATTAAAAAACTTTTTAGAAATTTTCAAATTAAAATTTGCTATGAAAAGTCTTACAGCAAAGGTAAAGAAAAACATTCTAAAACACGTTTTTCGTCAACAATGACGAATAACGTTTCTTAGTCTGTTTTTCTAACAACAACAATAACTACTACTACACATACAAATATGTAGTTGTTAGTGACATCACCAACAATTGCTATATTTGATTTGTTTTTATTTTGGTTTTAAATTTAATTTAGTGACATAGTTTATTTAATTATGATTTCATTAGGTCTTATTGTGATTTTATATTTATTCGGTTGCTATTTTATTTATTGTGTTGGTTTTTGAAATGTTTATTTAGCCTGAATAAAAAGATTTTATTATTATTATTATAATTCGGATTATTTATACATACTATTTACACAGGAAAACTTGTGCGGATCCCTCGGTGTGCAAGTCTGAATCGCACTTGACTGGTTTTATTTTAACAAATTTTCGCTTGTTATTGGCTTATTTTAAAATTAATAGTATTTCATCGACTGTTTCAGGAACAACACCTTTGTATTAAGCGGCAGTACCATTTAATTCAAATATTGTGAATTGCTCCTAAATTGACATTAATAATAAGTAATTTAAAATTTTGATGAGAACAAGCTTCAGACTTATCTGTGAAAGTGACTTATGCTTTGGTGTATAAACGGGTTTCATAAAACCTACATGCAAAATAAATATCATTTATCTAGTGCGCCTATGTTGTAGGCCTTTTGGTCATAGACCTCCTTCAAATATCACCATATTGCTCCTGTGCTCTCGCATCCAGTGGATTCCTGCGGCTTTCATTACGAAGGCTCTTCCATCGCTACGTCTCACGGTACGGGGTCATACTCCAGAACCTGTCGGTCTCATAGACCGTTATTGACTGTTCCAGATTGTGTGTCAGATTTTTGACTTATGGGTCGTCCCATAAGTCGGTCGGGTTTAATCATAATAAACTGGTGAACTATTATTAACTATAAGATCACTGGTGAAAGAATATTTTCTCTAAAAAGTACAAGAGCCATTCGCGATGTCCAATGTAGACATTGATGAAAATATTCGTGATGAGTTAAAAGTGATTCAATCGTGTCACAGAACACTTAGCACTGAATACATATTAACTCTCGTTGTTTTTGTTCCTACACTACTAACATTTATATTTGGTGCAGCATCATGGTGTTTAATAAGAAAATTTCGGAATTACAAAAATTTTGTGTTCCTCAACGCTATTTTAGCAAACGTTTTACTTGTAACATTTTATATTATTTACATTAGTAATAACAGATTTCTTTTAAAAAAAAATGATACAATATCATGGCTTACTTTTAATTTAATTATTTACTACTTGTCAACTGTAAAAAATCATTGGTTAATAGTTATATGCCATATGTTGTACGTTGATTTTGTAAAAGTTTTGAATTGGTACATTAGAAGGAGGTTTCTTAAAAGTGCCATCTTTGGTTGGATTTTGGCTTTGATATCACCAGGAATATCGTATTGTGCACATGAATATTTGACTACATGGCATGATATGTTTATTATTATCACCATAAGTCAAATATTACCTTTGATAATGAACTGCGTCTTTTATTTAATAATGATATTTAACATTTTTCGTCATTTTACCTCGGAGGAACATACAGCTATGAACAACCGTCGCCGTTTATACTTAGCAACTCTTATATTTATATTAAGTGATATAATATTGGTTACAATGTTTGCAACAAAACTTATTTGGTGTATCCGCAGTAAGTTAAATTGGTGTGTAGATGTAATTTTGCAAACAATATTGCAGGGTTTGAATATCACACTATACAATATTTTTTTCGTCGCCTTTAGGAGCAATCAGGAGATATGGCGTGAATTTTATAATAAAAAAATGTATGTGAGATCTTTATCAGTAAGACCTGAGAATAATGATGTTAATTTGGAAGAAGTTTGAATTTGGACATAGGCTCCCCTGTGTCGCAATAATATATTTATAGTAGATACATACCATTATTCCGCCTTATCCTGTTTTCAACCCACCTTTTATATTAGGCTTGCAAAGTCCTAATAGTAAGGCAATTATTTATTATGTACACATGATTAAAACAGCACTCTAAACTGCCCTATAATAGAGATATATAATGTCCTACGTCTAACTTACTGATTTACACTACTTTTATTGGTAACACATTTGAAGCTGGATGATTTTTACCTACCATAAAAAGGGTCAGGTTCATGCTGTCCGTACAGACTTTGCAAAAGCCTTTGTTCGTGTTAATCATTAAATTCTTTCTGTGAAATTGAATTGCGCCGATTTTCATGATTCTCTGTTGCGATTAATCGAGAGTTATTTAGTTAATCATTCTCAAATAGTGGCCCTGGCGGTATATTAATTTGCATCTTTTCCTCCTGGCTCTGGTGTTCCACAGGGCTCAAAGTAAGGCCCTTCGCTGTGATTTAAATAATCTTTTGAACTAAATAAATGTCAAATCAAATATCGACAGGGTATCAAATCTGAATGAGTGTATTAAACATCTTTGTGGGCCCGTTTTTAGGGTTTCGCATTAAGTATGTCAACTCAGTGTAAAAAATGGCCCGGTTTTTTAAACTTGTGAGTGGGGACACATATTGAGACGGACGGGAAACTACGTGCATAGCCTGGCACGCTCTGGGCTGGTTTTTGTGTTTTAGTATTATTTATAATCATTATATCAATGTCATGTATACCTGTTGTTTGCATGGTTACTGAAATGTTATTTATTAATGTAATTTTTAAATTAATTGTAAGTGACGGTGATGTTGGTGTACTTATTACTTACTTTAAATAAATAAGTATCACAGATAAAAGAGATACCAAATTATAGTTGTAAGAATTTTGTATGCCTAGTTTTTTTTACTAGTCTTATTAATATTTAAATAATCTTTTATTGTACTCACATTTTATTTATTTGATTAAAAATTTTAGATCTCATTTTGCCAAATATCTGTACTTGTGACGTAGGAAAGATTCTTAAAAATGATATTGTAAACTTTAATATTAAAACCTTTCTAATGATAAAATTGTATAACCTGTGATTTAAAATATATGTATACAATTAAAGAATGTAATCTAAAGATTTAATAGTATATAAAATTAAAGTGTACAAACAAATAAATAAATAGTGTTTTCGATTTGGTTTCCTGCGTCTTATTTTGGACTTAGAAGTGAATCGTCTCCAATAAAATCAAAATAAGGATTAGAAACCAGTAGCTGCATCCCTCATAAAGATGAAAAAATATATTAAATCGTATCTGTAATCAATTGTTCAAATCATATTGTGACATGAAAATCACATTTATTGTGTTTCAAAATGCCTGATGTAGGCATTTTGAAAGGGCTTATGTTTAACTTACCACCAAATATAGTAACAAGTAGCAGACAAAAATAGTAAATGATCACCAAAATGTAACTCGCATTTTAATGTAAAATTATAACCAAAGTTTTATACTTTTCTATTCTATTTAAGCAAAATGACTCCAAATAAATCATGGTTAACCCAAAAATAGTAAATGATTACCAAAATTAAACCAACATTTTAAAGTAAAATTATAACCAAAGTTTTTACATCCTGCTATCCCATTTAAATAAAATGAGTCCAAATAAACCATTGTTATCCCAAAAGTAGTAAATGATCACCAAAAGTAGTAAATGATCACCAAAAGTAGTAAATGATCACCAAAATTATACCAGCGGCGTTTTAATATAAAATTATAAACAAAGTTTTTACATCTTGCTATCCTGTTTAAGTAAACTAAGTCCAAAAAATTCATTGTTAACGCAAAGATAATGAAAATGTTAATGAAAACCAAATTATTAACCACATTTCAATTTAAAATGCATGCAAAAGCTTACATTTCGTTATCCGATTTATGTAAATAATAATTACACATTTTGATACAAATACAGAAAGTTTGAATCTGAAGGCGGAATCCACCCGAGCCGTAGGTTACGTCCGGGTGTCGCCACTGTGTGGCAAGGTGACACGGTGGAGCACACGGTGGAGGTGTTCCCTGCTTGGAAAGAGCATCGCCGTGTCCTCGTGGGGGCGGCGACCTCGTCGATTGGCGGCGGCGACCTCTCGCGCGCGATTGCCGTAATATGTAGGCTTATTTGATAATAAGCCTACATTTTACGGCAATCACAGTGATTTATTTAGGTAGAAATAACACATTAATCTGCTCGTCAAGATTTGGTGATCATTTACTATATTTGGTGATCATTTACTATTTTTGGTGGTCGAATACGATTTAAAGCGGAGTCGTGACTAAAATAGCTCGTACTATTACAATTTTAGACTTTATTTTTCTGGTGTTAAGTAGATATTTTTGGTTACAAAATTAAGGGTATCAAAGCATTTTATGGTGGTCATTATATTTATCCCCTTTTGAAAGTTCAGATTGACTTTCATTCCATTATTAGTCCCAAAACATGACATTTGAAGCCTCTAGTTGAATAGAGTTCTTTCTTTATCTATAGAAATAAATTTCAACTTGAATTTCTATTTATTGTGCTGTGTTTATAAAGTGATATTTTTTTTAAATTTATAACTGTTCTAGGTAAGTTATGAAGAATGAAAGTTCAGAAGTCTTTATACAACTACTTTTAAACTTTATGGTTTGATTTCTAGAGACCAAGATAAAATCCAAAAGATTTAGAATCTATATTCCTAAAATATCTAAGGTCGCTGGTGCAATCTCTAAAATTAGATGAACTGTATTAACAATTGCATATGAATGTTACCAGTTAGATTTAATTACATATTATTTATTCATCGTATGACTAAAATCAGTAACTATATCATTACCATTGTAGCGTTTCGTTTGGATCCTATCAAGCGGTAAACTTTGTAAGTTTTCCTCGTTTATTAGGGTTTCATACTTCAATTGGGAAAACGAAACGCTTATAGAATCACTTTTTGACCATTTTCCTTGCATAAAACCAAGGATTCACAGCAAAATTACTTACTTACTTGTTGTTGTAAGTAACATTACAAACAATTACTTGTAATAATTCAGAAAAAATTAAGAAAATCGATTTGGGAATTTAACTTCTTATATATAGAAGCTAGTGTGGAACCCGCAGTGCGCAAGTCTGAAGCGTACTTTACCAGTTTTATTTTAGTTAATCTACGCTTATTATTGGAATATTTATACATTAATAGTATTTCAACGACTGTTTCAGAAACAACACCTCTGTTTAGAATGGCAGTGTCATTTAGTTCAAATAATAAGATTTGCTCCTAAATCGATATTAATAATTTAAAAATTTTACTGAGTACATGCTTCAACCTTAACTGTGAAAGTGACTTATGTTTTGACGTACAATTAACATTTATCAAGTGCGCCTAGATCATAGGCCTGGTGGTCATTGGCCTCCCTCATATGTATCACCACATCGACCGCCCCAGTGCTCTCGCATCCAGCAGATTTCTTCGGCTTTCACTGCGAGAGATCTTCCAGCGGTACGGCAGCGGTAGCTTTACGTTACAGGATCGCCACTCAAGAACCTGTTGACCTCATCGACCATATTAAAGACTATTTGTCGGACTTTTTACTTTTGACGACCCGTAACTCAGTGAGATTTGTTCAAAAGTAAACTATTTAGAAACGCTTTTTCACTTTATTCAAACAAAGTGATTTAAGCTAAACTGCGCAAGAGTCATTCACGATGCCTAATAATGGCAGTGATGAAAGTAATTATGATGTGTTACAAAAGATTCAATCATGTCACGGATTATTTAGCACTGAATATATATTAACCCCCTTTATTTTTGTGCTAACACTACTAACGTTTATATTTGGTGTAGCATCATGGTGTTTTATAAGAAAATTTCGGAATTACAAAAATTTTGTGTTCCTCAACGCTATCTTAGCAAACGTTTTGCTTGGAATATTTTATATGATTTACATTAGTAATAACAGATTTCTTTTAAAAAAGAGTGATAGCATATCATATCTTACCTTTAATTTAATTCTTTACTACTTGTCAACTGTAAAAAATCATTGGTTGATAGTTATATGCCATATGTTGTACGTTGATTTTGTAAAAGTTTTAAATAGTTACATTAGAGGGAGGTTTCTTAAAAGTGCTATCTTTGGGTGGATTTTTGCTTTGATATTCCCAGGAATATCGTTTTTTGTACATGAATATTTGTCTACGTTGCAAGGTATGTTTATTATTCTAATCATAAGTCAAATTTTACCTTTGATAATGAACTGCGTCTTTTATATAATAATAGTATTTAACATTTTTCGTCATTTTAACTCAAACGAACATACTACAACTATGGACAACCGACGTCGTTTTTACTTAGCAACTCTTATATTTATATTTAGTGATATAATATTGGTTACAATGTTTGGAACAAAACTTATTTCGGCAATCTACGACAGGCTTAATTGGTGTGTAGACATACTTTTCCAAATAATATTACAGGGTTTGAATGTCACACTATTCAATATTTTTTTCGTCGCCTTTAAGAGCAATCGGGAAATATGGCGTGAATTTTATAATAAAAAAATGTATGTGAGATCTTTATCAGTAAGACCTGAGATTAATGATGTTAATTTGGAGGAAGTTTGAATTTGGACATAGACTCCCCTGTGTTGCAATCATATATTTATAATAGATACATACCATTATTCTGCCTTATCCTGTTTTCAACCCACCTTTTATATTAGGCTTGCAAAGTCCTAATAGTAAGGCAATTATTTATTATGTACACATGATTAAAACAGCACTCTAAACTGCCCTATAATAGAGATATATAATGTCCTACGTCTAACTTACTGATTTACACTACTTTTATTGGTAACACATTTGAAGCTGGATGATTTTTACCTACCATAAAAAGGGTCAGGTTCATGCTGTCCGTACAGACTTTGCAAAAGCCTTTGTTCGTGTTAATCATTCAATTCTTTCTGTGAAATTGAATTGCGCCGGTTTTTATGATTCTCTGTTGCGATTAATCGAGAGTTATTTAGTTAATCATTCTCAAATAGTGGCCCTGGCGGTATATTAATTTGCATCTTTTCCTCCTGGCTCTGGTGTTCCACAGGGCTCAAAGTAAGGCCCTTCGCTGTGATTTAAATAATCTTTTAAACTAAATAAATGTCAAATCAAATATCGACAGGGTATCAAATCTGTAAGAGTGTATTAAACATCTTTGTGGGCACGTTTTTAGGGTTTCGCATTAAGTATGTCAACTCAGTGTAAAAAATGGCCCGGTTTTTTAAACTTGTGAGTGAGGACACATATTGAGACGGACGGGAAACTACGTGCATAGCCTGGCACGCTCTTGGCTGATTTTTGTGTTTTAGTATTATTTATAATCATTATATCAATGTCATGTATACCTGTTGTTTATATGGTTACTGAAATGTTATTTATTAATGTAATTTTATATGAATTGTAAGTGACGGTGCTGTTGGTGTACTTATTTTAAATAAATAAGTATCACAGATACAAACAGAGACATACCTATAAAAAATTATAGATGTAAGAATTTTTTATGCCTAGTTTTTTTTTAATATTCTTAAGCCCCTTTTTGTACAACAAAATTAACGCAATTTTGTGCATGTATGCATTATAAAAGGTGCATCAAAAATGTATATCAACATGATTACAAAATCTGTGTTTTGATGACACAGAAAAGTTATTGGTTGTCGTAAGTTAATTAATTTTAAGTTTTTATTTATTATTGATAATTATTGTTGTTACGATTTACTTACATTAGGATGTTTTGTAGTTCTTTTATTGTACTCACATTTTATTTATTGGTTTAAGCATTTTAGATCTCATTTTGCCAAATATCTGTACTTGTTACGTAGGAAAGATTCTTAAAAATGATATTGTAAACTTTAATATTACCTTTCTAATGATAAAACTGTATAACCTGTGATTTAAACTGTATGTATACAATTAAAGAATGTAATTTAAAGATTTAGTAGTGTATAAAACGAAGGTAAAGGGACAAACAAATAAATAAATAGGGTTTTCGATTTGGTTTCTGCGTCTTATTTTGAACTTAGCATTGAATCGTCTCCAATAAAATAAAAATAAGGATTAGAAACCAGCATCCCTCATATAGATAAAAAAATATATTAAATCGTATCTGTTATCAATTGTTCAAATCATATTGTGACATGAAAATCACATTTTTTGTGTTTCAAATTACCTGATGTAGGCATTTTGAAAGTTCAGATTGACTTTCATTCCATTATTAGTCCCAAAACATGACATTTGAAGTCTCTAGTTGAATAGAGTTCTTTCTTTATCTGTAGAAATAAATTTCAACTTGAATTTCAATTAATTGTGCTGTGTTTATAAGGTGATATTTTTTAAAATTAATAACTGTTCTAAGTAAGTTATGAAGAATAAAAGTTCAGAAGTATTTTATACAACTACTTTTAAACTTTATGGTTTGATTTCTAGAGACCAAGATAAAATCCAAAAGATTTAGAATCTATATTCCCAAAATATCTAAGGTCGCTGGTGAAATCTCTAAAACTAGATGAACTGTATTAACAATTGCATATGAATGTTACCAGTTAGATTTAATTACATATTATTTATTCATCGTATGACTAAAATCAGTAACTATATAATTACCATTGTAGCGTTTCGTTGGGATGCTATCAAGCGGTAAACTTAGTAAGTTTTCCTCGTTTATTAGGATTTCATACTTCAATTGGGAAAACGAAACGCTTATAGAATCACTTTTTGATCATTTTCCTTGCATAAAACCAAGGATTCACAGCAAAATTACTTACTTACTTGTTGTTGTAAGTAACACTACAAACAATTACTTGTAATAATTCAGAAAAAATTAAGAAAATCGATTTGGGAATTTAACTTCTTACATATAGGAGCTTGTGTGGAACCCGCAGTGCGCAAGTCTGAAGCGTACTTTACCGGTTTTATTTTAGTTAATCTACGCTTGTTATTGGCATATTTATACATTAATAGTATTTCAACGACTGTGTCTGAAACAACACCTCTGTTTAGAATGGCAGTGTCATTTAGTTCAAATAATAAGATTTACTCCTAAATTGATATTAATAATTAATAATTTAAAAATTTTACTGAGTACATGCTTCAACCTTAACTGTGAAAGTGACTTATGTTTTGATGTACAATTAACATTTATCAAGTGCGCCTAGATCATAGGCCTGGTGGTCATTGGTCTCCCTCATATGTATCACCACATCGACCGCTCCTGTGCTCTAGGATCTAGCTGATACCCGCATCGGCTTTCACTGCGGGAGAACTTCCAGCGCTACGTCTTCCGGTACGAGGGCACCACTCCAGTACCTTTCAGCGTTATCGACCATTTGTTCTGCAGCAAGACTGTTAATCAGATTTTTTGACTTATGACGTCCTATAATTTAGTGAGATTTGTTCATAAATAAACTGGTGAACTATTCAGAAATACTTTTAAACTTTCTTCAAAGATCACTGGTGAAAGAATTTTTTCTCTAAACTGTGCAAGAGCCATTCACGATGTCCGATAACAGCAGTGATAAAAGTATTAATGATGAGTTACAAATGATTCAATCATGTCACAGAACACTTACCATTGAATATATATTATCCATCGTTTTATTTGTGCCGACACTACTGACGTTTATATTTGGTATAGCATCATGGTGCATTATAAAAAAATTTCGTAAATACAAAAATTTTGTCTTCCTCAACGCCATTTTAGCAAACGTTTTGCTTGGAACATTTTATCTGATTATGATTTGCAATAACAGATTTCTTGAAAAAAAAAGTGATAGAACAACATGGATTACATTTAATTTAATTATTTACTACTTGTCAACTGTGAAAAATCATTGGCTGGTTGTTGTATGCCATATGTTGTACGTTGATTTTGTAAACGATTTAAATTGGTATATTAAAAGGAGGTTTTTTAAAAGTGCCATCTTTGGTTGGATTTTGGCTTTGATATCACCAGGTATAGCACTTTGTGCACGTATACATTTTGCTTCTTTGGATGAAATGTATATTATTCTCGTTGTGAGTCAAATTTTACCTTTTATCATAAACTGCGTCTTTTATTCAATAATTGTATTTAAATTTTGTCGTCATTACAACTCAAATGAACATAAAGCTACGAACAACCGCCGTCGTTTGTACTTAGCAACTATTATTTTTATATTAAGTGATATTTTATTGGTTTCAATGTTTGTCATAAAACTTGTATGGTCTATCGACAATAGTTTAAATCTTTGTGTAGAAGTACTTTTGCAAATAATATTGCAGGGTTTGAATATCACAATATTCAATATTTTTTTCGTCGCTGTAAAGAGTAATCGCGATATATGGCGTGAATTTTATGTTGAAAATGTGAAGGAGAGATTATTGTCAATAATAAGAAGCATGCCATTTATTTGGAGGAAGTAACTGTTTGTTTCAACCGACGGATTAGGATAAATAAATGGATAATGTTAATATTAATGGAATGTTATTGTTAATGGAAGCTCGGATTGATGGTTTTCGTGTCATCATGACGAAAAATGCGGCCTCATTGTTTCATCGTATACGAGCGAGCGCCAAAAGAATCTTAAAAATATAAAAGAGAACAGATTAGACCGTTTCTGAGACATTGGATTGCGCTTCACTTGTCAAAAAGATTTTTAGTTTAAATTTTTTGTGGTATACTAACATAGTTCTTAAGTACTTACTAACATAAATATGGAACTGTATCTTTTAGAAAAAAGGTCTGAAATAAAGTTCTTGTTATCTTTAGAATCTGAAAGTTTTCCTTACTTAGTTGTACAATAGTTTGTAAAACCTCTCTACAAAATCGTAACAAAGAAGATCTAAATAAATACATATCATTACTCTCATATCAATTTTATCAAAAACCTTACCAATTTTTTATTTTTTATTTCACGACCATCACACAACGTCGTCTAGTCTCAAGCTAAGCAGAGCTTGTGTTATGAGTACTAGACAACTGATAAACATACTTATATATTTCTAAATACATACATATTATAGATAAATTACACCCAGACACAGAACAAATGATCGTGCTCATCACACAAACATTTGTCCTGGGTGGGAATCGAACCCACGACCTCCGACATAGCACACGACACTGCCTGTCAGCATAGGAGTTACTAACAACTATGTTGACAGGCAGTCGTCAATTCATCGATAAGCACATTATTCTAAAGGAAGAATATAATAGTTGCAAGTCTAGTACATTAGATAGCATGTTTTAAATTAAATCACACCATTATTACTAAGTTAGATAAGTGATATAATACAATAGATATGTTTTTTGACACATCGAAGGCTTCTGAGCTCAAGTCACATACATTTTTAATAGATAACATTTTAAATATATGCAACGGGACCCTAAACTTGAATAAATGGAAAGTTATTTAAGTAACAGAATACAGTTTATAGAAAAAAAAGAAAAATGAAAAAGTAAAACTTAGAGTTATGAACATAACAGATCTGGTGCACCTCAAGGGAGTGGGCTCTGTCCCGTATTGTTTCAACTTAATATAAATAATCATCATTAATATTGACATCTAATAATGGACTTTTATAACACAAAAGAAGGTCTTTACCGGATTTTATACAAATATATGTTTTGATTTCAGAGCCTATATAATATCCACAAGATATCTGTGTATCCAAAAAATAGGGAAAAAGAAATATAATAACATTATAATCACGTAAGAGCTAGAGTTGTATGAATGTATGCCTCGGGTTGATCGCTTGTTAAACATCGACCAAAATCTATTTATATAATCTACACTAATAAAATAAAGAGGTAAAGTTTGTTTTTTTGTTTTATTGTTTGTAGGAGGTAATCTCTGGAACTATTGGTCCGATTGGAAAATTTTTAGCAACAATAGAAAGCTGCTTAACTCCTGAGTGACATAGGCTATTTTATGTACGCGGGCGAAGCCGCTGACAAAAGCTAGTATATTATACAATTAGATTATATTTATGGTTTATTAGTATTTCTATTCACTTTTCCTTGCTCTTTTATTGCACCTATCACTGTTTGTCTCTCCATCACTCTAAGGTTGACTGGTAGAAAATGCCTAAGGCATTAAGTCCGCCTCTGTACATTTGTGCATGAAGTATTCAATAAATAAATAAATAATAAATAAAAGAAGGTCTTTACTTGATTTTATACAAATTTATGATTTGATTTCTTTAGAAACCTATATAATCCTATATATCCACAAGATATCCGTGTATCCAAAAAATAGGGAAAAAGAAATGTGTAATAATAACATTATAATCACGTAAGAGCTAGAGTTGTATGAAAGTGTGCCTCGGGTTGATTGCTTGTTAAACATCGACCAAAATCTATTTATATAATGAGTAATATTTTTCTTTGCTGCTAGGCCAGCAGGTACTTAATGTAATCCATAGGAGTTGTATGGACGATAATATTCATCATAAGCATTATTATCAGCCTTTTTAATGTTCCTACAGCAGGGTCACAGGCCTACTATCTATGCGAGGGAATGGGCCTTAATCCACCAAGCGAGCCTAGTGCGGATTGGTGGATGTCACATGTCCAATTTTTGGTTCTAGGACATGCCGGCTTCCTTATGATGATTCCCAAAATTACCAGGACGCCACGTGTTCTACACATTGCCAATGTATATAAAATTTCTGAATTATGCAGATAGCCGATATTATATTTTATGCACACTGTAGGAAGTTACAACTAAATTCTCTCGCTCTGGATCGTACGAGGTAGTGACTGACTAATACCTAAAAATTAAATTTAAACTCAATAAGGAAATATAATATTAAAATCATAATGTAAATTATAAGGCTACAACAAAATCAAAATCACATCATTAATTAGTGTACTTTAAATAGAACAGGGTAAATATTATTTGGTTTAATGACTGATGACGAAGCCAAAGACTAATTTTATTTGTTTTTGTTACTAATGTGAGTAATCTGGTAGTAGTAGTTTTTTTCTGGTAGGTAAAAATTATGTAATGACGAATCCCACTCTTGGGCGGAGCGGTAAACTTACTGACTAAGCAATCTACCCCGTTCCTTGTTTGCCTCGATCACAGGGCCTTGGTGACACGCTTTCGCATCAACCCTTGGCCACAGGAGGCCTCGATCCTGCTAGGCTCACCCTCATGCGAATATTTTCTTCTTCTCTGTCATATCATAATAACAACCAACACTGTTGGTTGTAACGGTTATCTGTGGCCTTTACCTTCCATTGATACAGTCACACATATAGACACTGGCCTGCCAGGACAGCATGGGCATGTAACTAACTGCACAAACCTCAAAAAAACCTCAAATAGATGTCGATGATATTCAGATTTAAACAGGAAAAGTTTCGGCAGTATAAAGCGCTTTCAACTTTATATTTATCCAACGCTGACTGTAATCCTAGGATGATCTTTTCAAAAGGTTCTGAAGACTTCATGGCTGCAATCGCTTCGCAAAAAATAATCATCTCATGAAGACCTGTAAAGGTGAAATGAATATAGAAATCGACTTGCCCCTAGCAACGCTACGCGTAGTGCTACGTCGTAGCCCTGATGGCTACGCTACGATACGACGATGAATAACGCCGTGTCCTATGTACGCGAAATAATGCGATTGCAAAGCTATTCGCCGCTATTGCAAAAAATTGATAATTGTTTTGTTCAATCTGCACTAGTGCCGCGTGGTGGACGCACTGCTGGGATTCAGACTTCTTCTTTAGGAGAGGTCCTAAAGAGGAAGTCTGAATCCCAGCAGTGGAATCATTAAAATACTGATTATGTTTAATGCTCATGCTACTTTATTTGTAGCGGCCTACGGCAACCGCACCAACGTACCGTTGATCATCTACATGATCAACGGTACGTTGATACGGTAACGGTATGTTGAACGGTACGTCTACACATAGCGGAGGCGATTAGTTGGTTAAATAATTTCGTGCGAACTCTGAAGTGTGGCCAGTAATGCTAGCAAAGGAGGAGGCCACACGCGTGAGGCTATGGTCGTCACACCCCAGCTGCCGCAGGGATCCTCCATTCTTGATTCTTCTCTATAGGAAAAGGCCTTCTGTAATCGTCCACCGGCTTCTGACGTTTTATTTTAAATAAATATATTTTGAATATAAAATTGAATTTTGAAGTAATCGATGTCCTCCATTGGGTTGAACTAGTATGCAAATGAATGCACGCAGACAATTGGATTTTAGAAATATTTAATTCAACAGCGATTTTGTTGGAAGCAGTGATGTGATGAACCTACCTGTAGAACTGTCAGAAAATTCATGCAAATAGAAGATAACAATGTAGAACCTCATCATACAAACACACTGAAATTTAACAAGCTACATTTACTTGGCGCTTAGCCCGTAAATGTGGTCGAAACCAACCAAAGAGCTGAGGAAAAAAAATATATACCTGAAAATAATAATAATATTCGACGACCATCGCACAACGCCGTCTAGTCTCAAGCTAAGCAGTGCTTGTGTTATGAGCATTTGACAACTGATAAACATACTTAATATATTTCTAAATACGTACATATTATAGATAAATTACACTCAGACACAGAAAAAATGATCGTGCTCATCACACAAACATTTGTCCTGGGTGGGAATCGAACCCACGACTTCCAGGATAGCAGTCAGGGTCACTAACTACTATGCTGACAGGCAAGTCAATATCGGTAACCCAACCCAAAATAAAATTTTCGAATAAAGATGAAGTCAAACAATGGTATGTACGAGTATTTTAATTTTGTAACACGCGGATGCAGTGATGGGAGCCCTCCACAGCTCTCTGGTAAATATAAATGTAGTATAGTATCATCATCATATGATGATGATGATGATACTGCAGTACTCCTTCGGCTTCGGCGACGTCTTTCGCTGCGCTACGTCCACTGCTGGACATAAGCCTTCCCCAAGCGCCGCCACAAAGACCGACAGACAGACACAGTATAATTATATGAAATAGTATAATTATAATTATTAAGATACAATAGAACATTAATGACTCCACAAAATCATACGTTATATCAAGCTACAGCAAACAATTTACAAATAAATAGATAAAATGTATTATAAGAATATACCTAAATCTATTTATAATAAACTAGCTTAATTTTAAAGTCGGATTACCCCTTTAGAGCTGGATTTTAGTAAAACCCATTTTCAGGGGACGTCTACACCCTATAAGAACCTATCTGCTAAAAATTTTTGTAGGTGTTATACTTTCTGAGATTTCGTGATTAATCTGTGAGTGGTAATACGCTTTTATGCAAATAGATGTAGGCGGTTCTTTGACTAGCTTTTTGAGGTAAGATATATTTTTAGCGTCACGGATGTTAGCCGGATAAACAATTATTATCAGGATATCCTTAAAGTCGTTTCGTAACTGGATAATTTCCATTTCTATAATTGTACCTCAACTAAAAAAAATCTGGAGAAGATTATTTAGAATCAGGTAATCAGAAAAAAATGAGAAGAAAAAAATGAGAAGTAAAAAATACATACGGTCCGGACTTAGCGTTTTGCCTCGTCGTTTAAACCGCGTACATCGAAGGACTCGAACAGTTTACCGATAATAATTTAAGTGTCTTCCTTCAACCTAACCTCGAAGACATCTAATTTATAATCAGACGAACTTTGTTAGAAACGCCTAATTATAATTTGAGAGCTGCTTGCTGCGATTTTCCCATCCGATTATAATTTGGGTGTCTTCAGGCTAGAACGAATAGGCGCCTCACCATCAACGATTGAATCACTGCTTACTATCAAGTGGGATTGCAGTCAAGCACTGTTTAATATCACATAAGAAAGAAAGAATATGACAATGACTTTCAAGAAGAAATTTGTGTTCAATTGTATGGCCAGAAACAGTTCTTTATTATAGTTATTTTTTTTAATTGATAATAGGGTCTTGACCGCTATCTCAGCTGAAGGAAAGCGACGATGCGGTCGAAGATGGAGCGTGTTTACCTAGAAGTATCCTATTCACTCTTGACTTAAACATTCCCGGATTGTAGCCATCAGGAAATACAGACTCCGACAAGGAATTCCACTCCTAAGCAGTACGCACAATGAATGTGTTCCCATAACGTTTTGTACGTATATGTGGGATGTCCACCATATACCGGTGATGCCGTACGTCTGGTGGTCCGATAATGGAACAGACATATAGTTTTTTTTTACTTACCTGCTCTTTTCTCTGCATCCCTGAAGACGAGGTCTCTTAGGAGCACAGGATCAGAAGCACCCTTACTGTTGCGGGCTGTCACCGCCAGATCTTCATCTTCCTCCAATGACTCAACCGCTGACCAGCTGATATTGAACCAAACTATTAGATCTGGAGAAGAAAAAAAAAATTGTTAGAAGAATATAATCGTCATTAATTGAGATTCACTTTACTCATTGTTTTCTCTGTAAGGTTATATATATATTTTTTTTTTCAAGCCCTAACGGTCCGACTGCTGGGCAAAGGCCTCCCCCAAGTCCTTCCAAACCTTCTTCTCCCGCGCCGTCTCGAACCAGTCGTCTCGGTACGCGTCTAAATCATCCCGCCGTCTCTTTCTAGGCCTGCCTCGACAACGTTAAGTCTATACATATATATTTTATTTTTAATTTTAATTCACTTTCTATTATTATTGTAAATGTGATGACTATGCAATGATTTATTTATAGCATAGCATAATAAGCCTTTTAAAAGTTCCCATTGCTGGGACTCAATCCTCCTCTCTAGGAGCGTAATCCACCACGCGGGCCCATTGCAGTTTTTTAGTATTTTAGTCACTGTCTTCAAATTTGTAATTCTAGGACATGCCGGTTTCTTCACGTTGTTTTCTTTTACCATTTTGAAAGAAGTAGTAATAGAATTAATTACATAGAAATGCTGGGTTTAAACCCGCGACCTACAAGTCGATCATAAATCGGGACCGTTACCGACTGTCGCCCACCACTACGCTCAATTTTTTTTTTTAAGTTTTCAATCATATTTTATTATATATGTTTATATATGTGTGGCAGTTTGAAGTTCATTATCTCTGAAAGTTTATGTGTATAATACTTGTTTGACATACTTAATATCATCATTGCACTCGCGGTCGCTAGTAGGTATTAAAAATAATGTTGTAGGATCTTTAAGAGTTTCTTTCAAATTCTTTTACGTACTACGCTTTGGAAGGTGCAATTAGCATCATTTTTCTGATGCAATCTTAACTATTAAAAGTGCTTGTAAATGGTTTATTTGAAATAAATGCTTTGAATCTTTCAGTATTTCTTTTCAGGGTAGTCAATTAGGAAACATCAGCTACCGGTTTATATTTTATTTATGTTCAAAAAATGTTATTATAGTTTAAATAACTAGATATTTGAGTGACACTGACTATTTTATTCATATATTTATACTATTTATTATTCAAATTAGTAATGCTGTACTTGTTAAGCACTGTTTTTGTACGCTGCTACTAATGTTCTGAGAGGTTTGGCACTGTATACCGAGATACAGGTTTTTACCTAGTTCGGTTACAGAAGCACTTATTGTGTTGTATTTGTAATTTTAACAATGGATTACTAAATTTAAGTCTCATTTGTACAAACTTATTGAGTAAATAAATATTATTATTATTATTACTGACATACTAATTGAATTGCATAAAATAGCCTGAGTCCCAGTCGAGGGAACATTATAAAATATTCCCATTGCTGGGACTCAAGCTTCCTCACTAAGAAAGAGAATGGGCCGTAATCAACCACGCGGGCCTAGTGCGAGTTGGTGGATGTCACATGTCTTTGAATTTTTGGTTTCAGGACATGCCGGTTTCCTCTCGATGTTTTCCTTCACCGTTTTGAGAAACTTTGCACCCGTGACCTACAACTAATAATTCGGGGCCTTTACCACTAGGCCACTGCTCTCAACATGGCTATTATCATGATTTTTTTGCGTGCGTCGAACATCTTCATTGAATTGCATTTTATAAAAAAATGTACGTGTTAAAGCATTGTTCAAACTTTTTTGCAAAATAAATATCATTTATCTCTCTGTAAAATGGTAAATCTGAATGATTCTGATACAAGCGTTGTAAGTTGAAACTCACAAGTGACTGGTCAACGTCAACTGGAATTTTCGTTATCCATTTTTGCATGCTTTTAATAAAAAATACTTTTTTTATTTGATTCTATTCACTTGGACATTTATGTAGGTTTTTTTTCCTTTCGGTGGGGAAAATCATCCAAGGACATCTCTCGTCCTTGGATGCAGCAGGAGGTTAAAAAACACACCCTGTTACTTTGTTGCTTCTAATACCAGGGTCGAGTCTTTCTTTCAAAAGAAGAAAGAAAGCAAAAAAAGTTTATTTGCGCGAGAGTGTGGTGCATACAATAAAAAAAAAAAACAAAAACAACCCAACAAAACAACAAAAGTGAACCCTTGGCCCCAGTAGACTTCGACCCTACTGGGTCGAGCGAACAGTTTACTCCTTGAGACGCGTGTGGAAAGATACGCGCTGTCGACGAGTTAAGCTCGGTGCAGACAGTGACTAGACGGACGGATCGCGAGCTACCCATTGCTCGCCATTTGCAAGCACGCGCCTAAGGTGGCCGGAAATCCGGATCGGAATCTCTGCAATTTGATTTTTTGACAAAAATCGAACATTTTTATAAACTAGTAAATAAAATTCGTAGTATCAATTTCCTGTGTTTTATATTTAGTAACATATAAAACAAAATAAATGATATCCGAGTCTAGGTAACGAGCTTACATATCGTCACATCTGTCGGATATTTCATTTCATCTCATTATTGTAAACGGACATTTTGACGTCGATAACATATTGATTTTGGTCTGCAAAACCAATTACTGGCATTCGACGCCATTTTAAATTATTAACGTGCGTTTTGTTGCAGGTAGGGTAGTTAGCAGTTATTGCAATCTGAATTGAGAGTTCCATTTTTAAATGGGTTCGTTTTTAAATTCGTTCGGTGCAAAAAGGTTTTATTTTGATTTGATACCTCTTTGGTAAACGGTTTTGGAAGATTGAACGATGTTTAATAAGAGAGAGAGCTAGAATTATTTTTATTTTACTATATAAATAATTCTAGATCTCTCTCTCTATTATATAGTTCATAGATTAATTTATTTTACCATTATTGACTTCCAAAACTCAAGTCATCCATGAGGCTCACCACTATATGCCTAAGAATAATTTTTGATTTGTTTGGTCACTTTACCAGGAAGACAGATGATAACCTGGAAAATTTGCTGCTTACATGAAAAGTATACGAGAAAAGATCAAGGGGTAGGAGTCTGACACATTAGTCAGACCAAATTCGTACTACATTCGAGACCACAGTCTGCGACAAAATCCGGATCGTCGAAGATAGGGCAACATGGTGAAATATAGTTCATCAAAAAGTTAGTCGTCGAGGTCACGAATCTAAGCATTGAAGATAAACGTCGGAAAGACGCCTCCAAAAAAAACTAGGCAAGTGTTAGTCAGCCTCGCACAGTGGGGGTTCCGCACACACTAATTCCTAAGTTCCTTTTTGTTATTTTATTTTTGGTGTGCAAAAAAGATAGTCTATAAATCTATGATATGTATCATTTGAAACGTACATAACGTTTGGAATAAACGATAAACAAAATCAAATGTCATTCAGTAGGCGTAGATCTCCAGGGAGGAAAACAGACACTTTTAAATCATATTATGAGTTACATAAAATTTTGGCTGGAACGACGAATGTTAAATTTTTTCTAAGTTATTTTACAATAATTGGAATTCTAAGTAAAGCTAGCCTGAACGTTGAGATTCTGTTAACATTATTTAAACATTGATATTCATATCCAACTGAAATTAATGGAAAGCTTCAATTTACAAATGATTTGAAAGTAGAATAATAAACGTAACCTTAATTTCTGAAAACGATACAACGCCCACATGAATTTCAAATGCCAATATCGATAAAAACAGCTCTAAAATATGCCGATTACTGAAATCCAGAATGGTAAATGGATAATATAAAAAAATATATCAGCTTTTTTTATGGTGGGCAAAAAGTCATCCAATGATGAATCCCGCTTTTGGGCGGAGCGGGAAATAGTGTCAGACTCTTAGTGACTAAACTCCCCACCCCGTTCCTTCTTTCCTTTCGCACTGACGCCAAGCCTTCCTTTTAGAAAGAGACCCTGACCCCCAGTAGGTTTCGACCCTTTTACAGGGTCCTCACGAAGTATAGTAGCTTTGTGGTCTGACATTCTAAAACCAAGCATATTCTAAAGCAGTAGTTCCCAAACCTGTAGTCAGCGGACCATTGGTTGTCCGTAAGAGCTAAAATGTGATCCGGGAGGGATATAAAACATATTAAATATCCTTATAGCCTTGGCAGGTATAAGTTAATAAATATTTTTTAAATACACTACCTCGATAATCCACTCTTACTCTTATCGCTCTGCTTCTAGGCGCCCGAAGGACTATTTTTCCACACTAGTGCGGAATAGTGCGCATGCTCGCTCCCGTTACAATTTCATAGTAATAAAATAATTTATCGAGTCGTAAGCGTATTGAAAAAAACCTACAAAGTCACTGCAGTAGTCGATTCCGCTCGGCTTCAAAACACACTCATTTAGGTACAGCTCTTGTGAATTCCGCCTCGGTTGCAATGGCAAGCTTTCTTCACTTGTATTAAATAAACAATCATTACAGCGTACTTACCAATAAAATTAGCAGTAGTATTTCCCAGCACTCTCCCATTTTCTCCCAATACGTCTAACGTGAAGTGTTGGGTGAGGC
Source organism: Mythimna loreyi (assembly GCA_029852875.1). Classification (NCBI taxonomy): domain Eukaryota; kingdom Metazoa; phylum Arthropoda; class Insecta; order Lepidoptera; family Noctuidae; genus Mythimna; species Mythimna loreyi. The sequence goes on from CM056798.1 coordinate 16,746,429, forward strand.
CCCCATCGTACCCTGCGGTGCATTTGACGGAGAGGTGAGGTTCGCTACGGAGGAGTAGCCTCTTCGCTGTGCAGTTCCGTGGGGGTGATGGTCGAGCTGTAGAAAGAAATGATAACGCTTAATTTTTTTCACAACTTTTACACAAAATCATCTAGTGCCAAACTTAACATATCGTCGTTGCACATTTAATCTTCAACAAGAATCTCTTACGTGACCTTTTTTTTTCAAAAATGAGTTTATAATTTTACTAGCTGAAATCCACCCATGTTTTTATGCCTTTCATACTCGTAGTGACTTTATTTAGCGATCCTAAGGCCCCAATTCATGGATGCGTCAAATAAATAGTTCAAAACTTATAACATTTATTAAAATGTTATGCATAAGTAACGGTTTTTCTGTCATTAACATAATTTGTTTGTTATCAATTCCCCCAGTCTAGAAATTGCTCCTGTATCGTGGACATGTGATCTCAAACATGACTAATACAACTAAAAAACTACAAATTTACCGGTCATATAAATATTTCATCGGTGCGGGAATCAAAACCATGATACACACACACAGTGCAGCAGTCAATTGCTAAGCCACTATGTCGTCAAAGAATTAGAATAGAATGGAATGAAATAGAACAGAACAGAATAGGATAATGCTTTATTATACACCAAAAAAGTAACAATTTCACAGAAACAAATTAAACAAAAGGGAATGGAATTAATTATTGAACATTAAATACACCGTGAAGTTTTTATGGTTGTTTTCCCTCAGCGATATGGTTGTGTCTTGGTAATACAAACGTTTGATAAAAAAATAAATTATTAAAAAAAAAAATGGACCTGTAGAGTGCAAGCTAATTATGACGTATCACAACGTGCGAGAGTTTATTTTGGTTTTAATATTTAATGAATCGGTTTCCTTTGACGGCGTGCTGCTTATGCGACTCTAGTAGTACCTACAAATTACGTCTAATGTTACTATTGTTTTCGCTTTTTTGAGTTGATGAATATTTTTAATAGGTAATTATTTATAAACAAAAAAACTTTTTATTTTTTTATTTTTACTGTATGCTTCAAAAGTACTCCTTATGGCAAGTCATCCTGCCGCGGGAAAACAACCATTTAAATTTCACGGTGTATACTGAAACGTCTGCTGCGGTTTTCCTATTCGATTATAATTTAGGTGCCTCCAAGGCTAAAGCGAATAGGTTCTTAGTAAAATAGTGCACTTCACCTTCTACGGTTGCATCACTGCTTACCATCAGGTGGGATCGTAATCAAGCACTGGTTTATATTGATTTTAAAAAGTATACTGAAACAAAGATTGCGGAGACCAAGAAGGAGATGGTGAGACGACTTGGATGCCTTCCTTAGGAATAGGCAAGAAATGGCTCATGACCGAGATCACTGGAAGGAATTAAGGGAGGCCATGGTCCAGAAGTGATATAGTATGTGCTAGAAATAATCATTACATAGTATAAAACAAAGTTGCCCGTCCCTATGTATGCTTAGATCTATAAAACTAAGCAACGGATTTCGATGCGGTTTTGTGTATTAGATACGAGTGATTCAAGAGGAAGTTTTATAATACATACATAATATCAACATTGTACCCGTGCGAAGCTGGGGCGGGTCGCTAGTAAAGTAATAAACGAAGATTTATTTAGTAGATTTAATTATTCCATTTTTTTTAAACTTACACAGTTTATTTTCATAAACCTTTTTATAAATAAACTATCACTTTATCATTTTTATTTCAAATCAGTCTTACAAAACCCTTATCCTTAAAATCCTTAACCACTCAATCAATTAAACTTTGAAATAGAAATCTCAATGGGCACCAATTAATCAAACTTCATCGGCCAGAATTGGCCAGATAAATCCTAGAAACTAGTTATGTACAGTAATGGTAGTAATAACTTCAGCAAATAAAAAAAAAATAAGTATAATTCTCGTCTGGGCAATATAAAAACTTAAAGCACTTTCAGATTAGATGCACAGTGCTACGCGATAACAGCGCTGCATTCACTTTTTAACCGACTTCAAAAAAGAAGGTTCTCAGTTTGACCTCTACGTTTGTATGTATATTTATCTGAGATTATTTTGTGCTTGGATGGACCAATGTTAGCAGATGTTCTAGTTTTTAGAAAAACATTTGTCACATTTAGGAGAAGGTTTTGGTATTTCGACCGAAGTAAAAAAAATGTCTTTTTTTACCGATTTTCATAATGTTTTGTTTTCATTGTTGGTTATTCCCGATCCCATCTCTTTTAACATTTGTTTGATAATACAACCGAATAACGTTAAATTAAAACTATGAACACTAAAAATAAGTTATCTTTGAAAAATACGCGGTATACTTATCAATACTATTTGGAATTAGTCGATAGTCATTATGGTTCATCTTGTGTGACAAAGATTATAACTGATTTTCGGGCTTCAATCAAAGTGGAGTTTTGCACGTATCCCTAAACAAAAATGATCAACTAATTTGCCGCGTACTATATATATATACTATATCTTTAAGTTGTGGTCATAATTTTGAATTCTGTAAGAATCATAATTTATTTTAACTCCTTACACCATATTTATCGAACAACATGTATCATTTCCATATCGTAGTGCAAGAAAATAGAACAGTGGTGCCGAACTTTATCTTCCTCCGATTGTACGTAGTGTAAATTAATAATTTTACCAACTTAATTAAAACATTCCAGTTTTCCTAAATTGATCGGTGACCCGACTTCGAAGGCTTCGGAAACCGTTTTAAAATACGGTCGAACTTTTGCAATTGCGACTTCGATCGTATACGGGTTTACGGCGGAACTTGCACTACAGACTTCATTTGAACTGTTTTGAATACGATCCGTTTTTCTGTTCAGTTTTACTTATGGCTCATTGGTGAATCAAGTTACCTACATAAAGTTTTTTGAAGTGTATGGAATGTTAGTTTGGAAAATACATGGTAACGAGTAAAAGAGTTTGGTTAGGAGATTTTTATGGTAGGTAAAAATGATCGAATGACGAATCCCGCAGTTGAAACAGTTGAAAACAGTGTCAGACTTTTACTGACTAAACAACCTACCCCGTTCCTTCCTTGCCTTAGTTCCAGAGTCATGGTGTAACGTTTTTGCATCAACCCTAGGCTCCAGGACGGTTCGACCATGTAGGGCCCCTTCAGTTTGCTGACAACTCCTTGAGGCGCGCGGGAACAGTGCGCCACGACTTGGGCCCGGACTGTTACCATACGATTCATATTTGGCTTGCGCAAGTATGATCACATATCCGATTTTCGTATGAAACTCAAGTGGCTTCCAATACGTCTTCGCCGGAACGTACACATCTTGTCTCTACTCTACAGTGTTCTGTTCAATCCTAAAACTCCCGCTTATCTTAAAGAACGTTTCAAGTTCCTTCATGACACACATTGAAGACATCTCAGGTCATCAGAAAACTTAAGGCTAGAGATGCCAAGCCACTCCACTAATTATTACGACAAGTCGTTTACAGTTCAGGCGGTGCGGCTGTGGAATGCTTTGCCCGTGTCGGTAAGGCAAGCACGAACATTACCAATTTTTAAAAATATGGTTAATGATCACTACCTGTCATCTTAAACATTAGGTGCACTGTTTTTTGACTTCATATATTCTATATATATTCTATTGTTTGTATTATATGTATTTTACTAGTTATGTATATATTATATTATATGTATTGTATATATGTAAATAGTACGCCATGAACCTACGTATCTTTCTTTCCTTCTTTGTAAAATCCATCCAAAGGTTGTCTTTAAAAAATCGCTTTTAGCGATAAGACCGCCCATTGTGACACTCTTTTAATTTTAAGTTACTATTGTTAATTTTATTTTTGATGTGCAATAAAGAATATATCTATCTATCTATGATTGGAAACGCCGGAAAAGTTATTGGTAATGATCGTAAATTGTATTTTAGATGTAATTTTGGAGGAAAACGGAACAAAGAAGTAACCTTAAAACTATCAGTTTGGAGGTTTGTGGAACAGAGAGCAACGTTCCCCATACCTCCGGTGAAAAGGGAGGATCTTCTGACCAGATAGGTGTTATATCGGATGGACTACCGATAAATGCTGAACTGAACGGAGTGGGGTGTTTAGTCAGTAAGAGTCTGACACTGTTTCCCGTTCCACCCAAGAGTGGGATTCGTCATTGGATGATTTTTACTCAGCATAAAAAAAACTATGGGACTAAACCTGAAATCGCGAAAAATTATACTCGCCTTTTACATATATGGCGGTACTAACCCTCAAGTCTACGAACACGTAAATGAAATTATCTCCGTTCGTATGCGTATGTAAACTAGGAAACCATAATAGTAGAAATGTTTTCATACAGACAGCGTAATGTAAGAAAAACAGAAGGATCTGCGTTACGTTTGTGAAAGGGTGCGTCAACAAGCAAAGTGGGTTGTTGAAATACTTTTTGGTTAAGTGTATGTAGAGTTTTTCCTCTCCTAGAGAGAAGGCCTGTGTCCCAGCAGTGGGAACATTAAAAAGGCTGATGATGACGATGAGAGTTTTTCGTTGTTAAATTCCCCATAAAAAACTGTGTAATCAAATTATAAGGTAAAAAAACTATTCTAAATTGTCAAACTCAAAGTCTATAGTAAGTATGTATATATATTTTTTTTTTTTTTTTTTATGGTAGGTGAAAATCATCCAATGACGAAACCCGCTCTTGGGCGGAGCGGGAGACCAGTGTCAGACTCTTACTGACTAAAAAACCTACCCCGTACCTTCCTTGCCTTATTTCTGGAGTCGAGGTTACAGTTTGCACATACCCTCTAGGCTCCACCATGGATATAGTATATTGTATTTATAGTATATAGCTATATATTTGTATAAATATAGTCTGTTAAACAATGGATAATACTTGATATTGCACCTACCACAATTTGTCTCTGCGTCACCCAAAGGTTGCATGATTGGTAGAAAATGAGTCCGCCTGTGTATTTTTTATGTGCGTAAAGAATAAATAAATTAATTAATTAATACATTTGTGGTTGTCATGTGAAAGCGCAGAATTGTAAAAATATTTATAATTGTGTATACATATTTTTTATTTTGTGTAAACTAGTGCTTGACTGTGATCCAGCCTGATTAAGTGGTGATCCAACCTGAGTAAGCATTGATGCAATCGTTGATGGTGAGACACACTAATTTATTAAGAGTTTATTCACTCTTGTTATGAAGACACCTAAATTATAATTGGATGGGATGAGCGCAATAGGTTAACTGTTCCAGTCCTTCGATATACCCGGCATAAACGATGAGGCGAAACGCTTAGTCTGGACCGCATAAGTTTTATTGAACACAAATTTCCTATTCCTTGGTTCTGATGTCATCTCAAGGCTCAGTTACGGGGTCGAAACTAAGAAATCGTAGTCACGGTTTACTCGAGGCGTTTGAAGTAAGAGAATAGAAACAAAAGTATTGTAATTTGGCTAAGGGAAAACCCAACTATGGGTTAAGCTCGCCTGTGTACAGCACCTGTTCTTTTATTTGTAATTTTTAATTTATGTACAATAAGAATATAAGGGAGGAAAATTGCCGAGCCCTAATGAAATGGAATAAGGCTAGGCAAAGTTAGAAACATTACACGAGTCTATAAAATTAATTACTTCATCATCATCAGCCTTTTTAATGTTCCCACTGCAGGGACACAGGCCTCCTCTCTAAGAGAGGGGAATGGGCCGTAATCCACCACGCGGGCCCAGTGCGTGTTGGTGGATGTCACATGTCTTCGAATTTTTTGTTCTAGGACATGCCGGTTTCCTCACGATGTTTTCCTTCACCGTTTTTGAGAGCAGTGGTGATGAAATAAATTACACAAAGTAATGCGCCTGGCTGGGTTTGAACCCGCGATCTACAACACGTAAGTCAGGGCCATTACCACTTGGCCACCACTGCTCTATTTATTACTTATATCCTTTTAACCTTTCGAGTACTGTTATTAGATACATAATAGAAAGACAATAGGTATACTAACACTATTCGATCAGGGCTCAAGAATTTAAAATTATATTTAACAGTTGGTGAACCAATTATATGAACAATAATCAATTAAACAAATTTAATACACACTAAAATTGGCTACATTAAAATTGAAGGTAACATTAACATTATAATATCAAATTAAATATATTGTACAGTAATTGGTAAGCTGATCGAAAACAAAATGGCGGCCGTAACAGCGCTCAACATGTATTTGCACCATTGAAACTAATCAAATGTACTGTATTTATTCAATTCCCTTTATATCGGATTAACAGTTTTCGATAAACATTTTTGTTATTCAGTTATTTTCACCTGTGAATGAGTAATTTTTGGGAGATATTCTGGCGGTGAATAGTTCTTCGTTCGTCCCACTGAGTTCTGTCCCACATAAAAATCATGGTTCGTCCCAAACCACATGCTTTCTTCGTCCCGAATAATTATTTTAATTGTGTAGTTCTTGATTCGTCCTATTTTATGTTCCTTGTCCGGACCATAGTTTTTTGCGTAGGCTACATATATGTTACATTTTTATGCATTCAGCACAAAAAAAAACGAATTACTATTTTATGAGTACGAACTATATACTACTTCAGCCAGCGGCTTTGCCCGTATGATATTCAGTAACAAAAATTATCATATCTACATAGTATAAAACAAAGTTGCTTGTATCCCTATGTATGCTTAGATCTTTAAAAGTACGCAACGGATTTTGATGCGGTTTTTTTTAATAGATAGAGTGATTACAGAGAAAGGTTTATAGGTATAATAGTATATCACCTTTGCACCTGCGCGAAGCTGGGGCGGGTCGCTAGTATCCTAAATAATTATTATATCTGACTGGTAAAGATTATTTATATATTTTTTTAATTGTTTTATAAAAAGTCTTGGCATCCACGTGTCGCCAACCCGCACTGTGCACGCTTGGTAGATTACGGTCCACTGTCTCTCCTAGCAAGAAGGCCTAAAATTCAGCAGTGGGAACATTACAATTTCTTTGATAGGCAAATGATCACAATTTCTGGCGTCTGAATACCGTAATTAGATACATAATATATAGACAATATGTGTGCAAACGTGCGTTCGCGCGGTGCTCAAGAGTTGTCTTAGTTTATCTTGTCAGTTCGCGTGTCACCCATTCTTGACAGTCTTTTACATTTCCATTCCACAAGTATTCACTTTAGCACTGCCGTCATAAAATACTAATTTACAGCACAATAAACTAGGCAGTAATTAGCCAAAAACAGCCAGCTCTATAAACTACAGGATTTAAACACCTAATGCTCCACTTCGCAGTACACCATGCTATCCTTCGATGGGCAATAAAATTAGTAATTTCCTCAGATATTTGCCCCGCTATAAAGTCGATTAAATTCTCTATTTTACGAGCGGGTACGTGAGACTCTACTAGTGCTGTCTCGGCATTCCTCCGTGTCAGATTCTTGATGGAAATTACTGCATTTTTGTCGACGATTGTAGTTTTGCAGCTGTTTATTTCACAGGTGTGTCGCGTGGAAAGTGCAGCTTTTGGTCGCAATTTCTTTTGTCTTTTTGGCTGTTAACTTTTGTTTGCTATTACTGTACTTTTGCGGTCAAATTTATAAAATCCACTGACTATAAAATTGGTGATGTACTTGTTTAGGTTCTATTTTTATGGTGGGAGAAATCATCTAATGACTAATTCCGCCATTGAGCGAAGCGGGAGATAGTGTCAGTCTATTATGGGCTAAACGAACAACCCCGTTCCTTCTAAGCCTTCATAGCGGGGTCGGACCTTCCATTCAGAAACTGGTTCAAGGCCCCAGTAGGCTTCAGCCCCGCAGCTGTGGCTCGACGATTGCTCGCAAATCCTTGAGGTGCGCGGGAACAAAACGTGCCGTCGACGACTTGAGCTTGGTCAGGACAGTTACCGGGCGACCGAACGTCGATTCAAATTTCAGGATTTTGGGTCAAAGAATACTTCCCTTAATTAATTGGGAAACTTAATCCCTATGGATTTTGATTCCTTTGAGAGTGTCGAAATATGCTTTTTTTTGCAACATAATCGGCCATATTTTTAACCGACTTCAAAAAAAGGAGGAGGTTCTCAATTCGATTGTATTTTTTTTTATGTTTGTTACCTCAGAACTCCGTTGTTTATGGATGGATTTGCAAAATTTTTTTTGTACTTGAAAGGATATGCTTCCAGATTGGTCCCATTTTTTTCAAAATCGAGTTTTGATGATGGGATCCATGAGAAATCGAGGGAACTCCTCAAATATTATAGGCAACTATATAGTTTTTTTATATTTTCATCGAGAACTCTTGCATTTACAGTCAAAAAGTAACATTTGATGAGGTAGAACTGGTGAAGAAGATCAGAAAATGGCTAACGAAACTTGACACTCGCATAGATATCACAATCAAGGTAGTTAAGCAACTATGAAAATGCACTATAAACCAATGATCTTAAAAAATGATGTTGAAAATGTTATCGTCGAACTGATCTGATGATGATGAGCTGGAAGGTAGGCACTGGAACTGCGTAACTAATTAATATATCCTAGCCGTGTTTGGGCTTGTTAGAATTGTCATAAGATGCACTTTGGCTGTAAGGTACTATTGAACTGATGTGATGATGAAGCTGGAAAGTGGAAGGTCGGCTTGGGAACTTCAAAATAAAATAATGTATCCTAGCATTGTTTGATCTTATTAGAGCTGTCATGGGCAATGCTGTCAAGAGCAATGGAAAGGGCTATGCTCGAGTTTCCTTGCGTGTTCGAAACAGAAATGAAGAAATGCGCAGGAGAACCAGGGTCACCGAGATAGCCCGAAGAATTGCCAAACTTAAGTGGCAATGGGCAGGGCACATTGCTCGTAGAACAGATGGCCGATGGGGCCGAAAGGTTCTAGAGTGGCGACCGCGCACCAAAAGACGCAGCTTTGGAAGGCCTCCCACAAGATGGACCGACGGCCTGGTGAGAATCACGGGAACGCGATGGATGCGAGTCGCACAGAATCGGTCGTTGTGGCGACGCTTGGGGGAGGTCCATGTCCAACAGTGGACGTTTTCTGGCTGAAATGATGATAATTATGAGAGCTGTCATAAGATGTACTCATGAGATGAATCATAAGTATTTCATGCATCATATCATCTCTCCATGAGATCAAAACGATTACACTGTAACAATGTACCTTTAATATGTATTCCTACTTTTATGACATTGGTAACTTTTTCAAAAGAAATGTAGGAACGATATTGACTTCGTTGCCATAACACATTATAATGAAAAACACTAAACGGCTACAAATAAAAAAAAAATTTTACAAAAAAAAAAAACCGCCTTCAAAAAAAGACAAATGATAAAAGTTCCTACACTAAAAAGTTGAAAATAAAAATTTGAATTGCTGTAAAGAAACTTAATTTATAGGTAAAATTATTTGACATTAATACTTTGCAAATATTCAAAATTTATTACTTCTTTTTGGAGTCGGTGCCAGTGAAGGCAAGGAATTACGAATGGGCAACAATCCCTTGAAAAACTACCTCTAACTTAACTATAAAACTACTCAGTACCTATTTGCATACTCAAATATTATAATACTTAATTAAGACGTCAATACATATTAGACTTCTCTAAAAAAATCATCCGATTTGCACATTTTTTTTAAATAAAAAATATATACTTACAAAAACCTTCTGCCACATTTTAAGTACATTGAAAATGTTAAAGCATTATGTACGAAAAATGGCACCGGATATTAAAAAGCTACCTAACATTAAGTTTCAACAATAAAAATGCTGGCACCGACTCCAAAAAGAAGTAATAAATTTTGAATATTTGCAAAGTATTAATGTCAAATAATTTTACCTATAAATTAAGTTTCTTTACAGCAATTCAAATTTTTATTTTCAACTTTTTAGTGTAGGAACTTTTATCGTTTGTCTTTTTTTGAAGGCGGTTTTTTTTTTGTAAAAAATTTTTTCCCGTTAACTCAGAAGTTAAGATCATGTGACGACAAATAGATGGATCTATTTGTCGTCACATGAGACAGCAAAAACGCCAAACAAATACGATAACCACTATATTTAGACATCAAAGGATAAGTATTTTAATATAATCAATATTATATTAAAATATATATATGCAAATCATAATATAATTATTATTATCTGTTATTTATTTAGAGTGCACACCTACCACAATGTTGTCTTTTTTAACCCAAAGGTTGACTGGTAGAGAATGCCTTGTTGCATTAAGTCCGCCTATGTACCACTACTGTACATGAAGATTAAATAAATAAATAAAAATAATATACAAATCTAAAGACTTGTTTAAATTTAATTCTAATGCTGTTATTTATAATATCTACAAAAACATGAAAAAATATTACCCAAACTATATTTCCATCCAATTAGAATGCTGTTTTCATACAAAATGTTAAAGGTTATTTTTTAATTAACTCAGACGAAGGCATGAGATGGAGTTCAATATATTATTTTAGGATAATTCTTTTCCTTACAAAAACAAGGCTCTATTAGCGTTCGTCTTCGTAATGGCCGAAAAAAATTAAAAGGAACGATGGGAACATAGAGCGTAGAAGAAACGTTATTTACTTGTTTGGATAATATTGTGTTGAAAAGTATTTCGATTTTTTCAGAAAAATAACAAGTAATAAGTAGTAGACATTAAGATATTTTTTTTTTGTTTAAAAAAAAACACTAATTAAAATATACTTGCGAGATCCTGAAACGCAAGGGGTCAGTTGAAACTTTAGTCAGTAAAAGTCTGACACGTTCTCTTGTTGGACTGGGATTAAATTGGACCCTAAAGCGGGGAAAATCGTTTGGTGATATCACTCTGTTCTTAGATAGGATAGAATTATCATATGTTGTTTTTAGATAGGATAGAATTATTATGTGGATTTTCGACAACATTGAATGATCATAGAGAATCCCGACAACATAGATTGATCACGAGTTTTCGACAACATAGAATGATCATGGAGAATTTTGACAGAATAGATTGATCATGTGGTTTTTTGACAGCATGGATTGATCACATAACCTTATGACACAATCACTAGATCAATTAAGCCGGGTCCAGACGAGTGTACCGTGTAATGTAAGATTACGTGTAATTTAGCGGCAACAGTATGGACGGCACACGAACTCATATAGCGAATTGTGTACGCGAATCTATTTTCGGAGCTGCATTTTATCAGTTGCTACGAACATACCAAATAGGAAATGAGATTGAGGTATGCAAGTTGGAATGTAGGGACTATGACTGGAAGGGCCAGAGAGTTAGCGGATGTATTAAAAAGAAGACGAATAAACGTAGCGTGCTTACAAGAGACTAAATGGAGAGGAACAAAAGCGAGAGAAATTGGTGAAGGATACAAGTTCTACTACTGTGGACGTGATGGCAAAAGAAATGGTGTAGGAGTAGTATTAGATAGCAAATTGAAAGAAAGCGTGATGGAAGTACATAGGATGAATGATAGAATTATAGTTGTGAAAGTTATGTTAGAGAATGTTATGTTGAATGTAGTTAGTGTGTATGCTCCACAAGTAGGATGTAATGAAACGGTGAAAGAGAAGTTTTGGGAGGATTTTGATACGGCCTTAATGAACATCCCTGTACATGAAGAGTTAATAGTGGGAGGTGATTTTAATATGGAATATAAAATATCATCATCACATTTTTAGTTATCTGTCTTTTTTACAATTGCTTTTGACAAGAAAACGTAATACACCAAGATCATAATACGAGTAATCTAATAAGTTTGGTTGAATTTTCCTTGTGTTATTTTAGTCATCTTTTGTTTTATTTTCATATTTTCATACCTTCAAACATTTGCGCGTCTATTTATAAACAACTAAATTTAGCCAGCGACTTCGCCCACGTGAGGCTGGTATTATCTTCCTTCCATTATAAAATATAATAGCATTTTCTTAGTTGAAAAATATTTTTAGAATTAAGAAAAATAGAATAGAACTTTGCTATAAAGCAGCACATTTTCCAGAAAAAATAATTAATTTTGGATGATTCAGTTTTAAAAAATAATGAGTATGTCTTTGCATTTTATAATGACTCATTTTTGGAAGTAGTTTTTAATTTTATGGATCAGAAAACTTCTTTCTGTACAAAATGCAAATTGTCCAAAAAAAAAAAACTATTACAAAAGAAGAAAGAATAGTAAATATGGATACTTTGTTATTTTAAATAAATACTTTTTATAATATCTTCATCTACAAGAACTCGTGCGCTCATGAGTCGTACTAAACAGTTGATAAAAATAATAATAAAAATGAAACGATCCTACGATATCCTGGCATAGCTGTCAGAACCGCTAATCACTAGACTAACTGACCAGTCCTCGTCTCGAAGCCGGGGCGCCCTGCGGACTCTCCGTCCGCGTATCGGCCCATTGTGCTGCTTGACGAGGTGGGCAAGCTCTTTGAAGGAGTCATTGTAGACCGCCTCGTCAAGTACCTAACACTAAAGGGGCCCGATCTCGCGGACGACCAGTTCGGGTTTCGCAGGAGGCGCTCCACGGTGGACGCCATCATGCGCGTGCGAGCCCTCGCGACGGGGGATGCGGTGTCCCGGGGCAGGTGTGTCTTGGCGGTGTCATTGGACATTGCCAACGCCTTTAATTCCCTGCCCTGGAGTTGCATTAGGACGGCACTTCGGTATCACCGGGTGCCCGACTACCTCTGTCGCACAATCGAGCCCTACCTGTCCGACAGGTACATAATCTACCCCGGTCACCAAGGAGATTGGAAACGGCGAGAGATGTCGTGCGGTGTCCCACAGGGATCGGTACTAGGACCGCCCTTGTGGAACATCGGGTACGACTACGTGCTGCGCGCCGACCTCCCCGTAGGGGTCAGCGTAGTCTGCTACGCAGACAACACGCTGGTCCTAGCGCAGGGGGGTCGTACCAGGCGGCGGTCGAATTAGCGACACGTGGGGTTGCGACAGTTGTTGAGAGGATCCAGCAGTTGGGACTCAAGGTGGCACTGCACAAGTACGAGGCCATGTGCTTTCACGGCCCTCGGAACGCGCCACCAACGGGTTCCCAACTAACGGTAGGAGGAGTTCACATCGGCGTCGGGTCGACGATGAAGTACCTGGGACTTGTCCTCGACAGCCGTTGGAATTTCGAGGAGCACTTCCGACGTCTGGCTCCCAAACTCAATCGGACGGGGGCTGCTCTCAAGCGGCTCCTGCTGAACCTTGGGGGTCCAGACGCCTTCTGCCGGAGGCTCTACGCCGGCATCGTTCGGTCCATGGCCCTTTATGGGGCACCAGTGTGGGCGCCGTCGCTGCGTAAACGCCCGGCGGCCCAGCTGAACGCCTGCCAGAGGGTCATGGCCATCCGGATGGTGCGGGGATACCGCAAGGTGTCCCGCGAGGCGGCGAGCCTCCTTGCTGGCCTACCACCATGGGATTTGGAGGCAACAGTCCTTGCATGCATGCACGACCAGCGCGTGGAGATACAACGCCGGGGCGAAACTCCGCTGCCCGAACAAGTCGAGGCGTGGCGGAAGGAGCTCCGGCGGGATCTCATGGTGAAGTGGAAACAGCGACTGTCGCAACCCAGCGCTGGGCACACCGTAATCTCAGCGGTAGTGCCCCTTTTTGAGGCGTGGCTGGATAGACCTCACGGCGTCCTCACCTTCCGCATGACGCAGGTTCTCACCGGACATGGGAAGTTCGGGAGATTCCTGCATCGGATTCGTGCGGAAGAGACGTCCGGGTGTCGCCACTGCGAGGCGAGCCCGGAGGACACGGTGGAGCACACGGTGGAGGTGTGCCCTGCTTGGGAAGAGCATCGCCGTGTCCTCGTGGGGGTGATCGGCGGCGGCGACCTCTCGCGCCGGGCCGTGGTTCAGGCCATGGTCCACAGCGAAGAGGAATGGCAGGCGGTCGCCTCCTTCTGCGAAGCAGTAATGCTCGTAAAGGAGGAGGCCGACCGCGTAAGGCAAAGGCAACAGCGTCCTCGCCGTAGCCGTCGCCGCCGCGATCCTGCCGATATCCGGCCACCGTAGACACTGGCTCGCGGACAGTGAGCAATGGGTAGCTCGCCGTCCGGTCGTCTGGTAAGACCGAGTCCAAGTCGTCAACGGCGCGCACCGTTCCCGCGCGCCTCAAGGAGTTGTCAGCAAACTGCAGGGGCCCTTCAGGGTCGAAGCCTCCTGGAGCCTAGAGGGTGGTGAAAACTGTTACCTCGACTCCAGGAATAAGGCAAGGAAGGTACGGGGTAGGTTTTTTAGTCAGTAAGAGTCTGACACTGGTCTCCCGCTCCGCCCAAGAGCGGGTCTCGTCGTTCGATGATTTTCACTTACCATAAAAAAAAAACTGACCAGTCCAGTCCAATCTGGTAAGTTCGCAAACTTTTTCCATGCATTATTCCCAGTCGAGTCCAAAGTGGTTACAAAAATTTCATGCTTTTTTACTTTTTTTTTTTTCAATTGCCCTTACTGTCCTACAGCTGGACAAAGGCCTCCCCTAAGTCCTCCCAAATCTTCTTTTCTTGTGCCATCTCGAACCAGGCCTCTCGGTACGCGTCAGGTCATCCAGCCACCTCTTTCCAGGTTGGCTTCGATGACGCTTTTTTCCTGCAGGCTATTGCCGCATCTAATTTTCTCTCCTCCATGGCATAAAATGTTCCGGCTCGTTGCTGACGTGATGGTGTTCTGACCATTGGTTTTATGGAGCCTGCCTCTTGAGGGATGGAGAGGCCAAGGTGCTTTAATGTTGTAAAGTTAATTAGATTGTTAACTGGGCAGTAAATTTTCTCTATATTGTATTAAACAAAGTCGTTTTATAAATGTTGTTTGTTTGTTTCATTCCTAGAACTCGCAACGGATTTTGAATCCGTTTTTTTCTGATATTAAGAGCAATGAATGAAGAAGATTTTTGAATAGGATTAGCATGAGTAGAGAACCCACAAGGACGCCAGTGCGGGTTGCTAGATTTATCGAAATCTAGCAACCCGCACATATCGATTTGGTTTTGGTTTTTGGTGAAAAAAAGTCAGACTGTTATTGGGTTTGTCTATAAAGTCAGCCATACCCAATAACAGTTTGTCTTTTTCTTGTTATTTAAATTAACGAAAACTACTTAATTCATTTCCAATTAAAAGGGACAATAACGCACACGTTGGCCGCGATCGCCGATCTAGGCGCGTCGGTCTCGTCGGTATTTTTGTAAAACCTTTTTGTATGAGTTTGAATGAGCTAAAATTCGCAGAGCCTAATTTCAGACTCGCTTAGATTCGACGGCCGTACTGTAACCTATTCACTCTTGCATTAAAGATTCCCGGGTTGTACCCATAAGGAAACGCAGCGATGTGTACGTGCAATAGTTTTTTTAAGAACTTACCAGCAGGAACGATCTGGAAGACACACGGCCTCTTCTGCCTGCCCACAGAGTTGGTGGCGCGGCAGAGCAGCGCGCCGTAATCCCGCTCACTTGCTGCTCGGTAACGGAGCTCACTGGACGTGCCTCCCGTTGACACTGAGGAGAAATAATGAGGATTAAGATATTAAAGTCACCGTGGAGTTGCTGTAGAAAGTTGTATAGGAAATTGCTAACAAAGCTTCTTTTTTGGAGACGCCACGCGAGTTTTCATGTATTATCTCTCTTTTTTCGCATTACTTTTGCATCAAAAATCAGTTTGGATTGTGTTAAAAGAAGCAACAAGCTTTTAAACCATATGCGGCATTGACGGTAGGCGAGTGAGGAAGGTCCACCTTAAATGAAGAACCCAACGATCACGCGAGCGAAACCGCTGGCAACCGTTAGTCTTTACATATTATTATTATAAAACACAGACTCTATCAGCGCCTGCTTGTTTATAGAAACACAATGAATTCAAAAACTGCTGAACGGGTTTAATTGTTACCAAGAGACAGGGTGATTTATCAGGAAGGTTTTAGTGTTTAATACGTGTGCGAGGCTGTTCAGGTCCAATGTCAAACTGTGTTGCTGTAGACGCAGGGGCTCCTGCCACTGCTGGGTGTAGGATGGATTTGGTCCGACCAACGAGTTGGACAGGAGTCCCACACGTTGGTCGGACCACATCCGTGCTACACTGGAATCCACAGCCTGCGTCGCCATCAACATTGCCAAAATAGGACCACATGGCGAAATATAGACCCTCAAAAAGCTATTCGCCGAGGTCACAACTTCAGTATTCAAGTTGAACGACGCAAGGAAGTAAATATTAAAACATATAAACTCACCATATCTTGCAGGCGAAACCTGGAAACTCTCGCCGCTGTTATTGAACTGCCAGTAGAACGTGACGTCAGCAGGGTCTGCGTTGACTGTGCAGCGCACGCGCAGCGGCTCGTCCAGACGAGCACCGATCAGCAGAGGAGACGGTTGTGCGCAGACTGGGGCGTCTGTGTAGCAGGAGATAAAGACATGTCAGTAAAGGTGATATCAGACGCTTTACTCGAGTGAAAGTTCACTCGAATGAATGCTTCATTTTATTCGGCACTTTTGTTTCATTTGGAGTTCAGACGAATCATTTCGAATGAAAGATGCCGAATGAAAGACAAAAATGAAAGAAAAATGAAACGTCTGATATCACCACTAGGAAGGCCGCTTCCGCAGTAAGGAAGCTTCCATGTGGCAAATTCGCTTTCTTGGCGAAAAAAGATAAATTCCCCCAACGGTGTGCTGAGTTGTCGAAGATATACTATATTATAATAATAATATAATACATTTCACATCTATCACACAACGCCGTCTAATCCCAAACGAAGCAGAGCTTGTGTACACAGAAGAAAGGATGGTGCTCATCACACAAATATTTGTCCTGGGTGGGATTCGAACCCACGACCTCCGGCATAGCAGTCCGGGCCACTAACCACTACACCAACAGGCTAGTCAATATGCATCATTTGTTATTGCAATGTGTTCGATATGAGGCTGATAAGTAAGCTGTTTACAGCTTTGAGGTTGAACAAGAACATTATAGGCACATTACATCAAATATTAAGTAAATCGACTTTCAATGATGTGAGAAAGTTGTCCGACTTCATGGCTCTGATCCATCGATCTATTTTGAGGTGATAATGGTGTTAGGGTACGATAAAACTGACATACACTGTGCATTTATGCACCGGTCGTCGTCTTATTTTGTGTACCTACTGGTTATTGACTCGCTCAGCTGTGCTGTAAATTAATTCAAGTAAAAAAAAGTTTTTTTTTTAAATTTATCTTTACCTGTAGGGTCACAGGTAAAGATAAATTGTGACCCTCTGTTGGATTAAAAAGATCAAAATCGTAAGTTCACTCACACTGTACTCTAAGATACACAGCCTGACTGCTAGACTCCCCCATCTGGTTTGCTGCCCTGCAGGTGTAGAGGCCGCCGTCCCTCTTGGTAACCCTCTGAAGAACTAGCGACTTGGTGCTGATGAAGACTCCTGACGACATGTTCTGGCTTACTTGTGCATCCTGGGGAAATGATACAAGGTTAAATAAGAAGCATTTAACCAAAAATAAATTGAAACGTGTGTTCCAGGCTTGCGTCTCACTCGCATATGCATCGCTTCTGTGACGCTGCAAAAGGTCGTTTAAAAACAAGTTGAAGAATAAGTCATTTATCATGAATATGTGTCCAAAACGAGCGATGCCGATGCCCACTAGACGTGCACTGATGTGCCAACGGCACAACATCGTACGTCTGATAGTCCGATGATGTTATTCTTGATTGATGAATTTCTTACGTTTAATGCGCGCAACTGATTTTATTCATCATCATCAGCCTTTCAATGTTCCCACTGCTGGGAGGACACAGGCCTCCTCTCTAGGAGAGCGAATGTTCCATAATCCACCACGCGGGCCCAGTGCGGATTGGTGGATGTCACATGTCTTCGAATTTTTGGTTCTAGGACATGCCGGTTTCCTCACGATGTTTTCCTTCACCGTTTTGAGAGCAGTGGTGATGAAATAAATTACACAAAGTAATGCGCCTGGCTGGGTTCGAACCCGCGACCTACAACTCGTAAGTCGGGGCCGTTACCACTCGGCCACCACTGCCCTCACTCGGCATCATTTTATTTACCTACATAAAATACCTGTTTTTTTTTTACTAAAATTACTAGAATTGCTATATAATGGTTTTTTATAGTTTTTTTATGGTGGGTAAAAATCATCCAATGACAACTTTCGCCCTTTAGCGGAGCGGAAGACAGTGTTCGACTCTTACTGACTAAACATCCCACTCCGTTCCTCTTTGCCCTTCATACTGGGGCCAAACCTTCCTTTAAGAAAGAGACCCTGGGCCCCAGTAGGCTTCTCCTTGAGGCGTGACAACTCCTTGAGGCGCGCGGGAACAGAGCGCGCCGTCGATGACTTGGGTTTGGTCCGGACTGTTACCAGACGAACGGACGGCGAGCTACCCATTGCTCGCCGTCCGCAAGCCCGCACCTACGGTGGATTGCTATAGGATGGAGCGAGTGACAGCTGTTGGATTCAAACATTGCACCTCCTATCCTTTTCGCTCATCTTAAAAAAGTATATTTCGTCCTGCTCACATCTAACTTATACCATGTAAAAATACCTCCACTCAAAACAAAAATTAAAACTCAATTCAACAAAAAGAAACCTTTATGATCACTTCATTCATGATGGCGGTTGAAGTATAAAACTTTGAAGTAACGTTTGAATGAATCGCAACGTAAATACTTGAGGTCGACTCAGAAACCCCTCCACTTTGACCCTCGCACTCGAGGAACCTCCTCAAGAGAACTCAGCTCCTAAATTACCTTAATCGAGCTCCTTGACTGTTTTAAGAGCTTTCTCTTTTTCTTTTTATGGTTTAGAATTCAATATACAATTTAGTGGTGTTATTATATTCCTAGCTACGTACTCGCAGTACCTGAGATTTTCGCTGAATCAAAGAATTATTCAGTCAAACCTGAACAACTTTTTACATCAAATAATCGTAGTTATTCATTAATCTCAATTAATTCATTAAGCATTAAGTTCAATAAGCTCCAAGAGGACATTGATGTCCGCACACATATTGTCTTTTATTAGTCTGTAATAACGGTAGTCGATAGGTTAAAGTAAAAATTGTCAGTGGTGTAGCAAGACCCATGGAGGCCCCTATAAAATAGGATTTTTTTACAAATGCTAGATTTACCCTACAAGCCGGTTATAACCTTGTAGCGTGGTCCCCGTATCATTGACACGGCAGATAAGGCAGTAGCTACGCCTCTGTCTCTTTTCTAAGGGTCGTAGCACACAAATCAAAACGTAAAAGGGATCATCACCGCCTCGCCTTTCTCCTCTGCGTCAAACAGTCGTCCACTTTATGTAACTACGTAACGTAAGCGGATCAGAAGCTCCGCCTCGTGGACTCGGCTACAGCTAGGCGACGCAGCGCTTACGGCTCGCCGACCGCTGGTCGACGGCTAGACGTTGTTAGTTTTTATTCGTATTTTGGTTTAAAATAAAATGATTAACACTTTTTTTTTACGAATGTATATGTGCGAACGTTCGCAAAGGCTAACTTCACGGTCGCCTCTGTCGTGAATTGTACAGCACGTGCGGAACGCGGAGAGTGGACGAAGATCCGTAAGCTAGCGGACGGATAGCCGTAAACGAGGGACGGAAAGCCGACCGCTCACTGCAACGCGGTTCATAAGCTTGTCCGAGGCGATGTGTTTACGTTACGATTCCGATTAGTGTGCGTTGCAGTAAGGAGTTTCATACAAATAATACTGAATCGCTCGATTTGATACGGTTACAATCCCTTTCCGTTTTGATATATGTGCTACGACCCTAAGCCGGTTATAAACCTGCGGCGCGTGATCCCCGAATCATTGACACGTCAGATACGGCAGTAGCTACGCCCCTGTCTCTTTTCTGTCTTTCTTTCTTCTAAAATTACATTACAGCAAGGCCACGACTCACTCACGTTATGGTACCAGGAGATGCGATGCTCCTTAGGGTTGGCTTTGATGTTGCACTCGAAGTAGACGTCATCGCCTTCCTTGATGTCATTGGGGTTGAGGGTGCTGCCCAGGGACATCGTTAGGACTGGTCTGTCTGTTGGAGAAAATTGTGGGTTAGTTTTATGAAAGGTAAAAATGGTAAAAACACACAAAAATAATATGGTTTAAACATTAAATACAATTTGCAGTTGTTATTGCTTTTAAAAACTATAATTGGCATTTATTTTTTTTAAATCATTATACCTTTTACGAGTTTTTAAGCTCCGACGGCCTTACTTGAACTACCCTTAACTTAACATCGAGAAAAAATAATTGTTGAAATCTTTCAAAAACACTTGAGATTTGCTGAAGTTAATAATTTTTAAACAGCTTTTCGATTTTTCTTGAAATTAAGGATAGATTTGCAAATATAACATAACTTACCACATCTTTTGAGGGTACTTGAATTTTTTTTTGTGTAATTCAGTGTATTTTTAGAAATTTTGAAAGTAGTAAGATCCTTTTAAGGTATTTTTAAGGACTCTTCCCTTAAGTGATCTTCTTGAATACTATTTGTCTTCTTTCTTTTCTTTCTTTCACACATTGTCTTAAACACTCAAAAAACCCTTTATGCAAGGTCCCCTAAAAGAGCATGTAGAGTAGGTAATTTGCTAGTTTGTAAAACCAGTTAAGTTTCGTAGCAATCGCTTCGCTGCGACAAAGTTACACAAGTTTGCAATGGAGTTCGGAAATAGATTCATCAGGTCACTTCATTGGGTTTAAGTTCTGGTTAGGTTAGTAGGGAATTAATGTGTCACAATTTGGCTGGCTTTAACTTACTTATTTTTGTTATTTGGCAAAGAGTTCTGAGTTTACACGTAGATGGATGGTAAGGAAGAGGGAGGCCAAAGAAGAGATGGATGGATTGTGTGTGTGAGAAGTTGACTTCAAGAGAGAATCCGAAAATCTGTTGTTGTCATAATGGTTCAACTTGCGTAATCGATTTTCGAATTTCAGTCATGGTAAGGGGCTGCGCGTAGCCCTGGTGGATGGTTCAACTTATTTACCGTGTTCTATAACAAGACTAAATACACCATTCGATTTTGGTCGTTTTAATCCCGTGGAGGGTCGATCCCGTTCGTTCGTCGAGCGGGTTCAATGATCGTAGGTAGTCGTCAGTCGTTGCGTACTAACTACCTACGGTCATTGAACCCGCCCAGCTGTTCTTTACTTAAAGATATGAGTTTCGTATATGCGTAAATTAATTTCAGTATTAGAAAAAAAGTACATTTGTTTTTAATTTCATCTTTACGAATCAATAGTGTTTCATGTACCGGATCCCTCCACGGGATTAAAACGACCAAAATTTATCGGTGTATATCGGTGTGTATTGTGATCGACAGACTATAAATTATTATCAATTTTAAATTTTAACATTTTAATTTACTGACAGTTGTATGTATTTTATTGACATTTATTTTTAATTTTTGACATTTTAATTTATTGTCCATTTTATTTATTTTTATGACATTTCTTTTTTAATTTTTGTCATTTTTAAATTTATTAATAATTCAGTACTCTGTGATAATTTAGTGTTTTTGCCTAATCTTGTAATACCAATTTCAAATCTCTTTACTAATATAGAAATAAGTACTACCTACTAACATTTATTGTGGACCAAATGATGTCTTTTTACAAATAAATTATTATATACATCAACATTTACACATGCCAATAAAAAGCATGTCCCCACACGGTCACACGGTCCACAGCCTCTTCATTTCAGAAACCATTCGCAGGTAGGAAGCGGTACCCACTACCCGTGCCCTAATTACAGAGATGCGGTTCGTCAATACCGTGCGCTTACTATACAGTGTGCCCAGTATATATTAAGCTTGGTTGGTTGGTGACCGCAGGCGTACATTGCTTACTCTTGTTGTATTTTCAGTATTTCAGGCTATGTTTGTGGACACAATTGCAATTGATTGTGTTTGTAACTTAACAAGTTAACATATTTTTGCAAAACTTGACTTGTATGTGAAAGAGTGTGTAAAGCCTATATATAATCTAAAAACTCGCCAAACTTTTTTTAATAAGATTTTTTAACTTAAAAGGAAATACCGGAACCCTTATAGGACCATTTTGTTGTCCATCTGTCTGCCAGTTTGTCTGTCTGATAAAACCTTTTATCTCGGAAACGCGTGGAGGTATCAAGTTGAACTAAAACCATAGTTTAGCTGTTTATGTTAAAAAAAGTGTATTTCGATTCTCAAAGGAATCAAAGTTCACGGTTAATTCCTGTTGACCTCGGCCACCGTTGGCGCGGGTTTGCGGATGGCGAGCAAAGGGGTAGCTCGCCGTCTGGTCGTCTGGTAACAGTCCGGACCAAGCCAAGTCGTCGACGGCGTGCTCTGTTCCCGCGCGCCTCAAGGAGCTGTCAGCAACCGTAGGGACTCTGTAAAAGGGTTGAAGCCTATTGGGGCCCAGGGTCCCTTTCTGAAAGGTAGGCTTAGCCCCGGTGCGGAGGGCAAAGAAGGAACGGGGTGGGGTGTTTAGTCAGTGAGAGTCTGTCTGACACTGTTTCCTGCTCCGCCCAAGAGCGGGATTTGTCATTGGATGATTTTTGCCCACCATTAAAAAAAATCCTGTTGACCTAGAACCTTAAAATTTGTCATAAATCAAAGCTTTTTTGGACAAATATAGGAATTAAACTGAAAACCCTTTTTCGATTCTGATTCTTTGATACTCGATCCGGAATTTGAATAATTTTCATAATAAGTTGATTGGAACGGAAACGGAGCCCTAAGTGTGCGAGCCCGACTCACAGTAACCCAGTTTATTTTTTCTAGAAGCACACTCATTCACACACATCAATCACAAACACACAACAAATCATCATTACGCACTTCGACGGCACAGTTTCCGCAGTGTTTGAACATTTGGTTACAGCATTGCATGTCGCGAGTTCAATTCCGTATGGAACAAATATTAGTATGGCTGATGATCATTTAGGGAGGTAGCTATCTCTCTGTTGATTACCTGGACGGGGCGGACATAGAGCCATTTATGAGTCTCGGGGGTGGTTTTTATTATTTCCTGGCCCTGAGGAGATATCATTAAGAAAATGTATGTCTTTGTACGAGTTTATTTTTATTAGCTCTTAAATTCCATGTATATAGGTACTAACCGTTGGACCAATGATGTCCAAAAAAAAAAGAATTTGAATTATTATGTCCCTTGATTTTATTTTTCTTTGTTTTTCCTTTTTTTTCTTCTTGATTTATTTTTATTTATTTCTTCCATATGATTTTTGGTTAGAAAAAATATTACTATGGTTTTTGGAACAGAAATTAATATAGTGTTTATTTATTTTAAAATATTATAGTTCCTTTTTCTAAAATAATTATGATGACTTAAATATTGTTCTCATTTGGATTATTTAAACTTTATGTACAGTACATAGGCGAACTTATCATGGATTATCATTCGATAGGCAATCGTTTGTCTTGGTATGGTCATGTGACGAGGAGGAATGAAACGCATGTTAGAAAAAGAGTTCTGAGTTTACACGTAGATGGATGGAGAGGAAGAGGGAGGCCGAAAAAGAGATGGATGGATTGTGTGAGTGATTTGAAAGAAAAGGAAGTTAGTTATAGTGTGATGGGTGACAGGGTGTAAGAAAAATATAAGAAAAAAATATATACTAAGCATTTTGCCTCGTCGTTTATACCACACATCGAGGGACTGGAAGAGTTTACCGGCTGCAGTCTTTCCGTCCGATTATAATTTAGGTGTCTTCAAGGCTAGAGTGAATAGGCTCTTAATAAACTAGTGCGCCTCTTTGCTTCCCATCAGGTGGGTTTGCAGTCAAGCACTAGATTATAACATATAAAAAAAATACGTGTAATTCAGGTATACTTACAGACAACGCTCATCCTGAAAGCGTCTTCCAAAGCCACCCTCAGCACCGGGTTATCAGCTCGGCACCTGATCATGGCTCCATCATCCTCTGGTTGTGGCAGCATCGTCAGCTTGCTGACCGTGGTGGTCTCGTTCGTAAACTCAGTGTGCTGTTGACAAAAATGTACCTTATTTTGAAACGGTTAAGACAGACAGACACAAGATATCTGTGTTTCCAAAATATCTGAAGAAAAATGTGTAAGAACATCATAATCACGTAAAAGCGGTTGTATGTATGTCGGGTTGGCCGCTCTTAAGGTATAATATATAATATAATAATATTTCACAACTTTCACACAACGCCATCTAGTCACAAGCTAAGCAGAGCTAGTGTTATGGGTACTAGACAACTGATAAACATACTTATATATTCCTAAATACATACATATTATCGATAAATAACACCCAGACAGAGAACAAATGATCGTGTTCATCACGCAAACATTTGTCCTGGATGGGAATCGAACCCACGACCTCCGGCGTAGCAGTCAGGACCACTAACTACTAGACCAACAGGCCAGTCAAAGATATATAAGGTAAAGGTAAGCTTCCAATCTAACCGAATGCAAGAACAGAGTGAGAAAGAGAGTCACACTAAACCTTGGATAATATTATTTCTTCAGTTGCCTTCTGCATTTAAAAGCCAAATGACTATTTCTAGCAATACCAAAAATCCTAGGACTCTAATAACGATGTGTTGTTATTGAAAAATGTATTTTATTTTCAAGTACTTAACGTTTATATTTAAGTGAATGAGTGAAGCTCTTGAGATGGGTCAGGCGAAAATTGTACCAACTTTTGCTGAAGTGCTTTAAGCTTTCAAATTGAAATAAACTTGTAAAGTTAACAGTTCTTGAATGAGTTCCAAAATAGTTTTATACTCTTCTGTGTCTTGAAAAACAAAACTTACAAATAGGCTTTCAATTGTTTCCAGTTTATTAAAAATAAAAACTAATTTAGTCAACACTTGAATTTCATTTGTTACTTCTAAAGCAAACATGAAAATGAAAATGATTACCGTCTATTTAGCAATTTGCCTAAATAGACGGTAATCATTTTCATCAGAAAACGCCCCATCGCTTGTACTATTTCTGCACTGTGAAGAAAAATTGAAATCAAAACATTGCGCGAGCACGCCCCCGCCGCAATTAAAAAGCTGGGTCGAATTTCGAAGGGCAAATAAGAGAAAAAACACAGGTAATTTTTAGTCATTAAAAGTCTAACATGCGAGGACCCTCTCCTTCCACCCTAGAGCGAAATAAGTAATTTAATGATATCTCACCACAAAAAAAAATTGTATATATGTTTTTTTTTATATATTCCAAAACTATCAGACAACGCCGTCTAGTCCCAAGCTAAACAGAGCTCTGAGTACGGAAGGCGTTATGTGATATTTGTCGAATACATTACATACACTCGCTCTACCCTAGAGCGAAAGAAGTAATTTTATGATATCCCTCCACAAAAGATAGTCATTTGACCGAGAGATAATTAAGACAACTGATCTAAGTGCCTACAAAAGGACAATTTTACTTAAAGCGTTCAAATAGAAGTCAAAATATTATCTTAGCGATAATTAACGTCAAAGACTTGTCAAAATTCAGGGAAATTAGACTTGTTTTTGACAGATGGCGATTGCGATGCGAATGAAAAAACTTCCTTAAAATACTTTTTCTTTTTGTTTCAAAAGAAACGAAAATTCTGGTCATTACATTTTCACTGTGGTTTCGATCGCGCGAAAGTAGAAAATATAACTTGAGTCTTCATCATCAACATCATCATTTTGGCTGAAGAACGTCCACTGTTGGACATAAGAGCTTCACTAAAAGTCGCCACAACGAAGAGTCCTGTCTCTATCATAAAAATCATCATAATTTCAGCCAAAAGATATTCACTGTTGGACATAGGCCTCCCCAACTGTCACTACGACCTAAAAAATATCCTATCATGTCTTTATGTCGTGTCCATCGTCATCTTCATCATTTCAACCGAAAGGTCTCCCTCAAGTGTCACCAAAATAAACGATCCCATGTGTCTCGCATCCACCACATAACCGCTAGGGGCCCAGCAAGGTCGACGCCTCCTGGGACCAAGGGTCGATGTGAAAGCGTATTATCGGTACCCTGGGATCAAGGCAAGGACGGAATGGTGTAGCTTATTTAGTAAGTAAGAGCCTGACACTGTTCCCCGCTCCGCCCAAGGGCGGGAATCGCCCAAGGACGTTCAACTCTCATAAAAAAGCCCTAAGTTTAATTCGGTGTTTCTTTTCAGGGTATTCAACAGCTGGGAAACACATGCTTAATCTTGTGAAACTAACGAAACAAATAAATGGCGATTAAGGTATTCTTTTGAAACCTATTTACAAAATAAATACATTTAGCCATCATCATCGTCATCTTAGCGACAGTCCCGGTTGCACACCTTGGCTTTCACCTCGGTGCTCGGGGTCCGCTTTCCCACACAGATGCCTCCACTTCGTCCGGTCTTTCGCGTCTTTTGCCTTAAGCCCATTGGCACGCCTATCGTCCCTTATTACGTTGATCCAACGCCTCTTAGGCCTTCCTCGTTTTCCGGGTACCGGCGGAGGCGGTATGGCGAGGCATCTGTTACCCACGTAGTCTACATTTATCATTTAGCCAATACATGATAAATGAAATTGATTTGAAAATATTAACCTTACGAAACCTGCCGTAATTAGAGACATAATAGACAGACATTAGGTATGCGAACACCGGTGTTTACTTGCGGCTCAAGAGTTTAATCCGATTAAAAGAAAACTAAACCCACACAATCGCAAGTTTTCATCCCATTCATATTATTTCTTCCTAGAAAAGATAACGTATTACTAGAATACTCAACAAAATTGTTTAGTTCTCTTTACTGTTAGAAACCACAATACAATCGGACAAATGCAGTCGCAACGAGATTTTAACCTAATTGGAGGGAAACATACTGAAAATCTTTTAAATCATTTATCTGTATACAATTCACTAACTTTTTTATTGATATAAACTTGTGCTTGACTGCAATCCCACCTAATGGTAAGCAGTGATGTGATTTTTGGTGATGAGGCGCATAGTTTTTGAAAAGGCTTTTCACTCTAGCCTTGAAGACACCCAAATTATAATCGGACGGAAAGACCGCAGCCGGCAATCCGTTCCAGTCCCTCGATGTACGCAATATAAACGACGGCGACGAAACCAAACGCTTAGTCCGGACCGTAGATGTCTCAACAACGTAAGTATGGATACTTGCCGTACGTGTTCTTTTTTTATTGATATAAAGTAGTGTTTGACTGCAATCTCACCTGATAGTAAGCAGTGATGCAATCGTTGATTATGAGGCGCACTAGTTTATTAAGAGCCTATTCACTGTAGCCTGTAGCCTTGAAGACATCTAAATTCATATTTAATCTATTACTATTGTCTATGACTGGAGAGCAGTGGTGGACGAGTGGTAACGGCCCCGACTTACGAGTTGTAGGTCGCGGGTTTAAACGTTTAAACTCACCCAGACGCATTACTTAGTGTAATTTATTTCATCACCACTGCTATCAAAACAGTGAAGGAAAATATCGTGAGGAAACTGGCATATCCTAGAACCGAAAATTCGAAGACATGTGACATCCAACTGGGCCCGCGTGGTGGCCATTCCTTTTCCTAGAGAGGAGGTCTATGTCCCAGTAGTGGGAACATTAATAAGGCTGATGATGATGATGTTATTAATCCGATCCAAGGTCATGAAATGACTCCTCCAGCTCTGGGTAGGTCGTAGGGACCCTGCAGAAGGGTCGAAGCCAATTAGGGCCAAGGGTTTGCGCCTGAAAAGGAAGGCTCTGGCCCTGGTATGTATGGCGATGTAGGAACGGGGTAGGTTGTTTAGTCAGTAAGAGTCTGACACTTGTTTTTCCACCCAAGAGCGGAACTCGTCATTGGATGATTTTTACCAACCATAGAAAAAAACTGGGTGGGTTGAGAGGGAGTGTCAGACCTTTACCGAATTAAAGTCACCTTTGTTTTATCTTTTGCGCCCAATCCCGCAAGATTAATCTTCTAACAACGAGTTTCAACAAACGAACAGTGCGTCTCAAATCAAGGCAAATTACATTTCATCTGCAATTTTCCTTGATTGGTCGAACGGGCCACCACGGCCCAATACCCGCAAACTATTGCTCTAAGTAATCCCAACGCAATTAGTAATCTTACCTACTTACACCTCCTACCAAAAAAAAAAAAAACATAAAAATAGCTAGATAAACTTCTAGCGCAATCTTCGTTAGACTTTAGGACCAACTTGGGACCTGAACTTTGTAAAACTAAGAGCTGGTACAGACGGAGTGATTCATGTGCGGTTTGTTAGCGTTTTTGGCACGTTTTCTGTTTATTATATTAAAGGAAGCGTGACTATGTGGTCAAAAAAGGTTTTTTTTGTGACGTAACCATAAATGTATAGTTTTAAGATTTATTTCTACACTTGTACTATAAAAATTGGCATTTTTGGAAATCTCAGGATTCTAACTTCTAGGTCATCGGAAACAGGTACTTCCTTTCAGACACGAACCTGTGGCCCCAATTTTCTTCGATTCTTCTGCAGGGTCCCTACTGTTCGCTGGCAACTCTTTGAGGCGCGCGGGAACAGTGCGCGCCGTCGACGACTAGGCTTGGTCCGGATGATTACCAGATAACCGAACAGCGAGCTACCCATTGCTCGCTATTGCACCCTTTGAATTTTTATTTCCTTGAGAGTGCCGTAATACACGTTTTCATCTTTTTTTTTCGAAGTCTGATTTTTTCACAGCTTCAAGGGACTGTAGATCTAAGTACATGGTTTTAATTTCAACTCGATATTCCACGGTTCTATAAGGGTTTCGTTTATTCCTATTAAGGTACGGAATCTTAAAAAAGGTGATCTGAAGACATCAAGGACCCTGCAGAAGGGTTAAAGCCAATTAGGGCCAAGGGTTTGTGTCTGAAAGGAAAGCTCTGGCCTTGGCAATGTAGGAACGGGAAACAGTGTCAGACTCTTATCTGACACTGTTTTCACCCCACCCAAGGTCGGGATTCGTCATTGGATGATTTTATATACCATAAAAAAGGCACCAACAATTCCACATGAAAAACCAACCAACGTCTTACAAACCGCTGCGTCTGAACGCGCCTTAACCGAACAAACTCAGCTACTAAACTAAAGTCTTGATAACTGAGCATCATTAATTTTCGTTGTCCTGTCTCCTTGAGGAAATCCAGCTAATTCGGTAGGTAAACTTAGGTGTTACCTAATCTGTTACACAATCTAACTAAGAAACTAGGTAAACAACATGATAATATATAATCCATACTAATATTATAAATGGATGTGTGGTGTGACGAGAATGGAAAAAGTGAGAAATGAGTATATTAGAGGAAGTTTGAAAGTGGCGCCAGTGACTGAAAAGTTGAAAGGGAATCGTTTGTCTTGGTATGGCCATGTAAAAAGGCGGGATAAAACGCATGTTACAAAAAAAGCCATGAGTATAAATGTGGATGGATGGAGAGGGAGAGGGAGACAAAAGAAAATATGGATGGATTGTGTGAGAAGTGATATGAAAGAAGTCTGTTTGTTTGTCTGTTACGCTTTCCCGCTTAAACCTCTCAAACGATTTTGATGT
Source organism: Mythimna loreyi (assembly GCA_029852875.1). NCBI lineage: Eukaryota > Metazoa > Arthropoda > Insecta > Lepidoptera > Noctuidae > Mythimna > Mythimna loreyi. The sequence goes on from CM056798.1 coordinate 16,776,013, forward strand.
AATTTGGCACAGACAATCTTTAGACCCAGAGAAAGAACATAGGCTACCTTTTATTGCGAAAAAAAAGATGCGTCTTTTTTAGTTTTAGCTAGTATATAATAATATAATATATTCGACAACCATCACACAACGCCGTCTAGTCCCAAGCTAAGCAGAGCTTATGTTATGAGTACTAGACAACTGATAAATATACTTATATATTTCTAAATAAATACATATTATAGATAAATTACACCCAGACACAAAACAAATGATAGTACTCATCACACAAATATTTGTCTTGGGTGGGAATCGAACCCACGACCTCCGGCATAGCAGTCAGGGTCACTGACTACTAGGCTGACAGGCCGATAATATGCAAACTTGAGAATGTTTTGGAGTTTTTGTAACAGTTTTTTCTTCGTCTGGAGATAAGAACTAAGGTACTTTCCTTTGGGGGTAGTAAAATTATTTTATTACAAGAATAATGTCTGTATTACTCGAAGTTTTTGTATGTGGGTAGTAAAGTATTCACCTGTGTGGTTTGCTATACAGGAGGATTTGGGTTGTTTTTTTATAGTAGGTAAAAATCATCGAATTGTCCTGGTGTTACGTTTTCACATCAACCCTTGGCCCATGAGACTTCGACCCTGTAGGCGACCCTACATTTTGCTGACAATTCCTTGAGGCGCGCTGGAACAGCGCCCGCCGTGGACTGTTACCAGACGACTGGACGGCGAGCTACCCATTGCTCGCCGTCCGCAAGCCAGCGTCTAAAGATTTGGGTTGGGTGGGTGTGTGAAAATGAAAATGCAATTTTCTATTTATTTTTTCTTCATCGGGTTTTTTATAGTTGGCCAATCAATCATCAAATGACAACTCCCGCCTTTGGGTGGAACGAGAGATAGTGTCAGACTTTTACTGACTAAAAACCCACACCGTTTCTTCTTTGTCTTAGTTCCATAGTGTTAAATTTTCACATTAACTCATGGCCCTAGTTGAATAGTGCGGGTTGGTGAATGTCACATGTGGTTTCCTCACGATATTTTCCTTCACCGTTTTGACCATATTATTTTGTAAACAAAACTATTATTAACTTCGTTATATACAACAAAAAATTGCCCTCTGATAAGAAAAAACGTGACGTATTTACGTAGGCTGATTGGCAAACAAAAATCTGACGTATTAGAAAAACTCATTAATTAAATCTAAAAATATAATTTTATCGATTTTTATAGAAAACTGAAGACAGGAATAGTTCTCATTGTCTCTCCTAATTACAGTCAAGCTTTAAATTGATATTTTTTAGAGTTCCTCACCTCAAAAGGAAAAACGAAATTGTGTTTTTTTTAAATTGATTGGCTCGCGTTTGACCACAATTTCACCTGATGGTAAGCAATGATGTGGCTGATGATGGAGTACGCTTACCTAGACGTTACCTATTTACTCTTGAATTACAGACCCGTGGTTTTAGCTATCAGTAAACACAGGTCCTTATAGGATAACTTTATTGTCCTTCTGTCACACATACACTATAGCAAAAGAGGTGGCCGATCGCATAGGGCAACGGCGCACACGCCCCAGCCGCCGCCAGGATTCCGATCCCGATTTCCGGCCATTGTAGACGCGGGCTTGCGGACGGCGAGTAATGCGTAGCTCGCCGTCCGGTCTTCTGGCTACAGTCCGGACTAAGCCAAGTCGTCGACGGTGCGCTCTGTTCCCGCGCGTCTCAAGGAGTTGTCAGCAAATGTAGTGGGCCAACTGCAGGGTCGAAGCCTACTGGGGCCCCGGTCCGGTTTCAGAAAGGAAGGTCCGACCTCGGTATGAGCGCTAAGAAGGAATAGGGTAGGTCGTTTAGTCAGTAAGATTCTGACACTGTTTTAAGCTCCGCCCAAGAGCGGGACTCGTCATTACATGCTTTTTCCCACCATAAAAAAACATACACCATAAAAAACAGAACTTTTTTGCGATTCTAAAAATTCTTCTTAGCACGATTTGGAAACCAATTCAATTCCGATTCGATTTTATATAACATAGCAAAATTTGTTTGCATTCGACCGGTATTTTTTTTCAACCCCTACATTGTAGCTACTAACTTTCTAAAGAAAAATCGACAACGTTGGTTTTTCTTCTAAGAAAATGCTACAAAAGCTGTTCACGTAACTTGAATTTGACACAGTGCTTTAAAACAAAAGCTATTCCGGCGTTTCTTTTTTGTTTTATTTTTAGTTTCGCTCTGTTTACGTTTCTTTTTATATAGAAAAGAAAAAGCTAGCTTTTGCCCGCGGCTTTGCTCTCGTCAATTGATTACCATACTCTATCCTACCCTCTACCCTATTCTGCCCTAGCTTGCTCTACCCTACTCTACCCTATTATTTCTTTCATAAGAACCTTCTCTTATTTATTTATTATTATTATTACATCTTGGAGGACTTACTGCTTATATATAAAAAAAAAAACAATTAAAAAGAAAAAACAATCATAGACTATATTTAGCCAACAACAATAACAAGCGAAAAAACACATTAGCGAAATCAGTTCAGCGGTTCTCGAGATTTGCGCTTAGCAACACATTCAACGATTCATTTTTATATTAAGTACTAATCACTTAGTCAGAGAGTTAGAGCAGTGATGACCGAGTGGTAACGGCCCCGACTTACGAGTTGTAGGTCGCGGGTTCAAACCCAGCCAGGCGCATTACTTTGTTTAATTAATTTCATCACCACTGCTCTCAAAACGGTGAAGGAAAACATCGTGAGGAAACCGGCATGTCCTAGAACCAAAAATTCGAAGACATGTGACATCCACCAACCCGCACTGGGCCCGCGTGGTGGATTGCGGCCCAATCCCTCTCGTAGAGAAGAGGCCTGTGTCCCAGCAGTGGGAACATTTAAAGGCTGATGATGATGAATCACTTAGTCAAATATTTCTATCAGAATCGGAATGTAACAAAGTTTTGACACCTAAAGTATCAAGGTAAAAAAATAATAGCTTTCCCGGCAAGTTTTGCAACAATTAAATTAGCTGCGTGTCGCGGGTTTGATTTCTGCACGTGACAAATATTTATGGCCTAAAGCTACTATCTTTAGGCCAAGTTTTATATATTCGCAAACGCACGATCATCATCATCATCATCATCCTACCCTTATCCCATATTACTTGGGGTCGGCGCAATATGTTTTTTTCTTCCACTCTGTCCTGTCACCCGTCATACTATCACTAACTCCCTTGTTTTTCATATCACTTCTCACACAATCCATCCATCTCTTCTTCGGCCTCCCTCTTCCTCTCCATCCATCTACGTAACGCAAACGCACGATACAGGAGTAAATATCCTAGAGTGGAGCTAGCACTGACTTCCACTGTTACCACTAGACAGGCTGTTTCATATGTTTGACAGCTCAATTTTTTGTACCTATTTGAAGCGCCTCTCGTGGGCGTCCAGAGAACTAATTTGACTAATATTGTATGTGGTGCGACATTGCCAGTTTTAGTACCGCAGACTCTCGCTACAGTCACCGTGACCGACAGCGCCAAGATGGCGAATACCAAACATGGACAAAAGCACTTTGACGGCAGCCAGTATATTGTGACAAATAATAGAGATCAGTGGGAGTGTGGGACTTAAATGGGACTGGGAAGGACATGTCTGCCGCATGTCTAGCGAGCTGTAGGCCCGTAAAAAAACAAGAATGGTGCCCGGACACAGCGACGCGAGGCCGCGGCAGGCCACGAAGGAGATGGCGGGACGACCTGGATGTCTTCCTTAAGAATTGAAGCGACAAAGCATGTGACCGAGATAACTGGAAAGAATGGAGGGAGGCCTTTGCCCAGCAGTGGGACAGCACAGGCTAGTTATAATTATAATAGTGGGAGTCAGAATTTTTTTTAAAAGGCTCAACTTACCTTTCCTCTAGTATAACTTCGGTTCTCCCTGAACCAGGTGACCTGAGCAGCCGGTCTGCTGCCATGAGTAACGCAAATGATGGTGATCTCGGAGTCTGCAGACATCTGGCCAGGTTTGTTGGTGATCATCACTGAGGTTGGACGTACTGTGGATTGAGAGGATATTATTATTCAAGATGTCTAGTCTATGAATACTTTATAGACCTTTGAGTTGAAAAAGGTAACGTCAGAATTTTTTATGGAAGATAAAAAGCTACGTACTTTCAGTTTTCTTTAAATATTTATTTACGTTTCTAGGATTTAAAAGCACAAGGTATAAAAATAAAATCAGAAAAAATTTTGCTTAGAACTGAAAAATTTTGCAATTTCTGTATAAAGGTATCTGTAGAAAATAACCATTACATTTACACATTGCTCTTTTTGGTTGTCTTTCTATATTCGTTTCGCTGATATTTAGCTCTTTTATGACGGCGAACTACCTATTGCTCGTTATCCGTAAGCTCACGTCTACGGAAGCTGGAAATCGGGGTGGGGATCCCGGCAGCGCCGGCATGAGGATGTCAGTTCCCTTTTGCGTGCGGCCGCCTCCTTCTAGCATTATTGCTTCGCAGAAGGAGGCATTCTCTACCCGTATCTCCACGCTCCAAACCAAAGTCTGTACCAGCCTCCGTAGCGAGGTCACCTCCACCGTATGCTCTACCTGCCTCCAGGTGGTCACTATATTGCCGTGATCAAGAAACTCAATTGCTGCGATGTTTGATGATGTGGTTGTCTTTTCATGAGCTTCTACAGATTTTTATGATGACGATATACTTAGATGATGGTGAGGAGGTACTTACAGTGCATCTCCACTCTAGCAGTTCTTTCATGAGGACTCAGCAGTGGAGTGTTAGTAGCCTGGCACTTTATGCTGGTGTTCAGCCAACTCCTTTCTGCCCCTCCTATGCTAATCTTGCTGACGATGACCTTCCCGTCGTTTTTGAGGATGATGTGGTCATCAATCTGCTTGTTGTTGATCAGCCAGGTTAAGGTTGGTTGGGGTCGACCTGGTGGGAAAAAAAACAACTGTTTAAAAATCGTAGTAATGTTATTAGGCGAATGGATGTATGTTCGAGCAGTGGTGGCTGAGTGGTAATGGCCTCGACTTACGAGGTATAAGATCGCGAGTTCAAACCCAGCCAGGCGCATTACTTTGTGTAATTTATTTCATCACCACTGCTCTCAAAACGGTGAAGGAATACATCGTGAGGAAACCGGCATGTCCTAGAACCAAAAATTCGAAGACATGTGACATCTATCAATTCGCATTAGGCCAGCGTGGTGGATAATGGCCCATTCCCCCTCCTAGAGAGGAGGCCTGTGTCCCAGCAGTGATAACTTAAATAAGGCTAACAATGATGATGGATGTATGTTTCATACTTCTTCACGCTAAAACGGTTTAACAGACTTAGTTGAAATTTGGTACATGGCTAAACCATGTCCTGAAATATCAAACCTACGTTAACAATTTCAGTATCGAAAAAAAAAATCTGACTAGCTATGACTTCCGTAGGGACTCTGCGAAAGGGTCGAAGCTTACTGGGGCCCGGGGTCTCTTATTGGAAGGAAAGCTTGGCCCCAGTGCGAAGGGCAAAGAAGGAACGGGGTGGGATGTTTAATCAGTAAAAGTCTGACACTGTTTCCCACTCCGCCCAAGAGATTCGTTTTTGTATGATTATAGTTCACCATAAAAAAAAACTAGCTTTGACCTCAACGGAGCCCGTAACTTTAAGTTCGAAGCCCTGACCTGATTCGTTTCACACCCTCTTATAAAATCCCTAAGACATCAAATTACGTTCCATTTCCTATTCCACATTCAATGATTTATCTTCAAACAGAAACCCAATTAAAATTCCATAATAAGCAGAGCTCTTAAAGCCAAACTCCAAGAAACTTTAAATTATAATCTGGTAAACAATTACCCACCCTCAGCAAGTCTCGGAAATTACAACTTGAACATGTTCACAACTTAAGAATAAACAGAAAGGTCTAGGAAAACTATCAAACAATTACTCCAGGTCGAAGAACTGGGGCGGTTGTAAATTTAGCAAATTTTGCGCTGCAGCGGAACTTTTAGCCAAGTTTGAACAGCGCTGCAGCGTAAACAAGGGAACAAGACCAACGGGGTCAGGTACGTAACTTGAACTTCTAGACCATCCCTTATCTGACTGTGGATCCTTTTGAGCTAACTACTGTAACTGAGAGTTGAGGTGACTTTCTGGAGATGTTAAATGGCTGTAAAGTTTTGTTAGCGTTTGGGAAGTTTTTAACGCCATTATTGTAGTAAACTTGGTCTGGTAAATATAATAATATATTCCACAACTATCACCGAACGTCGTCTAGTCCCAAATTAAGCAGAGCTTGTGTTATGAGTACTAGACAACTTAAATATTTCTAAATATATACATATTATAATATAGATAAATCAATCATCATATCATCATCATCGATCATTTGTTCCGTGTCTGGATACACTCAGTCCTATAAATTGTTTCAGGATCTTTTGGAACTGCGATTTCGGGTTTGTTTTAGGAAGTATATTTTTTTGGCTTTTATTATAGTTTATTGTGGTTTATACGAATATTGGTTTTAGATAATTTAGTAGTAGTATTCGACAACTAGTCCCAAGCTAAGCAGAGCTTGTATTTTAAACACTAGAAAACTGATAATCATACTTATATATTTCTAAATACATAAATATTTTGATAAATTACACTCAGACACAAAACCAATGATCGTGATCATTACACAAACATTTGTTCTGGGTGAGAAGCAAACCCACGACCTCCGGTATAGCAGTCAGGGCCTCTAACCACTAACCTAACAGGCCAGTCAAGTCAAGTATAAGTTAACTAAGGATTTTCGATGCTGTATTCATCTTGAAGACTCACATATATGCTGGCCGAATGTATCGCATAAGAGGAGCTTCGCCGAGCCCTCATTGCCAGTGCGGATGAGTGACAATAATCTCCTTCTGTGAAAATAGCATCTCGCAGAAGGAGTTTGCAAAGGGAAAGGAAGACTACGAGGACTCTTTTGCTCCATTCCAGACATACCGGGTGACGAGGAAGATTCAATCTCTAAAGCTTCGGAAGCTTCTGTCGCTCCATTAATCTGGATCCAAGATACTACGTAGAACATAGTATCCCAAATGCACACTTCTTATATGTGATAATAGGCGACTCATTTTTAGGGGACGACGCCCATGGCAACAGGCCAACAGTATTCCAAAACAGCAACAGTCACACTGCCCTCGCAGCCCCAGTTAAAAGTGAGTGGTGAAACTCAGGGTAGTCGTAGCTAGTACGAGTCTGACTGACCTCTTCAGGAAAATATCTACGAGGATTTCCACGCCTAAAAAAAAGAAGGCTATCTGACGACGAACTGCCAATTTAAAAATTCCGGCTTGCGAACGGCGAGCAACGGGTAGTTCACCGTCCGGTCGTCTGGTAATCGTCCGGACCAAGCCCAGTCGTCGACGGCGCGCACTGCTCCCGCGTGCCTCAAGGAGTTGTCAGCAAATGTAGAGGCCCAACTGCAAGGCCGAAGTCTACTGGGGCCCCGGTCCGGTTTCTGAAAAGAAGGTCCAACCCCGGTATCAGGGCTAAGAAGGAATGGGGTGGGTCGGTTAGTCATTAAGAGTCTGGCACTATTTCCCGCTCAGCCCAAGGGCGGGATTTATCATTAGATGATTTTTCCCAGAATAAAAAAAAACAAAAAATTTACGTTTATATGGTCGGTTTTTCATCAGTTCAGTCAGTTTCGTCAGATAGTCATGCTGGTCGCAAACTAGTTCCGAAATTGAATAAAAATATTTCAAAGATTGAATTTTTAAAGGCTAAATTCCTTCAAGCTACAAACCACACGTTGCTACAAAAAACCCTCTCCTATTTTTTCCAGGTCAAAATAGAATTCCCAGAAAAATCTAGTCCATAATTCTAGGTGCTATTTTTAAGGGATATTGGTTGAAAAACTGGATAAAAATACATCGTACCAAGTTAAAATGACAGCAAACTAGATAAAACGCGTATATGCAAAATTGTTCGCTGGAAATAAAAAAAAAAGAATTTTAGAACACGATAACTAGTACTGATAGTGTTCGAAACACAAAAAAAGAAAAAAATGGCCGCCAATTAATTGGTTTTCCATTTATTTCATTGTGAAAACGTAAACACCGGAAATTGTAGATACCGTAAAGTGACCAAACTTTTTGTTATTTATGGGATAAAACGTTGGTGTGAAACGGAAAAATAATAAAATATTGATTTAGTTAGTTTGTTTTCGGATACTGTTATTCCATTCGGGTATAGTGACCATGCATTAATTTTTTTTTAGGCTTAAAATCATTCAATGAAAAAAGTCATCCCTCGCTGTAGTTTGGGAGGAGTCTTTTACTGACTATAAAACTACATCATCGAGCAGTGTGGTGGTCATGTAGTGCTCGAATGGTCCCAACTTACGAGTTGTAGTTCGCGTGATCAAACCTAGCTGAGCAAATTACTTTGTGTAATTTATTTCATCATTACTGCTCTCAAAATAGTGAAGGAAAACATCGTGACCTTGACCCGGCGTGACTTTGAACTAAAAATTCAAAGACATGTGGCATCTACTAACCGCACTGGATGGGTGGAAGCCTGAGTCCCAGCAGTGGGAATATTATAAGGCTGATGCTAAACCACATCTGTTCTTCAGCTGGGCTTGGGCATTGACTCTGCTGGGCTTTAATGTTTAGCTAAAATCTCTTTGAGGCGCGTGTGGCAAATTACGCGGCATTGAATCGGTTCGGATGAGCTACGCAATGCTCGTCGTTCGCAGACCTGCGCCTACAGTGGCTGGATCCCAAAAAGCCTTTGTTTTAGTGATTTTATGAGGTGTTTAAGAAATGGTAACATGATGGTACCATTACCATCATGTTACCATTTCTTAAACACCATTTCTTAAAAACAAAAAAGATTAGAATATGTTACCATAATACCATTATTATGGTAACATATTCTAATCTTTTTTGTTGTATTTGGGAGCCTCCTTAGCAAATTTCACTGAGGTAGTCAAATCTATAACAATTTTTTTTTTTTTCAAATGGTATAAACTAATGCCTGACTGCTATCCCACCTGATGGTAAACAGTGATGCAAAGGTTGATGGTGAGGCGCATTAGTTTATTAAGAGCCTTCTCTAGTCATGAAGTCACCCAAATTATAATCGGACGGAAAGACCGCAGCTGGCAAACTGTTTCAGGCCCTCGTATAAGCGGTATAAACGATGAGACAAAACGCTTGGACGTCTGGATGTCTCAACAACGTAAAGGTGGATAGTTGCTGTTCGGGTTGTCCGATGCGCACACTCTCCAAATCTACACTAATATAATAAAGAGGTAAAGTTTGTTTTTTTTTGTTTTTTTGTTTGTAGGGGGTAATCTCTGGAACTACTGGTCCGATTGAAAAAATTTTAGCAACAATAGAAAGCTGCTTTACTCCTGAGTGACATAGGCTATATTTTATGTACGCGGGCGAAGCTGCGGGCAAAAGCTAGTAATTAATAAGCTGAATAATTCCGTCTAGGTGTAGACACATAAGATAAAAAACTACACCTAATTTTATACTACAATATCCAATACGAATTAATTTGTGAATTAAAACAGACTCTCAACTTTGCTGGAAAAAATCCGAGCAAAACTGCGAACGCTCGATATGAAAAAAAAAAACTTGTAGTTCAAACTTTGTACCTCACTATCAGGTCAATTTCAGCACTATGATAGACAACTCACTCTAGAATGTGCTTCCTATTGACGTCAAAAAATCTGAAAGTAAATCGTTTAAGTGTAAAATTCGGAATTTCTTCTTGAAGTCACTCTCAACCTTAGTTCAGACTCCGTCATATTTTTTTTGGTGTCAAATAAAAATTATGACTGATGGGCTTTAGTCAATGCTAAAGCCCATCTGTAGTCCTTCTGTTGTTGTTTGTAAGAAATGTATAAATATATTAGAATATAAGAATATATTAGAATAAATAAATAAGTAAACATTTTTTTTTGTTTAATCTTGGTGTACATGATACATTGTTTTTACAAAATTTCGATTTAAAATTCAATTATTCCAAATAAGTAAACAATATAATACATGTCAAAAGCATAGTTAGATAAAATTCCATGTCAAATTATATAAATTAGTATGATTGTAAGTTACTGTCATTAAAATATCAATATAAAATTACAATTATTCCAAATAAAAATAAGTAAATAATACATGTCAAAAGCAAAAAATTCAATGTTTAAGTATTTATTAAATTTTGAATTTTTTGCTTTTGACATGTATTATTTTTTATATAAATTAATTAATGGAATAATAGTTTTGTTTTTAATAATTTGGTCAACGATTTCCGAACTTAATGGTAAACGAACAAAACCAATAGAAAACTAATACAATAATAAAAACATATTTATATAAAACCATAAAAATAACCAAAATGCAAAAGCAACAAAGCATCTAAAATTATTTCACCATTTTTTTTTACTTTTTTGACTCTCAAGGCATCTTATTTATACGCAGTACAAGTACCCTAACAAAAGGCATACTTATTCAAAAAATATTGAATCAAGTTACAGGACAATCACAAGTTTTTATTTCAATAAGGCCATTGTTACGCATAGTTCTAGGTTTTTCTCCGAAAGAACTTCAAGCTGAGAGGGCAAAGTTTGTTTACTAACTAGAATAAGTGACTGCATTATGTATGCTGGCATATAGGGTAGCTTAGGGAGGACTGGAGGAAACTGTGTGGCATTTGTTAGCTTATAAAATGAGTATTCTGTATATTAATTTTTTGGGTTCCGTACCAAACAGATAAACACGAGATCCTATTACTTAGACTTTGTCTATCTGTCCGTCTGTCCGTCACTAGGCTATATTTCAAGAATCGTGACAGCCAAACAGTGTAGAAATTTTTACAAATTGTGTATTTCTTTGCTGTTATGGTAAATTCTACAACCAAAATGAAAATAAATATCCGAAAATAAAAGTCCGACTCGCACTTGGCCGGTTTTTATCGACATTAAATTACTCAATAGTCGTCCACTGTTAGTTACTGGCCTCCCCCAAGTATTGCCATGACGTTCAATCTAGTGCCCACATATTGATGTAATTATTATTTAGCTATCAACTAGGTATAAACAAAGAAAAGAGATTACGTTTAAACGCACACTGAATAATGACAAAAGGGCCTTAGCGGTATCCCTTTTCCAACTGCTAATTTTCAACTACAGCCCTTGCCATATGCTCGAAAACAGAAAATATTTGTCAAAAAGTTTTAAAGGTTTTGTGCTGAATCTAACTTGAAGTAAAATGTTGCGATTCTTATTTATAAAACTGTTACAAAAAGTATATAATAATAATAAATCATTTATTTTCAGGCATCTTGGCCCATAGATATATACCTTACAGACTAACATATATACGAAGTAAATACAACAACAAGAAGAAGTATATGTGCGCATTTTTATATTCCTTTATTCTATTTCAAAAAATCAAACAGGAATATCCCTCTTAATGTAAAATCATAGTCACAATACTATACCCGCGTCGCTATTCGGAAAAAGTCGACGGCAAAATTGTATAAATTTTAACGATCAGTAAATATCAACACACTGCCGTAATCTGGAACTGGGACTAAGGGGCCACGGCACTGCCGTCTTAACTATACTTTTTAAATGCGACACCCTGCTTGGTCTTAATTTATTTTTGTTGTAGTCTTATTTTGTTTACAGCGAAATTCTTTTAATGAAAATATTGTTTGTAAAATTGTATTGGCAATTTTGTTTATTTTTTTACCAATAGATGGCGTTGTTAGCTCGAAATTATTGTTTTTTTTTTAAACTAGTACTAAATATACAGTTATTTAAAACAAAAAAATATTTAAATTTACAAGTCCGCGATTAGTTGGCCATACTGTATGGATCAGAATATAGGGCAGTGAAAAAGACGGGTGAAAAAAGATTTCATGTAGCGGAGATGAGAATGTTGAGAGATAGAGAGAGAGACGAGAGTGGATAAAGTGAGAAATTAGTAGTATATACTACTAATACTACTCTTATATAAGAGGAAGTTTGAAAGTGACGCCAACGACTGAAAAGTTAAAAAGAAATCGTTTGTCTTGGTATGGCATGTAAAGAGGAGGGATGAAACGCATGTTACTAAAAGAGGAAAGGGAGCCTAAAGAAAAAATTGATGGATTATGTGAAAAATGATATGAAAGAAAAAGTAGTTTATTTTTTTCTAGTTTGGCTCTAGACACAGACGGACCGCATTTCAACTGCAATCCAACCGCAAATTGCAGTTCAGATGTAGGTTCGGCGTGCAGTCGGCGTGCAGCCGACTGCAATTGGACTGCACGTTTGGTTTGCAGTCGTGTCAACTGCATTCAAACTGCATCCATATGTGGTAGGATTGCAGTTGACATGCAGTTCGTCTGTCTAGAGCGTAACTTATAGCATGACCGGTGACAGGACAGAATGAGGGAAAAAAACGTATTACGCCGACTCTAAATAAAACGTGACAAGGGCAAAAAGAACTAGAGATGAAGTTATTCAACAAGTGAAGTGGGTTTATTGTCTTATCCTCATCCTTGTTACGGTAACGAGTGCGGCAGGAACCTTGGGAGATAGTGAATGAGTATTCAACCATGTATTTAATTTTAATATGTTTCTATTTTTGTAATGCTAATAAACGCAATTTTCTTTATTTCTTTTTCTTTCTTTCTTTATATGTCAGATGTGTACTGCTCATCTAGATCTTGCTGAAGAATAAAAGAGAAGAAGAATAAAATTTTAAAACATACAGAATGACTGGTAATTAGTGACCGATAATTAAACACGTGATTGTAGTAATGATGACAAACAAATATTACCGTGGGACCAAACCTGAAATTGCCAAAAAACTTTACAACAAGGTAGCAAAGGCATTTAAAGATCTGGCTATTAATAATTTCAATAAAAAGATGATGAACATTTTAACTATTAGTCTATTATAATGTTGACGATGTTATTTAGACATTTTTATTATTATTTTAATTAATTCGACATATTTTATGTTGAATTGATTAAAATGTGCTTTGAATTTGTGTTTTAAATTATGTACCTAATTTTTACATTTTAGTTTTAATAATTTTGTGACTCTTTCGATTTTATTATTATTATATTTATGTTGGCGAGTACATACGAAGCAATTCCGCATGCGTGATAAAATTCGCACTATATTAAAAACATCTTTTTATGATGTTTTTAATATAGTGCGAATTTTATCACGCATGCGCGTCAAGTGTGTGTCAGTTAATACTTCGCTCCCTCTCTGCTCCCCCGTAAAATTAGTTTCAAACTTACTCGACCGAACCTACTCTTTCAATCCATTCTTGAAATCCCACCGCTAACAGCGCGTAATCGACTGTTTTCCGCATTAGTGCAGCCGTTTATCGTATCAGGCGCGTGTCGACCCGCGAGTCATTAAAGTGTATTGAAAAACGTCGTTTGACACACGTGCAAATTTGTCATTGCAGCTATCGGTTCCATCAAACTCGTATAAAGCTTGTGCGAATTCCGCTTCGGTTGCAATAACAAACTTTCTGCACTTCAAAATGTACTATGAATAATTTCCCATACCAAAAAAGAAAAATGTTACACCAGGCCAACAAAGATTTAACAGTTACTGCAAGCCTGATAAAGGCACAGCACAGAACTTTCAGCTTTAAAACTGCAATTAGGAAATCTGTCGTTTTTCCAAAAAGCATTTCCATCAAAAAGTGTCCGGAGTTTTTATCAAGTTCCAAAGTCGTTTGTCCGGATTAGTGTGCAAAGCTGTGACGGCAAGTTTAATGGTATAAAGTGATATACATTGTACCCGTTGAGCCTGAGACCGTATATATTCATTTGCGAGCTCGGTGGCGTCTCATCCGGACAATTTTTCAAGGAGATATTGTTGGGGTTTGGTACTAGTTTTCGTGTTATCCTCGTTTTGGAGTCCCGTATCTTAAAAGGAAAATACGGTACCCTTATAGGATGGTAGGGACCAAGCAGGGTCAAAGCCTACTGGGGCTCGGCCCCGATATGAAAAGCAACAAAGGAACAGGGCGTGTTTTTTAGTCAGTAAAAGTCTGACACCTGTCTCTTGCTCCACCCAGGGGCGGGAGATGTCATTCGACGAGTTTTACCTACCAAAAAGATTCTTTATAGGATCAATTTGATGTCCGTCTGTCTGTCAACACCATTTATCTTATATTATTACATGGCTCTGAATCGTGGTCGCTTACAGTGGGCCTCCATTGTAAAGGTGATATCAGACGCTTCACTTTTCTTCGGCATCTTTCATTCAAAATGATTCGTCTGAACTCCAAATAAAACAAAAGTGCCGAATGAATTAATTCGTGTGAACATGGAATGAAACAAAAATGAAGCATTTATTCGAGTGAACGTTCACTCGAGTAAAGCGCCTGATATCACCTTAAGCGACCACGTTTCAGAGCCATATGTCATCACTGGCAACACACACTGGTCATATACTTTCATCTTGAGACACTGAGTATCTCAAATATGGTATTGAGATTGAAATTAAAATTATATAGTCAAGTCTGCGGTCCCTTGAAGCTGTGAAAAAATCAAAGTTCTATGTTTACTAAAAATAAAATACGTGTATGTCGACACTTCCAGGAATATTACAATTTTAACAGTACTTCCCGTTGACCTAGAACCCTGAAATTCGGCATGAAGCCAGATCTCACAAAACAAGTGTAAGAAAAAATCTGAAATTTGTAAATTTGTAGTTACGTCACTAAAATAAATTGCGATTTGGTACAGTCTTCGAAACTCGATTCAGGAATTTAACTATTTTCTTAAGTTACTTTGTACGGAACCCTCAGTGCGCAAGTCCGAGTCGCACTTGTCCAGTTTTTATTTATCTCTCTTTCTTCCCAAAACAGGATTTATAGTTTCAAGATAATCTACGTGCAAACCCCACACAGATACTACCCTACTATAACTTACCACTAACTAAAAATAGAAAAGCAAGTCCGCTGGCACTGGAACCCAACCCTTTGCAAAAGATACCTCCGTGTTTTCCGGTCAACGTAACTTATGAACTTTGTACACCCACGCCTAGATTCAGTATACAAGTTAAAATAACTGGGCTACTGGGATATTTGAATGAGTTTTCATGCTCTGGAGCTCAAAGGAAAACTAAATGAGCACAGTTTTGGTTAGTAAAACTCACATGCTTTCTTGCTCCACCATCACTGGGAAAAGCTATCAAAAAGATTGGCCCATTTCTGGCCTAAACTAAGGATGTGTTGTTGTTTGTAGTATTTTTACCTAAAAGTGGTGTTTTTTTTTTGGTGGGGATGGTATTTTGACCAAAGATGATAATTTTGCCCAAAGGAGGTATTTTTTCCCGAACGAGTTATTTTTGTCCGGAAATGGCATTTTTGCCGTAAGCTGATATTTTTCCAAAAGATGTTACTTTTGACCGATAGTAGTATTTTGCCCATAAGTTGTAATCACCAAAAAAGGTCAGTCAGCCGCAAAATATACTCAAAAGTTAAAATACAATTTCACAAATGAAACCATTCCGAACATCCACGATTTCATGTCCGGAGCATAACATAATAAGCTGTTATTGAATTACAAGCTTATGAGAAGTTATTGGATGAGTTCCGAAGTGTAATTAGGATGAAAAATGCGGGCTAATGTATTATTTTAATGCAGGTAGACTTTAGGTAATATTGTTCCGTGTAACTGTTATTTTGGAATTAAATTTGAGCAGTATTGGCCGAGTGGTAACGGCCGCGACTTACGAGTCGTAGGTCGTGGGTTCAAACCCAGCCAGGCGACTAATGTTGTATTGTTAGGAATGTTGACTTTTTCGCTCACAAGCATCGATATACATATAAGGTGCTTTTAAAATATATGCCACGCTCTCCAGGGCGTGTAGCACTATGTTTATAGATTACAATAGTAAAGATAAAATGTAGATAATTTGTGTTTTTTTTTCTCATACAAAAATTATTCACGTATAAATTTTAATTCTTTTTTTGCATAAAACTATCCTGTACACTTTATGAGCTGTTGCCGCTCCGCGCCGCAAAACACCGGCGCCATTCATTCTACTACATTCATTCATATCAGACGAATGCCGCCTGCGCGTTGGCCACTATGTCGTCACTGCGCAGCCCCCCCCTCCCCCGCGCGCACTTCCCCGTTCGCCGCACGCGCTGGCCGACCACCCGCCGCTTGCCAGTCGCCCCCCGACCGCCACGGGAAGTATTATCGCGCGCGTTTTTATTAAAAACATTTAGGCAACTGAAAAGTAAAACGGACACATTGAACAAAGTGAAAAGCCATGTACGTAAGCGTGTCTACATTTGTGTGAGGTGGACTTGTGCAACAGTTTTGTGGATAAGTCGGTAGGGAGTGTGTAAATACAGTGCAATTGGTGTAGGTAAATAACTTTTAAATACGCCAAGTTCCTGTAATTTATCGTTATTTGATATTACACTTTTGAATCCTAAGCGAACGCCGGCGTTTTGATCTTTAATTGTGTGTGTAATTACAAAAGTCGAAAGGTTAGTCTAAGTACCTACCTATCGTTTACACTAACTTGAAATGGACTGTTTTGAAGTTTATCATGGTAACTGGTAACTACTGGTAAGTAATTGCACTTTAAAACACTTGTTTGCCTACGTATTATTGCGTACCTAGTGAATTAGGTAGGGACAAGCTAGTCAGCTGATTTTATCGTAGAACGAATGGAAAGAGATAGCTAATGCAGCTGTTTCATTGACGAAGAGAAACATCGCGCGTAATTTGTGAACCACGTTGTGCAGAAAAGAGTCAATATTTATTTAACTACTTTATTTTCTCAAACTGGATTAACTGTTCCGGGGTACGAAAGCTCTTCACTATTGTAATCTATAAACCCAATCCTATCACCCATTAAAGGGGTGGCATATATTTTAAAAGCACCTTATATATGTACTACGCACTAGATTAGACGTACTGTACAGTCACTTTACTTCGGCGCACTTTTCGCTTTGTGTAATTTATTTAATCACCACTGCTCTCAAAACGATGCAGGAAAACATCGTTAGGAAACCGGCATGACCAAGAACCAAAAATTCGAAGACATGTGACATCCACCAATCCGCACTGGGCCCGCGTGGTGGATCATGGCCCATTCCCTCTCATGGAGAGGAGGCCTGTGTTCCAGCAGTGGGAACATTAAAAAAGGCATCATCACCAGATGAGGTAGAACCAAAATTACGAAGACATCTGACTTCCACCAATCCACACTGGGCTAACATGGTGGTTTACGGCCCATTACCTCTCCTGGAGAGGAAGCCCGAGTTCCAGTAGTGGAAATAACCCCATCGACCATGTGTTTTGTAAGTATTGCTCACAAAACCTGCCCTGCTCACTACCGCTGAAGTTTTATTGATTCTACAGGCTATGGCGGCAACTTTGGTTCGCCTGGTAGCAGTTTATACTCCTTGCCTTCGTATTCTTCAAAGCTGAAGGCCGTGACCGTGAATTTCATGGATCATAACATACCAAGGGATATCACTAATCGTTCAGAGTGTAATGTTTTGCATTCTCTGGAAGCATGAGATAGTGGAATAAAATGAGATGACGGGAACAGTGCGCGCCGTCGAACTAGTGTTAACTTCGTCAAAAATCTTTGTACCCTTATAATTTTTCAAGTCGTTTGACTTTTCAGACAGACTTTAACACACTAAGCATATAAAAACACTACTTTAACTAAAACTATGCTATAAAAGCCTTAAGTTATTTTAAGCTAACTCCAATTAGCAGTCTTGTCCCTAAAAAACAAAAATGGCCGTAACTTATCTTAATCTACAAAGTATTTAGTCGCATTAAATCGTTTACTAATCTTTTTTCGTGTCACCGTGAAAGTTTCAGGCATAGCCTCTTGTTTCAGGACCCTCCCTGAAATCTTAACACAATAAACTTTTAGATAAATGGGGCACTGATACAAAATGTAAATGATATATTTTCCACTTAGACTTTGGGAATTGTAACGAGTTTTGCAGGATATTGTGGTAAAGAATAAGAACGTTTTGAGCTATTAACCGAGGTGGCGAGTAATGGGTAGCTCGCCGTCTAGCTGTACGGTAAACAAAAACTTTGAGTCACGACGTATTGCGATCCATTCGCATCTTTAGATATCTTAGGAGTTGTCAGCAACTGTAGGGGCCCAACAGGGTCGAAATCTTCTGGGGCCAAGGGTTGATGCGAAAGCGGAACACCAGGGCCCTGGAACTAAGGCAAGAAGGGACGGTGGGTCGTTTAGTCAGTAGAAGTCTGACACTATCTCCTGCTCCGCTCAAGGGCAGGATTCGTCATTCGATGATTTTTCCCACCATAAAAAAGATTTTAGAAGACCTTTAGATATCTTTGTATGTATCAAATACATAGGCGGTCACACGGACGCTTACGCGTTGGACGAATCTCATTTGAGAGCTGGAACACAGGCCTCCATAGTTCTGAGTTCCCCAGATACCCTAAATCGTGATAACTGGAGACGCATCACGGGAGCATCACTCGCCAACGAAAATGCAAAATCACGGTCTCGACTAAGAAAGAAGGAGATATATCATTACTTATTATAAAACAAAGTAGCCTGTCCCTATGTATGCTTAAGTCTTTAAAACTAAGCAACAATAATTCAATATCAGTACCCGTGCGAAACTGGAGCGGGTCGCTACTATCAAATAAAGGTAATAATTAATTTGTAATATTATACACATAGATATGATATCTATGATTATACAGTACTACATTCTGCTAGTATTCTAGCTCCCTTGAAAGTAAACAAAATTGATGTAAGTAAAGCTTTGAGTTTATTCAGAAGGAAAATATAATCAAATAAATAAATATTTTCTATTTACAATATCTATAAAGATGTTTGTTCTGATATTTATTACTACACTATTTAAACTTGACATTAATTAAACTATAAAAAATTGCTTTGATATTATTTCAAAGTAGATGGATCTATTTGTTTTTATTCCCTACTACTCTTACACACTATGTCTACATCTCTTTTTAGGGTTCCGTAGTCAACTAAGAACCCCTATAGTTTCGCCAAGTCTGTCTGTCTGTCCGCTCGCGGATAATCTAACTGACCATTAGCACTAGAAAGCTGAAATTTGGTGCTCATCACACAAACATTTGTCCTGGGTGGGTATCGAACCCACAACCTCCATCTTAGCGGTCATGGCCACTAACCACTAAACCAGCAGGTCAGTCATTAACTTTAATAGAAGCTAATAAAATATGCTTCCTAAAACAAACCCAAAATCTCATTTAAAAAAGATCCTGAAACAATTTATAGTCCACAATAAGAACCAATATCGTGGTGATCTAACTCACAGTGTTGACACAAATATTTTGTTTAAGGCCCTGCAAATCCCTTTAAAAGTATTAAAGACTTTATTTATTGTCTTCAGAGCTTTTCTTAAGAACTGGGAAGTATTTAAATATAATTTAGGTTTATACCCTACCTATAGATGATGTAGACGCAAATTTTAGATTACTTCCTACCATTTTAACGGTAGGAGTTCAATATTGACTAGTCTGCACTGTCCTTACATATTTTATGTGCTAATACTGAAATATGGAAATATTGTACAGAAAATATTTTTTTTAAAAGAGTAACCATGGAGTTTCTTGCCGGTTCTTCTCCATGGGAAACGACCAATTTGGAACCGTGCACTAGCTTCTGAGGTTTTATAAGTGCCCATGTGGGCCCATGTGAAATAAAAAATTTTGGCTTTGACTTTGAATAGACAAACGGTGCAAATGAACCTTATCGGTAACTAGTTTTACGCCAACGGCTTTACCTGCCAGTAAGCAGGTTTTTTCATACAAACTTTTGATCCCATAGGGGGTGAATTTTGGGAAATCCTTTCGTGTTCGCTTACATCACAAAAAAAACCTTGTGCAAAATTTCAAGCTTCTAGCCTTAGCGGTTTCGGCTGTACTTTGATATGTCATTCAGTCAGTTTCTCCTTTTATATACCTATATAGATTACAGTTTTGGGCCGTTTGTCATCGGTCGGTCATGGGGTCCAATTGCGCGAGTCCTTTTCAAGGAAATTTCCTGACACTGCTCTCAAAACGGTGAAGGAAAACATCGTGAGGAAACCGGCATGTCCTAGAACCAAAAATTCGAAGACATGTGACATCCACCAATCCGCACTGGACCCGTGTGGTGGATTATGGCCCAGTCCCTCTCCTAGAGAGTAGGCCTGTGTCCCTGCAGTGGGAACATTAAAAGGCTGATCATGATGATGAATCGACACTGTGTGACCAGAGGGCTGGCTCATTTTTTGCCCAAAGTATTAGCATTGCCATTCAACGTGGTAATGCTGCCAGTCTTCTGGGCACGTTTCCAGATGACAGTGATGTGAAGGACTACCTACTTCGACGCCTGAGTGTATTTTGTGTTTTTGTATTATATATACCTAGTTAGGTTTAGTGTAAATATTTAGTTTTATCTTTATTGGCTAAGATGAGACCAGAGTACTTTTTTTTAAGAGGTGAAAAATCATCAATGACTACTCTCGCTTAAAAGTGGTGTGGGAGGGTGTGTCAGATTTTTGCTAACTTGTTCCTTCTTTGCCTTGCGCCCCAGCCAAGTTACGATCGTTTAGTTAACGTCGAACGAAACGATCATAACTTGACTAGGGGAGTAATTTCTAGGCTGGAGTAATTCCTAGTCAGGGCCAATCTTTTAATAGAACAATTATTATTATAAGTTAAACTCTTTTTCCAAAGTATTTTATCAAGGGGGGAAGTATTATATTTTTGTTCTGTAATTGGTCATTAAATACGGTAATAAAATAACAACGTTTTAAGTCATAATCTTCCTCTTCGAGGTAATAAAAAATTAAATACCTACTTTACATATGTATGTAAGTTTATAGTATGTTAACGCGTCCACAATACAATAGTTATTCCTAGTTCGGGGCAACGTGTATGTATAAAAATACATGTGTATGTATTTAAGCGATATATACGATCAATAGATATATAGATCGCTTATATATAAAATCTGTATAAAACAATCTTCTATAAAAACAAAAAAACATTATCCGGTACATGAAACACTATCGATTTGTAAAGATAGAATTAAAAAATAATGTACTTTTTTTAAAACTAAAATTAATTTACGCGCATATGAAATTCATATATTTAAGTAAAGAACAGCTGAGCAGGTTCAATGCCGTAAGTAGTTCGACGCATCGACCGACAACTACCTACGGTCATTAAACCCACTCAACTGTTCTTTACTTAAAGGTATGAATTTCTTATCTTCGTAAATTATTATTATTATCATTTTTAATTTTAGTTCTAAAAAAAATATTTTATTTTTTCATTTTATTTTTACAAATCGAAAGTCATAATTGGTAAATTCATAATTAAATCCATAATTCATAAAAAATACTACGCCCAGTGTTTTTCCATTTTTATTGCCATTCTTTCATTCATAATCAATAAATAACCTGTGCAATATTACCATGAATTGAGGGAAATTTTGGGATTTAGCTAAACTTTCATAAGTTTGCTGTTTATGAATATAAGAATTTGTACTAAATAAAAATTGGTTGTGTATATGTTGTCTAGCTTCCCTTTTTACCCGTTCTGGCTTACACATCTGACATTTCGACATGGCTTGGTTTTCTTTTTTATGGTAGGTAAAAATCACCCAATGACAAATCCCGCCCTTGGGCGGAGCGGGTAACAGTGTCAGACTCTTACTGACTAAACAACCTACCCTGTTCCTTATTTGCCTTAATCCCAGAGTTCTGTTGTTACGCTTTCGCATTAACCCTTGACCCCAGGAGACTTGGACCCTGCAGGGCCCCTTCAGTTTGCTGACAACTTTTTGAGGCGCGCGGAAACGCAGACGACCGGATGTGACATGTCTTGGTAAGGTAGATATCGTTCATCAAATCAAATCTGTTATCACACACAAACAAAGCCAAAAATAGTCCACAAAATCCATTTCAAAACCCAAACTAATCACACTCAATCAACCCAAACTTCTCACAAAAAAACCCATCCATTCAAAACGATTTGAAACGAATAGCAAAAACTTATATATTTCGCATCTTCCGAGAAAGTTGCGTCGAGGAAGAAAAATGCCCCGCGCTTTGTTACGGGAAAGTAATTTGTATTACTAATAGTTCGTGTGTTTCCGATCCCCCCTTTCTCAAGGGGGATGGCGGTTATTCCTCGGTTATTTTCAGGTTATTTCTTGGTAGAGTGTGTTCTTTGTCCGCCTGTCTGCTTGACTAATGCCATAACTACTCTTTGTGAACGTTTGGGGAAGTAGTTCAATTGTTCTGCGATTGGATGGCTGTTGAGATTAGGATTGTGTTCGAGTGTTTCGTTTTGTTTGGTTAGGATTTTTTTGAGATTGTATCTGTAGTGGGTGTTTTTTGACGGGAAAATACATTATTGTTTTATTTTAACTAGCGACCCGTCCCAGCTTTGCAAGGGTATAATGGTGATATTAAATATATTATACACACACATATATAAATATATAATACACATATACATATAAACCTTCCACTTGAATCAAAAATTCGTTGCGAAGTTTTAAAGATTAAAGCTTACATAGGGACAGACAGCGACTTTGTTTTATACTATGTAATGATGTTGTGTATTACCCGTTCTTATGGTGTACAATCAGGCATAGTACTTAGTAATTAATGGCTGGAAATTCTACCACTGAGTTATTATTCATTTATTTTTTATTAATTTATTAAATCTGCCAACAATGGCTTACACCCATCGATCACTATATCAGTGATCGATGCTTACACCATACATTTACATTACATTAAGACAAAACCTACTTTCATACTTACCAAAAGCAAAAAGACTGACAGAATAAATCCCACACATTTTAGTTCTGTTACTCTTTGCTTATGGTACCGTAGCTACTATTTCTAACAACCCTACAGCACACATAGTATTTCCCTTGCACTATAATAAAATTCATATGCAAAAAAACACTATATAAGCCATATAAATACATATACATTAAGCAGCAATCATACGTTTAGTTTCAAACTGTAATTTCAAATGCAAATGTAAACTAGAAATTGAATTGCCTCATTAGCGTCAATAATTAAGCCCCTAAGAGCTTATATAATTGCCCAATTAAAGAATTGCCAGCTAACCTGGGCAGGCAATTTAGGGGCAATTAAAGAAGGTAAAAAATACAGGTAGACTTAAAAGGCTCTATGGTAATACTCGCTTAGGCCCCTGCCTAAGAGAGCATGCTAGGGAGTATACGGCGCATTTTAAACGTGCAGACGGCGTGCGTTTGATGCGTGCGATGCGACTATGGCTTGAACCAAGGCCCGGCGCGCGAGATGTCGCCGCCGCCGATCACCCCCCGACGGCACAGCGTTGCTCTTCCCAAGCGGGGCACACTTCGACCGTGTGCTCCACCGTGTCCTCCGGGTTGACCACATAGTGGCGAAAAACGTCACAAACTAAAGCACGGTTCCAAATTGGTCGTTTCCTATGGAGAAAAACCGACAAAAAGTTCCGAGGTTATTTAAAAAAAAAATGGTTTGTTACAATATTTCCGCATTACAGTATTAACAGATAAATTATGCAGACCAGTCAATATTGTACTCAAGAACACAACAAAAATAAATATCATCATCATCATTTCAGCCGAAAGACGTCTACTGCTGGACATAGGCCTCTCCCAATTGTCGCCATAATGAACGGTCCTGTGCATCTCGCATCCATCAGATACCAGCAACCTTTGCCAGGTCATCAGTCCATCTTGTTGGAGGCCTTCCAACATTGCGTCTTCCGGTACGCGGTCGCCACTCCAGAACCTTTCGACCCCAACGGCCATCCGTTCTACGAGCAAAGTGCCCTGCCCATTGCCACTTGAGTTTGGCGATTCTTTGGGCTATGTCGGCAAAATAAAAATAAATATTATATCTCTAATAGTTCAGCTTATAAAAAAGTTGAGATCTATCTCCCAAATCCTTTCAAAGTTCTTAAGCTCCTGTCAGACACAACTTCACTTGTGTTATAAAAGAAAATTTTGGTGCTCTTACAATTTAGTATTTCTAGCGTAAGTTTTTATACACCAACTTGAAATTTTGTACATAAATATAATTTAGTTTAGTATTTCAACTTGGTAAGTTACACTATTTAGTAGTTAGATCGTTTTTTTTTTTTGTTAAGTTTGTCATATGAATCTATTCTTTGAATCCGATCCCGGTTCTTTTTTGTCGTATATTGGGACTACAAGGAAAAATATATTAAAGTGGTAGTTACTAAAATATGAAAGCAGTGGTAGCCGAGAGGTAACGGCCCGGACTTACGAGTTGCAGGTCGAGAGTTCAAACCCAGCCAGATGCTGTATACTTTGTGTTATTTATTTCATCACCACTGCTCTCAAAACGGTGAATATTTAGAGTTATATAACCCACAACCGGTATATCACTCTTGTGCTTAGTAAAATTGGCTAACGCACTACCATGCATCTAGTCTACACTAATATAATAAAGAGGTAAAGTTTGTTATTTTGTTTGTAGGAGGTAATCTCTGGAACTACAGGTCCGATTGTAAAATTTTTAACAACAATAGAAAGCTGCTTTACTCCTGAGTGACATAGGCTATATTTTATGTACGCGGGCGTAGCCGCTGACAAAAGCTAGTTATTAATATTATACTACAGACAATTTTTAACTTGAGATCGTATTTACCATTCTTAGCCTTAAATATCAACATGGACCATTTTGAACTTCTACAAGGAACCTTTATAGTTTCGCCAAGTCCGTCTGTCTGTCTGTCCGTCCTCGTGGATAATTTCAGCGACCGTTACCACTAGACTGCTGTAATTTTGTATCAATATGTATATCAACTACGCCGAGAAAGTGCAAAAACAAAAAATTGTAAAAATGTTTTATTAGGGTACCTCCCGTACACGTAAAGTAAGAAGTGTTTTTTTTAAATTATATTATTACGTGTGACATATTGTTGGATAGGTATTTAAAAATTATTAGGGGTCCTGTAAAATATTTTTTTGACAAAGTAAATATTTTCAGAAATAATCAAAACTAAAAAAAACAAGGCGTCCCTCCAAGATTATAATCGGTTCACGCAATCCTAAATTGGGTTACTAATTTTTACATGGGCTACTGGGATCTGTTACATTGTGAGAAATTAACCGTCCGTTAGGACGGGAAACTACAGGAACCCTACACTGAGCGTGACTCTAGACTTTCTTGGCCAATTTATTTTAGTCAGTAAAATCTGACACAATCTGTCGCTCTGCCAAAAGTGGAGGCCCTTGGGCGGCAGGAGATAGTGTGATGATATCATTAGATAATATTCACCCACCACAAAACAAAAATACAGTAAGTATCAGAGTAAAGCTTCGAAGCTTAAAATCGTTTTTACGAGTAAACTCATAAAACTTAGAAGTTTAGACGAACAAAAACACATAATGTGCTCGCGAGGTTTTCTTTAAATTTCATGAGTGCAATCTTGAGCGTACTTGTTTTGTTATTAATTATAGCTTCTAATTTTATTACAATCTTCGTTGAAACTGAGAATCGTTTACAGATTTTAGTTTAGATGAAATTTAGAGTACATTAATGATAGTGGGTAGTATTGTCTTTTAAATAACAGCTGTACACCGTTAAATTTTGATTGTTTAAATTCCCTTGAAAGGTTGATTTGGTACATGAAATACAAATGGATTTTTAAGGTTAAAATAAAAAAAATACTTTACTCGAAAGTTTGAAATTGATTTCGTCAGCTGGGCCAGTTCAATGACCTGTAGGCACTTAGTACGAAACGACCGACAACCACCAATGAGGTCAGCATAGCTGATAGACATACTGGAGACGCTGGCTGATAGACGTGCTGGAGCATAGTTGATTTTCCCTATTTTAATTTTAGTTTTCTGATTTGCTGTAAGTTTAAGTATCAGTTACATATAGATTAAGTAGTTATTTTTTGTTTTAATCTGTCTTGTGCGTGTCAAAATAAATGTTTTTTCTTTCTTTCTTTCATTGACTCGTTTACTTAAAAAAATGAATTTTTTCAATGCGTCTATGAATACGAGATTTTGAAAAAAGTACTTTTTTACCTACACAAATTGATAGTTTTTCATGTACTGGGTTGCGGTTAAACGATTTAAATTTAGTTTTTGATTTTGGTTCTAGGTCATGTCGGTTTTTTCACTATATTTTTGCTACACTCTTAATGCGAACACCAGACTCAAAGCATGACCAATGATTTTTTTTTTAGTTGCAATAAACTAGTGCTTGACTGCGATCCCACCTGATGGTAAGCAGTGATGCAATCGTTGATGGTAAGGCGCACTAGTTCATTAAGAGCCTATTCACCCTAGCCTCAAAGACACCTAAATTATAATCGGACGGAAATACTGAGCCGGCAAACTGTTCCAGTCCCTCGATGTACGCGGTATAAACGACGAGGCAAAACGCTTAGTCCGGGCCGCATGTGTCTCAACATCGTTAGGGTCTACCCTACCGCAGTATCCGGAGTACGGCAAGTATCCAACTTGCCGCACTCCGGATACTGCCAGATGTACGATGGTAAAAATAAAATTTTTATAATTATCACACACACACATTTTTATAACACACACACACATTACACATTTTGTTAAAAACACGTCTATTTTTGGATACAAAACTGTACAACTCGCATTCAAAAATCACATTTGGCGACAAGATCGCTTTTATATTGATAAACCTAAAAAACCTAGCATATAAACGACTAGAGTCCCTATTTATTTTGAGCTCGTATTGTCATTTTATTTTTGGTGTACAATAAAGAATATCTATATATATTCTTTATTGTACACCACTTCTTTTTAGTCACCCTATGGTGACCGATATTTTTGAACATGTCATTGTAGTCATGATAACAAACAGCTATGGAACCTAACTAGAAATCGAGAAAAAGAAATCTGCTAGTTAGTATATCTATGTTCGCCTTACTGTTAAAATGTACTAAAGTTACTGATTTTTTTCAGAATTTTTTTTTTTTACCACTATCACACAACGCCATCTAGTCCCAAGCTAAGCAGAGCTTGTGTTATGGGTACTAGACAACTGATAAACATACTTATATATTTCTAAATACATACATATTATAGATAAATAACACTCAGACACAGAACAAATGATCGTGCTCATCACACAAACATTTGTCCTGCGTAGGAATCGAACCCCCGACCTCCCGCATAGCAGTCAGGGTCATTAACTACTAGACTGACATTCATTTCATGTTTAAAAAGTATAAAAGTTATTTATTATCAGGACTACTATCACGTTAAGTATCAGTCACTAATTTTACTAGTCACCCTATGTATCGCGACGGCGGTTTCTTGCGCCGGGCCTTGGTATAGACCATGGTCCGGAGTGAGGATGAGTGGCAGGCGGTCGCCTCTATCTGATAAGCATTCATGCAAGCAAAGGAGGAGACCGACCGTATTAGGTAATAGCGCTCACGCTCTAGAAGCCGGCGGGATTCCAATCTCGATTTCCGGCTACCATAGACGCGGGTTTGCGGACGGCGAGCAATGGGTAGCTCGTCGTCCGCAAGTCCACAGTTGTCTGCTAACAGTTCGAATCAAGCTAAATCGTCTACGGCGCGCCCTGTTCCCGCGCGCCTCAAGGAGTTGTCAGCAAATATAAGGCCCAACTGCAGGGTCGAAGCCTACTGGGGCCCCGGTCCGGTTTCTGATGACGGTGTGAATTCGTCATTAGATGATTTTTCCAACCATAAAACCCTATTTATCATATCTATCTCATCAGGTCCTTGGTCTACCTTGAGCCCATCCAGCACCTGCTCTTCTGGGCTCATGATCGTCGCTAAAGAACCATTCGACCCCGTCGAGCATTCGTACTGCAAGCAACATGCTCAACCGCACTAAGTTGAGCTCTAACTACATACACCATTAAAACATATATACCCTTTAAAAACACGAGCAAACTGCACAAATTACCTCTCACAAATAAAACGAGAACTGCTTACACACCAGCAATTTTCTCCAACAAATGGCCGAAGAAAATTCAAACATTAATAATGAAATCTAAATGCGAGTAATGGTACAATCGACGTGAAGAACGTTAGTAGAACTGTGGGGCTGCATTGCAGATACTTTCTGTGCCAACCATGACCAGCTACTGACATTCAGATATAAGTTAGGCTTACCTTTTTTTGACAAAGATTGATTATAATGTTTTTGCTGCAATTTTTTACTGAATAAAATGGAAAATTGCTGTGAAGTGATTTAAGAGTAGCATTAATCTTTTATGCAATTTTATAAGTAGTGCAAATCATTCAGTGACTTCTCCGCGCTTTTGGATGCTGTGGGAGATAGTTTTAGACTTTTACTGACTAAAAAAACCTACTCCTGTCCCATCCTTGCTTTTGTTCTAAGGCCCAAGGTGTAACGTTTTTGCATTGCCCCATGACACCAGTAAGCTTTGGCCCAGCTGGACCCCTATGATTTATATGACGATACGACTTCTGCCGGTCCAAATGGCAGATGATTAGCAGAAAATCAGGATCGAGATCCCCGCGATTGGGTCCTAAGGGTTTTTTTAGCTCATTACTACTAAAAAAGCGATTGCCTATTATTTATTCAGGACATGGTAAATTTATTATTTCAAATAAACTTTATATTAACTTCTTTTTATTTGTCTATTTATTTATTTATATACACACAAACACTTACAAAAAGAAAGTTCAAAAAAAAAAGAAAAAAAAGGAAAGGAAGTTTCTTTGGGTTTTGTTTTTTTTTCTGATTCGAAGTGTCAGACTTTTACCGACTACCCTCCTGTACCTTCAGTTATTCTTTGCGTTTCAGGACCACAGTATAACTCTAAAAATAGTTCCAAAGAAAAGAAGTTAATGAACAATGATTTAAAATGAGAACAAACTTTGAAAAAGGAACAGCTAAACAAAAGAACGAATACATAAAAAAAGCCATGAAAATAGGAACATAAGAATGAACGAACGAAATGAATGAGTATATATGTTACGGGTAAAGCTAGAAGATGGAGTAAACCTAGGTTTACCCGGGTAAACTTAGTATTACCCAAGCTTCTTGGGTAAAGTCCGAATAAAAAGTAAAATCAATTTTAATTCGGGGTTTACCCATGCTCACCTAGGTCTACCCAACTCTGGCTGGGTAATGTTAGGTGTTGCGTTATTTTCGCACCCGTGGCGTAATTCTGGGGGGCCCGCGCGGCCACGCACGTCCCTTACTTAGTGACATAATGGCGACCGAGCAAAGTGCAAATATATCACCAGAAGAAAGCTTACGAGAGCTTGCAAATGAACAGTCGATTTCAGGAGGCTATTAGGCTATAGGTTTTATTTTATGGTAGGTAAAAATCATCCAGTGACGAATCACGCCCTTGTGTGGAGTGGGAAACAGTGTCACTCTTACTGACTAAAGAACCTACCCCATTCCTACGTTGCCATATATACCAAGGCCAGAGCCTTCCTTTCAGATGCGATCCCTTAGACCCAGTTGGCTTGGCCCTTCTGCAGGGTCCCTACGATTTGCTGACAACTCCTTGAGGGGTGCGGGAACAGTGCGCGCCATCGACGACTGGGCTTGGTCCGGACGGTTACCAGACGACTAGACGGCGAGCTACCCATTGCTCCCCATCCACAAGCCCGTGCCTTCGGTGGCCGGAAATCGGGATCGGAATCTCGGCAGCGTCTCGGGCGTGAGCGCCCAGTCAGCTTCCTTCTTTGCTAGCATTACTGCTTCGCAGAAGGAGCCGTCCGCCTGCCACTCCTCCTCGCTCCGGACTATGGCCTCGACCAAGGCCCGGCGCGAGAGATGGCCGCCGCCGATCGCCCCCACGGCGATATTTGGCCACGGCGGCAAAATTTTGCAATTCAAAATGTCACATCAGTTTATCTTGCTGAAATAATGGCTGGGTAATATTTTAAATTAATTCGTCTAATTAATTAGTGAAATGAAAATCTGGGTGCAATTTAAACATTTATTATTTAAAAAACATACAAAGGCGAACGTAATATTGCAAGCTACTGAGTAATGAACAGATAACGCGGGCCCCCCAGAATTACGCCACGGGTGCGAAAATAACGCAACACTTAACATTACCCAGCCAGAGTTGGGTAGACCTAGGTGAGCATGGGTAAACCCCGAATTCAAATTTATTTTACTTATTATTCGGACTTTACCCAAGAAGCTTGGGTAATACTAAGTTTACCCGGGTAAACCTAGGTTTACTCCAACTTCTAGCTTTACCCGTAACATATACACTCCTTGTTCATTCTACAAATAGAACCATAAGACGTCTAAAAACAGACATTCAAATAATTAAGTTAACTAAACAAACAGTTGTATCAAAGTTATTTGCTCGGTTATTAAACAACATTTAGTGCTAAGGCCCCTCGCTCACGGTGTTAATAGCGAGTTGGCATCTCATCTATAGCGCGAAAAAATTGCAAAAGCGACTAAACTCGCGTAGGTTTTTTTTTATGGTAGGTAAAAATCATCCAATGACGAATCCCGCTCTTAGGCGGAACGAGAGATAGTGTCAGACTCTAACTGACTAAATAACCTACCCCATTCCTTCCTTGCCTTATTCCCAGGCCCTGATGTAACGCTTTCGCATCAACCCTTGGCCCAGGAGGCTTCGACCCTGTAGGGCTCCTACAGTTTGCTGACAACTCCTTGAGGCGCGCGGGAACAGTGCGCGCCGTCGACGACTTGGGCTCGGTCTGGACTGTTACCAGACGACCAGATGGCAAGCCCACGATGCTGTCGGACGCTTACAAAAAGCGAGACAGCATGTCTACTTTTTGTAGCGATATAGTAGCGATACTGTCGCTTGTTTGCATTGATACAGTCGCGACGCGGTCACCACGATTCTCAGTCGCGTTGCAACTATAGGAATACAAAAGCGATTTAGTAATTGAATGAAAATGAAGTTTTTGTTTATAAAATGTTTCTCTCGCGCACCGTCTTCCCTTCGATCTCGTTTTAATGTTTTTCGACACGGTCGCGCAAATTTCCTTAGAGTTGCAATACTATAGTGCATTAGTGTCGTACAGCGCGGTTAGGTAGTGCATGAATAATTAATTTTGATAACAGTGCAGAAAGTCATTGCGACCGAGGCGGACTTCACACGAGCCGTAGGCAAGAGTGTTATGGAGCCTAGAGATTCAGTTTCAAATTTGCACGTGTATCAAACGACATTTTTCAATACACTTGACTGACCTGTTGACTGGCCTGTTGGTCTAGTAGTTAGTGACCCTGACTGCTGCGCCGGAGGTCGTGGGTTCGATTCCCACCCAGGACAAATGTTTGTGTGATGAGCACGATTATTTGTTCTGTGTCTGGGTGTAATTTATCTATAATATGTATGTATTTATAAATATATAAGTATGTTTATCGGTTGTCTAGTACCCATAACACAAGCTCTGCTTAGCTTGGGACTAGACGGCGTTGTGTGATAGTTGTGGACATATATACTTATTATTCGCTGGAGTTGACGCACGCTTCGTGGTAGTCGACGCGCCCAGCCATATACGGTAAATGTAATAAAACTGTGACCGGGCGAGCTGCTGGGCATTTTTTTTTATAGGTTCGCGCTTGACCGCTATCTCACCTGATGGAAAGCGATAATGCGGTCAACGTTGGAGCGCGGTAAACTAGAAGTAACCTATTCACTCTTGACTTAAAGATTCCCGGATTGCAAGTAGATTTTTCTGCACCAATGTGAAAAACAGTCAATCACGTGCCTAAAAGCAGTGAAATTAAAGTGGGTTTTCTAGTGAGTGTGTTGAAAAATATAAAGCAGTCGCGCTTAGCAAATTTACAAAATATGCGACTTTATCGCATTCACTACAAAAAGTCCTCGTGTGCGAGGGTCCTAAGACTTTACTAGAGCACCTAGATGCCTACGTGATTATGCTGACTTAGATAATTATATTAAAGTTGAATAAATGTTAGTAGAGTTTAACAAACAATATACGTAAGTTAAATCTAGTTTTAATCAAATAAACTGAATGCTAGATGTTGATCACGTATTCCAACTGATTTTTCATTCACGTTGCAGAGACAAATTATTTGGTTATGAAGTTATTCTAAACCGTTCATTTTAAGAATTTTTATTGTTAAAAGATTGTTTGAATATGATGTGCTTTCAAATGCAAAGGCCAAATACTTAAAGGTTTTTTTATGGTGAGTATAAATCATCCAATGACAAATCCCGCCCTTGGGTATAGCGGAGACTTTTACGGACTACCTACCAACCTTTTTTCGCGATTTCAAGTGTGATCGCAGAGTAAAAGTTGTTTGTTATAGTGACTATAATCATGTGTGTGGGCCTTCCTGACTCGCCTCTAGAATGGTTTAAAAGCTTGTTGCTATATCTAAAGCAATCCAATGTGATGTTTGAAGCAATAGTAATGCGAAACAAGAGACATAACACCTGAAAACTCTGTTGGCATTCAGTAATTCTATGATTTACTCGAATATTTCACAAAACTTGTTCCAGGATATACGTGTTTTTATTAAATCCTTAAGGATTTTTGAAAAAAAAATTACATCATTTAGAATCTCGAATAAATGCGCTAGGCTTCTATAGAAGTACTTTTTTTATATTTTTAATATAGGAGTACATTATGGAGAGTCAAAGTTCACGTAAAATAGCAGATTTTTGGAGGTCTTTACTGGATTATTCTTAAACAAATTTACGTTTTGGTTTCTATAGAAGCCTAGATAATATCCACAAGATATCTGTGTATCCAAAATGTCTGAAGAAAGATATGTCATAACATCACAATCACGTAAGAGCGGTTGTATGAAAATGTACGTCGGGTTGACCGCTCTATTTTTTTATTCTAGATAGGCTCGCGATTGACCACAATGTAACCTGATGATAAGCGATGATGCGGTCAACGATGGCGCACGCTTGCCTAGAAGTAACCTATTCACTCTTGACTTAAAGACCCCTAGGTTTTAGCTATCAGGAAACACAGACTTCTACTCCTTATCTGTACGCATAATGAATGTGTTCCCAAAACGTTTTGTACGTATGGGTGGGATCTCCATCATGTAAAAAAAAAAAGAAAAATCCATGTAATTTTATAACTCAAGAACGGGCTCAATTATCGAAACAAAATGTTTAGGCTTTGTTCGGACACAGATGGTTTAATGTGAAGATTGCACATAATAAGCGAGTTCAACCGATCTTCGTTTATCATTTTTTTCTGTTGTTGGGAGCGAAGTCGCGGGCACAAGCTAGTAGATTAAAAATAAACGTTAGATTTGGTCACCCTACTCAAACAGTAAACACACAATCCCGTTCAAGGAACGCATAAAGTGAGCTAAACACATTGCTTGACAATTCTAAACTTGCAGCAAAAGTTAAGCTGTTTCGTGCTGAACAAGCTGTTCAGAGTGGCAATCTTGCTGCAACACAAACACGGTTAGGAGAACGTTGAATTTTACTGACGACTATCATTTTTATTAGGTACACAGTTTGTAGTCTTCTGATATATAAAAACCTTGTAGAGGCTGTCGAATTCTTTCGAAACGATTTTATGTTTTTTTTTTTTGTGATAGAATAGAATAATACTTTATTGTACACCAAAAAAGTAACAATTTCACAGAAACTTATATGAATGGGTACAAAGGCGGTAGTAGTTCAAAGAATTAGGAATGTTTTATAAATAAGACCTTCTTTTCAGGAACTGGTCCATGGCCCAAGTAGGCTTTGTTCCTGCTGAGCGTCTACGTTTGACCGGATAGCTACCGGAGTGTCGGACAGCGATCTAACCGTTGGTCGCCGTCCGCAAGCCCGCGCCTACGGTGGCTGAACGTAAAATGTTATTGTCGACTATTATTTTTATAAGGTACATAGTTCGTAGTCTTCTGATATATAAAAAGCTTGTGGCTGTTTGTTGAACTCCTCCAAAATGGCTACATATTTAATTTTTGTTTTTTTTTTTGTGCTAAATATTTGGCTTTTGTTTAGGCTAAATTAGTTCAGCGTAAAATCGGATTTGGTCACGTTTGGACATTACACGAGTAATTCCTGGAGTGGGAAAAAATTCTTTAAAAAATATCAGTCTGTGCTTACCGCCTCTCAACTCGCAGAGTAGAGTGAAGTTGCCCCCCTCCTCTAAAGGTCCGACCACGCCAGCGACGTCCCGCCCTTGCTCATCGTAGAGCAACAGCTGATGAGGAGGAACTGTTGGAAAATAAAGATATCTTGAATTGAAAAAAATATTGTTCATTTACTTTTAAGTGGGGTTAATGTGATAAAAAAAGAAAAGGTTGTAAAACTAAAAACATGAGTACACACGAGTATTAGTACTTAAGGTTAAGATTTATTTAAGTTATTAAATAAATCTTCTTATCCTATGTATAAAAAAAATCGGCCAAGAGCGTGTCGGGCCACGCTCAATGGAGGAATGTAGATTTTTTGTTTTTGTATTTTTATTTGAAAGAAGCTCAGGATAATGAAATATATAAAAAAAATTGAAAAAATGCTTGCATGTACGGTTTAATTGGAAAATTAGTTCAGAACGTTTTTTTTTTTAATTTTTCAAAAACTGTTCATCCTATCAAGTTCAAAATAATTTTCCTAGAAAGTTTACTTAAAGTTCTACTTTTGAGAATTTTTTCATATTTTTAAAAGTTATGGTTCAAAAGTTAGAGTGTGGGGGGACGCCTCATTTTTTACCTCCTTTTATATATAAGACTCGCCTCATTTTTCAGCCAGTCTTATATATAAAAATGAATAATCGTTCGTTGGTCTCGCTAAAACTCGACAACGGCTGGTCCAATTCGGTTAATTTAGGTGTTGAAATGTTCGTAAAATTCAGGAAAAGTTTAAACGGTGAGAACAAAAAAAAAAGAAAAACTGGAACAATTCCCTTTCTGTGGTTTTCCCGCCTGATTCTCTATAGACTGACTACCTAGTACACCTCACCATCAACGATTGTATCACTGCTTACAATCAGGTGTAATTTACAGTCAAGCACAAGTTTATACAAAAAAAAAAAACGCTATTCACAATTCAGGAAGGAGATAGCGGAACGACTTGGATGCCTTTCTTGAGAATTGGCAAGAAGTGGCTCAAAACCGAGAACACTGGAAAGAATGAAGGGAGGCCTTTGCCCAGCAGTGGGATAGTGTGGGCTGGAAATAGTAATAATAATTTACAACTAAAAATTATTCAAAAATAAACTCACCAACAACATTCAGCTTGATCTGGAAATTCCTGGTCGGAGAATTCTTAAAGTCGACTCTACACCTGTAGACCCCCTCGTCATCCAGCTGGACAGCATCCACTGTAAGGGCCGAGGGTCTGGACATGGTGACGAAGTAGGCTCGTCGCCCGAAGGCGAGAGGGTCTGACCAGTGGAGGGCTTTGTTGAAGCTGCGGCCGCGGACGTCAAAACTGAGGACAAAAGAAAATAGTACATTTTAATATAAGTGCAGAAAGTTTGTTATTGCAACCGAGGCGAAATTCACTCGAGTCGTAGGCGAGTGTGCTATGAAACCGTAAGCTGCTGTGGCAAATTTGCACGTGTAGCGTGTTGCAAAAGACGTTTTTTTTTAAATTGAGGCTAATGCGAGCACGCGCACTTTTCTACTCTAGTGCGGAAACCACCTCATTGCGTGCCTAAAAGCCTTGGGATAAATGCGGGTTTTTGTATAAGTGTATTGAAAAGGTATTTTTTCGTCTAGTTTGAATAGGATGACAGGAGTGTATTGTGTAAGTGTATTTGATAATGCCAACGAACGGATATTTTCTTTCCTTCATTCTTTCTCTCTTTATTTCTTATTCATTTTGCGTTTTTAATTGTTAAAATTTATTTTGGTGTCGTAGCTTATTTGATCATCTGCAAGACAGATATTTGTTTAAGGGTGGTAACCTAACTCAAAAGCTTTTTAATTAGAAAATGCAATTAAAAAAGGTTAATTTGTCATGAGCAAAACAGGGTCCACAGTCATGGCATGTTTATATTTATAACCAGGAGGAATACTTTGTCATCGAAAAACATCAAGTGCAAATCATACAGTATTCCTGCCTATGGGACGCGATATTCAGCTATTCACTTTTATATTATACTAGCGACCCGCCTCAGCTTCGCACGGGCATATTGAATATATTCATGCATGTATTACTTATTAGGCACGTAAACCTTCCTCTTGAATCACTCTATCTATTAAAAGAAACCGCATCAAAATAAGGCAGTGTCTTTTTAAAATTATCATTGGTCAGTCAGTGATAAAAAATCTAATTGCACATCCTAAGCGTAGGTCTGTATTTTTTTAAATTATTTTTAGGTTCGCATTAGACCGCTATCTCACCTGATGGAAAGCGTCGATGCGGTTGACGATGGAGGGCGCGTACCTAGAACCCTCACTCCTCAATTAAAGATTCATATCAGACACAATTAAATCCTCTTACTAACAAAGAATGTTACTTCGTTAGGTAAAAAAGTCACCTCCAAATGAATCCTTTGACTTTGACATCTTAATTAGAGTCTATTAATTAGGAACATCAAGAAAAACAACAAGACATATGCGCACTAATATATTTAAGCTTAACGCCCCGACCTACAAGTTGTAGGTCGCGGGTTAAAACCCAGCTATACGCATTGCTATGTGTAATTTATTTCATCACTGCCTCAAAACGGTGAAGGAAAAAATCGTGAGGAACCGGCCGCACAAGGCAACGGCGCCCACGCCCCAGACGCCGCCGGAATTCCGATCGCGATTTCCGGCCACCAGTGCGGGCTTGGGGACGGCGAGCAATGGGTAGCTCGACGTCCGGTCGTCTGGTAACGGTTCAGATCAAGCCAGGTCGTCGACGGCGCAATCTGTTCCCGCTCGCCTGAAGGAGTTGTCAGCAAATGTAGAGGCCTAAAAAAAACATCGTAAAGGAACCGGCATGTCTTAGAATCAAAAATTCGAAGACAAATGACATCCACCGATTCGCACTGGGTCCGCATGGTCAATAACGAGCCATCTCATCTCCTAGAGAGGAGGCCTGAGTCCCATCATACATCAGATAGATTACAAGGGTGAGGCTATGCTATGCTACATTCCAGCTTCACCTTCAAGATATCTCAATGGCACGACGATCGATATCCCAATTAAAATACCCTCTAAAACAAGCCCTTTCTTTACCCTTAAAACCGCAACATTTTTCATCAAAACCCACAAAAGAAAGCCCTTTTTTAAAATGCCTTATCTAAACGCTATATATTTATCAATGTTCTGTCTACGTTGCACCGTAACATCAGCTATCGACATACCAAATTGAATCTTGAAGCTCAAAAGTTTAGGTGCAAAATTCAGTGGCGCAACAGACAATGGGTGTTGGGCCATTAAGTTCGCTGTTGAACGGGCGACAGCGATTCAGTTTGCGCTTTCCGTTTGTATAGTCACGCCAAGTTTCCGGTTGTTTGGGACTAGTAGTAGGTATTGCTAGGTATACCTACATATCTAGTAATTGCAGTCTAAAGGAACAATGGGCCTAGATTTATTGCTGTTTGCCTGTATGTGTTGTAAGTACCGTCTTTGTTAAGGAAACGAAAAACTGTGAGCTGGTTTTTTGTTGGCTGTTTATTAGACTGTCTTGGGGAAGTTATGTTTCTACCCTAGTGTATTCTGTTGATCTGATTCGCGTTTGTAGAAGGAAATTATTTCAGTCACGATATTTTTCGTGTCGTGTTCTCTGTTAACATGCTTTTGTTGTGTTTGTGTCTATTTCTGTTTGGGGACGAATTTTGTAAATGGATTTTGAAACAGTTATCCTTAACTGATTGAGCTAAAATTTGGTATATCTTTGTAATTTGGATGACAATGCATTGATGTGGTATCATGGAGCTGATAAAATCATGAAGTTGGATGATATACAGATAGTAGGTGATAAGGCAGAATGAAAGAAGAAAACGTCTTGCTCCGACCATAGATTATTATTATCTGTGGTCGGCGCAATAATAGTAATATATATATTATTATTTTATATTTAATAATAGATAAAATCATGATCATACTTTGAGACACGCCTGCCCCGCCCATAAGGCCATTCTAACCTTTTTCATCTGTTCTGTGTAGTTACTTTTATCCAAAAAATGTCTAAAATATTTTTACAACTAGCTTTTGCCCGCAGCTTCGCCCGCGTACATAAAATATAGCCTATGTCACTCAGGAGTAAAGCAGCTTTCTATTGTTGCTTAAATTTTTCCAATCGGACCAGTAGTTCCAGAGATTACCCCCTACAAACAAAAAAACAAAAAAACAAACTTTACCTCTTTATTATATTAGTGTAGAAGTGTAGATTAGCTTTTAACCTAAACAGATGTTAGGTAATTAACAAAATTTAAATAATCTTTTTAGCCTAGAAAGAGGTGGCGAGATGATCTAGACGCGTACCGAGACGATTGGTTCGAGACTGCGCGGGAGAAGAAGATTTGGAAGGACTTGGGGGAGGCCTTTGCCCAGCCGTGGGACAGTTAGGGCTATTTAAAAAATAATAATAATAATAATCTTTTTATATCTTCTAAAAGATTTTATTACAATAAAAATACATCTCAAGTTTGTTTACATTTAGTTAAATACCTAAGCATTTCCTTTTCGTATAGTAAATAAAGTTATATTTCGAGTCGCTTCACTTCGCGTATCGGTGTGAACTAACCCTAAACACACTGACAACTGAAAAATATGGCCGCTATCATCTTCGTTAACTACAGGAAACGGAAGTCCATAGGCCGAGTTTGTTACCAATACTTTAAGTACCTCAAGAAAGTAAAAAAGTCTAGCAAAGGCTTAGGATTTATAACCTTTTTTACTACTTAAATAGGTATAGCGTAAATCTTTTACGAGCAAGCCGTAACACGAAGGCTTTTGTAAGTGATATTTAGTAAAAAATACCCGTCAAGTGCCTGCCAGACTCTTACTAAGGGTTTCGTACAAACGTAACTAAGAAAATTGTCCTATTTGGTGCATCAGGTTTTGAATCGCAGAAAAGCAACGGCGAGCTACCCATTGCTCACCATCTGAAAGCCCGCGTCTATGGTGGCTGGAAATCGGGATCGGAATCCCGGTGGCGTCTGGGGGGTGAACGCCTTTGCCCTATGCGGTCGGCCTCCTCGATCTTTGCTGGGATTACTGCTTCGCAGAAAGACACAAAGATGCTTTGCCCAAGCGAGGCATACTTCTACCGTCTGCACACACTGGCGACATCCCGGCGTCACTTCCTCACAAATCCGTTGCAGGTACCTCCCGAACTTACCATGTCCGTTGAGAACCTACGTCACGCGGAAGGTCTTTCCAGCCACGCCTCAAAGATTTTTAAGTAAAATCTAAATTAATGAGCTTTGTCGTAGTATTGTCTATATTAAATGGATTGTAACTTATGTCAAATGATTGTAATAAATTTTTTAAAGAATTTTTGCCTCAGCCAACATCAAAGAGGAGACTTATCGTCATAATTATGGCGTGCCCAATTCCATAAGGCTTTAGTTTTTGGAAATGGAGATATAGAACCCTAAAAGCGGCACTTAATTTACTTTCAAGCACTTTTTCTGAAGTGTTTGTTTGCCAGGTTGTATTTAATGAAGTGTTTTTGTGTCCTTTGATGTTAAAACAGTGGTTTGAGTACTTTGAATAGCTCTTGTATCAAATTTCGCGTGATAGTAAGCCTTTGAAGTTTTTTTTGATGTTGTGTATCTGTTTAATTTTTTAGCATGAGACTTATGATGCTACTAAATGGTCCAAAGCCTAAACATTTGGTTTGGATAGGTGAGCTCTTGAGTTATAAAATTACAATGAAAAGTGGCATTGATTTTTATATATCGATACCAGAAATATGAATCAATGTAAGGGACTTTTACTTAAAATGTAACAATGTTCCTTATGGTAATTGATGTAAGGGTGTTTTACGCAAATCGTAAAAATGTCCCTTACTTTAATTCATACTTCTGGTATTTATATATCATTAAATAGTATAAAACAAAGTTGCTTACTGTATATGTATGCTTACATATTTAAAAGTACGCAACGGATTTTGATGCGGTTTTTATACAGATAGAGTGACCGAAAAGGAAGGTTTATGTGCATAATTATATTCAATATCAGTACCCGTGCGAAGCTGGGGCTGATCGCTAGTATATTGATAAAAAAACAAAATCTTTATTTTTTACTTTTACCACTTCAAAAGTACTCCTTACAGCAAGTCGTTCTTAATTTCACGGTGTATATTCCCACCGCTGGCTGTGTAGCCCACATCTAAATTACAGACTAGTGTACCACGTAAACACGGGGCGTACACGAGCTCTCGTTAGCGGCGTCGAGAACATTGTACTAAGACATCACTCTGACTTGGTCAGAGCAGTGTATATGATCATGCGGTTTGCAAACGTTATTGCTATCTGCTTGCAATCAGTGATTGGCTAAATGGAGTGCAGTAGAGCGTTAGGTTTTTTGTTCATCATCATCATCATCATGTCAGCCGAGCGACGCCCACTGCTGGGCATAGGCCTCCCCCAAGGATCTCCACAACGATCGGTCCTGTGCTGTCCGCATCCAGCGGCTTCCCGCGACCTTCACCAGATCGTCAGTCCACCTTGTAGGGGGCCTGCCCACGGAGCGTCGTCCGGTACGCGGTCGCCATTCGAGAACCTTTCCGCCCCAACGGCCATCGGTTCTCCGCGCTATGTGTCCCGCCCACTGCCACTTCAGTGATGCAATCCTTCGAGCGGGTTTTTTGTTGGTAGGTAAAAATCATCCAGTGACGAATCCCGCACTTGCTGCCCGGGAAACAGTGTCAGACTCTTACTCACTAAACCGTTTAATCCATTCCTTCGTTACCATATACAAAGTTGATACGAGAGAGGGGCTTTCCTTAAAAAATTACACAAAGTAGGCTGAGTTTGAATCCGCAACCTTCAACTCGTAGGTCGGGGCCGTTACCACTCGGCCACCACTGCTCCCAGACCTAAGTATTTGATATTAAATTTCAGTTTGATACCTGTTGAAGTATTAAACTGAAACCCGACCTAGACCCTTTTTCTCAGAAACGCCCACACAGTCAAAAAGGGTCATGATGGACAACAAAGTCATACTGTAAGGTTTCCGTTACAACTGGCTACAGGAATTTTAATAAGTACCTGTCTTCCATAGGAGTTACACAAAGCTTACTGTTCAGAGTCTGTATGAAGGAGGACGAGATAGCAACTTATATGCTTGCTATGCACCGCCAAAGTTTTTTTTTTTTTGTATCCTGCTACTTAGCCATCTGTTTTTTCAAACAATAATCTAATACTTTGTCAGGTTTCCCTCGTCAAATTGTCTTTAGCTGAGTTTTACATCCAGTGATGATAGACTCATTATTTGTCTGCGAATCTTAACTCAAGATCCGCTATACTTTTTCTCTTAAGGCGAATGTATTTTAAACTGCCTTCTCTCCGCAAGTCAGCAGCCAATAAGTTTATATGTTGGTCCAATTTATCTTGATAATTCCTACTGTATGACTCAATTTCTTATTTAACTGTTCGCAGGTTAAAATCCAGATTTCTGAATCTGGATTTTAACCTGCGAACAGTTAAATTTCAGTTGTAGTTAGATATTTGTTGCATGTGGTTTGTGGGATATTGTACATAGCTCGAATAGTCATGCTCTGAAATCTTTCCAGTATTTCTATATTGCTGTTGCTGGCTGAACCCTAGAGCTGAATGCCATATGCACCGCTAAAATCAAAATATTTTGTCACACAGAGGCCTACATGGGCACTTGTAAAATGTCAGACGTCACCGTGTCCTCATAAGAGCAAGGAGTGGTAATGACACCTTTGTATCAGGCTGCTGCCCTGGTACAGGACAACGTCTGGAGTGAGGAGGAATGGCAGGCGATCGCCTTGGCGACCAGAATCTCGATACCGATTTTGAGTTATCGTAGGCGAGAGGTTGCGCACGGCAAGCAATAGGTAGCCCGCCATTTAACCATCCGGTAACTGTACGGACCAAGTCTAAATCGTCAAGGGTGTGTATTGTTCCGCGTCCCCTTCAAGGAGGTTGTTTTTTGGTAGGAAAATCATCCAGTGACATCTCCGCGCCTGAGAAGGGAGACAGTGTCAGAATTTCACTGACCAAAAACCCACACTTATTCCTTCTTTGTCTTTCAGAAGCCGGTCCAAATCCAGAGAATATGGTTTTAATTTAAACTCTACGCATTTCCTATGGTAAAGAGTCTTGACAGATAGACGAGCTTATGATCTCGTTTATTCTTTATATAGTACGGAACCTTAATTACATACTAATTACAATTTCAAAATATCCACCGTGCTGTGTAGCCCATGACTAATTGACAGCTCTACCGAACATTAAGCTAGGTATATACACGCCACGCCTCGTTAGCAACGTCGACTACAGCGCACTAAGCCTGCGCCCGGCGATACTCGATAATCTCCCGGTAATAAATAACTGATTCGATGTACACCTAGCCTATTATGTACACAGAACGTGATTTATTTAACGTATAGATAGTACTTAATACAGGTAAACCTATAAATTGTGTGATAAGCAACGATCGAGAGGTTATTTTTGGAGACGTTGCTCGAATACTGTTAAGTTATTGGTTTATTTAATATACAGTTGGTAAAGACGAGAGAAATGCCCTAGTGGTAACGGCCACGATGATAAATTACATTACGTTGTATAATCTGTTTTATATTTTTATTTATTTAATCTTCATGTACAGTAGTGGTACATAGGCGGACTTAATGCAACAAGGCATTCTCTACCATTTTATCACCATTGCTCTGCGGTGACGGTTTTTTACGGCAGGTAAGAATCATCTAATGACGAAACGCCCTTGGTTGTAGCGGGAAACAGTGTCAGACTCTTACTGATTAAACAACCTACCCCATTCCTACGTTGCCATATATACCAGGGCCGGAGCCTTCCTTTCAGACGCGAACCCCTGGCGAAAATTGTGGCTGCAAAAATCATGTTTGGTACATTTTGTGAGACAAACAATATCTTTCTGTCTCTAAAGAAGTTGGCTGGGCTATATATTATTACACAATAATATCTTCATTACATCTTCATTACATAGTATAAAACAAAGTTGCTTACCGCTGTCCATATGTATGCTTGGATCTTTAAAGTTTTTGATGCGGTTTTTTTTTAAAAAGATAGAGTGATTCAAGAGGATGGTTTATGTGTATAATACATGCATAATATGTATATTCAATATCGTACCTTTTTTTTAACATAAATCTATTTCAGTAGTACAATAAAGTTTATTTTATTCTAATCTACGTAGATTTTATCTACATTTCACAAAAGATTTTCTAAATACACAGTAGACTAAAAACAGTTATTCGGTATCCAAACCCATTCTCTAAGGCCAAAGTTAGCGTAAAAATAATTAAATTATTCATAACGTTCAGGTGTAAAGATGGCAAAATAACCGGGTAACCGGGTATCTTTATGAATACTAAATTGACTGAAAATTGTGCATATTTGATTAGTTTGTTAATTTTGAATATTTTTCTTAATTAAAAAGCTTCTATATATACGGTTAACGGCGCTTATAAATTTTATTTTATTCGCTTGATGGACACACTTATTGGCGTTTGAAATTTTTGGTTGAAAGGTTCTTTATTAAGTTACTTTAAATATATTTTTTCAGCGAAAAAAGTGTTAAGTGTTTGAAAAAGTTACCATAACTGTGGACTGTAAAGGGCTATAGGATCACAGGTGGGTTTTAATCAGTAGAAGACTGACACCCCCTTTCGATCCAACCAGAGCAGAAGGTATTTTAGTGTCTTGCACGTTCTTCTCTATAAAGAATCTACGCTCTGGAACGTATAAGTTCTTCGTTTTTGTATAAGTTCTGTTACTTTTTGATGTATAATAAACTTTAATCTATCTATCTATTTATTTTAGAGCAGTGGTGGCCGAGTGGTAAAGGCTCCGACTTACGAGTTGTAGGTCGCGGGTTCAAACCCAGCTAGGCGTATTACTTTGTGTAATTTATTTCATCACCACTGCTCTTAAAACGGTGAAGGAAAACATCGTGAGGAAACCGGCATGTCCTAGAACCAAAAAACTTCGAAGACATGTGACATCCACCAATCCACACTGGGCCCGCGTGGTGGATTATGGCCCATTCCCTCTCCTAGAGAGGAGGCCTGTGTCTCAACAGTGGGAACATTAAAAAGGCTGATGATGATGATGATGATTTATTTTCACTCTTTATATTGACTGACCGACATTTTGACAATTTAAATGTGCTTGTAATTTTTTTTTTATTAATTACTAGCTTTTGTCCGCAGCTTCGCCCGCGTACCTAAAATATAGCCTATGTCACTCAGGAGTAAAGCAGCTTTCTATTGTTGCTAAAATTTTTCCAATCGGACCTGGAGTTCCAGAGATTACCTCCTACAAACAAAAAAACAAACTTTACCTCTTTATTATGTTACTAGCTTTTGTCAGCGGCTTCGCCCGCGTACATAAAATATAGCCTATGTCACTCAGGAGTAAAGCAGCTTTCTATTGTTGTATTTTTTTTTTCAATCGGACCAGTAGTTCCAGAGATTACCCCCTACAAACAAAAAAACAAAAAAACAAACTTTACCTCTTTATTATATTAGTGTAGATAGATTCGAACCTGATGGAAAGTGACGATGCGGTCGACGATGAATCGCGCTTACCTTGAAGTAACCTATTCACTCTTGACTTAAACATTCCCTTAAATTAATTTGTCT
The DNA here is from genome assembly GCA_029852875.1 of Mythimna loreyi. NCBI lineage: Eukaryota > Metazoa > Arthropoda > Insecta > Lepidoptera > Noctuidae > Mythimna > Mythimna loreyi. The sequence goes on from CM056798.1 coordinate 16,820,808, forward strand.
ATTTGAAGTAAAAGATTTTGATTTGAATCCCGTTTAAAAAAACTGTATTTAAGTAATCAATAAGAACTTCTTTAAGTAATCAATATCGTGGTTTCCATGGTGCGTGAATCCAACTCGTTCTTGACCAGTTTTTCAAGGAAACCTTTCCCTAAAATTAACCCCTCCTCATTCAAGCCAGTCATCAATTGCTTAAGAATTATATTTAGTTAAATACAGCGCCATAGCTCACGTACGCTTAACGCTTAGTTAAGCCGAGGACTAACGAACCGTCTAGGAGGCTGTATGTCAGAAGGTGTCCGGAACGCTGGAGAGTCGTGCGTGATGAACTGGCCAGTACATAATTGATGATGAGGAACAGTACTTCATTTCCTTGGTGGACAAGACTTCATCGTCATAATTTCTGGCAAATTTGTATGGCCTATAAATTAATGTTCCGGATCATGTAAGGGAGAAACCTCACTAAGCGGTTTTCTCACGCGGCCGCCATGGTTACGGGTCTGCAGCTTCTGTAGAATGCTAATATACATATGTGTGTGTAAAAAATTAAATGCTTGTTTACGTAGACGCGATGCGATAAGTGATGCATTGGGTGTTCGACGTAAATTGCAGCAGCGGGTCACGTCAGCGCACGCGCAAAAACAAATATTTGGCGATGTACGATAAAAAAAACGATAAAAGGCCCAAAGCGCCGTGCAATGCGCTGCGTTTCCATAAACAAGCACAATACAAATTAGACGATGCGTTTTATCGCCGCGGTGTGCACGATTGTTCACGACTCCCGCTGCACCAGCGCCGCGGTCGACCACCACCGCTTTGGCGGTTTGCGCCCGCACGCTATGCGGTCGGTTGGCGGCGACCGCGCAGTAACCGGCGGTAATCTGCCGCCAACGGCTTTTTTTTATGAATTATAGGTTCGCACTTGACAGCTATCTCACCGGATGGAAAGCGGTCGACGATGGAGCGCACAATCGAAAATCTACCATCTCGCGAGTTTTAAAATGAAATAGCCGTTTCCTTTGCCGCGGCGGCCGCAGTAGAAAAACCGCTTCGTGAGTTCAATGTCTTAGTGAACAAACGAACTCACGTTATAAGAATAATATGTACTGTAAACCAAAATTACAGAAAAAAAAAATGATTTTGTTTACAGAAAAATCGGCCTAATAAAATCTTCAGCACAAGGTTCAAAGTCGTATAACCTGACCCTCTACATCCCGGAAACACAAGGAAATCCCGGACCCTATTACCGACCAATATCTATAAGATAACACTAAATCGTGACAAATTGAGTCATTACGATGATTTTATATCATTTTTATAGTTCTCAATATAGTTCAAGTTATGTTTCAAAGGAGGCTCGAATATGTCTTAGTTATTTATGGTTTCATTCTGTAAAGAAATGTTTTATTAATTTAGTTGAATTTTGTTTTAATGGTTGTTAGATGGATGTGTGGTGTGACGAGAATGGATAAAGTGAGAAATGAGTATATTAGAGGAAGTTTGAAAGTGGCGCCAGTGACTGAAAAGTTGAAAGGGAACCGTTTGTCTTGGTATGGCCATGTAAAAAGGCGGGATGAAACGCATGTTACAAAAAAAGCCATGAGCATAAATTTGGATGGATGGAGAGGGAGAAGGAGACCAAAGAAAATATGGATGGATTGTGTGAGAAGTGATATGTAAGAAAGAGGAGTTAGTGATAGCGTGACGGGTGACAGGACAGAGTGGAAGAAAAAGACATATTGCGCCGACCCCAAATAAAACGGGACAAGGGCAGGAAGATGATGATGAGATGATGATGGTTGTGATTTTTTTCATTAAAAGGTTTTTTTATGGTAGGTAAGAATTATCCAATGAAAAATCTCGCCCTTGGGTGGAGCGGTAACCTGTGTCTGGCTCTTAGTTACTAACCAACCCCACCCCTACGTTAACGTGATTGCCATATTTACCAGGACCAGAGCATTCCTTGCAGACACGAACCCTTGGCTCCAGTTAGCTTCGACCCTTCTGCAGGATCCCTAATGGCTTGCTGGCGTCTCCTTGAGGCGCTTTCAATAAGAGAGAAAAATCGAAGACATGTGACATCCACCGACCCGCACTGAGCTCGCGTTGTAGATTACGGTCCCTTCCATCTGCTAGAAAGGAGGATTGAGTCCTAGTAATGATATGTTAAGTAAATATATGGAATAATAATAAACCAATGACTTGTATGAAATTGTATTAATTTGCATTTGTTATGTTTGTTTATAAATTAATGTCTATACTGCATGCAATACTCGTATTACTAACATAAATGTTACTGTGCCCTTTGTTCTAGGAAATGCCATTTAGCTTACGATGTTTTCCTTCACCGTTTTGAGAGCAGTGGTGATGAAATAAATTACAGAAAGTAATACGCCAGGACCGGCCGTTGTAGCTGCGGCCTATATCGCACAGTGGACGTCTAGCCTCCTGGAGCTGAGGGTTGGTGCGATAGCGTTATACCGGGGCTCTGGGAATAAGGCAAGGAAGGCACGGGGTACGTTGTTTAGTCAGTAAGAGTCTGACACTGTTTGCCGCTCCGCTCAAGAGTGGGACTCGTCAATGGATGATTTTTACCTACAATAAAAAAAAACAATGGACGTTTTACAGCTGAAATGATGATGATGTTGAATGCGCCTGGCTGGGTTTAAGCCCGGGACCTACAACTTCTAAGTCGGAGCCGTTACCACTCAGCTACCCCTGCTCACAAAATTAATGCAATAAATAAATAAAGCTTTTAAAATATAAATTCGAAAACACGTTAAGCTGTATAACAAAACTTTGATTAAAAAACTTAACAGTCAACGTTACAACAAATATCACAGATATATCATCAGGCAGTTCACCAACTCCCCAACACAAATACAAATACGGTACATCGACATCGAAAGTCGTTTGCAATAACTTATTGGGTTTAAAGATAGCAAAGTTATATTTGCAAGGAACGATAAATCGGTTGAGATTAATCGTAATGGGATCTTAGATTAAAGGGTGCGCTAAACGCGAGGAGACGCGATTTAGTCGAAGAGTTAGGTGTGATGGCAGGAAAAGGAATAAGTATTGCTCCTTGACTATATAGGTTTAAGGGCGGGTGGGCTCAGCGAAATAGGCATTTAACGCTACCAAGAGTTGCCCGCGACTTTATGTACATTATTATTTACAATTTGAATTATTTTGATATTTTTTACGGAACAGAAGCGAAGCGCGCGCTCAAAAATTTGGCAGAGGTCCTTCCTCGGTAACGTCCTGCGAGACACTGGCAAGCGACGCGCGGATCGAAAATCACTTGAATAATCGATAAAAAATTCACAAATTTAATTTAAAAAAAAAAAACGATTCGGTAGCATCGCTTCCAAAATGAATTACCTCTATATTGATGTTATTTATAAAATATGAAGTGTTATAGTACTCGTTTAATATGTAAAAAAAATCACAAAATCTAAGCTACTTCAGAATTTTTTTCTATAGAGAAAATAGTATGGTATCGTGTATTGAATGGGTACATGCCAAAGAGAAAGAATGTGTCTTAAATATATATTTTTTTCAGATTCAAAAAGTTGTAACTTGCCTATCAAAAGTGAGTTCAAAAACCGGCAAAACCGGGAAAACCTAGCCTTAAGTGAAGTTGAAAGGTCAATGGGAAATGTGTCGTGGGATTGTGTAAACTGTATATTTTCTGGAGGGATTAACTGTTTTTTATTGGTGAAAACTGTTTCGTTTAAGTCAAGAGCGAATTTTATGAGTGGTTCCCCAGCCGCCTGTGGGTAGCTCGCTGTCTGGCTGTCTGGAAACCTCGCGCGCCTTAAGGTGTTGTCAGCAAACTGAACAGGCCCAGCAGGGTCGATGCCTCCTAGGGTGATACGAAAGCGTATTACCAGAGCTCTAGGATTAAGGCAAGGAAGGAACGGGGTAGATTCTTTAGTCAGTATGTGTCTGACGCTGTCTCCTGCTCCGCTTAAGGGCGATATTCGTCATTGAATGATTTTTAACTACCATAAAAAGAGCGTTGTAGTGTTGCACGTGCGTCTAAAGGAGATATCAGTAAAGCTCACTAGTAAAAGCTAGTCTACGTCTATAATAATATAATATTATATATTCCACAACTATCACATAACGCCATCTAGTCCCAAGCTAAGCAGAGCTTGTGTTATGAGTACGAAGCAACTGATAACTATACTTATATGTTTCTAAATACATACATATTATACATAAATTGTATCCCAGACACAGAACAAATGATCGTGCTCATCACACAAAATATTTGTCCTGGGATCGAACCCACGACCTCTGGCATAGCAGTCAGGGTCATTTAATGCTAGACTGATAGGCTAGTCAAATCTATATACTATTACTTTTAGCTTAGAAAAGTTTTCAATATTTACTACATGAATCCCAATTCGTCCCAGAAATAAATTAAACACGCTTATAAATTGGGATCGCAGTAGAGCACACCCTCCTACGCTTTAGTTACTGAAAATGTCTGAAAACGACGATTTCCTATAATTAATACCAGTAGCGTTACAATAATTAAAATGGTCGCCGTCTTACGTACAGCGTGTTGGAAAAGTGGTTTCAGGTGTTCGTGTATTATATTTCAAAATAAAATTAAAAATAAACTTATCAAATCTATACTGATGTGTTCGAGTATGCAAAGAAAAGAACATAGATAAACCTTTTTAGTACTGTTGGTCTAGTGGTTAGGTTAGTGCTATGCTAGAATTCGTAGGTTTGAGGCTTAATGTTAGTGTGAGGAACACGACATTTGTTATATGACTGAGTGTAATTTATCTTAAATCTATAACTGGCGACCCGCCCCAGCTTCGCACTTGTACTGATATTGAATATAATAATCATGTATTATGCCCATAAACCTTTCTCTTGAATCACTCTATCTATTAAAAAAAACACATCAAAATCCGTTGCGTACTTTTAAAGATCTAAGCATACATAGGGACAGCGGTAAGCAACTTTGTTTTATACTATGTAATGATGTATGTATTTTGAAAAATATAAGTTTGTTTTTCAGTTGTCTAGTACCCATAAAACAAGCTCTGCTTAGCTTGGGACTAGACGGCGTTGTGTGATAGTAGTGGAATATTATAATTATCTAGATTACTGCCAGCAGCTTCGCCCGCGTGAAAATAGGTTTTCGCACAAACTTAAAACATGCGTTTCATCCCTTTGGGGGAAATTTTGAAAAATCATTTCGTAGTGTTCGCCTACGTCATAAAAGGAAGCCTTGTGCAAAATTTCACTACCCTTGTCCCAGTAGTTTCGGCTGTGCGTTGATATGTCAGTCAGTCAGTTTCTCCTTTATAGTTAATCATATCATTATTATCAGCAAAATAGTAGTTGTCAACCAGAAGATTTTTCTAACAAAAACACACTAAGGCATTCCACATTCCTAATCTTTTTGAACTAAATCTCCTTCTCTATACACTAACACAGTCACCATGACAACAGAAATATTCCACCAGTCGCGGACGGTAAAGTAATTAAATGACAAGCTTTTATCTAACAATTTTATTAAGGTCAGGTCAAAGGTGAGTCAAGTGGGGATTGACTTAATCTTTATTTATTTATTTCATTACTAGCTTTCACCTGCGGCTTCGCCCGCGTGATATTGGGGTTGGGTTGGGGTTTCCGGGATAAAAAGTAGCCTATGTGCTATTCCGGAGTGTATCCTATGCCTGTGCCAAATTTCATCCAGATCCGTCCAGCCGCTTTGGCGTGATTGAGTTACAAACACCCAAACATCGTCACTTTCGCATTTATAATATTAGTAAGATTTTCACAAAATATGTAGTTAGGTAACAGCTACATGTAGTAAATCTTAAACAATAAGTGTGTTCCCAAGGAATAATAAGTAACTTACGAATATTTAAGAACTAAAGCAAAATTTACTTAGTGACGTAAATGTTTTGTCTGAGAATCGAATTCAGAACCGGAGGTTTGTTGTAGTCCAATACAGTTTCTTTTTATTTGGGGTTGGCAATGGTCAAGTTACTCTTTATCATCCCCCCGTTTTAGACACTTCACACCATCATCATCAGCCTTTTTAATATTCTCACTGCTGGAACACAAGTCATCTCTCTACGACAGAGAAATGGCCATAACCCACCACGAGGGTCCAGTACGGATTGGTGGATGTCACATGTTTTCGAATGTTTGGTTCTAGGACATGCCGGTTTCCTCAAGATGTTTTCCTTCACCGTTTCGAGAGCAATGGTGATGAAATAAATTAGGTACACAAAGTAATGCGACTGGCTGAGTTTTAACCCATGACCTACTACTCGTAAGTACCTAAAGTGAGCAGTGGTGGCTGAGTGGTAACGGCCCTGAGCTCTCACTTTGGGTACTTTGGGTACTTACGGAACCCTAAAAAAACCGGGCAAGTGCGAGTTGCACTCGCACGAAGGGGTCCGTGCAATCTATATTAAAGTATTTGTAGGTACAAATAGAGTTCAATTCACGAATCACATCTAAAGACTGTTTCGCTCTCCGCCCAAGAGCGGGATTCGTCGTTGGGCGATTTTTACCCACCATTAAAAAAATATTATGAATTTGATTTTTTTAAACAAATATTGACTGGTAGTGAATTCCTTGTAGCATTAAGTCCGCCAATATGCCACTACTGTACATGAAGATTAAATAAATAAAAACCATGATTATCAACCGAAGAATTTTGCACACCCTGTAAATATTATACGGAATGATATTATTAATGAAACGAATTATTGACCCATAAGTTGTGTTTTAATTGAATTTTATATAATCTAATTAACTTTTGTCGCCGCTGATTGGATGGCCGAATAATTAAAATTATTAGACGTCCTTTTTTTTGCGGATTTAGTGTTGGATCGTGTCGCCTAGTAACTGGGTTGTCAAGATCTGATAAGTAGTCGCTTAATGTAGAACATTAGTATTCAGCCGTTTTGAAGACTGGAAATTGACTCGAAGCTAGTGGGGAACCTGTCGGCCAGTCGCTGATGGGTGGAAATCATCCAATAAATTCTCCCCCTCTGAGTGGAGTTTTAGGGCTTGTTACACTTTGACTGACTAAAGGCACACCCAAGGAGTAAATATAAAGAGGAGTTTTTGTATCAAGATTGTCCTAAGAAACAGCGCGTGACATTTTGCGGAGTGAGGGGGTGTTACACTCCGCCCATTTCTTTAATTTCCATCTGCCGGTCAATAGCCAAACTACTCGCTCGTTCTGTCGATTTTGTCTTGATGTTACGTAACAATCCATCACTAGATGTCGCTAAGTACAGGGTTCCGTACCGTTGTATTTTCGATGTACAAAAGTGACTTTTCTACAGATATATTATAATATACCATATTTTATTTATAGATTTTGATATCCAGCGTATTTATTGTTTTAGATGCGACAGCCACGGGACATACGTAAAATAATTGGAATCTAATTACGGACCTATCTTTTTGTTGACTATAGATGGCGGCCTGTTTACGTTTACGAAGTTGTGCACAGGACGAACGCCAACAATACACTGACTTAAGCCACGCCCACCATGATGACGTCAGGACCGTGCTGAGAATCACAGTGCACAGCCGTTTAGGCCATCTCCTCTTTATATTTACTCCGTGGGCACACCATCCTTCAATTACCCTGTGCGTTTCAGAACTATGGGTTTCCTTTTCAAAAGTTCACCGAAGCTAGTGGGCATCGGCTCTGCTGAAGCCCCACGATTGCTAACATCTCTTTGAAGAGCGCATGGATCATTACGCACAAAACGACAGGGCTCGGCGGTCAGTATTAGAAGGTCCGGACAGTGAGACACTCATTGCTCAACATCTGCAAACCAGTTTCTACCGTGGCTGGTTGTCGAGATCGGAATTCGGGCGGCTGGAGTATCTACCCTACCTTCACGCATGCGGCCTCTTCCTTTGCTGGCATTAGCCCAGACCACACTAACGAGAAATGCCAAGAATTATCGACATTAACGTTTGGTGTCGCCACGACTTAACGCCATAATTTGACAATGGCTTTATCATTGCCGTTTGGCGTTAGGCGATAACTCCAGCAAATTTCAAGTGTAGCCTAACTTTAGCGTGTTAAAATTATTGCAGTAAATATCGCGTTAGTAGGCATTGACGTTAAATGTTAGTGTGGTTCCAGCATAAGATACCTTTGTAGGTACTCTTCTATCTATACGTGTTCTTTTCTTTTTGTAAGTGTTTGTGTGTACATCATCGTTACATAGTATAAAACAAAGTCGCCTGTCCCTATGTATGCTTAAATCTTTAAAACTACGCAATGGATTTTGATGCGGCTTTTAACAGATAGAGTGATTCAAGACGAAGGTTTATGTGCATAATACATGCATAATATATTCAATATCCGTACCCGTGCGAAGCTGGGGCGGGTCACTAGTAAATAAATAAAGAGCAGTGGTGGCCGAGTGGTGACGGCCCCGACTTACGTGTCGCAGGTCGCGGGTTCAAACCCAGCCAGGCGCATTACTTTGTGTAATTCATTTCATCACCAGCAGTGGTGCTCAAAGTGGAGCAGTCTCAAAACGGTGGAGGAAAACATTGTGAGGAAACCGGCATGTCCTAGAACCAAAAATTCGAAGACATGTGACATCCACCAACACGCACTGGGACCGCGTGGTGGATTACGGCCCATTCCCTCTCCTAGAGAGAAGGCCTGTGTCCCTGCAGTGGGAACATTAAAAAGGCTGATGATGATGATGATGTTGAAATAAATAAATAAGATACACGTGCGGATCTTATGCTAGGGCAACATTACAACCAGTCATTACTTAGCCACGTGTCTAAATAGATATAATTATTTAACTTAATAAGGATTCGTCTCGTTAAAATACCGAGGACGAATATAGACAAATCCGGTTATGATAATAATTCCTACTTTATATCATTAATGTGAAACTTTAGAAGCTTGTGAGGAGGAAGTCTATTAATTAATTTACGTTAAAATTCTATACAGGTATTCATATACATATAAAACTAAAATATTTTTGATATCATTAATTGATTTATTTAAAAACAATTTACATTGAGTGAAGATCAAAGTGTCGTAGAAATAAAAAACACCTATTAAAAAAAATAATAATAAGATGTAACTGGATAAAATTAAAATTAAAATGAATCAATACAAAGACTAGCGTTTTGCCAGCCGCGTGAAAATAGGTTTTGGCACAAAGTTTGGACACGCATTTCATCACTTTAGGTTGCGAATTTTAGAAAATCCTTTCTTAATTTTTTTTATTTTTTTTTATGTCCACATCTATCACACAACGCCATCTAGTCCCAAACTAAGCAGAGCTTGTGTTATGCGTACTAGACAACTGATAAACATACTTATATATTTCTAAATATAGATAAATTACACCCAGACAAAGAACAAATGATCGTGCTCATCACACAAACATTTGTCCTGGGTGGGAATCGAACCCACGACCTCCCGCATAGCAGTCAGGGTCACTAACTACTAGAGTGACAGGCCAGTCAAGTTAATGTTCGCTTACGTCATAAAGGGAAGCATTGTGCAAAATTTCACGCTCCTAGTCCCAGTAGTTTCGGCTGTGTGTTGATATGTCAGTCAGTCAGTTTCTCCTTTTCTATATAAAGATTGACAAAAATAAAAATATCAAATAAATTACTGAATATAATCGTACTCTTTTCAGCTGAAGGACGTCCACTATTAGACAAAGGCCTGTCACAAGTGCCGCCACAATATCTGGTCCTGTGCGTCTCGCATTCACCACATTTCCGCGACTTTGACCAGGTCATCGGTCCACTTGATAGGAGGCCGCGTCAACGCTGCGTTTTCCGGTACGTGGTCCAAAGATTATGAAGAATTTTATTATCAAATTCTTTATTGTAGGTAATTACTACAATAAAAAAAAAAAAATAAGACAATTGATGTACGAGATAAATTTAACCCAAAACTGGGTTTTCTTATTCCAAAGCTTAGGTTTATATTTAACCGTTTGAATACCGTAATTAGATATATATAAAAAACAATGCTACTTTTCGATGTAATTTTATAACTCACTAGCTTTTGTCAGCGGCTTCGCCCGCGTACATAAAATATAGCCTATGTCACTCAGGAGTAAAGCAGCTTTCTATTGTTGCTAAATTTTTTACCAATCGGACCAGTAGTTCCAGAGATTACCCCCTACAAACAAAAAAATAAAAAAACAAAAAAACAAACTTTACCTCTTTATTATATTAGTGCAGAAGAATGGGCTCACCAAAGTCAAAGCCTAAATATTTGGTTTGTATCCAAACCAAACAACAAAACAAACAAAAACCAAACAAACCAAAAACAAACCAAATATTTAGGCTTTGTTTGGACTATTTAATAGATGGTTTATGTGAAGTTCGCATAAAATCGGTCGAGCGATTCTTCAATTATCACATTTTTCTGTTGCTGGGAGCAAAAGCTAGTTAGATACATAATATAAATACATTTGGTGTGTGAACGCCTGAGTTTGCTCTGGACTCAAGAGTTTAAAAATTAATTTTATACATGAGCAAGGAATTATAATAATGCTATCACAAGTAAGCAATAATTCACATCTACACTAATATAATAAAGAGGTAAAGTTTGTTTTTTTGTTTTTTTATTTTTTTGTTTGTAGGAGGCAATCTCTGGAACTAAAGGTTCGATTGGAAAAATTGAAGCTATAATAGAAAGCTGCTTTACTCCTGAGTGACATAGGCTATAAATTATTTATATAACATGGATATTAACCGAGCTATCAAAAGTTTTGTCTCACAAATTTTCCGCGGACGAAGTCGCGGGCAGAAGCTAGTACTTCATAAAATATATTAATGCTCAATGACGGTATACTGAGAAAAGTTTTTTACCTCCCGTGCTAGTCAAAGACTGTGTTAGATCAAGGTCATAATCACAGGTTTCAGTATACACCGTGAAATTTAAATGGTTGTTTTCCCGCGGCAGAATGACTTGCCATAAGAAGTACTTTTGAAGCATACAGTAAAAATAAAAAAATTAAAAAGTTTTTTTTTATAAATAATTATTAAAAATATTCATCAACTCAAAAAAGCGGAAACAATAGTAACATTAGACGTAATTTGTAGGTACTACTAGAGTCGCATGAGCAGCACGCCGTCAAAGAAAACCGATTCATTAAATATTTAAACCAATATAAGCTCTCGCACGTTGTTGTTGTTGTCGTTGTTGTTGTTGTTGTTGTCGTTGTCGCAATTTGTAATTTTGTTGACATTATTGCATCAGTTTGTACCTTTATGACTTGTAAGAATCCCTTACCAATAAATAACTATGACTATGACTATGATACGTCATAATTAGCTTGCACTCTACAGGTCCATTTTTTGTTTTTAATATTTTATTTTTTTATCAAACGTTTGTATTACCAAGACACTACCATTTCGCTCAGGGAAAACAACCATTAAAATCTCACGGTGTATATGGTTTTAATTTCAACTCTCTACTTCAATACAGTCTACACATTTCCGAGATAAAGGGTTTACTGCCGAAGTTTTTATTTTGGTTCCGCACGGTTTGTGCATTTAACTAGTGTGAAGTTTAAAAAGTAGTTTTTATAATCATTTAGAGGTTCTTTGAGGTAGTCTAGCTGAGTTTAAAAAAAAAAAATTTTAAATACGAATTTGATTACAATTATATTTTTTATTTGGTTGTGTTTTAAATTCGAGTTAAGAATATTTGGTTTTAACTGTAGTTTATTCATTTTATAAGCATAAAGTTATTACTTTTTTGGGGCGCTTGGTGCTAATTATCTATTATTCTCTGTTACTTGGAGAAAACGGTTATAAGTCACATAGTTTTTTTTTTTAATAATTTTTGTCACCATTTTAGAGAGAGAGAGTTTTAATAATAATATAGAAAATATTATAAATAAACTTTTAAAGCTACCGATAGTCTGTATAAAAATGGTACTATTAGGAATATGATATAATATATTTATTAAGCCTGTAAAATTTATATGAAATGGAATTATTATAATATTCTAAGATGGGTCTAAGTGAGGATACAATTAATTCTATGTACTCAAATTAAACATTAAACTTCACTCAAAGTGCTACAAAACAAATCAACATTCACTGCAAAATTATTTAAACACTCCAAGATCGTAGTAATCACTTTGTACACTGTACTACGCCGTAGCACGTCTACGGAGCTACGGAGCTACGGTGCTACGGAGCTACGGAGCTACGGTGCTACGGTGCTACGGCGTAGCTAAGATCGGATTAATGAAGCGAAACAGCAAATATACTTTAATTTCTGAGCAGAGAGAGATATACAGAGTGTTCTCAATTTACGAAGGATTATATTTCACTGATATGCCGTAGAAGTACATTGATGAAGGTTGACAAGATAACTTGGATAAAATGTAATACCGGAACTTGTTTTTTATTTTGAAATAATCATTAATATTGGAAAGGTTAAGTTTTAAAAATAATATCAAAACATCTTGGCTTGACTTTATTGAGAATTTTTTTATTAGATGAAAACTAATATTTTCTTGATTGCGATCGCTCTTAATTTTGCACAGTATTGTACCAATACTGTAAAAACAACAAAGGCACCAATCATCCACGTGAATGTAAAAAATATGTCAGTAAATCAGAGTTAGAGTTGCATCGCAGTCGGCCTAGTATTTTTTTTTTTAATTTCATTATTACATAAATGTAAAAATACTAATTGGTGCTTGTGACTTTGTCTGCGCGAATTTTAAGACATTTCACACAGTATATTTTTCTTCTATTATGAAGCCTCATCATCATCCTGTCAGCCGAGCGACGCCCACTGCTGGGCATAGGCCTCCCCCAAGGATCTCCACAACGATCGGTCCTGTGCTGTCCGCATCCAGCGGCTTCCCGCGACCTTCACCAGATCGTCGGTCCACCTTGTAGGGGGCCTGCCCACGGAGCGTCGTCCGGTACGCGGTCGCCATTCGAGAACCTTTCCGCCCCAACGGCCATCGGTTCTCCGCGCTATGTGTCCCGCCCACTGCCACTTCAGCGATGCAATCCTTCGAGCGATGTCGGTTGATTTCGTTCTCCTGCGGATCTCATCATTCCTGATTCGATCAAGCAGGGAAATACCAAGCATCGCTCTCTCCATTGCTCGCTGGGTGACCTTGAGCCTTCTTAAGAGACCCATAGTAAGCGACCACGTCTCACTACCGTAAGTCATCACTGGCAACACGCACTGGTCAAAGACTTTTGTCTTGAGACACTGAGGTATTTCGGACGAGAATATATGCCGGAGCTTCCCGAACGCTGCCCATCCGAGTTGGATTCGACGAGAGATCTCTTTCTCGAAGTTGGACTTACCTAACTGGATTGTCTGTCCCAGGTAAACATAGTGGTCAACAACTTCGAGTGTAATGTTCCCAACGTTAACTGGAGCGGGTGCAACATGGGCATTTAACATGATTTTCGTCTTGTCCATGTTCATCTTAAGACCCACTCTTTTGGAAGCATTACCGAGATCTTCGAGCATTATGTTCAGGTCTTCCAAGGTCTCAGCCATAAGCCATAAATTATGAAAGCCTATGTGTTATATATTGCAGTTGTTTTTGCGTGAAAAGTGACAGACATACGAAAGAAAAAACTTTCGTTTCAATATATTAGTCGGATATAATATAGTTCTAAAAAAAAACTTAGCAATACTAATAAAGGAAGTTTAATAATAGTATTGCCTTTTTATAATATTATTATGAATTAATAAATAGGTTTATCAAATTACCAAAGATTTTATAGTTTTGTTTCATTTAAACTTATTTTACCTACTCATCTACCTTTCTTAGAAAGAAATATATTTTAAACACTATACTTTGTTTGTCTTGCGCGATTCATAAATCATCTTTTTCCCCTTTTTTTTTCTCTCTAGGTGCAAATTATGCAGACCAAGTTTGACCAAGAATTAAATCCAACCTGTATATAAGATTGCGTTAAGAAATGAACTGGGTGTATATAAACTTACTAGTTTATTTGTTTGTATTTGCTTGGGAGTACCCAAAAGAGAAATATATCTATATGTACATTTTATATATATAGATAGACATAGGTGTTTATGTTGATAGAACTTAATGGAAATTATGTGCACTTGATTGAACGGGGGAGATATAATAACAAATTGACAAGAATAACAGTTATTTGACATCACATAAATATTGTAAAGGAAAAAGTATAAAAATAAATTTTAATAAATTTATGTATGTAGGTATGCGTGTATTCTATGTGAAACTAGCTTTTGCCCGCGGCCTCGCCCGCGTGGTGTTGGGGTTGGGGTTTCCGGGATAAAAAGTAGCCTATGTCCTATTCCGGAGTGTATTCTATGCCTGTGCCAAATTTCATCCAGATCCGTCCAGCCGTTTAGGCGTGATTGAGTAACAAACATCCAGACATCGTAACTTTCGCATTTATAATATTAGTAAGATAAAAACCATTTTGATTGATTTTAATATCAAACGAATACGAATTAAACTAGTGATCGAAGCAAATTCTATATCATTTAATGTCGATTTTCCGGTAGTTCTGATTGAAACAAAAGGAGCACTTACCAATATGAAGTGCATGTGAAGCATCAATACAGTCCTTCGGTGGGACAGTTGTCAAAGCAGTGTTCGAGCCGCTTGCCAGCGACAATGGCTTTGTGAGCGTATCGCCGGGCTCGCCTTGAGAACTAACGAGATATATTCCACTTGCATACGGCTTGCGATTTCGACTGGAATGCCGTGATACTGTTCGAAATTGTAGTGTCTCTTCGAATTGACAAATAATTGAAGAAAACCATTATTCCTTTTGAAGGCTCCGTATGTCAAATGTAAAAAACTGGGAAAGTGTAAGTTCAGCTTGTATAATGAAGGTTCTTTACCAACCAACTTAGTGTAATTTAATGTTCTAAACGAGTTTAAAGATTTTTTCGAATCGAAAAGTGTTTTTTTTTCAATGGCTAAAAAAACAATTTTAAGTTTTCTGATTTCGTTTTTCTATTTTAATGCTATAAGGCCTTGGTTTATGCCAAACTTCAAGATTCTAGGTCACGGGGTACCCTATGATTTTTTTCCTTTAGGAGTATCGAAATAATTATGTAGCCTTTGCATTATAAATGGCCGTATCTTTTACCGCTAATTTATATTTTTGATTTATTCAATGTTTGTAGGAACCACAGGCTTGAACGTATATTTTAAATTTCAACTAGAAACCTTCACGCGTTTTTAAGATTAAGAGTCTTGACAGAAAGACAAACGGACAACTAAATGATCCTATTTGCGTTCCATTATTTCCTTTTGAGTTATGGAACTCTAAAAATGCTATTTTGTTGATATTTATCGCTCCGTTTTAATATAGTCGAATGGAATACTTAAATTCTTGAGCCATGCCGCGAGCGCCGGCGTTCATACACCTCTTGTCTATCGAAAGATTAAGGCGCTGCCTATACCGGGCACCGTAAAAACGTTCTCTTTTTCGTTGCGAAGTTAGCCGTATTGCTACACAGTACTAACACCAAAAAAATACAGTGTATAGTCTAATATATAAGTAAAAGACTTATGCAAAAACATTTTGTAAAAATAATTCAGAAGTTTGAGAAAAAAAATCGCAAGAATGTACACGGTGTTTAGTAGAGTGATAACTATTATTTTATTTGTAACTACCAAAATGTAATGTAAAAATATTTTAACAAATCGTTGTACTTTTTTTTAATAATAAAAAACTGCGAAAAATCCTTCATATAAGCTGACACGAGATTCAACTAAAATCAAACGCGTAGCCATTTTCAACCTTATTTGTTCGCAGCGATGCACCGCCCGGAATTACCTAAAGATTTGCTGCTTACAGCGTCTTAATGGCAAGTTTTTTATTGTAATTTCTTTTTCAAATTTTCTAGAAAACATTAAAATTATTTCGTTTGCCATCCTACTACCAATCAACGTAAAATAATCTTATAAATGCCTAAAATTTTACTACAAATGAAACTTTAATGCCACATTGTGGTTCCTAATTTAGTTAACGACTAAGTATAAAATTAATTACTCGTTAACAACCCTAACGGTACAAGTTAACATACCCGTCATAGTAGTAAAAACATAATTAGAAGCGTTGCTAACTAAAGTGTTGCCAGCATTATGCATACTGCGGCGTTAGTTCTGGGCTGGGGTTGCCATGCTGTTGCAGTGTAAAAGGAAGTTTGGTTTTTTATTTTAGGGTGAAAAATATTTTTCGAGTTCCATAGTCGCTTGGGGCTCAAAAGTTGCCATTATGCCTCGTATGCCGTAATTAGAGACACAATTAAAAAGTTATTGTGTCTCGCGTAGATCTGCGTTACGACAAATTTGTAAGGAACGGGAAACTAGGGAACCCTACAATGAACGTGGCCCGAGACGCTCTTAGTCGGCTTTATTTATTCTGGTTTTACATTCTGAAGCTTAAAATAAATACAACTGAGATCTGAAGTTTAAATTCATTAAGGCCGCTTTATTATCGCTCCAGAACGAAGCTCACAGATATTCTCGCTAAAATAGACCTACAAAAATGACGTTGGACAGGCCATATCTTTTTTATAGGGGGAATAAATTATCAAATGACAACTGCCACTCTTAGGTGGAGCGAGATAAAGTGTTAGACTTTCACTGTTTAAAATCCTACCCCGTTCCTTCTTTGCCTTAGGTCATAAGCCATAGCTCAAACTGGGGTTGGACTGCCGACGGGATTCCGATCCCGAACTCCGGCCACCATAGACACGGGCATGCGGACGGCGAACAATGGTTAGCTCGCCGTCCGGCCCGAGCCCAAGAAGCTCCGCGTACCTCAAAGAGTTGTTAGCAAACCGTAGGGCCTATGCAGGGCCAAAGCCTATCAGGGCTATGGACTGGCTTCTGAAAGGAAGGTCCGGCCCCGGTATGAAGGGCGAAAAACGAACGGGGTGGAGTTTTTTTTTCAGTAAAAGGACACTTCACTATCTCTAGCTCTGTCTCAAGATGAGATGTCATTGGATCATTCAGTTTGCCAGCTGCGGTCTTTCCGTCCGATTATAATTTAGGTGTCTTCAAGACTAGAGTGAATAGGCTCTTAATAAACTTGTGCGTCTCACCATCAACGATTGCATCACTGCTTACCATCAGGTGGAGTCGCAGTCAAGCACTGGTTTATAGCAATTAAAAAATATATTTGACTGACCGGTCAGCTTAGTAGTTAGTGATCCTGACTGCTATGCGGGAGGTCGTGGGGTCGATTCTCACCTAGGACAAATGTTTCTGTGATGAGCACGATCATTTTTTTGTATCTGGGTGTGATTTTTCTTTAATATGTATGTATTTAGAAATATAAAAGTATGTTTATCAGTTGTTTAGTACACATAACACACGCTCTGCTTAGCTTGAGACTAGACGGCGTTGTGTGATGGTTGTCGAATATGTTATTATATTCAGTTTGAAAGCTGCGGTCTTGCCGTTCGATTACAATTTAGGTGTCTTCAAGGCTAAAGTGAATAAGCTCTTAATAGACTAGTGCGCCTCACCATCAACGATTTCATCACTGCTTACCATAGGCAAAAGTCACAACTATCAAAGTTGCTCAATTTTGAGTAACTACTGCTTTATTTAGTTTGTCCAACTTGTTTGAAGTGAATCCCCAAAGCATGGCCACCCTACCCTAGCTACTTGTAAGTTGTTTCACTCCTCGCGACTACGAATTGAATTAGACGTCGTCTAAGCCAACGGCGACACTTACTGCAGTTTCCACAGAAATAACACAACCACAACTAGTGGTACATAATGGAATATATCTCTTTATACTTACACTAGCGACACGCTCCAGCTTCGCACGGGTGCAATGCTGATATGATATTATATGTATTTGCTTGTATTATACACTAGCTTTTTTCCGCGGCTTCGCCCGCGTGGTATTGGGGTTGGGGTTTCCAGGATAAAAAAGTAGCCTATGTCTTATTCCGGAGTGTATCCTATGCCTGTGCTAAATTTCATCCAAATCCGTCAAGCCGTTTTGGCGTGATTGAGTAACAAACACCCAAACATCGTAACTTTCGTATTTATAATATTAGTAAGAATAAGATATAAACCTTTTATTTGAACCATTCTATCTCTCGCGCCGGGCCTTGGTAGAAACCATGGTCCGAAGTGAGGGGAGTGCCTCCTTCTGCGAAACAATAATGCCCGCAAAAGAGGAAGCAGACCGCATAAGGCAACGGCGCTCACGCCCCAGAGTCCGCCTGGATTCCGATACCGATTTTCGGCCACTGTAGGCGAGCAATGGATAGCTCGCTGGTCTGGTAATCGTCCGGACCAAGCCCAGTCGTCGACGGCGCGCACAGTTCCTACGCGCCTCAAAAGTGGTCAGCAAACTATAGGGACCCTGCAGAAGGGTCGAAGCCAACTGGGGCCAAGGGTTGGTGTCTGAAAGGAAGGCTCTGGCCCTGGTATTTATGGCAACGTAGGACCGGCTAGGTTGTTTAGTCAGTAAGAGTTTGACACTGGTTCCCACTTTGCCCAAGGGCGGGATTCGTCATTGGATGATGTACATATATTTCGATCGTACCACCTATATAAATTTAAATTAATTAGCAACGCTTAGGTAATTTTGGAATCTAAGAAATATTCCTAATTCATTTATACGTTATATTTGAAGGATAAATAAAGTCTGAAGTCTCTCAAGAATTACACTAGGTAATTTAATTTGATTCAATATTCTATTCATAAATTTTAATGGGGTGATTCATTCAAACCAAGTTGTCAATTCATATGTAGTTCAATTGATTCTGTTCGAATGTAAGATCCTCATTAACTCGTTTTAGTTGAATTTATAACATAAATATTGTGACACGGCATTGCGCCACCGGTACATGGTGGATGTCCCACATATACGTACAAAACGTTTTGGGAGCACGTTCATTATACGCACAGCCAAGGAGTGGAATTCTTTGCCGGAGTCGGTGTTTCCTGATAGCTACAATCCGGGTATCTTTAAGTCAAGAGTGAATAGGTTACTTCTAGGTAAGCGCGCTCCATCGTCGACCGCATCGTCGCTTCCATCAGGTGAGATAGCGGTCAAGCGCGAACCTATAATCAATAATAAAAAAATAAAAAAAAAAACAGATTCCAAATAACTTCTTATTAGAGTTGGTGATAATGAAAGGTGAGGCAAGTTTTTTTTTAGATATATTTAGTAAATTTTACTAACAGACAAACGGCAAATATTCACCATTACTTTATTGAGACATCTACGGTCCGGACTAAGCATTTTGCCAGGGAGAGACTGGAACAGTTTTCCGGCTTTAGTCTTTCCGTCCGATTATAATTTAGGTGTCTTCAAGGCTAGAGTGAATAGGCTTGTGCCTTACTATCAATGATATTACCATCAACGATTGCATCACTGCTTACCATCAGGTGGGATCACAGTCAAGCACTAGTTTTATAGCAATTTAACAAAAATGACTAGATTATCCACTAGCTTATGTCTTTTTTATGGTGGGAAAAATCGTCTAATGACGAATCCCGCCCTTGAGCGGAGCGGGAAACAGTGTCAGACTGTTACTGACTCAACGACCCACCCCATTCCTTCTTAGCATTCATACCAGGGTCGCACCTTCCTTTTCGAAACCGGACTGGGGCCCCAGTAGTAGTAGGCTATGACTTCATAGGATGATTTCTACTCTTAAAAAAGACATTAACGATGATATCACTGCTTACCATCAGACGGGATTGCAGTCAAGCACTACTAACTTATATATTAAAAAGACGCTCCATATACGTGCAAAATTCCAAAATAATGAACAAACTAAGTCAACAAGCCAGTTGTGACTTGTAACTAATTCCTACCCTCGACGTTCCGGGAATTGAATTAGACTCTACGCTGTCTAAACCAGCCTGACACTCCCGCTCCTCCACCTAAGCTTTTTGTGATCTTAGGATTAACGAAATGTGTACTATATATTAAATAAATATTACAGGAAACGAATAAAGATGAAAACAGGTTTTTAATAATCTTTGTAATTAACACTCATCAAGACCTTTCCGAAAAGTACAAACACGTTAGGGTTATCTTATTGTAGGTACTATCGAGCTTCTATAGCCATTTTCCAGTTCTATCATCAGACCCAGGTTACCATCTAGCACTATAATACTCGTCAAGACGATTCACACGAGCCCGAACTCGATGGTGTTGAATTTATATGGCACAGCTCTATCATCCGATCAGCTCCATGTCATCATAATATTGCATTGACACGTAATTTACATATGTTTTTTTTATGGTAGGTGAAAATCATCCAATGACGAAACCCGCTCTTGGGCGGAGCGGGAGACAGTGTCAGACTCTTACTGACTAAAAAACCTACCCCGTACCTTCCTTGCCTTATTTCTGGAGTCGAGGTTACAATTTTCACATACCCTCTAGACTCCAGGAGGCTTCGACCCTGAAGGGCCCCTGCAGTTTGCTGACAACTCCTTGAGGCGCGCGGGAACGGTGCGCGCCGTTGACGACTTGGACTCGGTCTTACCAGACGATCGGACGGCGAGCTACCCATTGCTCATCGTCCGCGAGCCAGTGTCTACGGTGGCCGGATATCGGCAGGATCGCGGCGGCGACGGCTACGGCGAGTACGCCGTTGCCTTTGCCTTATGCGGTCGGCCTCCTCCTTTACGAGCATTACTGCTTCGCAGAAGGAGGCGACCGCCTGCCATTCCTCTTCGCTGCGGACCATGGCCTGAACCAGGGCCCGACGCGAGAGGTCGCCGCCGCCGATCACCCCCACGAGGACACGGCGATGCTCTTCCCAAGCAGGGCACACCTCCACCGTGTTACATATGTATGAAAAGTTTCAATTCAATCGGTGATCGGGGAGTGGGTCAAATTTAATTTGCAAGTTTTGATCACAAATATCGGTTAGGTGAAACTAATATAAAGCTTGTAATGATTCTGGTTTGTTGCGGAGCAATAGATGAAGTGCCGAACGCAAGTTTACCAGAATTGGGCACGCCACAATTATGGCGGTAAGGGCCACTCTTTGAGGCGTGACTGGAAAGACCTCACAGCATAACGCAGGTCCTCACTGGAGATGATAAGTTCGGGAGGTGCCTGCACGGGATTCGTGCGGAAGAGGAAATTTAGCATACGGACAACAACTTAGATACGAATTTGTACGTTGTTGTGAACTAGTCAATAAAGTTTAAATTGCTATAAAAAGAAAGGAATTATCGCTATTTATTGTCATTTCATGCGAGCCCTTAGGAATATGTCTGTCTAGACGTGTTTATATATTTCGTAACATGTTTGACCCTTCAAAATATTTATTATGCTGAAAAAAAAAAACTTTTTAACCACATAATTAACTAATTTAATTTTTAAATATTCCTCTCTGTACGCTGATGTTTTCATATTAGTCATCATCATCATCAGCCTAGCGTAAGTCCCGGTTGCTACCTTGGCTTTCACCTCGGTGCCCGGGGTCCGCTTTCCCGCCTAGTCGTCTCCACTTCGCTCGGTCTTTTGCGTCCTCTGCCTTAAGCCCATTAGCACGCATATCGTCCCTTACGACGTCGATCCAACGCCTCTTAGGCCTACCTCGTTTTCCGGGTCCCGGCGTGATGTTTTCATATTAGTATTTAATAGTATTGTTTTAAGAGGGCGAGAGCCTGGAGATCTGTCATACAGATCCCGAAACTACTATAGACTCCAGTTCTCACAAAGGTTACAAATTTGATTTGAAATTATATATCATGAACCAATGTCTGTACTTACCTTTTTGAGAGAAATAAATCATTATTATTATTATTACATAATGCCTTTAAAAGCTTCAGACAGATTTCAAAGTGCAACTCCAAGCATTGAATAACACAATAAGACTAGACTCATTCATTCAATTTATACTTGTACCATACAAAGGTTTGTGAAAAATTGCTTTTAACAATAAACGTAAAATTCACTATTTCTAATACAACAACGTATCCATTTTTAGGGTTCTGTTTTTAAAATGGTTTTATTATGAAATAAACTAATGCTTGGCTGTGATCCCACCTGATGGTAAGCAGTGATGCAATCATTGACTGTATATTGCACTAGTTTTTTTAATGCAGCCCGCAAACTGTTCCAGTCCCTCGATATACGCGGTATAAACGACGACGCAAAACGCTTAGTCTGGACCGTCGACGTCTCAACAACGTAAGGGTGGATATTTGCCGTACGACGTGATGTTCGATGGTAAAATTGAATAATACTAACGTATTGTATCTCCAAAATAAAAACAACCCAGGTTGACTGTGTTTTTTTTATGGTAGGTAAAAATCATCCAATGACGAATTCCGTCCTTGGGCGTAGCGGGAAACAGTGACAGACTCTTACTGAGTAAACAACCTACTCCGTTAATTCAATGCCTTAATCCCAGAGCCCTGGTGTTACGCTTTTGCATCAACGCTTGGCTTCAGGAGATTTCGACCCTTCAGGGTCCCTTCAGTTTGCTGACAACTCCTTGAGGCGCGCGGGAACAGTGCGCGCCGTCGACGACTTGGGCTCGGTCCGGAGTGTTACCAGACGACCGGACGGCGAGCTACCCACCCTAGATTTACTGTAAGATAATCCCTAAGACATTAAGTTCGTCTTTATACGGTACTAAGGTACGTGTTTTTAGAATACATACGTCTATAACTTTTGATGCGACTTATCCAGAAGTTAAAATACTATATAAACTTTTGTTTCCGAAGTTTCAACGAAAGAGTGATTCTACATACATATTACACCTTATTTTATATTACTAGCTTTTGTCCATGGTTTCGCTCACTTCAACTTCTTTATTTCATTAGTGATAAAAACACCGTTAGGAAATCAGCATATCCTAGAACCAAAACATTAGAACACAAGTGAAGTCCACCAACTCGTACTAAGCCTTCGTGGGGGATTACAGCCCATTCCCTCGTCTAGAGAGAAGACCTGAGACCCAGCACTGAGAACATTAAAAGGCTGATTATTGTAAACAATTATCAAAAGATCTTTTCAATAAATAAATAAAAATATTCGACAATTATCACACAGTGACGTCTAGTCCCGAGCTAAGCAGAGCTTGTGTAATGACTACTAGACAACTGATAAACATACTTATATATTTCTAAATACATACATTTTATAGATAAATTACACCCAGACATAAAACACATGATCGTGCTCATCACACAAACATTTGTCTTGGGTGGGAATCGAACCCACAACCTTCGGCATAGCAGTCAGGATCACTAACCACTAAACCAACAGGCCAGTCAATAAACTAAGTTCTGTAGTCACATGAAATTAAAATACGATTCCTGTCCAAACTACGGAATTCTTTGTAGGCGAGCGCAACCCACACTTTGCTATACCTTTTTGTCTGTATTTCGAGTGCAATATTTTAGAAATAGTTTCTCGTAGATTTATAACTATATCTATCCAAGTTGGAATAGAACTTTAACTTGGATCTATACACTCGGCTTCTTCTATTTTTAGGTGTAATAGAAAATGTGGAAAACTTTGAGAATTGATGTGTCTGTCAAGTTTTGTTGGAACGGGAATAAAGGCTGCTAGACGAAACATGAGTGACAATGCGACAACGATATGACGAAGATTCTTTATATATTTTTTTTCTGACGGAGATAAGAGGTACTTTTAGAGTTCCGCACCCTAAAAGGAAAAACGGAACCCTTATTTGCTTCCGATTTTCATAGCTTCAAGGGAACGCAGACCTGAGTACCTATATGCTTTTAATTTCAATTCGATACCTCCTAAAGAGCACTGCCGTGCAGACACTAAAACGCAGTAAAATAGAGTATTTTGCAATACTTTTACTGCGTTTTAGTGTCTGCACAGCAGAGCAGTGGTGGCCGAGTGATAATGGCCCCGAGTTGTAGGTCATGGATTCAAACCCGGTGCATTACTTCGTGTAATTTATTATTATTACCAGGTGCATTACTTTGTGTAATTTATTTCATCACCCCTGCTCTCAAAACGGGGAAGGAAAACATCTTGAGGAAACCCGCATGTCCTAGAACCAAAAATTCGAAGACTTGCGACATCCGCACTGGAGCCGCGTGGTTCTTATTTTACCTCAAGGAGGAAGTCACATCCCAGCAGAAGGAAAATTAAAAATACTGATGATGATGATGATGATTATTTATTCACTAGCTGTTAATAAATTATGATTGATGATTAACGAATAAAGTCACTAGTTAGAGGTATATTCATGTATACATAATGTATATGAATTATATATGTGTTTCTATCTTAATCCATACTAATATTATAAATGTGAAAGTAACTATGTCTGTTTGTTTGTCTTTCTATAACGGCAAAACGGAGCAACGGATTGAGCTGATTTTTTAAGTGGTGATAGTTGAAGGGACAGAAGGAGCCATAGGCTACTTTTTGTCTTTTTTTAATCCCTCAATTCCCTACAATAGGGAGTGGAAATTTGTATAGAGCATTCCGCAATTTTCAAGGTAGAAAGCTAAAAATTGGTAAGCGGACCATTTATGACTAACGAAAGAATCGTGCATCATTACTATTTTGGAAATTTTCCCCAACACTTAAAATTTATATATAAAATCCTTTCTCATGAATGACTGACGGATCAACGCACAGCCTAAACCGCCGATCGTAAAAATCTGAAACTTGGACAGTATGTTATTTAAATGACGTAAGCATCCAATAAGAAGAGCTTTTTCGAAATTCGACCCCTAAGGGGGTGAAAACGGGGGACAAAGTTTGTATGGGACAACGTGATTCCTTAGTCCAATGTACATCAAATTTTGCATGAAAATTCTTTAATAGAATTAATAAAATTAATGGAAGATACGTTATGTATTAAATTGAAATTCGTCCCCTAACGGGGTCAAAAAGGGGTAGAAAGTTATTTTGGGCGTGATATGCTTCGAAGTTGATATCAATACTTTTAATTGTCTTTGATTTTTGTTTTTGATTTATTTTTGATGACGCAGACGAAGTCGCGGGTAAAAGCTAGTAGTGTATAACTAGTTTCAAAGCTTACTTTAGCTCTATGTAATCTGATAACTTTGAGTTGTCGAGTGTTTGACGTCTATGAATTCGAATTGACGCAGTTTTGTTGTGTGTCGATGTTTTCTTGTTATTATTATTAACTTATTTTTGTCTGTCTTGTGATAAAGTAAGGTTGTGTAATACAGCAATAAATAAATTGTCATATAAAAACACTCCACACATCCAGACATCGTATCTCTCGCATTTATAATATTAGTAAGAAGTAAGATGGTTCGTTAAATTTTAAAGCCTTCATAAACAATTCAATTATCTTACTAATATTATAAATGCGAAAGTTACGATGTTTGGATGTTTGTTACTCAATCACGCCAAAACGGCTGGACGGATCTGGATGAAATTTGGCACAGGCATAGGATACACTCCGGAATAGGATATAGTTCCTGTGGGATTTCACACTTCGTTTGATCAAGTGTAAAATTGTATAGGGCAACCCCAATACCACGCGGGCGAAGCCTCGGGCAAAAGCTAGTAAACCAATAAGATAAAGTCTACTGCCACTAAAACACCAGTAACACTGCGGAGTATCGCAACAGTACTGCAGTAATTCCCACCGCTGGGCCAATAAGACAACAGACGGCTTCAAACTCGGCTAGAATAACAACTATTGACGCCTTGTGGAATTGGCTGTGGCCTTGTTCAGGCTATCGGTTATAGAAGGCCAACTTTTGTATTATATACGTTTTTTTTTCTTTCATTTTTTTTTGTTTGCTATAAACTAATTGTTGAGAATAGTTAATAATTATAATCTTGATAGATGTTTCTTAAGCATATGTGGTGCCATCTAGTAGCTCCAGTGTTAAATTGTGCACATTATGATTGCACTAGCTTCTGACGTTTTATAAGTGCCCAAGTAGGCCCATGTGAAATAAAAAATTTTGACTTTGACTTTGACTTTATTGTTGGCAATTTTTACTTATCTATGACAAAGCGCTGGTCTATGAAAAAAAAAAAACTTTTCCTTTTCCTTGAATAATGGCTGCGAGTGTGAACGGTGTACACTGTACGTATTAAGTATAAGTGTAATAAAAGTGAAAAAGAACAATAAAAGTCAAGTTAAAATATTCAAGCTTTTTATTTGACTCTAATGATTGACTGCGATCCCACCTAAATGGGACGCAGTGATGCAATCTTTGATGGTGTGGCGTATTAGTTTATTAAATTACAAAAAAACTTTTTTTTTGAGACGTAAGCAATCAATAATTTTCCGTTTTCAGATTTATTTCTATACTTGTGCTATAAGGCCTTGCTTCATGCCAAATTTCAGAGTTCTAAGTTGACAAAAATAGCCGTGAATTTTAATTAGAACTTTCTTCTTTTACTACATGAATGTCCGTATCTTTTTTCCCGTTAGCTTAATAGTTTCATTGTTTCACAGCTTAAAAGAAACCGCAGATTTAAGAATATGGTTTAAATTTAAAGGTCTTGACAGACAGACAAACAAGAAAATGATTCTATAAGGGTTTTTTTATGGTAGGCAAAAATCATCCAATGACGAATCCCGCCCTTGGCGGAGCAGAAAACAGTGTCAGAGTCTTACTGACTAAACAACCTACCCCGTTCCTACGTCGCCATATATACCAGAGCCTTCCTTTCAGAAACGAACCCTTGGCCCCAGTTGGCTTCGGCCCTTCTGCAGGGTTCCTACGGTATTCTATAAGGTTTTAGTTTTTTTCTTTTTGAGATGCGGAACCTTAAAAACCTCGCAGCCACTTTACCATATCAATCAAACTACAATATAGGAACTGGTTTGCGCTAATACGGTACAATTATACCGCAAATCTATTAATTATTATCTGGTCCAAAAACCATAAATCAAACAATACAATTTCACACATAATTACGTGACTGCGTTCGTCGGTCGTACGTTCATTACGTGATTTTTTTTTCTTCTTTTATAATATTGTAAGATATATTTAAATAATAATTAGCTACAAACTGGGGATTTCAAAGTCAAGCGTAAATAACTTAAACATGCTCCATCGTCGTTTTCCGTCAGATGAGATAGTGGTCAAGCACGAACCTATCAAGAAGTTTAAAAAAAAAACTTCACTGTGTAAAAAAACTTTAAATAAAAACTGAAAATTCAATCCAGTAGTGTAGAAATAAAATCAATTGCATTAATTTACACACAAAATAAAATACACACTTGGGTTATCAAGACGAATCTAAAAATATGTAAATTTATTTATATCGATCCAGCGGTTTGGAAGATATGAGGTAATAAATAGTACATACGAGGGATGAAAGAAAGTTATTTAGTCCCGAGAAATTTCTTGGCGACCGAGCGAGAGCGAGGTCGCTAATAGTTCGAGGGACTAAATAACTTTTGAACCCGAGGTAAACACTGTGCTTTTCATTACGAATACGAGGAAAATAATAAAAACCTGAGTCGTCGTCAAAGGCCTGAGTCGTCGTCAAAGGTATGTTTTTAGGTAGGTATATATTTTTTTATTTATGCGGTAAGCGGTTTTCTCCTCTTAAGAATCTTGCGTTAAATTTATAACTGAAGCTGATGAACTTATCGCGTTAATAAAAATTTCTTGTAACAGAGATTTAGCAAAATGTAAACAAAACTATACACCTCGAAAAAAAAGGAAGATCAAATCGGCCACAGATTATAGAGAGTCTACCATTTACCCGCCAATTCCTTTTTTCAGTGTTCGGCTCCTTGGCTTTTCAGTCAATAGTTTTCATTTTTTCATTGTAAAAATGGGCCTGGTCAACATTTTTCTCAAATATATATTAGTTTTAATGAAATAATTGAAAGTAAATTAAAATAAAGTCATAAAAAAAGTATTCTTAAATTATTTCTATTTCTATGTCATTTTAATTCGGTATAAAGTTTCGGGTCACGGTGTAATAGAAATGTCAAAATTGAACTAGTTGTTTTTTAATATTTGCTGTCTAAATATTAAAAAAACAACTGTCAGTTGTAAAGTAAAACTCCCTAGGGAGTAAAAGTACTTCTTCCAACCCTGTCCGCAGGCAACTTTACACCTACTTTCAGAGTATGAGTAATGAAAAAATATTAAATACCAATGACCTTGGGTGGAGCCGGAAACAGTATCAGACTCTTACTGACTAAACAACCTACCCCGTTCCTACGTCGCCATATATACCAGTGCCTTCCTTTCAGACACGTACCCTTGGCCCCAGTTAGCTTCGACCCTTCTGCAGGGTTCCTACGGTATTCTATAAGGGTTTAGTTTTTTCTTTTTGAGATGCGGAACTTTAAAAACCTCGCAGCCACTTTACCATATCAATCAAACAACAATAAAAGAATTGGTTAGCGCTAATAAGGCACAATTATACCGCAAATCTATTAATTATTATCTGGTCCAAAAACCATAAATCAAACAATACAATTTCACACATAATTACGTGACTGCGGTGTCGAATATTCCCTCTGTATTGAACGCAATTCATCATTATTTCAGTTCTGGTTAATTACTGGGGAAAGCGACGTCTATGCGGCAATGATCGATTCTAATTGATAGTTTTACTAGCGTTTTGGCAGCGAGTTTGTCCACGAAAATTATTTCATACTAGTTTTTGTCAGCAGCTTCGCCCGCGTACATAAAATATAGCCTATGTCACTCAGGAGTAAAGCAGCTTTCTATTGTTGCTAAATTTTTTCAATCGGACCTGTAATTGCAGAGATTACCTCTTACAAACAAAGAAACAAAAAAAAAACTTTACCTCTTTATTATATTAGTGTAGAAAATCTATAACCGCTAACCCGTGAGTTACGCCACTGGTGAGGATATTCAATCCCTCACTCGATAAGCGTTTTTTTTGGTAGGTAAAAACCATCCAATGACGAATCCCGCACTTGGGCAGAGCGGGAAACAGTGTCAGACTCTTACTCACGAAACAACCTACCCCGTTCTTACATCGCCATAAATACCCATCATTATTTTAGTTTTGGTTAATTACTGCGAATGTAGAGAGCAGTGGTGGCCGAGTGGTAAAGGCCCCGACTTACAATCTGTAGGTAACGGGTTCAAACCCAGCCAGGCACATTACTTTGTGTAATTTATTTCATCACCACTGCTCTCAAAAACGGTGAAGGAAAACATCGTGAGGAAACCGGCATGTCCTTGAACCAAAAATTCGATGACATGTGACATCCACCAATCCGCACTGGGCCCGCGTGGTTGATTACGGCCCACTCCCTCTCTTAGAGAGGAGGCCTGTGTCCCTGCAGTGGGAACATAAAAAAGGCTGATGATGATGACTGCGAATGTGACGTCTATGCGGCAATGATCGATTGTAATTCATAGTTTTACTAGCGTTTTGACAGCGAGTTCGTTTGCGAAAATGATTTCATAAAATCTATAACACCTCTTTACCTTTTGAATACCGTAATATAAGACATAATAGAAAGACAATAGTCGTGCGGCGTGCGAATGCGGCGTTCGCGTCGGGCTCAATAGTTTTAGCCTGAATTTTGCGTGTAGTTTTAGCGTTATTTCATATTTGGGTCATTTTCCAAGTTTATTAACCCAAGGATTCTCCCATATAATTTTTATTATCCACTAAATAATTTTATAGGGTTAGTTTTGAATATCTAATAATATAACTTACGTTTATTAAGGATAATAATTACTTTTAATTCTATCTGAAATATTAAAAAAAAAAAC
The DNA here is from genome assembly GCA_029852875.1 of Mythimna loreyi. Lineage (NCBI taxonomy): Eukaryota > Metazoa > Arthropoda > Insecta > Lepidoptera > Noctuidae > Mythimna > Mythimna loreyi. The sequence continues at coordinate 16,850,525 of CM056798.1, forward strand.
TTTTTTATTTACTTGTATAATGTAAATGAAAATATAATGGCTACTATTTGTTTTACTTTCTAGCGTATTTATCCAAGAAATACAATTTTATAAACCAACTAGCCCCTGCCCGCGACTTCGTCCGCGGAAAAGTTCTTGTTTTAACATATTTAACTCTGTTCCTATAGAAACTTTACCTCTTTATTATATTAGTGTAGATTTATAGCCTATGTCACTCAGGAGTAAAGCAGCTTTCTATTGCTGCTAAAATTTTTCCAATCGAACCATGAGTCCCAGAGATTACCTCCTACAAACAAAAAAAACAAACTTTACCTCTTTATCTACACTAATATAATAAAGAGGTGCTTTACTCCTGAGTGACATAGGCTATATTTTATGTACGCGGGCGAAGCCGCTGACAAAAGCTAGTTATATTATAAGTGTAGATGAGTTCCCCCTTTTCACTCCCATAAAAATTAATTCTGAAAAAGGGGGAATTCGTTTGTTAAAAAAAAATATTACATTTTTTACGTAGGCGAGGGCTAAGAGAGGATTTTTCTGAATTATTTTTTCTGATATGAGAGTAATTTTTTCCTAATTATGAGATATTTAAATAATAATTAGGTATAAACTAGGGAATTTTAAGTCAAGCGTAAAAAACTTAAACATGCTCCGTCGTCGCTTTCCAACAGATAAGATAGTAAGGTCAAACACGTACCTATCAACCACAGCTAAAAAAAGAACAGACTGCGTCAAAAATAACTTTAAATAAAAACAGAAAAGAAAAATCAAGTTCAATCCAGTGGTGTTTTTTTTTTTTTTTTTTTTTTTTTTATGGTAGGTGAAAATCATCCAATGACGAAACCCGCTCTTGGGTGGAGCGGGAGACTAGTGTCAGACTCTTACTGACTAAAAAACCTACCCCGTACCTTCCTTGCCCTATTCCTGGAGTCGAGGTAACAGTTTCTCACCACCCTCTAGACTCCGGGAGGCTTCGACCCTGAAGGGCCCCTGCAGTTTGCTGACAACTCCTTGAGGCGCGCGGGAACGGTGCGCGCCGTTGACGACTAGGACTCGGTCTTACAGACGACCGGACGGCGAGCTACCCATTGCTCACCGTCCGCGAGCCAGTGTATACGGTGGCCGGATATCGGCAGGATCGCGGCGGCGACGGCTACGGCGAGTACGCCGTTGCCTTTGCCTTATGCGGTCGGCCTCCTCCTTTACAAGCATTACTGCTTCGCAGAAGGAGGCGACCGCCTGCCATTCCTCTTCGCTGCGGACCATGGCCTGAACCAGGGCCCGGCGCGAGAGGTCGCCGCCGCCGATCACCCCCACGAGGACACGGCGATGCTCTTCCCAAGCAGGGCACACCTCCACCGTGTGCTCCACCGTGTCCTCCGGGAATCCAGTGGTGTAGAAATTAATTTACACACAAATTGAAATACACACTTGAGTTATCAAGATGAATCTAAAAATATGTAAAATATTTAAATCGGTCCAACGGTTTGGAAGATATGAGGTAATCTACACAAATATAATAAAGAGGTAAAGTTTGTTTTTTTATTTTTTGTTTTTTTGTTTGTAGGAGGTAATCTCCGGAACTACTGATCCGATTGGAAAAAAAATTGCAACAATAGAAAGCTGTTTTACTCCTGAGTGACATAGGCTATATTTTATGTACGCGGGCGAAGCCGCTGGCAAAAGCTAGTTAAGAATATTACAGTCGGACAGGCATACAAGATACGCGGGAAAAACATAACTTTTCTTGTCAATCAGGTAAAAATCCTAGTATAAATATTAGGCTCGGGTTTGCGGACGGCGAGCAATGGGTAGCTCGCTGTCCGCCCATTCGGTGACCGTCCGGACCGAGCCCTGGTCGTTAACGGCGCGCACTGTTATCGCGCGCCTAAAGGAGTTGTCAGTAACTGTAGGGGCCCATCAGGGTCGAAGCCTTCTGGGGCTAAGGGTTGATATGAAAGCGGAACACCAACCCTGGAACTAAAGCATGAAGCAACGGTGGGTCAGTAGAAGTCAGACATTGTCTCCTGCTCTGCCCAAGGGCAGGATTCTTCATTGGATGATTTTTGCCATCATAAAAAAAAACTATTAGGTATGAATATTACTGGAGTCTTTTCTAAATAACTCGCTTTAAAACACCATTTTATATGTATACTAGCTTTTGTCCGCGGCTTCGCCCGCGTACATAAAATATAGCCTATGTCACTCAGGAGTAAAGCAGCTTTCTAATTATGCTAAATTTTTTCCAATCGGACCAGTAGTTCCGGAGATTACCTCCTACAAACAAAAAAATAAAAAAACAAACTTTACCTCTTTATTATATTACTAGCTTCTGCCCGCGACTTCGTCCGCGGAAAATTTCTTGTAGTGTTAGCTCGGGTAACATCCATGTTATATAAATAATTTATAGCCTATGTCACTCAGGAGTAAAGCAGCTTTCTATTGTTGCTAAAATTTTTCCAATCGAACCATTAGTACCAGAGATTACCTCCTACAAACAAAAAAACAAAAAAATAAAAAAACAAAAAAAAAAACTTTACCTCTTTATTATATTAGTGTAGATGTAGATGTAGATAAGTGTAGATATAGATATAGTTGGCCACGCTTCCAATTCCCGTATTCGGACGTCATCTCAACAAAGGCATAGCGCTAACTCTAAACGGAACGATTGTAACTTGGCTAAGGGGGCTAGACTCTTTTTTAAATAACTCGCTTTAGAGCATCGTTTTATACTATATCTGTTAATTAATTGATATCAAAATAAAAATTCAGATAAACAAAACAAAAAAAAACCACTTGAATTACTGTTTACAGGTTCGCGCTTGACCTCTATCTCACCTGACGGAAAGCAACGATGCGGTCGACGTTAGAGCGCGCTTACCTAGAAGTAACCTATTTACTCTTGACTTAAAGATTCCCGGATTGTAGCCAACAGTAACCACAGATTCTGGCAAGAAATTCAACTCCTTCATTAAAAAAAATAATCTAAAAAAACCTTTGAATGCGCAGACAAGTGTTTTCAAACTACAGTAGTATTTTTCTTCATAAATATTTCCGTATCTACAGTTACCTGTCGAACGGGTAACTATTGAATCTGCAGTTTTCGAGATCGCTCGCTCTTTTAACAATCATTTCCATCCGAATGGACAGTCAACAAAAAAATACAGCAAAAATGTACTGAAAATATGTGTCAACGTTGTCGTGATGATTTTTTTTGAGGACTCTACGCGAGGAAGGTTGTGTAGCTTTTGCAATATGGTTAAACCTGCCGTGGTTTTATTTTAAGACCTGTCAGAAACTTCGTTAAAAATAATGGTTTATTTTTAGTATCTTATTTTTAAAAGTTTTTTTTTGAGGTGGGAAATCGTCAAATGATCCCGCTCTAGGGTGAAGCGACAGGGACTAGGGTCACTTTTTCTTTTAATTATTGTTCGTAGCTTCGTGCTTGACCGCTATTTAACCAGATGAAAAGCGAATGAAGGAGCGCGCTTACTTAGAAGTGACCTATTCCCTCTTGACCTAAAGATTCTCGCGTTGTAACCATCAGGAATCACAGATTCGGCCAGGAATTCCACTCCTAAGCTGTACTGTTTTTAGGACTCCCGTCTGTTTTTTATTTAATTCAAAGCAGTATAACGTAAAAAAAAGTAACAGGAGTCAGTTTTTAGTCAGTAAAAGTCTGACACTATCTCCTGCCCTACCCAAAAGCGCGGAGATGTCATTGGATGATTTTAGCAAATAAAACATTTTTTACATTTTTGTTCTAGCACTTTATCAGCGTGATTTATATACATATTGGTACCAAATTTAGCTTTCTAGTGCTAACGGTCACCGAAATTATTCGCAGATGGACAGACTTGGCGAAACCTGTGCCATCGTCGACCGCATCGTCGCTTTCCATCAGGTGAGATAGCGGTCAAGCGCAAACCTATAGGTCATCATCATCATCAGCCTTTTTAATGTTCCCACTGCAGGGACACAGGCCTCCTCTCTAGGAGAGGGAATGGGCCATAATCCACCACGCTGGTCCAGTGCGGATTCGTGGATGTCACATATCTTCGAATTTTTGGTTCTAAGACATACCGGTTTCCTCACGATGTTTTCCTTCACCGTTTTGAGAGCATAGAATACATAGGTAATAAATAAAAAAAAAAAACATAAGGGTTCATTAGTTGACTACGGAACCCTAGAAACGGCATATATCAAACTAATAGAGCGTAGTGCAGAAATTGATTAATTACCATGAATCAGACAATACAATTTCACGCATAATTAGTGAGTGCGGTGTTGAATATTCCCACAATATAGAACCCTAAATTCATCGGTATTTCAGCTCTAGTTGACGTCACGTCAGCGCAGTGATGATCGGTTTTATTTGATAGAACATAATTATGATAGAATGCATATGGTTTGAATTATGAGAAGAGCTAGTTTTGACAACACTAAAAAAAGAGAATGTTACACATATTATTATATAAATGACTAGCTTTTGTCAGCGGCTTCGCCCGCGTACATAAAACATAGCCTATGTCACTCAGGAGTAAAGCGGCTTTCTATTGTTGCTAATTTTTTTCCTTCCCTTCTATAAACAAAAAAACAAACTTTACCTCTTTATTATATTAGTGTAGATGAAGTATCGCTTCCAAGGCATTACACAGAATCATTACATAGTATAAAATAAAGTTGCTTACCGCTGTGTAATATACATACACATAGTAAAATAAATATCACAAAAATACATTTTTCGTTGTTACATTATAACTCAAGAATGAGCTCACCTATCCAAACCATCATTTAGTAGACGGTTTATGTGAAGTTTGCACAAAATCGGTCAAGCGGTTCTACATTTATCTCATTTTTCTGTTGCCGGGAGCGAAGCCGCGGGCAAAAGCTAGTTATTTATAAAAAACGTTAACAATTTTTTATTTATCTTTAAGCTATTGCATAGCTTCTATCGCAGGCCTTGAGCGCGGGGACTAAATCCAGAAATTCCGTAATGAAAAAACCTCACGCTCCCCACTCCGATGGGCACGGAGGTGTGGCTTGAAGGCCGTGCATCGTCTAACGTCGTGTCAGTTCGGCAGTCTTCGACACGGCGCTGTGTGTCGTGCGATTAGACGTATTGTACGACTTTACGGAACTCGCCCGAATCGAGACGAACTGCTGAGAAATCGGACGAATACATAATCAGCTGTTTGTGAGAAAGTATATAGGTGTATAAGTATTTATCTACAACTTGTACGTGTACTTTATTTGTTTTCCTATCGGTCACCACGCTCAAAAAGTGTAACTTGAATTAATATCAAAGAAAAAGAAATATTGTATGAATAAAATAAAAATAAAAAATAAATAATTATAATTGCATAAGTTGATACAGAATGCTATGCAATAGCTTTACCGCGGCAGTCCCCGAGTGCCACACGTATTTTTTTTATTTAAGAAGTGGAGAAAGATTGTCATGGCGACCGAGGCAGAATTCAACAGAGCTCTAGGCTAGGGTATTATGTAGCCGAGGGTTGTAGTAACAAAGGACATTGACCGGTTCTGGGCCATATGCTGCCCACACATGGGAGTGCTTCCAAATGATTACTGGCATTAACATACAAATTAAAAAAATATTTAAAAAAAAATCGGTTCCAGAGTTTTTTTTTTATTTTGTTTTTAAGATTTTTGGGACGATTTTAGTTAACTATTATTTTAATAAAATGTTTTTACACAAAAATAATATGTAACTCCATTACAATCAGATTCCATCAAACGTAATCTCGCTCGGCTCGAAAACCAGTTCTAATTAATGTTTACGGGCTTGTTTTTATGGTTGGTAAAAATCATCAATTCACAAATCTCGCACTTGGGCGGCGACGGCTACGGCGAGTGCGCCATTGCCTTGTGCGGTCGGCCTCCTCCTTTACTAGCATTACTGCCTCGCAGAAGGAGGCGACCATCTGCCACTCCTCCTCGCTGCGGACCAGAGCCTGAACCAAGGCCCGCTGCTGATCGCCCTTACGAGGGCATGGCGATGCTCTTCCCAAGCGGGGCTTGACAGATTACGTGGACGAAAAAAGATTAAACCGAAACCGAAATAGAATCCATACCTTCTACGGAATTGTCCCTATTGGGTACCGTAGTACATACACCAAAATACCTTAGAAAAGGGTGGGTGGAATTAATTGATGACGCTGTTCTGATAGACCATAACATCAATTTGCCTACGGTTCTATGTCAGTAGTTAAGTTTTGGATAATGTCCATGAGTGTGTGCATCTAAATTCACTGGAACATTAATAATGATGGAGGTAATAAGGTCAGTTAGCTTGCCAAGTTTCAGCACAGCGGCCTGTAAGATCTATTGATTGGACCTTAGAGCTCCTCCTAGAGAGGAGGCCTGTGTCCCAGCAGTGGGAACAGTAAAAAGGCTGATGATGATGATGAACCCTACAGCATATGTCACTATAATTTTTAAGAAGCCACGTAAATAAAACTACATTTTTAGGGTCCCGCAAAAAAAAGGAACAGACAGATAGACGGTAGGATTACTTTTTTGTTCGTCGGTCTGTTTGTCTAGACTCTTTATCTTGGGAACACGTAAAGGTATCAAATTTAACACAATATGAAGGCCCGCGGTACTTTTTTTGACCTAGAATCCTGAAATTTGTCCTATATTTGCGCTGTAAAACCATGCTTCATGCATGGTTTTACAGCGCAAATATAGGAATAAATTTGAAAATTTTTTAATTACATCATAAAAAAACTTTTTTCGATTCGGACAAATCTACACGACATAACTTGAGAATTGAATAATTTTTATAAGTTGTTTAGTACGGAACCTTTAGAATGCGAGTCCGACTCACACTTGGCTAGTTTTTTTTAATTGATAATAATATAATAAAGCTGATGCTATTATGGAACCGTTCGTGTGCAAATTCAACTCGCTCTTGGCCAGTTTATTTATCTACACTAATATAATAAAGAGGTAAAGTTTGTTTTTTGTTTTTTTTATTTTTTTGTTTGTAGGAGGTAATCTCTGGAACTACTGGTCCGATTGGAAAAAAATTAGCAACAATAGAAAGCTGCTTTACCCCTGAGTGACATAGGCTATATTTTATGTACGCGGGCGAAGCCGCTGACAAAAGCTAGTCATGAATATTGACCGAGCTATCACAACTTTTGTCTCACAAATTTTCCGCGGACGAAGTCGCAGGCAGAAGCTAGTGTTTTTTATTTATTGATAGGCATGCGGTAGACTACTATCCCACCTGATGGTAAGCGATGATGTGGTCGACGATGAAACACGCTTGCCTAAAACTTTCAATCTTAAACCTAGAGCTATTTGGAAACACAGACTCTAGCAGGGAATCGACAATAAATGTAACCGTTTTCAATTTTCACCTAATTTGTTAAACAACAACGATTCCCGCTCCGCGATTATCATTTCTGGTTTAATATAAAAAAGTCCCCCAGGATACTTAAAGCAACAGAAATAAAATTATAATATATTAACGAACTTGTAAATCCGCCATCTTGCTCACAAATTAAAAGCAAAACATTTTTATATTTCGAACGCAATATCGCCAGCAATCCTACACTTACACCAAACACGATTGGAGCGAAGGTAACGAGCCGTGTAGACGCGACGCGAACCGCTCTGACACACGTCTAGTAATTGAAAATTTATATCGATACACGCGAAATTTGTTACACTTCGGTGTGATACGCGGCCTATATTGTTATTTATGGTACTCATTTGGGAGTAAGGAGATTATTTCGATATAAATTAATTTGTGGAATTGAAAATGATTGCGAATATGTCAACGTGTTTTCGCGATGTCTATAAATTATATTATACCGTATATATTATCGTTACAGTCCGGAATATGTTAATGTTGTAACATTGCATAAGTTAATCTTCAAATTACCAGTTTAATTCGTTAAAGTGTGAAATTTCACTTAAAGTATCAGATTATCGCCACTTTACTTCTAGGTGATAAGAAAAATACAGAGCCTTAGTCTTCTAACTTAATCTGACCGTGTCGGGGTGCCCAAAAATTAAAATGTAATCAACCTTTAGATTTTACTAGAGATGAATAATTACAATTAATTCACACGTGTTTTTAAGGTGGCGTTTAGACGGTACGATTGGCGCAGCAGTCGAACGATGCTACGCTACGATGTCACAGGATCGATTTCGGCACGAAACAAATATTTGTATGCCTACAGATAGATGTTCCAGGTCTGCGTGTCTTAATAAGTTTACATTTTTGTGAACCCACCCAGGACACAGGAGTTATTCTTAGAGTGGAAAAAAGTTTTCTTAAAAAAAATACGAACATATTCTTGCGAATGATGTCATCACGGCAAATAACTTGAACCAAAATGACGATCGTCCTTGAAAGCGCAATAACAGATTTTTGAGTCTCAATCAAAAGTGTGTCATAGTGGGAACATAACAACGACGGCCATTTTGGTTCTACTTATTTTCCGCATACTATAAAACTGTGTTATTCGAAGACATGTGACATCCACTAATCCGCACTGGGCCCGCGTGGTGGATTATGGCCCCATTCCCTCTCCTAAAGAGGAGGTCTGTGTCCCAGCAGTGAAACATTAAAAAAAGCTGATGATGATGATAAAATTGTGAAATTTGGTTTTTAATCATGTAATAAAGATTACTGGCTGAAATTTGTAAGTCACCCTTCTTCTATGAAAATGACTTTGATATTGTTTATTCATCGTATGGCGAAACCGAAACGAGACTAGGTTGTAGCTCGAGGGCTACTACAAAGAATAATTTTATTTACTTAATTTTTATAGAACTTAAAAATGTTATAAGACGACCTAGAAAAAATAAAGATTCTAGACAGCTTCTTTGAATTTAAAATTATCTTTCTCTTTTACCTGTGGCTTCGTTACCGTTAACTGACTACCCTACCATTAAATATCCTACACAATCCATATCCTGTGCTTTTGGCCGTTTTTGGTCGAATGTGACTCATTCTTTTCTATAATATAATAATAATGATTGTCTAATATCTTTAAGGTTGCGTAATTTTGCGTGAAATAAACTGTTTTTCTTTCTTTTTAGCTACCCTACCTTACCCTACTCTATCCTACTATACCCTACTGTACTCTACTGTACCCTACTGTACTCTACTGTACCCTACTGTACCCTACTGTACCCTACTGTACCCTACCTTACCCTACTCTACCCTTTTGTACCCTCCTGGACCCTACTGTACTCTACTGTACCCTACTGTACCCTACCTTACCCTACTCTACCCTTCTGTACCCTACTGTACTCTACTGTACTCTACTGTACCCTACTGTACCCTACTGTACCCTACCTTACCCTACTCTACCCTTCTGTACCCTCCTGTACCCTACTGTACCCTACTGTACTCTACTGTATCCTACTGTACCCTACCTTAAAAGTCTGAGTCAGATGTTCGTAAAAGTCTGATACCATCTTCCACTTCGCCCAAGGGGTTGCCATCGGATGATTTTTGCCCGCTAAAAAAAAAAAACACTAGAGTGGGAAGATTGGAATCGTTGTAAGATTGGACCAGCTTAAAAAAAACTACAACTAGAAAGAACTATTTTTACGTAGCCTCTGACTGGTCTCAAAATAAAACTGCTGCAGGTCAGCTTAACCATATTGCAAAAGCTACACAACCTTCCTCGCGTAGAGTCCTCAAAAAAAAATCATCACGACAACGTTGACACATATTTTCAGTACATTTTTACTGTATTTTTTTGTTGACTGTCCATTCGCATGGAAATGATTGTTAAAAGAGCGAGCGATCTCGAAAACTGCAGATTCAATAGTTACCCGTTCGACAGGTAACTTTAGATACGGAAATATTTATGAAGAAAAATACTACTGGAGTTTTTAAACTTTTGTGAATTTAAATAAGTTATTTTTCTTCTGTTTATCTGAAACTAGCGACCCGTCCCAGCTTCGCACGGGTACTGATATTAAAGATATTATGCATGTATTATACACATAAACCTTCCTCTTGAATCACTCTATCTATTAAAAAACCGTATCAAAATCCGTCGCGTGATTTTAAAGATAATAAGCATACATAGGGACAGGGCGACTTTGTTTTATACTATGTAATGATTCTTGTAAATTATTCTTGGTTATATATATAAAAATCAATGCCATTTTTCGTTGTAATTTTATATGATGTTAGTAATAACATCATTATCAACAACTTTTGTTCTATGACATTTGAAACATATCTAATACTTTTACCAAAAACAAACCTTCAAGATTTTTTTGTTTTATCTTATATTCTGTATTTTGCGATGCCTATTTACGTCTGTATTACGACGCAATTACGCAAAAGCGTCAAGCACCCCCGCCTTCCGATCCCCTCACCTATTGCACAATCGCTTGCTACGCATAGACTTAAGATCTTAATAATATTATAAATGCGAAAGTTACGATGTTTGTATGTTTGTTACTCAATCACGCCAAAACGGCTGGACTTGGATCTTGATGAAACTTGACACAGGCATTGGATACACTCCGGAATAGGACATAGGCTACTTTTTATCCCGGAAACCCCAACACCAATCCCAATACCACGCGGGGGAAGCCGCGGGGAAAAGCTAGTTTAATAATATTTAGAACATTCAATCAAATTTGATGAACAAAGATATGATAAATTGAAAGTCATAGAATTAAATTTGTTGTTTATAATGTTGCTAGCGACCCGCCCCAGCTCCGCACGGGTACTTATATTGAATATATTATTTTATTTTTATATAATTATGCATGAAACAGAAACCTTCCTCTTGTATCACCTTACATAGTATAAACCAAAGTCTCTTCCCGCTGTCTGTCCCTATGTATGCTTAGATCTTTAAAATTACGCAACGGATTTTGATACGGCATTTTTTTAATAGATAAAGTGATTCTAGACGAAGGTTTGTATGTATAATACATGCAACCATGCGAAACTGGGGCGGGTCGCTAGTACATAATCATTATCATCATCATCATCAATTCAGCCGAAAGACGTCCACTGCTGGACATAGGCCTCCCCCAAACGTCGCCACAAAGACCGACCCGTGCGTCTCGCATCCATTGAATTCCCGCAACCTTGACCAGGTCGTCGGTCCACCTTGTGAGAGGCCTTTCAACACTACGTCTTCCGGTATGCGGACGCCACTCTAGAACATTTCGGCCCCAGGGGCCATCTGTTCTGCGTGCGATGTGCCTGCCCATTGACACTTAAGTTTGGCGATTCTTTTCGCTATGTCAGCAACCTTGGTTCCCTTGCGGATATCTTCATTTCTGATTCGATCACGCAAGGAAACTCCGATCATAGCCCTAGTATAGTACATAATAACAAAAAGAAATAATGCTTCAGTTATTTCTCGATTCGAAGAGACACTACAATTTCGAACAGTATCACGGCATTCCAGTCGAAATCGCAAGCCGTATGCAAGTGGAATATATCTCGTTAGTTCTCAAGGCGAGCCCGGCGATACGCTCACAAAGCCATTGTCGCTGGCAAGCGGCTCGAACACTGCTTTGACAACTGTCCCACCGAAGGACTGTATCGATGCTTCACATGCACTTCATATTGGTAAGTGCTCCTTTTGTTTCAATCAGAGCTACTGGAAAATCGATATTGGATAATATGAGTCGGCATTGAGAGGTAATTTAATTTGATATTTGATTTTATCTGCACATCACAAAAATTTATCAGTTGTTCGTTAAAACGATTTACTAAACTGATAACTAATAAGTAAAATTGAAGTATTTTTTAGTGATATCAAAATATAATAATATAATAATAAGAACTTTATTTCACACCAAAATTTTATTCAAGGACAAATAGATCCATATTTATGTTAGTAAGTAAGAACTATGTTAGTAAACCATAACCATATAAATAACATTTTTTTCCTAAATACATTCGAAAGTATATTCAAGAGAAAATTAATTCTATTTTGCTCGTATTAGTGTTTTTAACCGTTCCACCACCGTTATTACAGTCACAATTAAAGATCAATAGTTGTGCAAACGCCGGCGTTTTGTGGGGCTGGGGGCTCAAAAGTTTAAGTTGAGAAGTTAGTTATTTTTGTGTCTATTTTTTTTTAAACAGATCTTTCACTGACTAATACTTGATGTGACAACGAGTAAATTTACTTTTCATTTTCCTGTGAAAACGGGATTTCAAACGACGAAATACTTGAAACTGGCTTAATCCAGTGTCAAACTTTATTTTACACTTTCACGAAGGCAGTGTCGATAGTAGTAAAATAAGATTGAATCCTTTTAGGGTTCCGTATCTCAAATGAAAAAACGGAACGCTTATAGGATTACTTTATGGTCTGTCTGTCAAGAACCTGTACCTCGAGTCGAAATGATATTAAAATATATATTAAAGTCTATGGTCTATTGAAGCTGTTCAAAAATCAAACTTCTGGGGCTGAGACTTGACCTTCTGGAAGAGTCTCTTTCTGAAAGAAAGGCTTGGATCCAGTACGAAAAGCAAAGGAAGAACGAGGTGGGGTATTTAGTCAGTAATAGTTTGATATTGTTTCCCGCTCCGCCTAAGAGTGGGATTCGTTACTGGATGATTTTTACCCACCATAAAAAAAAAACGCTAGGCTATAAATTTAATCGAAGTTTTAATTATTTTTTAATTATTTATTTACCTATTATATTCTTAATTGTACGACATTACACATTCACAAGAGAAACTAATACCTGAACATATTTACACAAAGAAATTTTTTATGTCTATTTTTTTATACAATTTAATTTTTAGTCGATGGGCGACTTTATCGCATTCAGTTTTGTAATAATTTTAAATGTTAACATTTATTAGCTGGTGAGTTTAATAAATAAATAAATAAAAATACATAAACTACGTGATAGTAATCACAATATCCTCTACGAATCAATTTGTGAATGATTAAAACATCCACTGAACTTCACTCGTAAAAAGTTCGCCAAAAAACCACGGTAACACGTTTCACTAATATATAAGGACACGGCTGTTGACTTTATTTACCTCCTTCCAAAGAGGAAAAGGGTCGCGACAGACAGTCAGACTGTCAACACAATAGCCCTTTATTGGTTCCTTTTTAAATACAACAAAGAAATTGTAAAAATAACATAATGTCACACTTATTACAAGTTGTTTTTTTTAGGTAGGAAATCATCCAATGACTTCTCCTTCTCCCGCTCTTGAGTGGAGCGAGAAGGCAGGACCGACTTTCAGTGTGAACAGAGCGCACGCGGACAACCTGGCTTGGTCTGGATCGTTACCAGACGACCGGACGACGTGCTACCCATTGCTCGCCGTCCGCAAGCCCGCGCCTACGATGGCCGGAAATCGAGATCGGATTCCCGGCGGCGTTTGAAGCGTGTGCGCCGTTGCCTCGCGGTCGGCCTCCTCCTTTGCTAGCATTACTGCTTTGCAGAATGAGACGACCGCCTGCTACTCCTCGCTCCGGATCATGGCGTCTACTAAGGCCCGGCGCGAAAGATCGCCGCCATGTTGGTGCGTGGTTTACCTCCATATAGCCGCAACACAAACCAAACACACCAACTGTGCTTCAATCAAGGTGACCTTGATTAGAATGCTAGTTCGCAACCGTCTGGCTCACTCTTAAATCAATATAACATGACACCCCTTGGCCAGACTGCTGCCATATTTCCTGGCTTCTGAATTACAGCTGGAACTAACGGCTTAACGTGCTGTCCAAGGCATCGACAAATCTCGACGCGTTAAGAGGTTACCCATCCAGGAATTGACCTCGATAAGCCATGCTTAACCTTGTCAATCCAAAGCAGATAGCAGTATGCACAAGTTCTACCCTGACAATTAAAATGCAAGAAAAAGTTAAAATAAGCGATAGTCAAGCACATTTATATAAATTATTTGTTGAAATACTGACGAGTTAATACAAAAGTCCGCTGCAGCGCTTCATTGGCATTATGTCGTCTTACAAAACTTTTAAAACACACTGCAAACGTCAAAACTTACACTAATTTCATGAATGTAAAGGAGTATGGCCTGCAGATCACCTAAGTCAAGTTTTTTTTTTTTTGTAGAGAAAAATCATTTAATGACTAATCCCGCTCTTGGACGGGACGGGAAACAGTGTAAGACTTTTATTGACTAAACGACCCACCCCATTCCTTCTTAAGGAGGGGGCTGACCGCATAAGGCAAAGGCAGCAACGCACTCGCCGTTACATACCATAAAAAACCCCATTCCTTCTTAGCCCTCATACAGGGATCGAACCTTCCTTTTAGAGACCAGGGTCCCAGTATGCTTCAGCCCAGCAGTTGGGCCTGTACATTACCTAGGTCAAGTTAAGTGAATGTAGAGAGTTCCTATTTTAGTGCGAAGTACATTATATCGATGGCAATCTGAGTCAGTCTGAAATACAGTCGTCTCTCGTTAATTTAAACCCACGATAATTTGAACCTCTCTATTATAGTTTTTTTTTATTCTGTTAAACATCGCTGTATACATCACATTTTTGTTCTAAAAATCACAAAGCCTTATAACCTAACCATATTTGATGCATATTATTATTTATTTAAGTTATCACCGGTTTCCTAGATCCTCTGTTTACTAAGGCTCAAAAAAAACTAGTAGTATGTTTCACCATCAACAATTTCATCAGGTGAGATCGCAGTCAAGCAAAATGTTATATCATTAAACAAAAAAACATCGATACATAACTAAACACTGCGTCAATTCGAACTCGTAGACGTATACACACGACAACTCAAAGTTATCAGATTGCACAATTAGAGCTAAACTAGGCTTTGAAACTCGTATATGTGTATGTATATATACAAATACTCTGTATAACCAACCAAGTTATAGACTATTAAGATCGAAATACATATATAATTCATGTACATTATGTGTACATGAATGTACCTCTAACTTGTTGACTTTATTCATTATTCATCAATTATAATTATACGGCTGGTGAATAAATAATAATTGATTGTAATTACTCAACGATTCAAACTTTCATATTTTTCTTTTGACAATATTGAACTATAACTCTATAATCTTCTTTGCAGAAACTGACTGGGAAAATAATTTTTTAGCGCTTATAATTTAACATTAAACATTTTTAATGGCCACCGAAGCAAATTTGGCACCAGTACGAATGGTAAAGAAAGAACGGGTTAGGTTGTTTAGTCAGTAAGCGTCAGCGCAGCAGTTTCAGCTGTGGGACCGTAAAATTTTGCTTATGATGTAGGCGAGGACTAAACGAGATTTTTTAAATATCACCCCCTGAGGGGAAATCAAAACGGGTAACCTGGGTGTCTAAGTTTGTGTTGAGGTACCTACTTTACGTAAGTGAAGCCGCTGGCATTTGTCACCGGTGAACTAGCATTTACCAACAGCAAACTAGCATTTGACAGCGCCGAACTAGCATTTGACAGCGGCGAACTAGCATTTGACAGCAGCGAACTATCATTTGACAGCAGCAAACTAGCATTTGACAGCGGCGACTAGATGTTACTAGTTCGTAATAATCTAAAGCAGTTTTTGACAAAAGGCCCACTGTATTACAAAGTAACATAGTAGGAAAAAAATCGTGTAGTATTTTCTTATCATTCCGTAGGTACTGTTGGAATCAACTGAGAATTTATGGTGTGTGCAGGGATATTCTGTGATGGAGGGACTGAGCTACAGTGTGCTTAGTATATATATATCTTGTATACACTTTTATGTCTGAATAGTATATCATATCACACTGTTGTATTTAGAGATTAAAAAAAATACTTGTTAAATGGGATTTTTTTAAGGGTGTCGGTAATTATGGGTTGTCATTCAATATTTACTAATGACTTGAACATATATATCATTATTCTTATTAATTAATTATTATAAACTTTATTGTAGAGAGCAGTGGTGGCCGAGTGGTAACGGCCCCGACTTACGAGTTGTAGGTCGCGGGTTCAAACCCAGCCAGGCGCATTACTTTGTGTAATTTATTTCATCACCACTGCTCTCAAAGCGGTGAAGGAAAACATCGTGAGGAAACCGGCATGTCCTAGAACCAAAAATTCAAAGACATGTGACATTCACCAATCCGCACTGGGCCCGCGTGGTGGATTACGGCCCATTCCTTCCTAGAGAGGAGGCCTGTGTCCCTGTAGTGGGAACATTAAAAAGGCTGATGATGATTATTGTACACCTCATAATGTGGATAAGATAGGGTGTAGATATATTTAGTAGCTGACCCAGCAAACGTTGTTCTACCATAAAAATTGTGCAAGAAGAAAATGTGAGATGGAAGGAGGAAGGTCATAAATAGCTAACAACCTATTTCTAGATCTAAAAATTACAGTCAGATAAAATTATAAGTATTGGTCAAGTCGTTACGGACGAGTCAATGACACAAGATTTATTTATAAATAAGTACCTATTTACCTTTAATTCTTTATTATGCACAAAACTTCAAGGCTACTGAATAGGTTTTTTTATATACTAATGAGTCTCACCATCAACGAGCGCATCACTGCTTACCATCAGGTGGGATCGCAGTCAAGCATTAGTTTATAGCAAAACAAAAACTTAGGGGAGAGTCGGATATAGAGTACCAATTTTTATTTTTACTTAAATATTTGGACTATGACAAGACAATACTTAATGGAGGTTGCGCAGGGCCACGATTTGGTGTTGCCAGTGTAGAAAAATACTCATTAAGTGGGAAATTTAGAAGTGATACGATTAAAATAACAGTAAGATATAACCAACTCTCCCCTAACATTACTACACACACCTTTTTCGTTTATTCTCTTCTCTTTGTGATAAATCTTTACGTTGATTACAAGTTGAGAAATAAATTTCAAGACGCAAAAATGCAACTTTGTTTTATATTATACAAAGTTCAAACTTATGTTCCATAAAAACTTTAGATTCTTTTACTAAAAGAATGTTGAGTTTCGACCTCATACTAAAGAAAAGTACAAATACATCTAAAATACTTTCTGAATTTCGCTTCATTTGATTGGTCAGATTCGAAAAAGAACTTGAATATTTTTAATTAATGATCTAAAGTAATGACGTTCGGCGTTTCGATTGGGCCATTCCAAGCTCTAGACCAATCAGAAAGTCATACGAAAAACTGCTCACATTCTTCGCACAGAAAAATAAACATACATCTTCGACAAACTTTAAATAAAACTCCATTTTACCAAAACCAAGAAAAATATCAGGCAAATAACTTGAGCATTTTAGAAGTCAAAGCTAGGAAAACTCGATGCACGCTATAACTTGGACCAAACATACCGATAGATAGGTAACGAGCCGTAAGGGCGCGTCACTTGTCTACCAACCGTTCCTTCGGTGAAATTTCAATATACACACCCTATCTCCACCGTACAATCAAAAACATACCTTAACACTTAGAACATAGAGTTCAAATTCCGTTGAAGAATAACACCTTCATATACAGGATGTTTTCTGTCAACTATTCGGAAAAACGTTTCGTTTTACTAAAACGTGATTTCAGTCAATAATAATGTGTTTTTGCTTTTCACTTCAATGAACACGCTGCTGGGAATAAGTTTATTTTGTTTTTGCGGAATGTGTATAGAATAATTTGTTGGGAAAATATCGGGGAGGAAATGTGACGTGAGGAGTAACGATTGATGTGACACAGTTTGGCTGTAATTGTGTTACTTTGAAGAGGAGCGTAGTTTGCTTTGGCAATCGTCTGCGAATATGCTAAAAGAACTCGTTTATCGGGCAATAACATATAGAACAAACACAAAATTCAGATATTTTATTTATGTAAAAAATTATAAAGTAATTTCTCATTTTCTGGCTGGAGTGAGAACCGTATCAGATTTTTACTTGCAAAAATTAAGTCAATCTCTAAATTTAAAAATACATAAAAAATATACACATTTTTTTTTATATGGACTATGTGTATATTAGACTAGCGACCCGCCCCAGCTTCGCACAGGTGCTGATATTGAATATGTTATGCATGTATTATACACATATACTATGTAATGAAAATGAACTTAACTAAAAATACCTAATCTAATAAGGCGTCAAAAAACTCTTCCGCATCGCTGTCGACTGGTAAAGTGCCCAAAAGGCTGGCAGCATTGCCACGCTGTATGGCAATGCTTATTCTCTGCCCAAAATTTTTACTGATTAAACATTATTCTTTACATATTATTTGATGAAACATTATTTTTATTAACATGAATACTTTGTTGTGAGTACTGCACGCTTTAATTCCTTCAGTAAATTTATAAAAAAAAATAATGCTTTGTTGTAACAACTAAGAAATACCTTCCTAAAATTGGTACCTATTCTAAGAGCAGTAGATATTCCATCACTAACAAACATCGATTAAAAAGTCACCCCGTCATTCTTCAACAAGCCAAAGCCTGTCCCGAACCTGTCAACCTTCACGCTAACAAGACAGTTCAGTCGATAGCAGAGCGAGCGCTCGACATAATGCCCAAATACTTCGGCAGACTCCCTAACTGCATGCCCGGACTTATGCACGTAATTTCAACATACTTCGGTACATTCAATTTATCAGACGTCGTACTTACGTAACTGGTATTTACCGGAACTTTTACTTGGTGGTTCGGTATTTTAGTAGAGTATCGGTTACTCGGTTACTCTGAAGGCAACAGGGTGATACGATATAATTGAGTAGATTGTTTAAAATAAATACGTACTGTATTTTTTGGCATTTATTTCCTTATTAGTTTGGATCCGCAATTTTGTCTATGTGGACTTAAGATCCAGGTAAAAGTAGGTAATAATAATAGTTATTATTTTTATTTTGAAAAGTTTGGGTGACCATCTGTCGAAGCTGTCGCTGCGTGGTTGGATCAAGGACCTGATACTGTAGACAGTCTCTTCGATATCGAAGAGACTGAACTGAACTGAACTGAAGATTGCTTTTTATGGAAACAAAACGTCGGTAGCTTAACTCCAATGTCATAATTAATCAAATATAATAATAATAATAAATACATACTTAGATACATACATATGAATAAGTAAGGACATTGTGAAAACAAATCAATCTAGTCACTGCTGAGATAAATCCGCCAACTTCTCGCGAATGTAGTCTCGTGCCTTCAGCTTAAAAGACAAACGGCTGGTTGCCATCCCGATATTCGCAGGGAGCGTATTCCACAGTGATATCGCCTGGACAAAAAAGGAGGAGTGGATAAGCCCAGAGCGGTGTAGGGGACATCGTAGAAGACGATTGTTTGATGACCGAAGATTCTCATTGTGACCAGAGCCAAGAAATTGAATTTCCGATAGAATAGAATAGAATAATAATTACTTAGCTAACCCATTATGTCCAGAGGAAATAATATGTATAAAAGGTGGGCGAAAAAGGAAAAGGGAGGCCTTTGCCCAGCAGTGACTAGGCAAAAGCGTCCCTCTTCCTTTTCCGCACACGTCTGTCCTCATCGTTTCATCTTGACAAACAAGAAACAAATTTCTCAAAATATCGGTCTTATTCTTCTTCTTTTCGAATCGATGATCAAATCTTTAAACTGTTGAGGCCCGGTAGGTGGCTACGTTAACTGCAGCATCGGTGGCACTCATTAAATCCTTAGTGCAGGTGTATGGGCACTTAGACCACTCCAGCAAACGGCTCATGTTTTTAACAAGGGCTCCGCACTCACATTGACTATCCGACGGATCTATAAAACAACAATTCGCCAAGTTGTATTTACAGCAGCTTACCTAGGTGCGCAACCGATTTAGTGCTTTCCATACAGGAAATAATAATAGTATATATTAATATATTCCACAACTGTCACACAACGTCGTCTAGTCTCAAGCTAAGCAGAGCTTTTGTTATGGGTACTAGACAACTGGTAAACATACTTATATATTTCTAAATACATACATATTATAGATAAATTACACCCAGACACAGAACAAATGATTGAGCTTTTCACACAAAGATTTATCCTGGGTGGGAATTGAACCCACGACCTCCGGCGTAGCAGTCAGGGCCACTAACCACTACATCAACAGGCCAGCCGAAAAAAAAGTATGATCGAGTAACAAGGTAGTTTCCACACCAACCTGTATATAACTGACCCAGTGCAGGACAAAGGGATTGTAGAGAAAAGGAAAGAGACACACACTTGCTCACTGAACATTGGCGATTAAGTGAAGGCTCATCCATATTGATATATGAATTCAAAAAAAATAAGTAGGCTACATTAAGGATAAGGATTTTTTTGTGGTTGGAAATCATCCAATGACATCTAACAGTCTTTTTTATGGTGGGAAAAATCATCTAATAACGAATCCCGCCCAGGGGTGGGGCGGAAAACAGTGTCAGACTCTTACTGACTAAACGACCCACCCCTTACCTTCTTAGACCTCATACCAGGGTTGGACCTTCCTTTCAGAAAACGAAACGGGGCCTAGAAGGCTTCGACCCTGTACAGTGCGCGCCGTCGATGACTGGGCTTGTTCCGGACGGTTACCAGACAATTGGACGGCGAGCTACCCATTGCTCGTCATCCAGAAACCCGCGCCTGAATTCCGGCGGCATCTGGGGCGTGTGCGCCGTTGCTTTATGCAGTCGGCCTCCTCCTTTGCTAGCATTACTGCTTCGCAGAAGAAAGCGGCCGCCTACCACTCCACCTCGCTCCGGACACTGCAGGGGCCCTTCAGGGTCGAAGCCTCCTGGAGCCTAGAGGGTATGTGTATACTGTTACCTCGACTCCAGAAATAAGGCAAGGAAGGTACGGGGTAGGTTTTTTAGTCAGTAAGAGTCTGACACTGGTCTCCCGCTCCGCCCAAGAGCGGGTTTCGTCATTGGATGATTTTCACCTACCATAAAAAAAAAAAAACCTCGCTCCGGACCGTGGCCTCAATCAAGGCCCGGACCGTGTTTGGTAGTCAGATTGGAAGCCGCGGCAGCAGAGTCGTGAAAGTGGTGACTATCTTAGGATATGGGTATGTTTATTGGATTATTATTTACTAGCGACCCGCCCCAGCTTCGCACGGGTGCAATGGTGATATTAAATATATTATGCATGTAATTTACACATACACCTTCCTATTGAATCACTCTATCTATTTAAAAAAAAAACCATCAAAATCCGTTATTTATAGGCACGCTCTTGCCGCACCGGGCGGAAGGCCGGTACAGCCGCAAACGCTACGTCCCGCAATTTTTAAATCTGTAATATCTTCAAAAATATTCACTTAAATCATACGGTGTAAAGGGCCATATAGATCTATATTAAATGAACAATGTATTCAAGGTATTTAATTGGTTAAGGATTTTTGCTGTATTGGTTAAAATCGCTTTGAAAATTAGCCATTATTTGTCGTAAAAAGTAAATGACAAAAAAAAGTTATTGTGGATTATCCATAAGAGATAGACATATACCATCGCGGACTTTTCTGTAGACCTTTTCAATGTGTACAATACTTAGTACATTATTTTGATAAAACTCGTAGGGTTCAGCCTGCGTTTGCAATGTAAGCGGAAAAAATGTAATTATTTACGACATCACATTAGAAACCTCAAAAATAACAGTACTTCTCCACTATTTAATGGATATTATTATACATATAAACCTTCCTCTTGAATCACTCTATATAATAAAACCGCAAACCGCATCAAAATCCGTTGCGTAGTTTCAAAGATTTAAGCATTCAAAGGGACATAGGGACAGAGAAAGCGACTTTGTTTTATACTATGTAGTGATTTTTATTGTGGTCCTGGAACGCAAAGAGTAGCTGAAAGATCAGAGGTGATTTTAAACAACAAAAGCCTAACACATCTCGCTCTAGAGGGCGAGAAGCAGTGATGCCAACTTAGCTACTTTATAGCTAGATCTAGCTAGTTTTCTGTAGCGGACAGCTACAATTTATATTTTTTTTATTTTTTTATTATAGTATCTATTAGTTTATAATATTTGTATATACGTATTTTATTATTATAAGTTACTTGTTTAAATTATAAGTACTACACTATATTTTAATCATATCTTATTATCTGTTATTTATTTAGAGTGCACACCTACCACAATGTTGTCTTTTTGACGTGACAACGTCTTATAAATTGGTTTGCCGGGTGACACTTCAAGAAACTGCGTTACGCTCCGCTCATGTTATGCGCTCACAATGAGAGCGAGTGAGAGGCACGCGTCCCTTCCACTCGGGCATGGTTAGCCCGCCTAAGAGCGAGAGAGACAGACATAAAAAGTGAAAGGCACGCGTCCCTTCCACTCGAGCACAGTTAGCCCGCCTAAGAGCGAGAGAGACAGAGCGAGAGAGAGAGAGTTTCATTAAAATTATTTTACCACTCAAAGTCGTTGTCACGTAAAACTTTCGCCCGTATACCGACTTTACAGACAACCAATTTTTTCTAACCCAAAGGTTGACTGGTTGAGAATGCCTTGTTGCATTAAGTCCGCCTATGTACCACTACTGTATATGAAGATTAAATAAATAATAATAAATAAATAAATTTAATGAAACTTATGTCTTCTAGTTATCAAGATTCGTATAGTAGTAAAACTTTAGCTATAAATTGTAGCTGCCCGCTTCCAACAACTAGCTAGACCTAGCTATAAAGTAGCTAAATAGGTATGCAGCAAATTCCCACCAAAAAAGAAGTATGATGCACCATAAATAAATCGATAAACTACCAGTAAATAAATCACTGCCCAAGATAGCATGCAATCGTTACACTTTCTGAACTACGACGTATCTTTTTCACATTTTAAATAAACCGAACAATAAATAAAGCTCGGGTTTCACCGATAAACGGTTTGTGTAAACCGGGTCCAAGTTTGATCGGCGCGGGAACTGTTACAAAGTTAAAACTGTAAAAACAACCCTCGTTTTCAAGATGGCTTCGGATGCCGAGGAATTATTAAATGGTGACAGGATATATTTTAAATTATTGCTGTATCTTTTACTCAGCTTTTTCTGTGATATGTTTGGGTTTTCCACACCTGAGTTTTGTTTATTGTTGAGCCTTTTTAAAAAGAAATAGGGACAGCGGAAAAGTTATCGACCAGTTCTTTTTTCAAGGTGGGAAAACTCATCAAATGACGAATCCCTAGAGCAGACCGGGAAATAGTATCAGACTCTTACTGACTAAACGACCCAGCCCATTACTTCTTAGCTCACATACCGAGGTCGGACCTTCCTTTCGAAAACCGGACTGGGGTCCCAGTAGGCTTTGGCCCTGCAGTTGGGCCTCTGCATTTGCTGATAACTCCTTGAGGCGCACGGGATCCGAGCACGCCGTTGACGAATAAGCTTGGTGTCACCAGACTACAAATTGCTCGTCGTCCGCTAGCCCGCCTTTTAATGTTCCCACTGCAGACTTAGGCTTTCTCTCTAAGAGAGGGAATAGGCTGTGATCTACCATGCGGACCCAGTTAAAACAGGTTAGTAGGTGCACATATCTTTGAATTTTAGTTCTAGGACATGTCAGTTTTCACACAATATTTTTCATCGCCGTTTTGAGAACAGTGATGATGAAATAAATTACACATTTGACTGTTAAATCCATACAACACGAGTAAATGACGGCAATTACCTCTGTCCAGTGGATGTACCAGTTGGATTGGAAAAATCTTTCTGTATAAATGTATACTCATACCGTAACCTATTTGCAGAACGATTCAATAGAATAAAATCGCAAGCTATCTGCGCAAGCCTTTACTAAAATCATACAGTTCAATTCTCATGAAGCAATGAAATTGAATAGTGTACTAGTTATTCCAAGTGTATCTGAAAATCGACCATTTCAACCTATTTATTGCAGTCAAAGTGAAATAGAAGCAGTGGTTTTTTTTTTATAGTAGGTAAAAATCATCCAATGACGAGTCCCGCTCTTGGGCGGAGCGGAAATCAAGTGTCAGACTCTTACTGACTAAACAACCTACCCCGTTCCTACATCGCCATACATACCAGGGCCAGAGCCTTCCTTTTCAGACACAAACCCGTGGCCCTGATTGGCTTCGACCCTTCTGCAGGGTCCCTACGGTTGCTGACAACTCCTTGAGGCGCGCGGGAAAGGTGCGCGCCGTCGACGACTGGGCTTGGTCCGGACGATTACCAGACGACCGGACGGCGAGCTACCCAATGCTCACCGTCCGCAAGCCCGCGCCTACGATGGCCGGAAGTCAGGATCGGAATCGCGGCAGCGTCTGGGAAATAGAAGCAGTGGTGGCGTAATGGGGATAACCTACTTAGATTTATAGGTACATCGTACGTTTAAATCTGGGCAGGTACTAAATTTTATATAGTTCCTTTAATTGCTACAGCTCTTATAACTCTCAAGGAAAGGAGTATGTAGTACCAAAAAATCGAAGACATCGACATTTTATGTCTGGCAATTTGAGTATTTAACGGCCTACCCAAACGTCCTTTCCTTGGTATTATTCGCCGAGTTGTTGAACTCCTAAGTAGTCCTGAGTTGAGCTTTGCGAGTACTGAAAAATGCTTGCACTGACTGGACAGGTCTACTCAGTACTTATGGTTCTTTCTTCAAAAGATCATCTCAGACAAATCTGCATGGTCCTTGTGTGATTTGACCAATACATAATTACTGTATGAACTTTAAAAGAGACTTTGACCCCTAAGTTTGTTTCGGTGTTTCTTCTCAGGGTAGTCAGCTAGGAAATATCGGACTCATATAGCATCGAAAAAAAAATGTCGTGTAAAAGTGTAAAGATCATTTATCATCCACCAACCCGCACTGGGTCTGCGTGGTGGATTATAGACCATTCCCTTTATAAGACAAGAAGTAAATTATAAAGCTTATTACGCTTATGAATGTTTGATTGAATCTATGGAATGGCTAAAATGTTACTTTTGAATTGTATTTTATTTCGGGCTGGTATCCGCAACTCCACGTCAAAAACGCGTATTTTGCGAACGGAATGTTGCTAAATGTGAAATCGTCATAAGCATAACATATATATGCATCAGCCTTATAATTTCCCCACTGCTGGAATTAAGGCCTGCTCTCTAGGAGAGGGAATGGGCCCTCATCTACCACGCGAACCCAGTGCGGTTTGGCGACATGCCGATTAACTCGCGATGTTTTTCCTTGCCCGTTTTGAGAGCAGTAGTGATGAAATATATTACACAAATTAATGCGCTTGACTAAGATTGAACCCGCGACTTACAACTCGTAAGTATCTCGGGGCCGTTACCACACGGCCACCACTGGTCTCAATCGTCATAAGTCTTTAGCAAACTGCATCTGAACATCCTGAACCTTTAACTTATCGAATACCGTAATGAGAGACATAATAGAAAGACAATCAAATCAAATCGGTTTTTATTTCACATAGGCCTACATCATCAGAAGCTAGTATACGGTTCCAAATTGCGATATAGGCGTGCGTACCGGCGTTCGTTGGGACTCTAAAATTTAAAGCCAATTTTATAACCATGAATCCCCACAGTGTCTTATCGAATTACGCCCCGAACGAAGCCAGGTTGTATAAGAAGTATAAAACAAAATAGTTTTTAGGGTAGCTGTCCCAATTCTCAGTAGAGTAAATGTTTACGAGTAGCGAGGGTTATAAATAAACTACCCTTTGTCTTGTCTCTCTTTCTTCCAATCTCATTTTTTCATTCCCTGAGAATAGATAAAACAAATATGTCAAAAAGAAAACTAGGTATTTTATGCTGGAATGGTTTTCTTTTGTTAGTAAATTGTGTAACTAGTGGCCCGATTTTTGTTCGCTTTGTGGAATTATTATTATGCTTTCTTAGATGAATAGAGTTTATTTTTTTCGTAATATTTGAGCTATGATGGCCTTGAATCACGAGGTTCAGCCAGCTGCATCACATTGACAGGCCTGTTAGTCTAGTGGTTAGTGGTCCTGACTGCTATACTGGAGGTCATGGGTTCGATTCTCCCCTAGGACAAATGTTTGTTGTGATGAGCACGATCATTTGCTCTGTGCCAGGGTGTAACCTATCTATCTATAATATAATAAAGAGGTAAAGTTTGTTTTTTTGTTTGTAGGGGGTAATCTCTGGAACTACTGGTCCGATTGGAAAAAATTTAGCAACAATAGAAAGCTACTTTACTCCTGAGTGACATAGGCTATATTTTATGTACGCGGGCGAAGCCGCTGACAAAAGCTAGTGTATAATATGTATGTATTTACAAATATATAAGTGTGTTTATCAGTTGTCTAGTAACCAGGTAGTAGGTGGCTTATGCAACGGCACTCACGCCCGAGACACCACCGGGATTCCGAATTCGATTTCCGGCCACCGTAGGCCACATTTATTTGCAATAAACTAATGCTTGACTGCGATCCTACCTGGTGGGAAGCAGTGATCCAATCATTGATGGTGATGCGCACTAGTTTATTAAAAGCCTATTCACTCTAGCCTTGAAGACACCGAAATTATAATCGGATTTATATTACGAAGCAGTCAATGTAAATAGACAGGAGCCAAACCTTTAATGTTTCCACAGCTGGGACTCAAGCCTAGTCGCTAGAAGACTAGGCCATATTTGCGGCTTCAGAGCGGATTGGCGAATTTCCGATGGCCCCGAAACTCTTTTTATTCAAGGCCATAGTTTTCGTACGATGTTTTTCTTCACCGTTTTGAGAACAGCGGTGATTAAAATAATAGAATAATAATATATTCCATTAACACAACGTCGTCTAGTCCCAAACTAAGCAGAGCTTATGTTATGGTTACTAGACGACTGATAAACTTATATATTATTAATACTAATATATTTTAATATATTTTTGGTAGGGTATTAGGGGTGTGGGAGAGCAGTGGTAGACGAGTGGTAAAGGCCCCGACTTAAGAGCTGTAAGTCGCGGGTTCAAACCCAGCCAAGCGCATTACTTTGTGTAATTTATTTCATCACCACTGCTTTCAAAACTGAAAC
The DNA here is from genome assembly GCA_029852875.1 of Mythimna loreyi. Taxonomy (NCBI): domain Eukaryota; kingdom Metazoa; phylum Arthropoda; class Insecta; order Lepidoptera; family Noctuidae; genus Mythimna; species Mythimna loreyi. The sequence goes on from CM056798.1 coordinate 16,877,446, forward strand.
TGGCATGTCCTAGAAACAAAAATTCGAAGACATGTGACATCCACCAATCCGCACTGGGCTCACGTGTTGGATTATGACCCATTCCCTCTCCTAGAGAGGAGGTCTGTGTCCCAGCAGTGGTAACATTAAAAAGGCTGATGAAAATGATGATTAGGGGTGTCGAAGCAATCGAAGGTCATGTTTTCTTTTGAAAAAAAAAAAACCCGTCCAGGAATGAAAGGCAATGAAGAAACTGGGATTGAGTAATAGTCAGTAAAAGTCTGACATCCCGCTCCGTCCAAAGGCGGGAGAAGTCATTGGATTATTTATCACCTAAAGGAAAAACCCGATCAAATTCCACTTTAATTAACATCCATCCATCTTATTATTCTATATTCTAAAAAACAAAACAAAAAAAACCGTTCCAAAAACAGCCTACCTATCCGACACGTGTCAACAAAATATTTGTGAATATTTCAGCTGGAGCGGCACCCATTCTCGTTAGTGATGTACCCTAACGAGGGCGCGCCCCGCAAACCGGATTATCGATACCCGCCATATCGGAGCGACAATCAATTGACAATCGTTCCCGGCTCAATCGTATATTATACTATCGAGTGACGGCTAAATTGTACTCATCTATGAATACGTTTATGTTTTGAATTTTGTAGTTATTGCAGGGTGGTATTTAGTGGTTGGGTCGTAAATGTGAATTGAATTTATAGAGTGACTCATCATCAATTCAGCCGAAAGACGTCCACTGCTGGACATAGGCCTCCCCCAAACGTCGCCACAACGACCGGTCCCGTGCGTCTCGCATCCATCGAATTCCAGCAACCTTGACCAGGTCGTCGGTCCACCTTGCGGGAGGCCTACCAACACTGCGTCTTCCGGTACGCGGTAGCCACTCCAGAACCTTTCGGCCCCAGCGGCCATCTGTTCTGCGTGCGATGTGCCCTGCCCATTGCCACTTAAGTTTGGCGATTCTTTTCGCTATGTCAGCAACCTTGGTTCTCTTGCGGATCTCTTCATTTCTGATTCGATCACGCAAGGAAACTCCGATCATAGCCATTGCCCTTTGGGTGACTTTGAGTCGTCTAATAAGGCCCATTATAAGAGTGACTGATCGTATTTTAATAAAATACTTATGTGGGTCAGTATTTCAAGTCTGTTTTATAAGTAATTTAGGTCATGTTGAGGTGGCTCAATTTTAACGCGTGTTTTCAAATCGCGTAATTTGTAACAGTACGGCCGTCGAATCTTGGCGAGTCTGAAGTTGAGCCTAACTTTAGCGCGAAATTTAGCGCTTGAAAACTTGTGAAAAAAACTGAATGGTATAAACAAATAAATGCAATTTGCAATTGTTATTGCTGTTAAAAACATATGTATATACTCGTAGGTATTTATTTATTTTTTTACGAGTTTAAAGCGCTAAATTTCGCAGAGCCTAACTTCAGGGGGCTTAGACAAAGTCACATTCTCATAAACGATAACGAAATTCGAAACTCCGAAATGTATGGAACTGACATATTCCTTCGAAAAGTCACGTGGTCAAACGTTTTCGATTCGCTAATTGTTATTAGTTGTTTATACGTCAAATTGGACGTTTTAATTTGATAATCATAGCCAAGAAGTTGTTATTTTATCGAACCAACAGTTCGACTTATCGATATGTTAGTCGATGTCACTTTGTCTACCATTTTGTGGTCGACATCGGTAAGGCGAAATTGAACTTAGAAATGGATTCGACACGGAGCGATTGCCACTTGTCTAGGGCCCCAGACTCGCCAAGATCCGACGACCGTACTGTACCTCTAGGCAGATCGGGGCCGAGGGTTGGAGCGAAAGTGTTAAACTGGGGACCTGGGAATAAGGCAAGGAAGGAACAGGGTTTAGTCGGTAAGAGTCTGACACTGTTTCCCGCACCGCCCAAGAGTGGGATTTGTTATTCGATGATTTTTACCTACCATAAATAAAAACCTCTAGGCAGATATATTCTAATTTCGACTGCAACATCGCTTACCATAAGGAGTATTATCGACAAACGTAAACCTATCAACGAAATCGGATCATGTGCGAATCGGAATCGCGTACCGAAAGTTCCGTAAATCTTACTATGTATATGTAATTCGATTCCTGAATCGTGGTTCGACATTTTTTTGAATTGCAAAAAGTATAATTATATTGTGATGTACCACTTTTTAGACGTTTTCTTTTATTTTTACGATGAGACCCTTTTTCTTGCAAAATTTCAGTATTCTAAGTCAAAGAAAAATTAGCTTTTATTTCCCCTACTTTATTTTTTGTTCGTTTAAAAAACATTTAAATAAAAAAATTAAGGAAAATTTGGATTAAATGTGTAAGATTTCAATCCGTCCATTTTTTATCTATGAGCACATGTATCTCGGGTTATTTATTTATTTATAAAAACTTTAGGCACATGATAAGTACAAAGGCGGACTTAATGCCATAGATGTTTTCTACCAGTCGACCTTGGGGTGGTGCAGAAACAAAACACGGTAGGTGCAACCTAAAGAAAAATAGAAAAACAAAAAAGTAACGAATACATTCTTAAATACATATAAATAAGCAATTTTATCGTGAAAACAAAAAAAAAATAAGAGAAATATAAATCCAACCAATCAGTGCTGTGGTGATATTCTTAAGCAAATCTGTCGTTGTAACGATCGAGTATCACTTCATTCAAGACTTGTTTGTTGTTCTTGAGTGAAGCAACTCTCGATCGCCTATCACTTACTCGCTGGGAACATCCGCATCGAGCGCACACATCACGCTTGAGACGTCGTCTGTCACTCTGTCCGGCAGTAGCCACTAGCGGATACAAGCCACGCATCTACTGTATGAGTGATGTGTTGTTAATCAACTCAGATATGTAGCTGTTTGGACAGTGATCTGACTTAGAAGAGGTCAAATAATTCTACATATTTAATCTTTTTCCAATTCATTTTTTGTGTTGGTTTTCATGTTTTCATCTACAACAACTGAGAATCGAAACGAAACGTTCATAACTTGGCTGGGGGGGGGGGCTGGTCAAGCGCTAACCTATCAACAATAAACATTAAAACCACACTTATGTTCACGAGAAATCGACCTCATAAGCCTAGGCCCTATGGTATTTGAGGCTATACTGTTTATAACATTAAGGATATTACTCGATTTCTCCATGGATACGTCACAGCAGTCAATCAACAACATATTTAATCCGATTGATGTCAATTACATAGAGTGACTGGTAAATTAGTGACGTATCGGTCACGGTTAATCATGACTACAATCAAATTCAAGTCACTCTATATAGGAGATCACCTAGAGTCGACTCAGTGAAAGATCCAATGCGTCTCTGTTTGATCACATTCCCGCGACGGTCACCAGGTCATCGGTCCATCCATAGATATATCAAACAGTAGAGATATGTTATCAACAAAAATTTGTTCGAGTTCAGATGTCTCCAAACTACGCCCATTTTTTCATTAACACAAAATCAAAATCTATACGTACGCCACACGTGCTCACATGTCTCACGGACACAGAGATATAGATATCAACACATATGAACTTTTTTTTTAAATCAAGCAATGATACTTGTTCTCAATTCAAAGAATTGACTTGGCACATAATTACGTTTTTAGTACCGGGAAGAAGTATAGCCTAGTTGTGTTCCCAAGAACCACGCCTCCTTGCCATAACTCTACTGTTTGATATATCTATGGGTCCATCTTATGGGAGGGCTTCCAAAGCCGCGTCTTTCGGTACGTATTCACTGCTTCAGAACCTTTGGACTCCATAGAGCATCTGTGCTGCGAGCAATCTGCCCTGCCTGTTACCACTTAAGTTGGCCATTCTTCGGACTATATAGGTAGCCTTTATTCTTCTGTGGATGTCTTCATTTCTGATAACGCAAGGAAACTCCGAGCATAGCCCTTTCTATTACCCTTTATTTAACACTTAATGCACATAAATAGGCATTTTTCACCAGTCTTTTTTTGGGTGATGCAGAGAAAAATAGTAGTAGGTGCAATAAAAGAGAGAAGAGTCACAAATACAAGAATAGATATAATAATAAACCATAAATATAATACAATTATGTAGGTAATATACATTCAAATCAATGAACTACACTACACTATTGTAGTCAAATAACTAGTTAATATCGACTATTAAAAAATATTAACGCTGTAATGATACTACTGCAACCTCTTCAACCTTTAAAATAATAAAAAAATTACAATAAATATGTCTATCAAAACACAGGATCTCAAAATATTACTACTTGCAACCCTAAGACCCCCGATCCCGGATAAATACACAAATACTTATTCGTATACAAAAAATGCAGCCATGATGGTAACATCTAAGCCAGGCATTTACACAATGGCCCTTAAATCTGACAAAACACTCCATTACCATTTCTGCAAGTGCCATATAAACAAAAAGCATTACACAGAAAATTAAGAAGAATAACTCTTTACAAAAGTGATATAATACATCACCTCACACTCATGTAGTAGGCATAATCATACTAATATTATGTATGTATGTAAATATATGTGTACATAAACAAATTGACTGGCCTGTTGGTCTAGTGGTTAGTGATCCGACTGCTATGCCAGAGGTCGTGGGTTCGATTCCCACCCAGGACAAATGTTTGTGTGATGAGCACGATCATTTGTTCCGTGTCTGGATCTAATTTATCTATAATATGCAAGTATTTAGAAATATATAAGTATGTTTATCAGTTGTCTAGTACCCATAACACAAGCTCTGCTTAGCTTGGGACTAGGCGGCGTTTATTTATTTTATTTATTTACTGAACAAACAATCCACCCGTTCCTACGTTGCCTTTGTACCAGAGGCGAGGCCTTCCTTTTAGACGCGAACCGTTGGCCCCAATTTTTTTTTTTTATTGTAAACATCTAATAGTTATCATACATATCACAATCCCGCCTTTGAGTGAAGCGGGAAACAGTGTCAGACTCTTGACTGAGTAAACGACCTATCTCATTCCTTTTCAGCCTTCATACCGGGGTCGGATCTTTCTTTCAGAAACCGGACCAGCACCCCAGTAGGTTTCGGCCCTGCAGTTGGGCCTCTACTTTAACTGACAACTCCTTGAGGCGCGCGAGAACAGAGCTTGGCTTGGCTTTCTCGATGACTTGGCTTGGTCTGGACTGTTACCATGACGACCGGACTGCAAGCTACCCACTGCTCGCTGTACGCAAGCCGGCGGCCCCAGTTGGCTTCGATCCTTCTGCGGGGTTCTTACTATTTGCTGACAACTTCTAAAGCCTTCGACGACTTGGGCTTGCTTAGACTTCGACTGCTCACCGTCAGCAAGCTCGCGCCTACGGTGACTGGAAATCGGAATCGGAATTCTAGTGGCGTTAAATGGTCTATTTGAAAAAAATGTTTTTGATTTTATGTTTTATAGAGAATCGTCAACTGTGTAAGACTTCTGTACTTCTGTGTCTTTCTCCATCGTCAACACATAAATACAAGACATTATTCTCTCTCATATCATGTTATTACGACATAATGAGCCGTGAGACCATTCGGCTTCATAATCACGGAACAAAATAGCAGAATTAGGTCATTCGCAGTTTATTGCGTTAATTGTCGACTCTCTTTAGCAACTGTTACATCTTTAACTTTGGAAAGGAAGTCTCTGAAGATAAACTTTGTGTTTCGTAGGTATTAAGGATTTGGGAATTTTGTTTAAAATTGTTCATTTAGTTTACACTAATATAATAAAGAGGTAAAGTTTGATTTTTGTTTGTTCCTACAAACAGTCTACATTTCTATACTAATATAATAAAGGGGTAAAGTTTGTTTTTTGTTTGTAGGAGGCAATCTTTAGAACTACTGGTCCGATTGGAAAATTTTTAGCAACAATAGAAAGCTACTTTAGTCCTGAGTGACATAGGCTTTTTATGTGGTGAAGCCGCTGATAAAATCTAGTTATTTATAAAACAAATGTGATCATAAAAGGAAAAAAAATTAACCATTATAGAATCACTTTGTTGTTCGTCTGTCTGTCCCGAGATAAAGGGTTTTATTAACAGACAGACAGATGGACAAAAATATGATCTTATAAGGATTTTTTCTTTTCGAGTTTACGAAAACTAGATACCTATTAATTTTGATTGAATCAAGAGTGAATAGGTTATTTCTAGGCAAGCGTGTACTTCTGTCGGCATCATCGCTTGCTATCATTACATAGTATAAAACAAAGTTGCTTACCGCTGTCACTATGTATGCTTAGATCTTTAACAATACCAACGGATTTTGATGCGGTTTTTTAATAGATAGAGTGATGCAAGAGGAAGGTTTATGTGTATACATGCATAATATATTCAATAACAGTACCCGTGCGAAGCTGGGGCGGGTCTCTAGTATAGCATAAAACAAAGTTGATTACCGGTGTCCCTATGTATGCTTAGATCTTTAAAAGTACTCGTCGGATTTTGATGCGGTTTTTTTAATACATAGAGTGATACAAGAGGAAGGTTTATGTGTATAATACATGCATAATATATTCAATATCAGTACCCGTGCAAAGTTGGGGCGGGTCGCTAGTATAGCATAATAGCGGACAATCTCAAACCTATCTTAAATAATTATTTAAAAAAATATATTCCAGCAAGCAACCAAAATTATAACATCTCCGCTCCTCAAGGTGAAGTACTGGTCATAAATTAATTTGTAAAGACCAAAAATACGGTAAACAATAATTTGGTGGCTTATAAAAAACTTAAGAAAACCGAGCCAGCCGAATTTTCCGTTGTGAGCCCATCAGGAAACTCCCTAGCCACTTCGAATCGGGACTGCGCCTCATAAAGAAGATTATATCTCAATTAATAAATGGGCACATAAACAAAATTGTGTTAAATGTAAAATGTCTTTTTGTAGCAGTTTATAAGCCTGATATAAATATCATTACATAGTATACCGCTGTCCCTATGTATGCTTAAATCTTTAAAAGTAGGCAACGGATTTTGATGCGATTTTTTTTAATAGATAGAGTGATTAAAGGGAAAGGTTTATGTGTATTACACATGCATTATATATTCAATATCAGTACCCGTGCGAAACTGGGAAAACTGAAATTCTCTAGTACATAAATAAAAAGATCATGGTGAAGTGTCAAAAAAATTTTTGATGGCATATTTTTTTTAGTATATAGGAATGAAAAATAATATACTTAAATATGATTTTCCATCCAGCGTGCTAATGCTACCAGCGTTCTGGGCACTTTTCCCATTAATATCGTAGTGGAAGAATTTTTTGATGCCCAATAAGTAGTTTACTCTAGCCTTGAAGACACCCAAATTATATTCGGACGGAAAGACTGCAGCCGGCAAACTGTTCCAATCCCTCGATGTACGCGGTATAAATGACGAGGCAAAACGCTTACTCCGGGCCGCAGGTGTCTTAACAACGTACCATTTGCCGTACGCCGGGATGTCCGAAGGTGAAATTGGGATGGCGGAATCAAATCATGCAATTCCTGCGCACACTCTCCAAAATGCAAAAAAATGCAAATGCTTTCTTTTTTTTAATCATTTGTAAATGTTAATATATTTTTAGTTTACCTTAGGTTATTATTAGAATAATAATTAGATGTATGTCTATGCTCATAAAAAAAATAATAAAAAATATACTTAAGTGTATACCTAAATTGTATTAACAGAATCGTCGTATTAAAGATATTTCAATTTCAGTTGATGAGATTACGTATATTATGTCAATAACACCTACATACTTCCTTATGAGTAAAAGAAACGCGTTTAGAACAAACCACAAGATGTCATGTCATTTTTTTTTTCTATGTTAATAGGCTGAAAAGCAGCTGAAAAGAAGAATTGGCGCTTGACCAAGATTCATATAGTGTTTTTTTATGGTAGGTAAAGCTTATCCAATGACGAATCCTGCCCTTGGGCGGTGCGGGAAAGTTGTCAGCAAAATCGAAGCCTCCTGGGAAAGTGTAACACCAAGGCCTTGGAACTAAGTCTGACACCATCTCCCGCTCCACCCAAGAGCGGGAAACGTTATGGGATGATTTTTGCTCACCATAAAAAAAAATCACGCGAGCACAGAACACGAGTGACTGACGAGTACCGAATGGTAGTTGTCACATCTTCAAATTTTTGGTTCTAGGACATGCCGGTTTCCTCACAATATTTTCCTTTACCGTTTGAAGAGCGTGTCAAAATAAACTACAAGAAGTAATTTATTTCATGTCGGCACTGTTACCACTGTACCATCACTACTCATTTGAAAATGTGGTAAATATGAAAAATGTTTTATGCGGCTTCCCGAGAGATTGATGAAGCTTGCAGACATTGTTACTTCACTTGCACGGACCGCAAACTTTGCAAGTAATATTGGCAATTTGTGTCAGTGGTGCGGAATGTTTTTTTTAATGATTTCCTAGCACAATGCTTGTCATTGAGCTTTCTAACATATGTAATGCAATATTGTTACTTTATTAATTCATTGAATTTTTTGCTTGTTTAAATTTTAGTGATATTAATCAGAATTGTTTTTTCGTATCTCCACATAAGGTCTGATCCATATTCCACGCAAGAAGTACTATGTGTTATTTTTCTGGTATGTAGGGGAAATAAAGGGCATAATTTCAGTATGAGTAACTTTTCCAATTACATAGAAAAAATAAGTAAAAACTAAACATTTTAAATCTCGTATAAATCTTTATAAAAATGTTTTATGCGGCTTCCCGCGAGATCGATGAAGCTTGCAGACATTGTTACTTCACTTGCACGGACCGCAAATTTTGCAAGTAGTATTGGCAATTTGTGTCAATGGTGCGGAATGTATTTTAACGATTTCATAGCACAATGCCTGTATGTAATATAATATTGTTTATTCATTTTTGCTTGTTTAAATTTTGGTGACATTAATCAGAATTGTTTTTTCGTATCTTCACATAGGTTCTGATCCATATTTTACGCAATAAGTACTATATTTTATTTTTCTGGTATGTAGGGGAAATAAAGGGCATAATTTTAGTATGAATAACTTTTCCAACTACCTAGAAAAAATAAGTAAAAACTAAACATTTTAAATCTCGTATAAATCTATATAAAAATGTTTTATGCGGCTTGCCGGGAGATCGATGAAGCTTGCAGACATTGTTACTTCACTTGCACGAACCGCAAACTTTGCAAGTAGTATTGGCAATTTGTGTCAGTGGTGCGGAATGTATTTTTTAACGATTTCCTAGCACGATGCGTGTCATTGAGCTGACTTAAAATGTGTAATGTAATATTGTTTATTGTTCATTCATTGAATTTTTTGCTTCTATAAACTTTGGTGACATTAATCAGAATTGTTTTTTCGTATCTTCACATAGGTACTGACCCATATTTTACGCAATAAGTACTATGTTTTATTTTTCTGGTATGTAGGGGAAATAAAGGGCATAATTTTAGTATGAATAACTTTTCCAATTACCTAGAAAAATAAATAAAAAATAAACATTTAAAATCTCGTATAAATCTGGATGTACTGAAGTTCCAAGGATTATTTACATTCTAAATTATGCAGCAAAAACGCCGTCAATGTTTCTATGGCCATAATTGCGTATCATATATTATCTAGTTTTAGATATGATTATGAGATATAATTTTATTCTAAATATCCGGTTGAAGAAAAGACGATTTTCAAAAAAAATATTTTTTCTAATAAAAAATTAAACAAGCTAGCAACCTGGAAATACGAAATATTGCATTCAAACTACTTAAACTTTTTTTTCTTTTTTTTTTTAATAAAAATGCAATGTTCGAAAATTGGTCTTCATAAAACACTGTGACTCATAACAAATATAGTTTCACTTAGGGCAATAGCGCACTAGCGGCCAGGCCGCAGCGGCCAGACGTGCGGCCCGGCCGCGGGTGTTGCGATTTGCAACGCGGCCAAAATTGCGGCTACGATCGTCTGTTGCTTATACAGCGCGCTTCAAAATGGACGTTGAGGAAATAACAGTTCTTTTGTAAGATATAAAAACATTTCTATTAAAGTAAGAAGCAGAAAAAGTAAAGGAAAGAATATTGGGTTCATCCCTTACTACGTAAAAGGCATTATTTCATACTTATTTCACCGACCTTCAGCAATATGATGAAAAGTTCTTTAATTATTATCATAATAAGTCACGATTGGCATAGTCTTCACAGGATAAGTCCCACAACGCCCTCCTTGTCTTAATCTCGGTTATAAATCTTTCCGTGTCAAAAGACATCGCAATGATTACAAAACACGCTGTAGTTCCACAATACGGGCGGCCGCCGTGGCTAGTGCGCGCACACTGGTGATTTTACTACAATACTATAGATCTCAGTGGCCGCAGTGACCAGCGACTGAACACTGGCCGCAAACGCGCCGCTCCGATCTCGCTGGCCGCTGCGGCTCGGTGTGGCCGCTGGCCGCATGCGGCCAGGTGCGCGCGCTCTATGGCGATTTCATACTAAGTTATCTATCTCGATGGCCACCGCGACCTGGCCGCTGCGGCCTGGCCGCTAGTGCGCTATTGCCCTTAGTTATAATTACTATAACAATCAATATTACTCTCTCAGTTCGTCTAACTCTATCAAATGGCCATTCCGTAAAAAAATATTGTGTAAAATTAATTTTTTCATTAGATTATTGAACTCGAAAACTGACTTAACTTAAAAAAAAAAATACATCCGACTTCAATATAAGAAAAGTGTAAAATAAATTTAATATTCGAAGTCGATGTTAAATAACGAAGAGACTTTTGTAGATTATACCGACTTCCAAAATTAAAGAATTTTTTATTATTTTTTTATTTGTTAAATATTATTCGGATTAATTAGGCTACCGATTTTATACACTTTCAAACAAAAAAACTACACAAATTTTAAAATAAATAACACCGTATATATCACCGTATATAAGTTTCTATCACTAGTATCAATATTTATGTATTACAACTAGTTGAAACACAGTGTTTAAAGAAATTAAACTAAAAAATTAAATAAATACACTAACCTGTACAGCGGCTTTCCCCCAGCATGCCTGAACCACAGCACCATGTACACTCGATCCTCGTTCGTGTCCGGCTCAATGTCACAGGGGAGGGAAGCCGTCCGCCCCACCACGGCTTCGACTTCCATCGTCGACACTGGAACAAAATCGACTGTCTTTCAATAGACTTGATCTTTTTGTGAAGTTATTGAGAGGGTTGTAATCTTGGCTTAAGAGACGACAACAGGATAAAATAGTATCTAAAACAAGTTTTTAATGAAAATATTTATTCACATAACAAGCTTTTATAGCGGTGGACTATATTAATATACCGTGAAATTTAAATGGTTGTTTTCCCGCGGCAGAATGACTTGCCATAAGGAGTACTTTTGAAGCATACAGTAAAAATAAATAAAAAAAAATTATAAATAATTATTAAAAATATTTATCAACTCAAAAAAGCGAAAACAATAATAACATTAGACGTAATTTGTCGGTACTACTGGAGTCGCATGAGCAGCCCGCCGTCAAAGGAAACCGATTCATTAAATATTTAAACCAAAATAAGCTCTCGCACGTTGTGATACGTCATAATTAGCTTGCACTCTACAGGTCCATTTTTTGTTTTTAATATTTTATTTTTTTATCAAACGTTTGTATTACCAAGACACAACCATTTCGCTTAGGGAAAACAACCATTAAAATTTCACGGTGTATAATTAAAACTCGTCAAAACGATTCACACGAGCCTAAACTCGACGTGGTTGTGCCGTTTAATTACTGAGTTCTTATGGCTACCTCGCGATTCCATCATCAGATCAGCTCCATGTCATCATAATATTGCATTGTCATGCAATTTACACCTGCCTGCAAAATTGCAGCTCAATCGATTGAAGATATCTGCTTCAAAATTGAGTTGCAAGATTTGAGCCGAATAGTTACATTGCAAGCTAATAAAAAGTTTGTAATTTATATTTTTTGAGTAATATCTAAACATAAAATTTGACTGGCCCGTAGGTCTAGTGGTAAGTGGCTTACTGCCTGTGTAACCGATTTCAACTTCTATTCCGTAGGTAGGTATAAGGATCGCTTTAAAAGCAAAAAAAAGTCGTTAAAAACCAACTATTTGCTGCAGCCGCCATTTGTCATTCCATCAACGTAATAAAACTCAAAATCGGTTGAACGGTCAGTAAAAAATATTTTGTTAAATGTCAAATGTTATTTTGAATAAAGTATATTACGGCAGTGTCGGATATTGGCGAGTTTAAAGTTAGGCACTGCGAATTTTAGCGCTAGAAAACTCGTACCAAAATATCATCATCATCAGCCTTTTTAATGTTCCCACTGCAGGAACACAGGCCTTCTCTTTAAGAGAGGGAATGGGCCGAAATCCACCACGCGAGTCCAGAGCGGGTTGGTAGATGTCACATGTCTTCGAATTTTTGGTTCTAGGACATGCCGATTTCCTCACGATGTTTACCTTCACCGTTTTGAGAGCAATGGTGATGAAATAAATTACACAAAGTAATGCGCCTGGCTGGGTTTAAACCCGCGACCTACAACACGTAAGTCAGGGCCGTTACGCCGCACTGCTCGCTAAAAATACCAAAATATATGTTTTAAAAAAAAATTAATAAGTTTTTAATAGCAATAACAACTACAAATTGCATTTATTTGTTTGTACCATTCAGTTTATTTACAATTTTTAAGAGCTAAAATTCGCAGTCTAACTTCAAACTCGCCAAGATCCGACTGCCGTACTGTAGAAAAGAACTGAATTTTCGTTTTCTTCATTATTTCATTTGGAAATTACACATCACACTAAATTACCTCTAAGTAGTAATTTTGCAAAGCTTTTCAGTAATAACAAAATGCTAACTAGTATTTTGCATGTTACAAATTCTCCTTCAATATTTTTTAAATTACCAGTAATAATGTGTTCGTATTTCTAATATCGTCATAACTATTACAAGAAAAAATTATATCTATAACACACAATATGCGACCTTATCGCATTCCGCGATCTTTTCCAGGCAACCTGGAATGGACAGTAATTGTTAGAACATGATGTGGGGCTGTTATTAGTTTGCCAATAAGCACCAATTTGGGCCTAGTTTTTGAGTACCAGATGTATTTAGTTTTTTCGTTTGAGTACCGGTATATTTACTGTATAGTCATATCGTATCTATAATTTTATAATTCGCCATTTTTTCTCTTTTATTGCACCGACCACTATATCTCTTTCTATCGCTGAAAATTAACTAGAAGAAAATGCCTTAGCCATTAAATCAGTGAGCAGTGGTGACCAACTTGTAAAAACTCCGACTTACGAGTTGTATGTAGCGGGTGCAAACCTATGTCAAGTGCATTACTTTGTCTATTTCATCACCACTGCTCTCAAAATGGTGAAGGAAAACATTGTGAGGAAACCGGCATGTCCTAGAACCAAATATTTGAAGACTTGTGACACCCACCAATCCGCACTGAGCCCGCGTAGTGGATTATGGTCCATTCTCATCTCTCCTAGAGAGGAGGCCTGTGTCCCAGCAGAGAATATTAAAAAGGTTGATGATGATAATATTATTATAAGTTTATTGTTAACTCAAAATTAGAAAAAAACACCTGTCCCTGGTTTAAAAAAACAACCTAAGGCCTAAAATCGCTTTTAGCGATAAGACCGCCCATTGTAACACCGTAGTAATTTTAAGTGTCCTAATGTACCAAGTTGTGTTTATGGTGTAGGTACATACAATAAAGAGTATATCTATCTACATCTAAGTCTTTCCCTAAGGTCCAATCTACTTCTACGTTTTGCGTTTGTTACGAAAACGTAACTAACAAACAGACAGAGATATGGACATATGTCTAATATTAATATGTAAGTGTGGATGACAGGTCTTGAACGCGGTTTACATGTGTTGATCGCATTCAATTATTCATTACTAGCTTTTGCACGTGGTTTCGCTCACGTTAAATTCGGGGTAAAACGGTACCCTTTGCCTGATTTAGAACACGAAAGAGAATACGAAACAGAATATTATCTCAATCTCACACAAATTTCTATCCCCTATTTTGGGGTAAGGGGAAGATTTTCAAAAAAATAATCAGGTATTTTTCGTTGGTAAAAGAGTCTGTGTAGGTACCTACCGATTTTTAGCTTCCTACCTTGAAAACTGCAAGAAGGCCCATATAAAATATCACCCCTCCTATTTTAAGAGGTTGGGGCCGGATATACAAAAAAAAAAAATGGTGAACGATTTTTTTTGTCAGTCACAAATAGTCCGCATACCAATTTTAACTTTTCTACTTTAAAATTGCGTAATACTCCATACAAACTTTCAACCTTATTTTCGTGATAAATTGAAAAATAGTTTATACCAAAAATTTGATAAAAAAAACTGATGTAAGACTTGAGTATATGGTTTAAATTTCAACTCGATAACTCTACGCAATATCAAAGTGATCCTAAAAAGGTCATTTTTTTTCTTTTGAGATACAGAACCCTAAAAGGACCCCTTATTTACCAGTTCAATTGTTGGACTGGTAGACTATTAGATTTTTTATATATTTTGAAGTTAGAGAATTTTTCTTTCATCGACATAAAAGGCAATAAAGGCGATAATTATCTTTAATATGACTTCGGTTTTCTAAGAATTATTTATTATATCAGAATTGTTTTGACGCCGCAACTCTGAATTCCTTTTAAATTTATTCTTCTACGAACAACATATTTTTTTTATTAATAATCTTGTTTATAAGAGAAATTTGAGTGTTAGTAGTTAGGCGATTGGTTGCTGCACTGTGTGTCATGGGTTAGGTTCCCAGGCGGAACAAAAATTTCTATGACCTAAAGACAGTCCGGGTGTCAGTGTCTTGTGAATGTGAGTTGGCCCTCACACTCCAGCTATCGTGATCCCGATCCCGATTTCCAGCCACGGACGGCGAGCAATGGGTAGTTCGCTATCCGGCCGGCTGGTAACTGTTTTAACCGAGCTCACGTCGTCGGCAGCGCATCGTATTCACGCGCGCCCTTAAGGAGTTGTCAGCAAACCGTATGGACCCTGTAAAAGGGTCGAAGCCATTTGGAGAAAAGGGTTCATGTCTGAAAGGAAGGCTCTAAACCTGATACATATGGCGACTTAGTCAGTAAGAGTCTGACACTGTTTCCCGTTCCGTCCAAGTGCGTGATTCGTCAATGGATAATTTTTACCTACCATAAAAAAACCTTTCTCTAAGCTAAACTAAACTATAGCAAAGATAAAACTAAATATAAATACAAATGCTTCCACCTGCTCTGAGACAACAAATGTATAATGTATAGAAACATGTACATGATAGAGAAATAATAACATATAGTTGTAATGTATATGTTTTGAGAACGGGTTCAAGCCCAAAACAACATTCGAGTCGATATCATAATAATATTATGTTTTCTTTGACATATAATAATATTTACTGAGATATGTAAGAACGAATGATGTTGTTATTTTATTACATATAAGTTCTCTGTGTTTTTGTACTATTATATTTGATGTTCTAGTTTCTCTAGTTGGTAAAGGGGTTTTTGTTATTTTTTGTACGTCAATGTCTCAAAGATAATACGTAAGTTAAGTTTTTTCTAGTTTTAGCGAGACTAACAGTATTTCATTTTTTAAATTCCGTACTTCAAAACGAAAAAGCTGAATCCTTATAGGATCATTTAGTTGTCCGTCTATCTGTCTGTCTGTTTGTCAAGACCTTTAATCTCGGGAACGCGTTGAGGTATCGAATTAAAATGAATACTCCTTTTTTTATTACGGTCCCTTGCAGTTGAGAAAAAATCAAACTTCTAAGTTAGGGGAAAAAAAGATACGGCCGTTATGTTTCGAAAAACGTATGTTTCGACACTCTCACAGGAACCAAAATTCATAGGGTACTTCTGGTTCACCTGGAACCCTGAAATGGCATGAAGCAAGGTCTAATAGCACAAGTGTAGGAATAATATCAAAAAAAGCTGTAAATATATAGCTCTTTCACAAAAAAAAATGCGTTTCGGAGTAATTGAACTATTTTGAAAGGTAAGTTTGTACGAAACCCTCGCACTTACCCAGTTCTTAATGTAAATTTTATTTTACTTTCGTGTCTAAATTGGTTTTCTTTTAGTGTTTACTTGACTAGAGCAAGGTCATAGTTTCCATTCAAGTAAGGTCGATACAACCTGGATTGAGCCAGCATGGTGGACTACGCCCTATTCCTACTCCTAGACAGGAGGCCTGAGTTCCAGCAGTGAGAGGGCTCTTAATAAACTAGTGCGCCTCACCATCAACGATTGCATCACTGATCAGGTGGGATCGCAGTCGAGCACTAGTTTATAGAAATTAAAAAAAAGAGAGAATATTATAAGGCCAATACTTGTTATGCTAAGGTCGATAACACTGGGTGAGCAATGGGTAGCTCGCCGTTCGGTCGTCTATCGTCAACGGCGCGCACCGTTCCCGCGCGCCTTAAGGAGTTGTCAGCAAACTGTACTGTACCCTTCAGTGTCGAAGCTTTCTGGAGCTGCCGGTTTGTGTGCAACTGTTACCGCGGCTCTGGGGAATAAGGCAAGAAAGGTACGGGGTAGGTTTTTTAGTCAGTAAGAGTCTGACACTGGTCTCCCGCTCCGCCCAAGAGCGGGTTTCGTCATTCGATGATTTTCACCTACCATAAAAAAAAGGTCGATAATCACTCTTAAAAGCTAAAAAAAAAACACCTTAGTATTATATAAATAGGTACAGACAGTTGTTTTCAAGACTAAGCCGCTTAAATTAGTTCATAAACCGATTAGAAGTCGTGCGAGTTTGTTCAACAAAATAATTAGTAAAAAATTAAATTTTAATGCTAAGTCAGTAATTAAACTTACTCTTTTGCTGCCTTGCCTATTTAAGGTTTTTATTTATTCAAAGTCAAAATCTTTTAATTTCACAAAGGCCTATATGGGCACTTGTAAAACGTCAGACGCTAGTGCACGGTTCCAAATTGGTCGTTTCCTATGGAGAAGAACCGGCAAGAAACTCCATGGTTGCTATTTAAAAAAGAAATGTTTTTTTACAATATTTCCATATTAAAGAATATTCATAATATAGCATCATCCTTATAATGTTCCCACTGCTGGGACACAGGCCTCCTCTCTAGTAGAGGGAATAGGTAGTTAACCCCCACGCGGGCCCACTACGGGTTGGTGGATATCACGTGTATTCGAAGATGTTGGTTCTAGGTCCGGTTTCCTCACAATACCAAACACTGTACCAAGCACTGGTGAAATATGTGAAACTTATTACTATTTAACATCCACATTACCCTTTCTAGCAAATAAAGTACTTTGACTTTTTTGACATTGACTTTGATGTTTTCCCTCACCGTTTCGAAAGTACTGGTGATGAAATAAATTACACAAAGTAATGCGCCTGGCTGGGCTTAAGAATTGAAAATACGTGTCAGAAATTAGTATTGAATGTAAGCCTGTTTCTTTTATAAAGGTCATGACGTTGTTGATATTTGAGTATGTGAATTAAGTATTTAAACGAATAAGAATATTTCGCAAACTCAGTTTGTAAGGAAATATCTTTCTTTTTCTTTTATTCTTCATGTTTATGTTATTGTTAACAATTAGTAGATCCTACTTTATACGAGGAAAAAACTTTTTCCTTACTAATAGTCGTATCAAATGTCAAAATGGAACAGAGAGAAGTGTAATTAGGGTGAAAGTAAAATGTTCTTCCTTTATGTAATGTATGTAAGAAACAAATGCCTCTTGTTATTATAACAAAAGGCATTTCTTTCTCTGATAACACTTGTGATAACTCAGGGGTCAGGGTCTCTTACCCTGAGTTGGTTTCGGTGCTTCTCAGGGTAGTCAGCTTTTTTTAATGGTAGGTAAAAATCATCCAATGACGAATCCCAGCCTTGGGCGGAGCGAGAAACAGTATCAGACTCTTAATGACTAAACAATCTACCCCGTTCCTTCCTTGCCTTGATCCCAGAGCTCTAGTGTTACGCTTTCGTATCAACCCTTGGCTATAGGAGGCTTCGAACATGCAGGGCCCCTTAAGTTTGATGACAACTCCTTAAAATGTGTGAGAACAGTGCGCGCCGTCGACGACTTGACACCTTAAATCATAATCTTAAACGCTCTCTCGTTCCATCCTAGAACAGGGCCATGAACAAGTCCTTGAAAGGTTTTCTACCTCAAAAAAAAGACTTTAGTTTTCGTCATTTTCACCTAAGGAAAACTACATAAGTAATATGTAACTCCATATTCCATATAACTCATGTTTGATTCGACCGGTAACAGCATGGCAATGTGTCATGTACGCCATTCCCCTCGATTAATCCTAGTAACTTGTCATCCACTGCAATTTATAAGAAACTTAAGACAGAATTGGGTTATTGGACCTAAGGCACGGGCTAGAACCTAGCGACGTAATGTAGGCATGTTATATAAGGACTACTCACATTGTAATTTATGAGTGTGTCC
This sequence comes from Mythimna loreyi, assembly GCA_029852875.1. Taxonomy (NCBI): domain Eukaryota; kingdom Metazoa; phylum Arthropoda; class Insecta; order Lepidoptera; family Noctuidae; genus Mythimna; species Mythimna loreyi. The sequence continues at coordinate 16,895,942 of CM056798.1, forward strand.
ATAATAATATTACTTAGGCACGAATAAATAAAATATATAGAGATTTTGTTAAGATCTATCATCTTTCTTCTCTTTTTATTTATTATCTACAAGATTGTCATTTGAGTATTTTCTCTAGTACCTATAGTTTTTCAGGAAATCGAGATAGTTCGTTTTTTCATCATCATCATCATCTGATGATGATGATGATGATGAAAAAACGAACTATCTCGATTTTCAGCGGAAAGAAGTCCACTGCTGGACATAGGCCTCCCCCAAGTGCCGCCACAAAGACTCCTGTGCGTTTTTTATCCTTAATTAAAAACGCTCACCCATCTATTTCCCGACTTCACATCAAAAATATATTTAGTGGTAGTACTAGACAGAGTAAGAATTAGCCATAAACTTAGAAAAGTGAGAAGGAATATCAAAAAGTAAGTTTTAGGAAGCTAGAAAAAAAAATAAGAAAAAAGAAATATATACATTTTATAGAATACTAGCTTTTGCCCGCAGCTTCGCCCGCGTACATAAAATATAGCCTATGTCACTCAGGAGTAAAGCAGCTTTCTATTGTTGCTTAAATTTTTCAAATCGGACCAGCAGTTCCAGAGATTACCCCCTACAAACAAAAAAACAAAAAAACAAACTTTACCTCTTTATTATATTAGTGTAGATATATTATTACAAGTTTTCAATGAAAATATATTTTTTCATAACAAGCTTTTATAGCGGTGGTCTATACTTATATAATTTAAACTCGTCAAGACGATTCACACGAGCCCAAACTCGACGTGGTTGTGCCGTTTAATTACTAAGTTCCTATGGCTACCTCGCGATTCCATCATCAGATCAGCTCCATGTCATCATAATATTGCATTGTCATGCGATTTACACCTGCATGCTAAATTGCAGCTCAATCGGTTGAAGATACCTGCTTCAAAATTGAGTTGCAAGATTTGAGCCGAACATACATAGTTATATTGCAAGCTTTCTTTTCCTTTCTTTTTTTTAAAAAGCGTTGCCCCACACTAGGATTTACTCCTGTATCGTGGGTGCGTTCACAAACATGTAAAGTCACAAACACAAGATACCCAGACCCGGAACACTTATCTGTAGGCCATACAAATATTTGTTCCGTGCAGGAATCGAACCCGCGACTCTCAGCGTAGCAGTCAATCGCTCAACCACTGCGCCAACCGAGCCAAGCTAATAAAAATCTTGTTATAAAATTCGATTAACACCCATAGCTCTATTAACACAAATCAGAAACACCTGTGTGTGTAATCGGGTGACCTAATTCATTGAACTGTGTGAGTAGTAAGCTGCGTAACTTTTTCCTTCCTTGATTGTTAATTGACCTCTGTCCCTTGATTACTGGCAGTTCTGTTTCCCAAAAACTGTTAAAGCCTTTTGCTTTACGAAATGACTTGTGACCGCGAAAAATCCAGTTTAATTTTGTAGGTAGAGAATAGACTATCGATGAAGTATATTGAAAACTTACGAAAATTTAGTGTTCAACTCTGTCGAATAATTCACAGCCCAGACAAGACTCTACTGTTACCAAAAGAAATACTTTCAGCTATTTTATAAATAAACCTGGTATATTATTTCAGCAAAATCGTCTCCCAAGACTAAAATAATTCACATAGCGTCGACTCAAGGTTTCTAAAATATCTCATCCTTCCAAAAAGCCGCCAACTTTAGACGGAATAATTTACGAATTTAGAACTCGAACAGCGAAATTATGAATAGCCTAATTTAACGTACCTGGAACAAAATCTTTATCCGCCATCTGTTTCCTAATTACAAATTCAGTATTAAAGATTTGAGTGTTACAATTCGTTACAGCAACGTGTAACGGTTGCGGTTACAGCAACGTGATACACAAATGTGTTGCGTGTAGTGGTGTTGTAACCACACAATGCGGTTGAACTAGGATTTTAAAGTAATTAATTACTCTAAAATAACGCTTGATATTTGTGTTTAGAGTACTTGTGGTTATTCTAGAGTGCCTGTCCTAAGAAAATCTTTAAATTATATGAGAGAGTTTTTTGCAGGATTTAGTATAGGTATGTGATGTTCAGTGAACCCAATATACTCAATATTTTATTGCAATCCATATGTGTACATAGATGGTGTTTAAAGTTATCGCAGATCAATATGGACCCTGTCGGGCACACCAAAAATTAGGAGAGAAGAAGACGGCTAAGAGTAATTTATGGAAGTCAATAATTTTGCAAATCTAGTAAGTTCAATAATATTGTATGTAAACATTATATAATATGTCAAATTATTAGTGTAAATTAGATTATGCCACATTTTTTTGTTTATTTTATGTCGACATCACTGTTTAATTGCGTGTGTATTGTAATATATTATACCTTTGCTTAGGATATAAAATTTGAGGAGTTTGCTATCTCATATGTTTTGGGAATTGGAAAACTATAATATTATCGAAACAAGCGCAATTTTGATCCTGATAATAAAACTGAGAATTTAATTTTAAAATTTACTACCTAGCTTAGCGAAGCTTATCTTATATATAAAGCTAGCTTTTGTTCGCGGTTTCGCCCGCGTACATAAAATATAGCCTATGTCACTCAGGAGTAAAGCAGCTTTCTATTGTTGCTAATTTTTTTCCAATCGGAGCAGTAGTTCCAGAGATTACCTCCTACAAACAAAAAAATAAAAAAACAAACTTTACCTCTTTATTATATTAGTGTAGATGTAGATTTTCGTGTCACAGTTTTCGTTCCCATACTCCTCCGAAACGGCTAGACCGATTCTCATGAAATTTTGTGAGCGTATTGAGTAGGTCTGAGAATCGACCAACATCTATTTTTCATCCCCCTAAATGAAAAAAAAAAATACTACCTACCTAGAAATTACTTGAAAGTTATTTATATTGCAAAACAAATTTTGCCGGGTCAGCTAGTAACATTAGATTATTTTGCATTCACATTCGAAATGAAATAGTTTTTAGTACATAATGCATTAAGATTTTGTATTTTAGTAACTGTAAAATTTATCTTGATACAAGTGGAGAAAATATGTCATTGTGTCCGAAGCAGGTTCACCCGAGCCGATGGCGAGGGTCTTATGGAGCCGAGTGCTGCATGCCCTATGGACTATCTGTTAGCTGCAAACAATGGGGTACATTGCTTCCACTACCAAGTGGTACAATACTTAAGTAAGTATGGTGATTCTTTGGGCTATTTCGATAATCTTGGTTTGCAGATATGTTCATTTTCGATACGATGACGCCAAAAAACGCCAAATCCTCTTTGGGTGGCCTTCTAATGCCAATGTGAGCGACCACGCTTCAGAGCCGTATGTCGTCATGGGCAACACACACTAGTTAAGACTTTCGCCTTAAGATAGACCCTCCTGACTCGCCTATCATCAATCACATGGTTTGAAAGCTTGTTACTTCACTTAACGCAATCCAAAGTAATATTTGATACAATAGTAATGCAAAAAAAGAGAGCTAACACCTGAAAACTCTGTTGGCATTCAGTAATTCTACGATTTACTCAAATGTTTCACAAAACTTGTTCCAGGAAATACGTGTTTTTATTAAACTCTTAAGGATTTTTGAAAAAAAAAGACATTTAGAATTTCGATTAAATGGATAAGGCTTCTATAGAAGTACCTTTTTATATTTTTAATACAGGAGTTTATTATGGAGAGTCAAATTACACGTAAAATAGCAGATTTTCAGAGATTTTTACTGGATTACTCTTACATAAATTTATGTTTTGATTAACGAGTATATAGAAGCCTAGATAATATTCACAAGATATCTGTGTGCCATACCCAAATATTTGAAGAAAGATGTGTAATAACATCAAAATCACGTAAGAGTGGTTGTATGAAAATGTACCACAGGTTGGCCGCTCCTAAGACACAGTGGTAAACACAAAATTTAAACTTAAGTTTTACATTTTACACTACATATTCATTATTCCTTGAAAATAAACCGAGGAAATGCGATTTCAGTAAAATACATCTCTATTCGGTGTTGTATTAAACCTTGTGGTTTTCAATCTAAGACAAGATTCCCTCATTGATTCCCATGAGAGTTTTGCGGTTTACACATTATCCCGAGGATACACAACATGGGATACGATAGCTAATATATGGGATGTAATAGGATGATGGTAATGTATGCTTCATTTAAGGTGGAAATTTATGTTAAATACACGCTAACATGTATCTAGAATAATGCACATCCTTAATATACACCCCCACGCACGCCATAATCATAGCGTTTAAACCCCTTCTTTGCCACCATACGTCAAAGAAGAATTTTTGATTACTTTGGCCACATTGTCAGGAAGAAAGGTAATAACCTGGAAAAGTTGCTGCTTACAGGAAAAGTAGATGGGAAAAGATTAAGAGGCAGGAGTCCGATACGTTTGGTCAGACCAAATCCGTACTTCACTGGAGATCACAGACTGCAACGCCTTCCACATTGCCGAAGATTGGGCAACATGGTGAAATGTAGTCATAGTTTTTTATTGGTAAGGCATTCTTACACGTCATAAAGGTTTTTTTTTTATGGTAGGTGAAAATCATCCAATGACGAAACCCGCTCTTGGGCCGAGCGGGAGACCAGTGTCAGACTCTTACTGACTAAAAAACCTACCCCGTACCTTCCTTGCCTTATTCCTGGAGTCGAGGTAACAGTTTTCCACCACCCTCTAGGCTCCAGGAGGCTTCGACCCTGAAGGGGCTAGCCATTGCTCACCGTCCGCGAGCCAGTGTCTACGGTGGCCGGATATCGGCAGGATTGCGGCGGCGACGGCTACGGCGAGTACGCCGTTGCCTTTGCCTTATGCGGTCGGCCTCCTCCTTTACGAGCATTACTGCTTCGCAGAAGGAGGCGACCGCCTGCCATTCCTCTTCGCTGCGGACCATGGCCTGAACCAGGGCCCGGCGCGAGAGGTCGCCGCCGCCGACACGTCATAAAGGTACAAAGTGATACAATAAAAAAATATATATATATTTCTGGAGGTCACGATCATTGATTGTCATCGGCATTGACGATAAACGACGCAAGGAGTCACTTCTCAAAGAAGGGACTTGCTCTTCTTTAAGAAGTGACCAAAGAGGCGTCATGGCGTCCTCATCTTCCGCATGACGCATGTTTTCACCAGACATAGTGAGTTCGGGCCATTCATACGACTAATTCTATTTTGAAAGAGGAAGGAACGTCCTAGTGTCACCAATATATATGACTGGCCTATCAGTCTAGTAGTTAGTGACCCTGACTGCTATGCGGGGTTCAATTCCCACCCAGGACAAATGTTTGTGTGATGAGCACGATCATTTGTTCTGTGTCTGGGTGTAATTTATCTATAATATGTATGTATTTAGAAATATATAAGTATGTTTATCAGTTGTCTAGTACCCATAACACAAGCTCTGCTTAGCTTGGGACTAGATGGCGTTGTGTGATAGTTGTGAACATATTGTATTATTATATTATATTATTATATGCAGGCCACCTGGAGAACACGGTGTAACATATGGTAAAGTTAAATAGTATAAAAGAGTATAATATAATAGAGTATAAAAAGGTTGCTTCTAAAAAATAAGGCTTTCTATAATTTTACCATAACTAAGTAACATTTTCTTACAAGACTACCCGACAAACAACAACACACACTTCAAATAAATCACAATTTTCTTCCAAACATTGCGACATCCTCCCAAAGAAACATGGTAACCCAGAGACTCGGAAATTACCAAATCCCTTCGTTATTTCACCTTAGAAAATCACCAGCTAACTTGGAATTAAATCCTGTTGTACGCACCTTTACTGGAATAAACCTTAGCAAAGCTTACCTTGGTAAAATTTCAACACAGAAAATCTAAGAAAAGAGAACCACAGACGTTTCCCATTCCTTTCCAGACACGTTGATGCAAATTTATTTTTACACTTTGTAAGCTGAAAATTCAGTCTTATTTTGAATAGGATATGGTTGGTTTTTCTTTTTCCGTTTCTTCGTAAAAGATCCTGCCAATATGGAGGTTAGAACAATTTGTAAGTGCCGGGACACACCGACTTTTAATTCGGCTAGTCGGTTCGTAATATGTAGTCATACGGCGAGTTTTTTTAGTGTAGAGCTAAGTTTAATTTACCCGTTTGAATTCGGTTTTATGCAAATTCGGTTTTATTCCAGTGCTTTTATAATTTCCATTTGGGTGGATATTTTTAGTCTGTATTTTCAGGTAGTTTTGTGGAGTTTTTTGTGAAAGAAGTTAGAGGTATTATTGCTACCATCACACGTATGTAGGCAAAGTCTGATTCAATTGCAATTTCGTAAATTTAAATGATATAAAGGTAGGTGCAATTATGCCATAATATTGATTTAATTATTTGCTCTGTATAAGATAGCGGCCAAAACGAAGATTACAAAAAGATGTGTGTGTTGTGTGAAAAGTGATGTGAACGGAAAGAAAGTTAGTTATAGCATGTAGGATGACAAGCTAGAGTGGAAAAAACACAAACTTGGCCACTTAGCATTAGGGAGTGTCGTCAGACTATTAGTCACTCAATAACTATAAGATCTTCTCCTGATACTTCAGCCCCGTCTAGAGATGGCGATTCTTTCTAAATAATCAATTCAGTATTAAATCGAATGGTTCTAAAAGATGAATAGCGGTTTGGTACTGAGTCTTATAAAGCAAGGTAGATACTCGTATAATGATACAATGCCCATGTGGTTCACGACTGATGAGTAATCGAGTATTTTTCACGTAGTAATCAGCTTGCTTTACTTGTCGCTCTGTGGGCAGGCCCCTACAAGGTGGACCGACGAGCTGGATGCGGACAGCACAGGACCGATCGTTGTGGAGATCCTTGGGGGAGGCCTATGCCCAGCAGTGGGCGTCGCTCGGCTGACATGATAATGATGATGAATCAGCTTGAGGAAAATAGGTACTTTGAGCATTTAAAATAATAGTAAAGATCGTATTCCATAGAATCGACGCATTGTTTAAAATCGATTTTTTTGTTCTATAAAATCAATTCTTATATTTATCGATCTCAGATTACCATCCTTAGTCCTGCCACTTATTCAGTACAAATTCCAGTTTCCTACTGTGTTCAATTCTGAGCTATTGGTATTAACCAAACAAAGCCACAATTAGTGCTTTGTCACGAATTGCTGGTCAATTAAATCGATTAAGGATCATGCAGCTATCTCTACTAATCTAGACTATTGTATGGGATTTTGTTTGACCAGGATTTGAACAATGTCAAATTCTCAACAGAATCAATGAAAAGATGTGTTGACTGTTGAATTTTTTCTATGAAAATTGAATCTCAATGTTTGTTAGACCTTTTTTAGGTTTAGCAAGCAGTTTTGCCTGCCAATAGCAGAGCATCATCATCATCATCATCATCAGCCTTTTTAATGTTCCCACTGCAGGGACACAGGCCTCCTCTCTAAGAGAGGGAATGGGCCGTAATCCACCACGCGGGCCCAGTGCTGGTCGGATTTTTAGTTCTAGGACATGCCGGTTTCGTCATGATGTTTTCCTTCACCATTTTGAACGCAGTGATGATAATCGTACATTATTATACAAGTGTGTAATGTAGGAAGCTACCGTAGAGGCGGTCTTAAGACCCAAGCAGTAGCGAGGGTATTAAGAGAGCCGAGAACGGTAACCATACATTACTCACATGTGTCATACGACGATTTTCAACACACTTGAGAAGAAAAATAATTTAGCCGGCTTTTATTATAACAATAAAACTAGTTAACATTTTTCATAAAATGGCGGTAAAAAATTGAATCTGTTTCCATATGCGCGAGCATCTAATTTTTTTTTCGCACAGGTGAAGGCTTTTAAATATTTATAAAAAATTCACATAAAATCTGTGGAGCAGTGGTTTTTTTTTGTGTTTTTTTAGGGTTGGCCTAATAGTAAAAGTGGTTTATATTGGGGTGTACAATGATCCTTTTTAAGAAAAGCCCGTCTGTCGTATCAACTTTGTATACAATCGGCGTTCGAAAACGTTTTGTGCTTGTGGACCGAATGTCCACCATGTACCAGTCAGTCAGAGCAGTGGTGGCCAAGTGGTAACAGCCCCGACTTACGAGTTGTAGGTCGCGGGTTCAACCCCACCAGGCGCATTACTTTGTATAATTTATTTCATTACCACTGCTCTCGAAACGGTGAAGCAAAACATCGTGAGGAAACCGGCATGAATCTAGAGTTCGAAGACATGTGACATCCACTAACCCGCACTGGGCCCACGTGGTGGATTACGGCCAATTCCTTCTCCTAGAGAGAGGACGTCTGTGTCCCAGCAGAGGGAGCATTAAAAAGGCTGATGATGATGATGACCAGTTTATCCAGATTTTGAACCAGTAACTTTAGTAAACTGCCAACATCTCCGCCACAGTACAAGTCCGTATCTCCCCAGTAATGTTATCTTACTCGAGAAGGTATCGATGCGATTCTCTTTATACGAACCCGATTGAACCGAGCGCTGTGAGCCAACACATTTGTAAGAAAAACGTAAACATTCGCAATGTGATTGGAGTTAAGTTATTGCGAAACTTGAAAAGATGAATTGATCGTAATGTAAATTATATATTATATAGATATGTTACGGATCGAGCGGTATTTTGTGTAACCAGAAAATTACAATAATATAATATATTCCACAACGCCGTCTGGTCTCAATCTTGTGTTATGAGTACTAGACAACTGACAAACACAAATATATATTTATAAATTACACACAGAAACAGAACAAATTTAATGATCGTGCTCATCTTAAGTGAAAAGCCAGTCTTAAGTAAAAAAGTTAAATGTTTTTTGAGAGGTTAACCGATTCAAAAGAGTAAACTATTAGTTGAGAGCAGTGGTGGCTGAGTGGTAAAAGCTCCGACTTATGACGTGTATGTTGCGGGTTCAAACCCAGCCAGGCGCGTTACTTTGTGTAATTTATTTTATAACCTCTCAAAACCGGCATGACCTAGAACTAGATTTGAAGACATGTGACATCCACCAATTCGCACTGGGCCCGCGTGGTGGATTATAGCCCATTCCTTCTCCTAGAGAGGAGGCCTGTGTCCCAGAAATATTAAAAAGGCTGACGATGATGATTGTTTTGTTGACAGACTCAGTACTAGTTTTTGGGAACGAAATCAGGTTGTGTGAAAAATAGTACGGCTAGACAAGAGGTGGGTTGACTAATGAGACGACAAGTAATGAGGAGTAGAAGGTATGTGGTGCTGACCAAAATAATTTAGAAAAGGGATAAAAGACAGAGATGTGTGAAAAATGTCATTTAACCGAGACCAAGACAATGTATTCTGCCTAGTCTATGGTGCAATACATTAATACCTGATTCACACTTGACTAACATATTGTTGTATTATGTGCGTCTTTTTCGGGCAAATTATACATTGTTTTCTTTATTTCTTCTCCTTCCTTTGTTTTTTTTTTTGAGGTCAGAACTCATTGGATACCTGTTCCCACTCTAGTGAGGACTGAGAGAGCAGTGGTGGCCGAGTGGTAACGGCACCGACTTACAAGTTGTAGGTCGCGGGTTCAAACTCAGCCGGGTGCATTACTTTGTGTAATTTATTTAATCACCACTGCTCTCTAAACGGTGAAGGAAAACATCGTGAGGAAACCGGCATGTCCTAGAACTAAAAATTCGAAGGCATGTGACATCCACCAATCCGCACTGGGCCCGCGTGGTGGATCATGGCCCATTCCCTCTCCTAGAGAGGAGGCCTGTGTCCCTACAGTGGGAACATTAAAAAGGCTGATGATGATGAGGACTGAGAAGGCGTGTCAGACTTTAATTGACTAAAAAGTCTCTTATATTCTTGTTTCTCATTGAGTTTACATTTTTTTTTATGGTCGGAAAAATCATCCTATGAAAAATCCAGTCCTTGGGTGGAGCGGGATACAATGTCAGACTCTTTCCAACTTAAGAACCTACCCCGTTCGTACGTTGTGTTTATACCAGGGCCAGAGCCTACTTTTCAGACGCAAACCCTTGGCCCCAGTAGGCTACAAACCTTCTGCAAGGTCCCTACGGTTTGCTGACAACTCCTTGAGGCGCGCGGGAACAGTGCGCTCTGTCGACGACTCAAGGTTTCCTTTTTAGACATTTTTCTTGGCCCTGCTAGCTCTTTCAGCTTGGCTGATATGCCTTTGAGGCGCAATTAAAACACCAAGAATCGTCAATGACTCAGACCAGTTGTAGGGCAACCCATTACATGTTGCCGCAAGCTCACTCTTGACGTTTCAAGAGTCTAATTCTGGTTCTAAGAATCGGATTCTCGATGGTGTCAAAGAATTTTTCAGGAAAGTATGTTAATTATCAAAACGACTTCTAAACTACCAAACTTTACATAACAAAGAAGAAGGAAGCATAACTAATGCACAGAACGTGGGTCAGTGGCATCCTGAAGACGGTTGTTGAGAGTCCATACTCCCCTATTCTGAGACACTATGTGGAGAGAATGGTTAAGTAGTTTACTGCTTGCTGTATCGTTCTCTGCACATCTTGTCTCAGACATCTATTTTTCTATCTATTTTTATATTTCTGTACTTAATAACACTAGTTTTAAGTAATTTTAAGCTAACAAAGTGGACCATTTTGTTGTTTACTTTCACTTCACTTAACTGGCCTGTTGGTCTAGTAGTTAGTCGCCCTGACTGCTACGCCGGAGGTCGTGGGTTCGATTCCCACCCAGGACAAATGTTTGTGTGATGAGCACGATCATTTGTTCTGTGTGTGGGCGTCATTTATCTATAATATGTATGTATTTAGTATATATAAGTATGTTTATCAGTTGTCTAGTACCCATAACACAAGCTCTGCTTAGCTTGGGACTAGATGGCGTTGTGTGAAAGTTGTGGAATATGTTATATATTATGAAACTTATAATATAAAACTCATCAATAAAAACAACAAACAGTGACGACCTTATGACGACAGCATTGCCAAAACACACTTGTAAATCCATGCACCCATTAACCATCCGACCATTCTCTCAGCCAAGATGATAAGTATTAAGAACATCTGCGGTGGGCAATCGCCGCACAAGTAATGCCCCGCTTAGGGCGAATGAACGACAGCCATTTGTAAAACGATATAAGAATATGTCGCTCAGCTTATTTAGGAGATGATAATACTAAGTGGGAGGCCGTTTGAGGGAGAGGAATTTGGAGGGGAGTGATTGTTTCTTTTTTTTTTGGGTGTGAAGAAGTCATTATGTGGTATTTGGAAGCGATAGCGTCAAAACAAAAGTCTATAACTGTTTGTTGCCATTAACTATGTATGTGGTCAGTGATGTCGTTTAAAATAAACCTCATCAGAAGGCTTAAAGTTATCTAAAGAGCAATCGAGAGGGTTATGCTCAGGGATTATTTTTTTTTGCGTTTGTAATCATTTAACAAACTAATTTCAGGACTTAATAAGGAACAATTTCTTAGAACTGTAGTTGTACCTTAAGCCAGTATCTTTATTTTTGGAAGAGCGAGAGAGTGACAGACTTTTGCTGACTATATTTTGTTTTTTATTGTAAACTTGTTGATAGTTGTGGAATATTATAATATTATTATATTACTTCAATAAAGAATTGAGAATTGGGAGTGTTTATTTATTTATTCTTCATGCAACACAAGGTACACAGGCGGACTTAATGCCTTAGACATTCTCTACCAGTCAACCTAGGGTGGTGAAGAGACGTTGCAGGTGCATAAAATAGAAAATGTTGTCCAAATGTTTTGTTGTTTGTTGTTGTTGTTGTGTAATGTTATTGTTACGTTATAGTTTCGTTGCGTGATAGGATAAAAATTAAAAAATAATTTTAGGAGAACTAAAATTACAGACATAACCCGAAAAACTTCAGTGGCTACGGGGAGGGAACATTGCTCGCAGAACAGAAGGTCGAAAAGTTCTGGAGAGGTAACTACATACCGGAAGACGCAGCAATGGAAGTCATTTAAGTCGAATCGTCGACCTGTTCAGGGTCACGGAAATTCGCACATGAAACGCACAGGGCAACTGCGAGGTATGTGGTACAGTGGAAGATGTTGTGCATTTGTTGACTGAATGCAACCGGTTTCGAGCTGAGAGAGAAGAATTAATGAATAGCTTACACTTAAATAAACATAATATAGGATTGTTTCATGACATTTTGTCTACACCAATATCCGACGGCGCTAAAAGTTTGTTCAGATTTGTTTGCCTTCGATTTATGTGTAATTAGTTTAAGTTTATTTAGTTTTTTTTTTGTGTGTAAGAATGTTTGTAAAAAGGTACGATGGGACTGACATGTATTTTATATAAAAGTCCCTAAATTAAATAAAGAACAAAAAAGAAACGCACAGGGCTTGTTATTGTGGCAACGCTCGGAAGAGACGTATGTCCAACAAAGAGCGTCTTTCAGCTGTACTGTGCTGATGATGGAACAGTTATTTTAATGTTTTTTAGGGTTGACTATTTAACATACATTCTAATTATTTCCCAGTATTAGTCAGTCTTCTCAGCAAACGTTACTGTAGTCAATACCACAATAAAACTTAGTAGTCAGGGTCATAACCCCTGAGTTTGTTTCGGAGTTTCTTCTCAGGGTAGTCAGCTAGGAAACACCAGACTCATCTAGCTTAGACTGACGAAAAGAAAAAAATATTGACTTGTAAAAGTGTTATTTTAAAACCTATTTACAAAATAAATATCATTTATTATTTATCACTTCAACCGCTAGACTAACAGGTCGAAGTAGAAAGTAGTCATGTATCGAAATTTCCGTGAGTCTACACCTCGGCAAATCACACGTGATTTAAAGTTACAGAATAACGAGTATTTTTCTACAACAATGCAATTTCTCTTGCCCACATGTGATACATAGTTTAGCCACATAAAAGAGAAGTACAGAAGACTGACTCCGTATTTTTTAAAACTAGCGACTTACCCCAGCTTCGCACGGGAGCAATAGTGATATACATGCATACTAACCTACCTCTTGAATCATTCTGTCTATGAAATCTGTTTCACGCATCAAAATCAGTTGCATAGTTTTAAAATTAAAGATTTCAGTTCTAAAATCAAGATTGGCAATTCAAAAGCATTACGTAAGCCTTGGATGACGGCAGGTCTACTCAGATGTGTCCGAAAGAGAGACCTACTACACTCTATTGCTAGAAAAAATAAGGAAGATATTACGTCTCAGAGAGAGTATAGAACCTATCGAAATTACTGTAATGATATAATTAAAAAGGCTCACGAGGATTATAATCGTAAACTGCTGACTAAAAATAAGGACAACACCAAAAAACTCTGGCAAAGTGTTAAGGAAATCTGCCATATGAAAAATAATACCCGTACAAATGCAGATATTACTAAAATCCTTGAAGATCCTGTGGACTCGGTAAATTCTGCTAATGTGTTTTTCAGCACCGTTGGAAAAAAGTTAGCTGACACTATCCTATCCGATCTAAAAGTCACAGAACAACAACTGGCAAATAACACTAGACTGGATATCACTGTTGGGAATTCTTTTTTCTTTACTCCAACAAATCAAGATGAAATAATAAAAATCATTGACAGTCTCAAAGGGTGCTCTGCTCCAGGTGACGATTTAATCTGTAACTCTATTCTAAAACAATGTAAAATTCCTCTTGCTCCTGTTCTCTCCCATATATACAACTTAAGTATGTCTTCCGGTGTCTTTCCTGAATGCCTTAAGCTAGCCAATGTTTGTCCCATTTTTAAATCTGGCGACCCGCTTCTGGTCACTAACTACAGACCTATTTCATTGTTATCGTCAGTATCCAAGATATTAGAAAAACTAGCAAATAATCGTTTGCGAAAATTCTTGGAAAAAGGAAAAGTCTTGTCTGATAACCAATACGGATTTCGTCAAAAAATGTCAACAGAAGATGCAGTAGTGACACTCGTTGACCATGTCAGTGAAAGGGTGGATTCTGGTTGCAAATGTATTGGAGTATTTATAGATATGGCTAAGGCTTTTGATACTGTGTCTCGACCTATACTCCTGCGGAAGCTTTCATTGATGGGAATACGGGGTTTAGCTCAGAACTGGTTTCACTCCTACCTGTCAAACCGACAGCAAAGAGTTAAATATAGTGACGAGGTAATAAGCGAATATTCTGATATTCAATTTGGCGTTCCTCAGGGAAGCGTGCTGGGTCCTACGCTCTTCTTGGCCTACATCAATGACCTCTGTAATCTTCGAATGGACAACGCCAAAATTTTCACTTTTGCGGATGACACAGCTATCATATTCCATAGCAACAATTGGGTTGGGGTCGTTGATGCTACTCAGAGGGGCCTATCTACAGTGATGAAATGGCTGCAGCAAAACCTTCTTACGCTGAATGCGAGTAAGACAAAATATATACTATTCAAAATATCAAAAAGAATCGAGCCAGAAAATCCACTTAGAATTAAACTCCACTCCTGTAATTACCTTGACAGTAATTCTTGTCAATGTGTCGAGATCGAACAGGTTGACTGTATTAAATATCTTGGCGTCTTGATCGACAACCAGTTATCCTGGTCCAAACAAATAGATGCTGTCACTACCAGAGTCCGCAAACTTATGTTTGTGTTCAAAAATCTAAGGAACATAGCAGACCACAATACCATCCGATGTGTGTACTTCGCTCTGTGCCAATCTATCTTGTCTTACTGCATAGCGGCATGGGGTGTTGCAACAAAGAGCCATTTAATAAAACTCGAGCGAGCTCAAAGGGGCATCTTAAAGGTTGCCTTTGCAAAGCCATTTCGGTATCCCACTGACAGGCTATACCAAGACTGTAAAGTTCTCAGGGTAAGACAACTTTTCATCCTATCAATCTTACTTCGCTTTCACAGAATAGCACCTTTTACCCTAACCAAATCTACCAAATCATGTAGACAGAAAAAATGGAAAACACCCACTACTCATTCTAAATACGCACAAAGATCTCCTCGTTTCATGGGTCCATTCATTTATCAAGAAATCAATAAAATTCTAAATATGGTGGATTGCTCTAAGCACACATGTAAAATGAAAGTTATTAAGTGGCTATCAGCTCTGGATTATGCACGGACTGAAGCTCTTCTCGTACCCTTACTATGAATCTCTTACAATGACTCCCTCAGGCGCAGCATATTGTCACATACATACAATCTACACAACTTACACTCTACCAAAATATACACTTTTAACACACATTTACACTCTTCACACACTTTTTAATTGTAATGTGCATGTTTTTGTAATTTATTAATTTTGAATATACTTTTGTAACCTAACCAGTGGTGAACTACCCACTCGTATATTTATAAAGAGTCTCAAAACAAAAAACTAGATCCCACGACACAAGGTATCCTAGTGTGGGATCTAGGGCTACTTTATTGCACTAAATGTTTGTTTGTTTCTAACAATATTGTGATGATTTAATTGCTGTGCTTAACGTGTAATATGCAGTGTCTTAATAAAATTATTATAAAGATCTAAGCATACATAGGGACAGCGGGAAGCGACATTGATTTATACTATGTAATGAAGTGAAAACGGGTACCGTGGGTGGAATGGTTACGAGGTAAATTCCCGCTTGGAACATAATATTTGTATAGGTATATGTCTTATGTGTGGGGTGGGTGGGTTTAAATGATGATGATCGCACTCAATGCAACACGATACCCGCGCCCGCAGGCCTCGTCCAGAGATCTCAAACAGAATCACATCTCGACCGCACTTTTTAATTACTGTATGTGAAATGTGTTTTTGGGCGCGTTTGTAACTCTATCGAGCCAAACCCTTAAGAAGAACTAAAAGTAGTAACATAGTGCTATAAAAACAAACATACAAACATCCGAACATAGTACCTCCTCCTTTTTATGAAGTCGGTAAAAATGTTTGAGATCAGTGACGCAATGGCCTTTGGAGTGTCAAACTTAAACCAAAAGACGCACTTTTTGTTAAACTTTGTAATGGTTTCCCAGAAAATGGACACATGCCCTGATTAAGGCCGCAAGAATCCGTTTCTCCAGCATCAGTCTTTCTGCGATTGACGCTTTGGAAAAGCCACCAGTGGACATCTTTCAGGTAATTTGATGTCAATGTTAATGGACTAGACCTTCTGTTAACAAAATTATTCAGTGGTTTAGTAGAACAATTTCTATTTGTGTTAGCGTGTCTACCACCATTACATTCATGTTTTGTTACTTCAATAGTTCTCTGCTATCGTGTTGATGGTAATAAACAAGAAGGCTTCTTTTTAACTTCAAACGAGTATTCTTTGTACAACAGATCTTGAATTACACAAAACCATCTTTCTTTACCAACTGTAATTGATTTTTGAAGTGAAAATTTCTTTAGGAGCATTCATCATCATCATTTGATTAAAGACTTCCATTGCTGGACACAAGCCTCCAAGTGTAACCAGTCCTGTGCACATAGCATCTTTCGGATGCTCATAACCCTGACCAGGTTATCTGTCCATCTTGTGGAAGGTCTTCCAATACTGCGTCTTCTGGTACGCGGGCGCCACTTCAATACCTTTCGGCCTAAGGCCATGGTCAGTCTATCACATTTCACTATTGTCATTAAATCGAGAGTAGAACCCTCTCTTTGAATTGCTGACATCTCTTTGATTCGGATCTTGTTTTTACATAATAGCAGTGACAAGTAATATGTAACTGAGATATTTGTAATACATAACATGATTGATAAGAGTTTCGAAGGAGTTTCTTATACATTCTTCTCTATAGCAATCTACGCTTTGGAATGTGCAATTAGCGTATTTTTTTCGACTTAACCTTTTATGAAAGTGCCTGTGTTTTTTTTATTTTGAAATAAATGCTTTGAATCTTTAAACCCGCTGTCCGCTCAGCCTTTATTCAAACTTGTGGTTGCTGAGCTCGTTTCGATGCAGTTTGTAGTTTAACAAACTGCATCAAAATCTGATCAGCAATCCCAAAGAAAAAAACACGTAAAAAATTAACAACTTCCATTACTAATGAAATCAAGATCGCACAAACTTTACGCCAATCGTGAAAAAGTATTTTTCCTTTTAAAAATATATATTAGGGTACATCTACACTCTCGTTTTATCGAGTGCTGGAGTCGTTACGAAATCATTACATTTTATGGAGACAGTAAATGGGCTGGTTGCTGTTGGGACCGTATTTTGGTAGCATGGTGTGTGTGTGTGTGTGTGTACTAAGTAGTGATCTGAAATAGCCGATGGGTTGCTTCTTATTTGTGATGTTTTAGATTATACTAATGACCCGCCCCAGCTTCGCACGGGTACTAATATTGAATATATTATGCATGTATTATACACATAAACCTTCCTTGAATCACTCTATTTATTGAAAAAAACTGCATCAAAATCCGTTGCGTACTGTTAAAGATCTAAGCATACAGAGGGAAAGCAAACTTTGTTTTATACTATGTAATGATTAAAACAAAGATAGATGACTTGTCTAGCGCGTGGACTGTTAGTACTAGACCTTCAATACGTATAGTAAGGGGAGATAATATATATTGGTGATATAAGTAATTTGATCATACTTTTAAAACACAATACCATTCGGTTTCCTACTCATGATGTAGGTATTATGAGTATGAGGATATCTATTTCCTCACACTCGTAACAACTCCCTAGCGCTGCCTCATGAATGAACTAGCTTGGAACTGTGTAGTATTCTCTTAATATCATCAATTTACTTATATCATCAATATATCTCCCCTTACCCTATATGTTTCTTTAAGGTAGAAAAAATCATCGAATGACGAATCCCGCCCTTGGGCGGAGCAAGAGACAGTTTCAGACTTCTACTGACTAAACGACCCACTGTTCCTTCCTGCCTTAGTCCCAGGGCCCCGGTGTTACGCTTTCGCATCAACCCTTGACCCCAGAAGGCTTTCACGTGTATGTAGCAGCACCATCCCTGAGTGCTATCACTACATAGTATAAAACAAAGTCGCTTCCCGCTGTCTGTACCTATGTATGCTTAGATCTATAAAATTAAAAGAGACTTACAATATAGAGTGATTCAAGAGGAAGATTTATATGTATGTATAATAAATGCCTAACATTTTTAACCTTTTGAATACCGTAATAAGAAACATAGTATAAATATAAATAAATAAATAATATAAATATGTCCACAACTATCACACACCGCCATCTAGTCCCAAGCTAAGCAGAGCTTGTGTTATGGGTACTAGACAATATACTTATATATACGATATACGATAAACATACTTATATATTTCTAAATACATACATATATTATAGATAAATTACACCCAGACACAGAACAAATGATCGTGCTCATCACACAAACATTTGTCCTGGGTGGGAATCGAACCCACGACCTCCCGCATAGCAGTCAGGGTCACTAACTACCAGACTGACAGGCCAGTCAATACATAATATAAATAAAATAGGTGTGCGAACGCCAGCGTTCGCTTGGGCTTAATAATTTTATTATTACTGTAGCCGAAGCTGAGGCGGGTTGCTAATAGGCTATAAATGTGTTAAGATCGAAAAGTTCAGCAACCAGTGTCCTACAGTCCACTTTTACACGATTGAAATTGCTCGTAGCCAATACAATATAAAAAAAGCACCTATTACCACCTAATATTATTCAAAAGGAATGTTAGAAGACGTATGAAAACGACGAAACCTTGGCACAAGCCATGAATATAGTCTATCCACGTTTCTTTGCTCATAATTTTGCGGCCGAACCGTTTTGCGGCCGTTCCGGGCCGTGTGAATAAACATGAGCCGTATGCGAATCGGAAATGGAACGGACGCTATCTAGTTACGGACCGGACGAAATGCCGTTCAGTTTTTACTTATGAGGCTGAACTGCTAAGTGATTCTGGTGGGGCTGAGGGTGGCTTTTCTTTTTGTATGGATAGGACCTTGATATTAACACAATGCCATTGCTAACTCAGTATTTATTTCAAAGATAGAAATTATTTCATCACCAATACACTTGAAATGGTGAAGAAAAACATCGTGAGGAAACTGATATATCCTATAACCAAAAATACAGAGACATATTATGTCTACCGATGTGCGATGCGGGCTATTCCCTCTCCTAAACAGGAGGCCTGTGTCCCAACAGTGGGAAAATTATGAGGTCAATTATATTATGCTTATATAACTTAAATGTAAGAATCAAAGTGACCAGCACAATATTGTGATTCCAAGGATCGACAGCGGAGAGCTTTCACGCCGAACTGGTCAAAGCTATGGCCCAAAACGTAGGGAAATGACAGGCATTTGCCTCATGAAGTTGGAACCTACCGTTCGCGTGAGAATTCTCTCAGGCGTTCGATCAACTTCACGCTCGCATTCTTGCAGTCGGGGCCGGGACCCCGACTACCAGAATTAGTAGTAGTCAGGGTAGGCGCGAGCTGGGTGTCGACACAAAGACGAGTGAGTCTTACATCCATTGGATTCACATGTCCCTCACTAGGTCATCAACGCACTTAGCAGGAGACCTTCTGATGCTGTATACGTGTGTAGCAAACTTACATATTTATAGTTTGTTAGTTTTTCGAAAGAGTGAATAGGTTTCGGTGTTTCCTGATAGCTACAATCTTTAAGTCAAGAGTGAATAGGTTACTTCTAGGTAAGCGCGCTCCATCGTCGACCGCATCGTCGCTTTCCATCAGGTGAGATAGTGGTCAAGCGCGAACCTATAATCAATAAAAAAAAAAAAAAGAGTTACCAAGACCCTGAAACGCAAAGGGCAACTGAAAAAAAACAAGTGTTTTTTAGTCTGTAAAAGTCTGACACTCTGTCTGACCCCTCACTTCACCCAGAACAATGATAAGTCTTTAATGAATTCGCTCTTAAAAGAAGACCCAGAAACTCACACTTAATTTCGCCTACAAGCCTGTTCAGAATACTACCAATCGATATCTCTTAGTACCGACATTATGTCATACATAATGTATCAGGATGCCTACCGTCGGTATAACAAGCCAAAACAGTGCCGAGACTGATATTAAATACATCGGCAAACATATCTCTGAATACATAATGCGATCTCAAACACCTAGTATTTAGGAACTGGTACTGAAAGTAATTAAATACCGATACTACTAGTATTTACATACTAGTACCACAAGTATTTAAGAGACAGATAAACGATTTTTGATGATTTATAAATCGAACATCATATCTAAATGGCTGGTTCTTATATTTTGAAAAAAAAAAAATTATGTGAGACGAGACTACTTGCATAATAATTTGATACTACCTAGTACCCGCGACTTCCTCTCGTATACAAACAACCTCTTCATCCCTTTTTTTCGCAATAAAAGGTAGCCTATGTCCTTTCTCAGGGTCTAAAAATTGTCTGTACCATCAAATCGTTTGAGAGGTTTAAGCGGGAAAGCGTAACAGATAGACAGACAATGTTACTTTCGCATTTATAATATTAGTATTAGTATGGATACGAATATTTACTTTTTTTTCACAGACTTGATGTGACCTATTTTCAAAGTTAGGTCTAACATTGACAAAAAAGGGAAAATGAAGCAAAAACCATTGGGTGTATTTTTATGGAACTTCATAAACTAAAGATAATTTAATTACCATACCAATCTTTTGATATACGGTTTTTAGTCATGTTATGTTTAATAAATGAAGGACAAATTATTATTATTCGAATAATCTTGATAAGCGAGAAGTGACGCTAGCTCCTCGTTTTTTAGTTATGACAGCGAACAAGAAAAAAGGCTACTGCTTTGACCTTTCGAATACTGTAATTAGAGACATAATAGAAAGACAATAGGTGTGCGAACGCTGGCGTTTGCTTGGGTCTCAACTGTTTATACAAAGTTATTGTTAGTATCCGAGTGAAAACCGTAGGCGCGGGCTTGCGGACGGTGAGCATTGGGTAGCTCGCCGTCCGGTCGTCTGGTAATCGTCCGGACCAAGCCCAGTCCTCGACGGCGCGCACTGTTCCCGCGCGCCTCAAGGAGTTGTCAGAAAACCGTAGGGACCCTGCAGAAGGGTCGAAGCCAATCAGGGCCACGGGTTTGTGTCTGAAAAGGAAGGCTCTGGCCCTGGTATGTATGGCGATGTAGGAACGGGGTAGGTTGTTTAGTCAGTAAGAGTCTGACACTTGTTTTCCACTCCGCCCAAGAGCGGGACTCGTCATTGGATGATTTTTACCTACCATAAAAAAAAAAGTATCTGAGTGAAGGGTGTTTTTTTAGACTCGAAAAACTTTAAATCCAAAAAAAAGAAGAAAATGATTATATTATTGTGCATAAAATTGCCTTTATTTAACATTCTTGTTTAATTACATTGCATATGTCCACCGCGGCTCCTGATTACATGCCGTAATCTGGATGTCCAATTTTTCTGTTGATGCCCATACTTAAAAGTGTATGTATTTTTCTCAGTAAATTGGACTGTATTTCAGAAACAACGCGTCAAATCTTTGCTTTCGAGTTTTTTGGCGCAAATCATCATCATAAACTTTTTTAATGTTCCCACTGCTGGGACACAGGCCTCCTCTGTAGGACAGGAAAATATGACGGAAATATGCGCAAATATGAAATTTTATATTTACCTAAAAAAAATAATCTGAAAACGTCAAATTGCATGAACGAGGTGGTCAGCTAACAGGTCCATTTCGTAAAATAAATCGTTCGTCAAATGTTTTTTTCAGTAAATAAATGATATTTTTCGCGTATGTAAACTGTGTATTAGAACCATCGTGAATAATCTTGTGTGTAATTGATAAAGGTCCTGTTAGCCGATTATATGTATACTGTATGAATGTGGTATGTGAAACCGTCCTCCTGGAACCATATGATTGTCACATTAATGCACATCCGAATGAGGCATGAAAAAGTTTGATATCCTAATATACACAGACTGTAGAGGCCCAGCAGGGTCGAGGCCTTCTGGAGCCAAGGGTTCATGCAAAAGTGAAACACTGGGGCCCTGGAACTAAAGCCGGAAGGAACGGTGGGTTGTTTAGTCAGTAGAAGTCTAAAACTGTCTCTCGCTCCGCCCAAGGGTGGGATTCGTCATTCGATGATTTATCCCGCCATAAAAAAAATATATGTATACACAGACATAGAAATAATGAAAAAAAGGTTTTGAAAATCATTTCAGTTACATTTTTTGTTCTTTGTTTCAATTTCAATTTTATGCCTCTAAAAACACTTTTTACCAGTAACACTAGTATTTAGGTACTAATACTGCAAGTATTTAGGTACCGGTAACACTAGTATTTTGTACCGATACGGCATTTAGGTACCGGAGTACTAATAAATAAACGGTGAGGTGATCTTGTCTTGGGTTAGACAAGTAATGTCAACGGGAAAAGGGTTTTTGTGAGACGGTATTTAGTGGGTGTCGTTTTTAAAGGGGGATACCATCGGTCTATATACAGGGTGTTATTGACATCACACACAAACGAATACCATAAGATCCAGGACATGATTCTAGACCCCCCAGTGGTGGAATTTTTCGTCCAGAATCGAGTACTGGATCTATGGTATTCGTTTGCATTACGATATCCATGACACCCTTTATATACTATCCACTAGATTAGACTGGCCATACCTACACTCACTTTGCATGACTTAACTGTTCTGCAGGCCATACACCTTTACATTGATGACAATTTGTTTGCTGCAGTCTCCCCATCCGATTATAATTTGGGTGTCTTTAATACGACGCCACACAAGCGAGCACCGGCGCTCGCGGCATGATTTCGCGCCACGCGCCGTTGTCAAATTTTCAAAAATAGAATGTACAATATTTGAGCACTTTTTTTAAAGGGTATTTTGAAATTTATCCAAGAACGTAAATAAAAAGTTTTATAGACAAATAACTTTCCGTTAATACCCGCGAACGCCGGCGTTCGCTCGAGGATGAGTGAATAGGCCGAAGCCTAAGCTTATTGTGTGGAATTCCCTGCTGGAGTTTGTTATTCCTGATAGCCACAATTTATGGGTCTTTAAGTCAAGAGTGAATAGATTTCTTCTAGGCAAACGTGTTTCATTGTCGGCCACATCGTCGCTTACCATCAGGTGAGATAGTGGTCAAACGCAAGCTTATGTACAAAAAAAAAAACTTGGCGATTATTTGTATTAGTTGTATTACTTTTTTATTATACAATAAAGTGTAATCTATAATTCTATTTTATTACTATTACACACAAAAACGTGTCCTTGTTCTTGTAATTGAGGACAATACCGGTAAAAAAAACGGAATTACCTGGTCATTTAATTCTTGAACGAATACGCTTTTGTTGTGCAAACTGATTGCGAACAGAAAAACGAAAAACTGAATATGAAAATACTCATGAATACAAACAAGTAAAAAATATACATTCAGTTCGAAGTATTTTGAATAAAAACAAACCACTATTTTTATATTTAAACTACCTTCTGCTAGCGGCTTTACCTGCGTGATAGCAGACTTATAATATTTTTCGAGCACCGTAATTAGAGACAATAGAAAGACAATAGGTATGCGAACGCCGGTGTTCGCGCGGGGTTAAAAACTTTAATAGGTGTTATTTGTAATGTGTTTAGCGTAATATCTACGAATATTTACATTTCTTTTTTCATAGAACTTGGTGTGATTTATTTTCAAAGTTAGGTCTGAACACTGATAAAAAAGCGAAAATCAAGCAAAGGGTGTATTTTTAAATATTTTTATTGATTATAGGTTCGCGCATGACCGCTATCACACCTGATGGAAAGCAACGACGCGGTCGACGATGGAGAGCGCTTACCTAGAAGTAACCTATTCACTCTTGACTTAAAGATTCCCGGATTGTAGCCATCAGGAAACACAGACTCCGGTAAATAATTCCACTCCTTTTTATGGAACTTCATAAACTAAAGATAATTTAATTACCAGTCTTTTGATCATCATCATCGGCCCATTCCCTCTCTTAGAGAGGAGGCCTGTGTCCCTGCAGTGGGCATCTTTTGATATACAGTTTTTATTAATATTGTGTTTAAATGTAGTACAATTTTTTATTCGAATAATCTTGATAAGCCAGAAGTGACGCTAGCTCCTTGTTGGTTTGCTGTGACAGCGAACAAGAAAAAAGGCTACTGCTTTGACCTTTCGATTTTTTTTTAATTGCTATAAACTAGTGCTTGACTGCGATCCCACCTGATGGTAAGCAGTGATGCAATCGTTGATGGTAAGGCGCACTAGTTTATTAAGAGCCTATTCACTCTAGCCTTGAAGACACCTAAATTATAATCGAACGGAAAAACTGCAGCCGGCAAACTGTTCCAGTCCCTCGATGTACGCGGTATAAACGACGAGGCAAAACGCTTAGTACGGGCCGCAGGTGTCTCAACAACGTAAGGGTGGATATTTGCCGTACGCCGAGATGTACGAATACCGTAATTAGAGACATAATAGAAAGAGAATAGGTATGCGAACGCTGGCGTTTGCTTGGGTCTCAACTGTTTATACAAAGTTATTGTTAGTATCTGAGTGAACACCGTAGGCGCGGGCTTGCGGACGGTGAGCATTGGGTAGCTCGCCGTCCGGTCGTCTGGTAATCGTCCGGACCAAGCCCAGTCCTCGACGGCGCGCACTGTTCCCGCGCGCCTCAAGGAGTTGTGAGCAACCGTAGGGACTCGTGATGCAACGGAACTGGCATAACGGAAGCAGAAACGGAAACAGATGTCAAAAGTAAATCTTAACGGAAGCGGAAGCGGAAACGGAAGCAGAAACGGAAGCGTTAACACTATGAAACAAAGCACAATTTTGCATTTTTTTTTTACATGAAATCTGTACTTTAGTAGTCAAAATTAAACAGCAGCAAGTTATATTTAACTAGCTTTTGTCAGCGGCTTCGCCCGCGTACATAAAATGCCTATGTATATATAGCCTATATCACTCAGGAGTAAAGCAGCTTTCTATTGTTGCTAAAATTTTTCCAATCGGACCAGTAGTTCCAGAGATTACCTCTTACAAACAAAGAAACAAAAAAAACAAACTTTACCTCTTTATTTTATTAGTATAGATAAAGAGTAACTTGGCCGCTTTTTCACCTTCCAGCCTATTTCGATGTTCTTCATATACTAAACCAGCTCAGCTAAATAATTGCTACACTACTGAGGGGAGCTGATAAGTATTGGCGAACTATTGGCAAAATATGGGGGCATTTGTGCATACATTCATCCACGTGCGGTTCCCGCAATTGCTGCACCGCTCCTCATCGGTCTCTCCCCGCTTCCGTTCAGAGTTCTGTTATAAAGTTTGCGGAACCAGAAGCAGAAACGGAAGTGAAAAAACATGCGGAACTTCTGCAGTTGCGGAAGCGGAAGCAGAGTTCTGTTGCAACACTAGTAGGGACCCTGCAGAAGGGTCGAAGCCAATCAGGGCCACGGGTTTGTGTCTGAAAAGGAAGGCTCTGGCCCTGGTATGTATGGCGATGTAGGAACGGGGTAGGTTGTTTAGTCAGTAAGAGTATGACACTTGTTTTCCACTCCGCCCAAGAGCGGGACTCGTCATTGGATGATTTTTACCTACCATAAAAAAAAAGTATCTGAGTGAAGGGTGGGTTTTTATACTCGAAAAACTTTAAATCCAAAAAAAAAGAAGAGAAAATGTTTATATTATTGTGCATAAAATTGCCTTTATTTAACATTCTTGTTTAATTACATTGCATATGTCCACCGCGGCTCCTGATTACATGCCGTAATCTGGATGTCCAATTTTTCTGTTGATACCCATACTTAAAAGTGTACGTATTTTTCTCAGTAAATTGGACTGTATTTCAGAAACAACGCGTCAAATCTTTGCTTTCGAGTTTATTGGCGCAAATCATCATCATCAGTCCTTTTAATGTTCCCACTGCTGGGACACAGGCCTCCTCTGTAGGAGAAGAAAATATGACGGGAATATGCGCAAATATGAAATTTTATATTTACCTAAAAAAAATAATCTGAAAACGTCAAATTGCATGAACGAGGTGGTCAGCTAACAGTAACATTTCACAAAATAAATCGATCGTCAAATGTTTCTTTTCAATAAATAAATGATATTTTTCGCGTATGTGGTATGGTGACACCGTGCTGCTGGAACCATATGATTGCCACAACAATCCAATCCGAATGAGGCTTGAAAAAGTTTGCTATCCTAATATACACAGACTGTAGAGGCCCAGCAGGGTCGAAGCCTTCTGGAGCCAAGGGTTCATGCGAAAGCGGAACACCGGGGCCCTGGAACTAAAGCCGGAAGGAACGGTGTGTCGTTTAGTCAGTAAAAGTCTGACACTGTCTCTCGCTCCGCCCAAGGGTGGGATTCGTCATTCGATGATTTATCCCACCATAAAAAAAATTAAACACAGACATGGAAATAATGAAAAGAAGGTTTTGAAAATCATTTTAGATACATTTTTTTGTTATTCATTTCAATTTTGTTATTCATTTCAATTTCATTTTAATTTAAGTATTGTGTTTTATATATTTTTATGACTCTGTTGTTATTTTTTTTTTTGGTATTTTTTAAGTTTTATTAAATTAATAATTTTAAGGCCGCACTATCGCATTAGGTAATACCTGTAAAGATAGCTGTAAGGAAGAATAAATAAGCTCTCCGCCTCAAGAAACGCTTTTTACCAGTAACACTAGTATTTAGGTACTAATACTGCAAGTATTTAGGTACCGGTAACAAGTATTTAAGTACCAGTGCGGCTTTTAGGTACCAGAGAACTAATAAATAAAAGGTGAGGTTATCTTGCCTTGGGTTAGACAAGTAATGTCAACGGGAAAAGGTTTTTTGTGAGACGTTATTTAGTGGGTGTCGTTTTTAAAGGGGCTACCATCGGTCTATATACAGGGTGTTTTTGACATCACACACAAACGAATACCATAGATCCAGGACATGATTCTAGACCCCCCTAGTGCCGGAATTTTTCGTCCAGAATCAAGTAATGGATCTACGGTATTCGTTTGCGTTACGATGTCCATGACACCCTGTATATACTATCCACTAGATACTTAAGACTTGTCGTACACTCATATTTGCATGAATTAATTGTTCTGCAGGCCATACACCTTTACATTGATGACAATTTGCCTGCTTCAGTCTTCCCATCCGATTATAATTTAGGTGTCTTTAATACGTCGCCACACAAGCGAGCACCGGCGCTCGCGGCATGATTTCGCGCCACGCGCCGTTGTCAAATTTTCAAAAATAGAATGTACAATATTTGAGCATTTTTTTTATAGGGTATTTTGATATTTATTCAAGAACGTAAATGAAAAGTTTTATAGACAAATAACTTTCCGTTAATACCCGCGAACGCCGGCGTTCGCTCGAGGATGAGTGAATAGGCCGAAGCCTAAGCTTATTGTGTGGAATTCCCTGCTGGAGTTTGTTATTCCTGATAGCCACAATTTATGGGTCTTTAAGTCAAGAGTGAATAGATTTCTTCTAGGCAAACGTGTTTCATTGTCGGCCACATCGTCGCTTACCATCAGATGAGATAGTGGTCAAACGCAAGCTTATGTACAAAAAAAAAAAACTTGACGATTATTTGTATTAGTTGTATTACTTTTTTATTATACAATAAAGTGTAATCTATAATTCTATTTTATTACTATTACACACAAAAACGTGTCCTTGTTCTTGTAATTGAGGACAATACCGGTAAAAAAAACGGAATTACCTGGTCATTTAATTCTTGAACGAATACGCTTTTGTTGTGCAAACTGATTGCGAACAGAAAAACGAAAAACTGAATATGAAAATACTCATGAATACAAACAAGTAAAAAATATACATTCAGTTCGAAGTATTTTGAATAAAAACAAACCACTATTTTTATATTTAAACTACCTTCTGCTAGCGGCTTTACCTGCGTGATAGCAGACTTATAATATTTTTCGAGCACCGTAATTAGAGACAATAGAAAGACAATAGGTATGCGAACGCCGGTGTTCGCGCGGGGTTAAAAACTTTAATAGGTGTTATTTGTAATGTGTTTAGCGTAATATCTACGAATATTTACATTTCTTTTTTCATAGAACTTGGTGTGATTTATTTTCAAAGTTAGGTCTGAACACTGATAAAAAAGCGAAAATCAAGCAAAGGGTGTATTTTTAAATATTTTTATTGATTATAGGTTCGCGCATGACCGCTATCACACCTGATGGAAAGCAACGACGCGGTCGACGATGGAGAGCGCTTACCTAGAAGTAACCTATTCACTCTTGACTTAAAGATTCCCGGATTGTAGCCATCAGGAAACACAGACTCCGGTAAATAATTCCACTCCTTTTTATGGAACTTCATAAACTAAAGATAATTTAATTACCAGTCTTTTGATCATCATCATCGGCCCATTCCCTCTCTTAGAGAGGAGGCCTGTGTCCCTGCAGTGGGCATCTTTTGATATACAGTTTTTATTAATATTGTGTTTAAATGTAGTACAATTTTTTATTCGAATAATCTTGATAAGCCAGAAGTGACGCTAGCTCCTTGTTGGTTTGCTGTGACAGCGAACAAGAAAAAAGGCTACTGCTTTGACCTTTCGATTTTTTTTTTAATTGCTATAAACTAGTGCTTGACTGCGATCCCACCTGATGGTAAGCAGTGATGCAATCGTTGATGGTAAGGCGCACTAGTTTATTAAGAGCCTATTCACTCTAGCCTTGAAGACACCTAAATTATAATCGAACGGAAAAACTGCAGCCGGCAAACTGTTCCAGTCCCTCGATGTACGCGGTATAAACGACGAGGCAAAACGCTTAGTACGGGCCGCAGGTGTCTCAACAACGTAAGGGTGGATATTTGCCGTACGCCGAGATGTACGAATACCGTAATTAGAGACATAATAGAAAGAGAATAGGTATGCGAACGCTGGCGTTTGCTTGGGTCTCAACTGTTTATACAAAGTTATTGTTAGTATCTGAGTGAACACCGTAGGCGCGGGCTTGCGGACGGTGAGCATTGGGTAGCTCGCCGTCCGGTCGTCTGGTAATCGTCCGGACCAAGCCCAGTCCTCGACGGCGCGCACTGTTCCCGCGCGCCTCAAGGAGTTGTGAGCAACCGTAGGGACTCGTGATGCAACGGAACTGGCATAACGGAAGCAGAAACGGAAACAGATGTCAAAAGTAAATCTTAACGGAAGCGGAAGCGGAAACGGAAGCAGAAACGGAAGCGTTAACACTATGAAACAAAGCACAATTTTGCATTTTTTTTTTACATGAAATCTGTACTTTAGTAGTCAAAATTAAACAGCAGCAAGTTATATTTAACTAGCTTTTGTCAGCGGCTTCGCCCGCGTACATAAAATGCCTATGTATATATAGCCTATATCACTCAGGAGTAAAGCAGCTTTCTATTGTTGCTAAAATTTTTCCAATCGGACCAGTAGTTCCAGAGATTACCTCTTACAAACAAAGAAACAAAAAAAACAAACTTTACCTCTTTATTTTATTAGTATAGATAAAGAGTAACTTGGCCGCTTTTTCACCTTCCAGCCTATTTCGATGTTCTTCATATACTAAACCAGCTCAGCTAAATAATTGCTACACTACTGAGGGGAGCTGATAAGTATTGGCGAACTATTGGCAAAATATGGGGGCATTTGTGCATACATTCATCCACGTGCGGTTCCCGCAATTGCTGCACCGCTCCTCATCGGTCTCTCCCCGCTTCCGTTCAGAGTTCTGTTATAAAGTTTGCGGAACCAGAAGCAGAAACGGAAGTGAAAAAACATGCGGAACTTCTGCAGTTGCGGAAGCGGAAGCAGAGTTCTGTTGCAACACTAGTAGGGACCCTGCAGAAGGGTCGAAGCCAATCAGGGCCACGGGTTTGTGTCTGAAAAGGAAGGCTCTGGCCCTGGTATGTATGGCGATGTAGGAACGGGGTAGGTTGTTTAGTCAGTAAGAGTATGACACTTGTTTTCCACTCCGCCCAAGAGCGGGACTCGTCATTGGATGATTTTTACCTACCATAAAAAAAAAGTATCTGAGTGAAGGGTGGGTTTTTATACTCGAAAAACTTTAAATCCAAAAAAAAAGAAGAGAAAATGTTTATATTATTGTGCATAAAATTGCCTTTATTTAACATTCTTGTTTAATTACATTGCATATGTCCACCGCGGCTCCTGATTACATGCCGTAATCTGGATGTCCAATTTTTCTGTTGATACCCATACTTAAAAGTGTACGTATTTTTCTCAGTAAATTGGACTGTATTTCAGAAACAACGCGTCAAATCTTTGCTTTCGAGTTTATTGGCGCAAATCATCATCATCAGTCCTTTTAATGTTCCCACTGCTGGGACACAGGCCTCCTCTGTAGGAGAAGAAAATATGACGGGAATATGCGCAAATATGAAATTTTATATTTACCTAAAAAAAATAATCTGAAAACGTCAAATTGCATGAACGAGGTGGTCAGCTAACAGTAACATTTCACAAAATAAATCGATCGTCAAATGTTTCTTTTCAATAAATAAATGATATTTTTCGCGTATGTGGTATGGTGACACCGTGCTGCTGGAACCATATGATTGCCACAACAATCCAATCCGAATGAGGCTTGAAAAAGTTTGCTATCCTAATATACACAGACTGTAGAGGCCCAGCAGGGTCGAAGCCTTCTGGAGCCAAGGGTTCATGCGAAAGCGGAACACCGGGGCCCTGGAACTAAAGCCGGAAGGAACGGTGTGTCGTTTAGTCAGTAAAAGTCTGACACTGTCTCTCGCTCCGCCCAAGGGTGGGATTCGTCATTCGATGATTTATCCCACCATAAAAAAAATTAAACACAGACATGGAAATAATGAAAAGAAGGTTTTGAAAATCATTTTAGATACATTTTTTTGTTATTCATTTCAATTTTGTTATTCATTTCAATTTCATTTTAATTTAAGTATTGTGTTTTATATATTTTTATGACTCTGTTGTTATTTTTTTTTTTGGTATTTTTTAAGTTTTATTAAATTAATAATTTTAAGGCCGCACTATCGCATTAGGTAATACCTGTAAAGATAGCTGTAAGGAAGAATAAATAAGCTCTCCGCCTCAAGAAACGCTTTTTACCAGTAACACTAGTATTTAGGTACTAATACTGCAAGTATTTAGGTACCGGTAACAAGTATTTAAGTACCAGTGCGGCTTTTAGGTACCAGAGAACTAATAAATAAAAGGTGAGGTTATCTTGCCTTGGGTTAGACAAGTAATGTCAACGGGAAAAGGTTTTTTGTGAGACGTTATTTAGTGGGTGTCGTTTTTAAAGGGGCTACCATCGGTCTATATACAGGGTGTTTTTGACATCACACACAAACGAATACCATAGATCCAGGACATGATTCTAGACCCCCCTAGTGCCGGAATTTTTCGTCCAGAATCAAGTAATGGATCTACGGTATTCGTTTGCGTTACGATGTCCATGACACCCTGTATATACTATCCACTAGATACTTAAGACTTGTCGTACACTCATATTTGCATGAATTAATTGTTCTGCAGGCCATACACCTTTACATTGATGACAATTTGCCTGCTTCAGTCTTCCCATCCGATTATAATTTAGGTGTCTTTAATACGTCGCCACACAAGCGAGCACCGGCGCTCGCGGCATGATTTCGCGCCACGCGCCGTTGTCAAATTTTCAAAAATAGAATGTACAATATTTGAGCATTTTTTTTATAGGGTATTTTGATATTTATTCAAGAACGTAAATGAAAAGTTTTATAGACAAATAACTTTCCGTTAATACCCGCGAACGCCGGCGTTCGCTCGAGGATGAGTGAATAGGCCGAAGCCTAAGCTTATTGTGTGGAATTCCCTGCTGGAGTTTGTTATTCCTGATAGCCACAATTTATGGGTCTTTAAGTCAAGAGTGAATAGATTTCTTCTAGGCAAACGTGTTTCATTGTCGGCCACATCGTCGCTTACCATCAGATGAGATAGTGGTCAAACGCAAGCTTATGTACAAAAAAAAAAAACTTGACGATTATTTGTATTAGTTGTATTACTTTTTTATTATACAATAAAGTGTAATCTATAATTCTATTTTATTACTACATATTACACACAAAAACGTGTCCTTGTTATTGCCCGATCGTATTAAGTCAAAATCATTGCACAAATTGAGGACAATACCGGTAAAAAAACGGAATTACCTGGTCATTTAATTCTTGAACGAATACGCTTTAGTTGTGAAAACTGATTGCGAACAGAGAAACGAAAAACTGAATATGAAAATACTCATGAATACAAACAAGTAAAAAATATACATTCAGTTCGAAGTATTTGGAATAAAAACAAACCACTATTTTTATATTTAAACTACCTTCTGCTAGCGGGTTTACCTGCGTGATATGATAGCAGACTTATAACATTTTTCGAGCACCGTAATTAGAGACAATAGAAAGACAATAGGTATGCGAACGCCGGTGTTCGCGCGGGGTTCAAAACTTTAATAGGTGTTATTTGTAATGTGTTTAGCGTAAGATATTTTTTTTAATTTATTATTTATAGGTTCACACTTGACCGCTATCTCACCTGATGGAAAGCAACGATGCGACGGAAGTAATACTTTTGAATTGAAGACTCTCAAGTTGTAGCCAGGTGTTGTCATGCATAAATTATATTATTAAGGCCTTTTTAACTAAAGAGATTGGAGGATAATTGTTTTTTTTTTTTTTTGATGGGAAATTTTATTATTAATGACATTTCTTGCTCTTAGGCGGAGTGAGAGATAGTGTCATACTTTTACTGACTAAAACCCCACCGCGTTCCTTCTCAGCTACTGTATGAATTCGACAGCTGTTACCCGCCTCATCTTACCCTGATAATGTTAATAATAATATTTAAATGTTTGTGTTCAAAAACCTAGCTCGACTTTCCTGGAAAGTCATCTTCAGTCGTTTATATTCCAAATAGTATTAACCTCTGAAATCTCGACATAGAACTGAAAATGGAATTTTCCTGTAAAACTACTCTATTCTGAAAGAGGTTCTATGAAAATCCTTAGAAAATGATGATAAAATAAATTATAATGTACGCTTAAACTAAACGGTTCTATGAAACACATACAATTTCCGTTCCCAGAATTACTTCATGTTAAATTTATTCGTAAATTGGCAAGAGATATCAGAAGCTGCTTACCACAAAACTAATTTGTTGTAAACAAGGAAAACAGATATTAATGTGGGCTCAAAGGGCCGCTCATCAGCTATACAACAGGCGGTCGCCTCTTTCTGCGAAGCAGTAATGCTAGCAAAGGAGAAAGCCGACCGCATAAGGCAGCGGAGCTCCCTCCCCAGACGCCGCCGCGATTCCGATCCCGATTTCCGGCTACCGTAGGCGCGGGCTTGTGGATGGTGAGCAATGGGTAGCTCGCCGTCCCGTTGTCTGGTAATAGTCCGGATCAAATCAGTCGTCGACCGCGCGCTCTGTTCCCGCGCGCCTCAAGGAGTTGTCAGCAAATGAAGAGGCCCAACTGCAGGGCCGAAACCTACTGGGCCCCGGTCCGGCTTCTGAAAGGAAGGTCCAACCCTGGTATGTAGGCTATGAAGGAATGGGGTGGGTCGTTTAGTCAGTAAGAGTCTGACACTGTTTCCCGCTCCGCCCAAGGGCGGGACTCGTCATTAGACCCACTATAAAAAAACAGCTATACAAAAAAATGCCTGAAATATCCAAAAAATATATACACATATATGTATCTCGTAAAACATATCGAAGGACTGAAACCATTTGCCTGCTGCGGCTTGCCGTCCGATTATAATTTAAATGTCTTCTAAATCAGAGTGAAAAGGCGCTTTATTAATTAGTGCGCCACACCGTCAACGATTTTTTCAGTCCATCGAAGTACGCAGTATAAACGAAACTCGATGCTATCGAATTATTAACTTAAGGTGGGCCTTTCTCACTCGCCTATCGTTATTAACGTCTTGCATGTTTTAAAAGCTTGTTGCTTCATTTAACGCAACTCAAAGTGATTTTTGATGCAAAAGCAGCAATACGAAAAATAAAGAGATAACACTTTAAAAATTCTGTTAGCATTCGGTAATTCACAAAACTCGTTCCAGAAAATACGTGTTTTTATTAAACCCTTAAATGATAAATGATATAAATGATGATAAATGATAAATGATATTTATTTTTGTAAATAGGTTTTTCACAACACTTTTACACGTCATTTTTGTTTTTTTTGTCAGTTTAAACTAGATGAGTCCGGTTAAGGTTTTTTGAAAAAAACGGACGGATTTTCAGAGGTCTTTACTGGATTACTCTTAAACAAATTTATGTTTTGATTTCTATAGAAGCCTAAATACTATACATATAACCATAATATGTATTTAAAATATCTGATGAAAGATGTGTAATAACATCATAATCACGTAAGAGCGGTTCTATGAAAGTGTATCTCGGGTTGACCGCTTTTAAAGGAAACCCTCAGTGTGCGAGTCCGACTCGCACTTGACCATTTTTTGTTTCTACCCACTCTTCTTCAAACTAATCACTATCCTACACCAATACTTAAATATCAAAGCACCTTTGACATTTGAAATCGGTGCCTTAACCTCGAAATTGTGTTAATGACACTTGATGGATAACAAAGGGGTACAATTAAAGGCAAAGTTGGTTATTTGAATATTGTTTGTGTATTCAGATATCGTTTACATGTAGCGAGCAAGTCTGATGATTCCACTAGTTCAGTTTGAATTTAGGAATGGAATTAGAACAGTGGTGGCCGAATGGTAAAAGCTCTGAATTACGAGTTGTAGGTCGTGGCCTCAAACCTACCCAGGCGCATTACTTTATACTTTTTACCGTTTTGAGAACAGTGGTGATGAAATACTCTACAGTATTGCATCTCTGCTCTCAAAACGGTGAAGGAAAACATCGTGATGAAACCGGCTTGTCCTCACATGTCTTTGAACCAAAAATTCAAAGACATGTGACATCCACCAATCCACACTGGGCCCGCGTGGTGGATTATGTCACATTCCCTGGACACCTCCTTCTGCGAAGCAGTAATGCTAGCTAATACAGAGGCCGACCGCATAAGGCAACGGCACACACATCCCAGACGCATAATCATGATGATGATTGATGAGGCGCGAGTTTGCGGACGGTGAGCAATGGGTAGCTCGCTGTCCGTTTGTCTGGTAACAGCCCGAATCAAGCCCAAGTCGTCGACGGCGCGCATTGTTTCTGTGCAGAAACAATGCGCGTCGTCGACGACTTGGGCGCGCGCTTCAAAGAGATGTGAGCAAAACCGAAGGGATTCTGCAAAAGCGTCGTAACGTCGTGAGAAAAAGCCCACTGGGGCCCAGGGTCTCTTTCATAACGAAAGGCTGGGCCCCAGAAAGGGATAGAAGGAACGGATTGGAGTGTTTAATAAGTAAGAGTCTGACACTGTTTCCTGCCCTGTCTAAGAGCGGAATTCGTCAATACAAATCTTTGTCCACCATAAAAAAAAATATAGTCTTGGTACCATTTTTTTTTATGGTAGGTAAAAATCATCCAGTAACGAGTCCCGCTCTTGGGCGGAGCGGAAAACAAGTGTCAGACTCTTACTGACTAAACACCTAGAACCTACCCCGTTCCTACATCGCCATACATACCAGGGCCAAAACCTTCCTTTTCAGACGCAAACCCGCGGCCCTAATTGGCTTCGACCCTTCTGCAGAGTCCCTACGGTTGCTGACAACCCATTGAGGCGTGCGAGAACAGTGCGCGCCGTCGACGACTGGGCTTGGTCCGGACGATTGCCAGACGACCGGACGGCGAGCTACCCAATGCTCACCGTCCGCAGTCTTGGTACCATTCGATTCGACGTCACGTAGTAACTTGCAGTTTTTGCGCATTACCTGTACACATGATACCTGTGGTGCGGATTCTCCTTAAATAATTAAAACCCATTGTTTACTTGGACTGTGACCTGGTTTCATTGCGGTTTTATTTTGTTGGGAAGTGACACGTGCATTGAAACAGTTCCACGTCTGATATTTATATTATATACTAGCGACCCGCCCCAGCTTCGCACGGGTAATGATATTGAATATATTATGCATAAATTATGCACATAAACCTTTCTCTTGAATCACTCTATCTATTAAAAAAAAACACATCAAAATCCGTTGCGTACTTTTCAAGATCTAAGCATACATAGGGACAGCGGTAAGAAACTTTGTTTTATACCTACTGTGTAATGATTACACACATATTATATTACACACATATTATACTTTACATCTCGGCGTACGGCAAATATCCACTCTTACGTTGTTGAGACATCTAAGGTTCGGACTAAGTGTTTTGCCTCGTCGTTTATACGACGTCTATCGATAGACTGGAACGGTTTGCAGGCTGTGGTCTTTCCGTCCGGTTATAATTTGGCTAGAGTGAATAGGCTCGTAATAAACTAGTGCGCTTAACCATCAACGATTGCATCACTGCTTACCATCAGGTGGGATCGCAGTCAAGCACTAGTTATAGAAATTAAATATATATATATATATATATATATATATTTGTAAATATTAAAAACTTGCGCCATCGTTTTAATATAATAACGTTGGATTAAAAAATATATTATTCCTGTGGTTACCGTAGTTAACAACTTTTTGTAATCAGGTTATTAATTAAGATTAAAGTAGTTAACTATAATGTAGTTGATGATCTTACTGTAATCAAACAAAGACTGGCGTGTTGGTCTAGAGGTTAGTGGCCTTCACTGCTATGCCAAAGTTTGTTGGTTTGATTCCCACCCCTTTTTTCAGTATCTGGGTGTAATTTATCTACAATATGTATGTTTATTTAGAAAAACGTATGTATGATTATCAGTTGTCTAGTAGTTCACGCTCGAACGGCTTTACAGATTTCGATAAAACTTGGCACTCAGTATTATTCTTCCTTTCTTCTATTATTTGAGCAAAGCCGCTGGCAACATCTAATTAATATCTAAAAAAATTGTTTTTACTTTAATGACTACAAATAATAATAGTTTTCTCAGCAAAATCTCAATAAAATTTTATTATTTCATCAAAAAACATTATAAATAACTGAAGGCTATCGAATAGTTTCAATATTGTTGTATCTACATAAATTAATGAAATAATTTACATTCCATGAATATCGTTTAACAATTAAATAGCAAAGGAAAATAAATAAGGCATTTAAGTTTACATTGTATTGCTAATATTACGTTTACGTTTAAAATTATTACGTTAATATTACGGCATTAATCTGCATAGTTTGTTTATATAAGCGAAATTCCATTCATTGATTAATCACCAAATC
This sequence comes from Mythimna loreyi, assembly GCA_029852875.1. NCBI lineage: Eukaryota > Metazoa > Arthropoda > Insecta > Lepidoptera > Noctuidae > Mythimna > Mythimna loreyi. Next base: position 16,933,221 of record CM056798.1, read on the forward strand.
TCAAAACTATTGGAAACTCTTTTAAATCATGTTATGTATTACAAATATCTCAGTTACACATTTCTCGTTGCTTCTATTATGTGGAAATTATTACATAGTATAAAACAAAGTTACCGTTGCTATGCATGCCTAAATCTTTAAAAGTACACAACGGATTTTTGATGCGGCTTTTTTTAATAGATAGAGTGATTCAAGAGGAAGGTTTATGTGCATAATACATGCATAATATATTTAATATCAGTATCCGTGCGAAGCTGGGACGGCTCGCTAGTATGTAAATAAAGTAAAAAAAAAACAATTCAAAATATAGAAATTAAATTAATAACAATAAAAGTAAAACCATGTTCATTTATGCTATTTACGATGTATGAACCGATCAGATAGCAGCGTCGCTACGTCGTAGCAGACAGATTGGTGTCATGGCTACGCGCTACGCATTGCTACGAGTGTAGCACTTCGTAGCAGGCTACGAATCTACAGAGCCGAACGGTCGTTCTAACTTTGCGTGCCAGCTCCTGTAGCCAATTTACAATCGTATCGTTTAGAGTTAGCGCTTGTAGTTTGCCACACCCAAAATTCCTTAATTCCGACGTCATCTCAACAAAGGAATTGGGAGCGTGGTTCTAAGAGCGCTGACTCTAAACGAAACTATTTAACTTGGCTAGGCGGGCTGAAGCTAGGCTCTGCGAATTTTACCTTTGATCTTAAGGTTGTCTGGTAGATACCGCTGTCAGCGATAAGATAGATAGATAGATAGATAGATATACACTTTATTCTAGGTACACCATAAACATAAACTGGTACATTAGAACACTTAAAATTACGACGGTGTTACAATGGGCGGTCTTATCGCTAAAAGCGATTTTTTAAAGACAACCTTTGGATAGATTTGACCGAGGAGAAAGATACACGGGTAGTTTGTGGCGTACTATTCACATATAAATATGTATAATACATAACTAATGAAACTCATATACTACAAAAATAATATATACCGATAAGACCGCCATTGTACCCGTAGATTTAAGTTCTGTTACTTTTTGGTGTACAATATAGTTTAATCTATCTATCTCTGCCCCTGCCCCTGTGTACTCATAAAATAATAGAAGGTTTTAAAAAATAAATGGCAATATCAGTTGTTAACAGCAAAAACAACTGCATCATCATCATCAGCCTTTTAATGTTCCCACTGCAGGGACACAGGCCTCCTCTCTCTAGGAGAGGGAATGGGCCATAATCCACCACGCGGGCCCAGTGCGGATTGGTGGATGACACATGTCTTCGAATTTTTGGTTCTAGGACATGCCGGTTTCCTCACGATGTTTTCCTTCACCGTTTTGAGAGCAGTGGTGATGAAATAAATTACACAAAGTAATGGGCCTGGCTGGGTTTGAACCCGCGACCTACAACTCGTAAGTCGGGGCCGTTACCACTCGGCCACCACTGCTCTAAAAAACAACTGCAAATGACATTAATTTTTCAAGCCTTTGATCTAATCGCCTAACTCAAACCTTATTAATATCGTTTATTTAAAACATTAACCGCAAAATAAAACAGTTTTTAACACAAGTACGAACCCCGGTCCAGTGTTATTGTACTTGTTGAAAACTAACTAAACTTATCCCAAACTAAATTGAGGTGGGTTGAAAATTAATTGGAAAGTGATTATTTAATTTAATAAACAACCTGTGTTTGACAGAGGAAAGGTATGGGAAACGAATGTAAGTTATAATTATTTATTTTATGAAAATAGCTTAGGTAGTAGATGAGTGGTGGCCCAACCGAAACGTCTCAACTTATGAGTCACAAGCGGTTTACTAAAGAAAGAAAGAAAGTAAAACGTTTATTTGTGCCTCACACAATCAAATAAACTAAAAATACAAGAATAAAAAAGTACAAAATCTGTGCGAGGCCAAAAAAGCGCTTAACTCACCTTATGCTGCGTTATTTAAAAAAAGATAAATATCGCAGCGCTGGTATTCTGTTAGGACCCACTGTGATGCCACGAACCCAGTTACGGACATGAAATTAAATACAATCGAAATAAATAAAAAAATATCGAAGTAATAGAAAAAATACTAAATATTATGGTTTTTTTATTATTTATTTTATTTAACGATTTATGTACAAATAACAGAATACAAGACAAGAAGAAGGATACAGAAAAATAGGTACAGAGGTGATGCTTATTTCTGAAAATATCTCTTCCAGTATACCCGTGAAAGGAGAATTAGAAAAATAGAATTGTAGACTTTGTGTGTAACAGAAAAGGAAAATTAGTATACACACAATAAACAATAAATAGGCAATGGTTTATGGTAGGTAAAAGTCATCCAATGACGAATCCCGCCCTTAGGCGAATTGGGAGATCAGTGTCAGACTCTTACTGACTAGACAACCTATCCCGTTCCTACTCTGCCGTACATACAAGGGCCAGAGCCTTCCTTTCAGATGCGAACCCTTGGCCCCAGTTGGCTTCAGCCCTTGGTTTACTTTGGGCTGGTTTTTGAATTAAGTACTTTGTATTTCGAGAAAGTATGACTGTATTGAGCAGTGGTGGCCGAGTAGTAACGCGTGGTGGATTACGGCCCATTCCCTCTCCTAGAGAGGAGCCCTGTGTCCCTGCAGTGGGAACATTAAAAATGCTGATGATGATGAATGACTGTCGAATCCGAATCGATCCCACCTGATGGTAAGCAGTGATGCAATCGTTGATGGCGAGGCAAATTAGTTTATAAAACGGAAAAAAGGGAAAAAGGGAAACGGAAGGACGTCAAGTTGTCCGATGATAAAAAAGATTTGGAAGAATCAACTCATAATTTGGTTATTATGTAGATTTACATCGATCGTAGCGGTAAAACTATTATATGTAACACATACTCGATCCATAATAAAATACAGATTATATTGGTGAAACATACTCTTAATTTAAAGGTAATTAACATCGTTTTGTTCGCGCAGTGTGATAACAAGCCGGGCGTAAACCCTTTTGTTGGGCTTTGTATAAAATACGTTCACAAATTGGGAACACTTTCAATATGGTTGACAATTTTAGCTTTTGAAAAATCATTTTATTACACTGCGCTGAAGTGCATTTTTTGCCGTTAATTTTTTTAGGTGGACAGTCATTTAATTACTCGGTACGCTTTAGGATGGAGAGGGAGAGTATGCCAGACTTTTACTGACTAAAATTAGACCAGTGTCCTTCAGATGCCCTTTAAATTGCTAATCTCGCTTTGAGGCGTGCGTCAGTACTACGTGCGTAACTGGAAGGCCGAACAACCATCTACCTATTGCTTGTCGTCCGTCTACGGAAGCTGGAAATTGGAGTTGGGATCCCACCAGGCGTTGGGTTTAAGGACAGCTGTTCCCTTGCTCTTTACATCGGAGGTAGGTAGTACTTTATACACTGTTCTGCATATCTCTGTGAAAGAGACGGCGGCTTGCGTGAAAATATGAGCATCCTCATGCCCCAACCGCCGCGACTCCCACCCTGACTAATAACCAAGGCAGGCGTGGGCTTGTCGACGACAAGTAATGGGTAGCTCCTCGACCGGACACTCTTCAAAGAAATCTCAGCACACTGCCACCGCGGGGTTTTTTTTTAAAGAAAACTTGTGGTCTTAGAATTCAAAGGACAACTGAAGGACACAGTTGTAGTCTTCCATTAGCACGAGCTTGCGGACGGCGAGCAATCGTCGACGGCGCGCACTGTTCCTGCACGCCTCAGGAAGTTGTCAGCAAATGTAGAAGCCCAACCGCAGGGCCGAAACCTACTGAGACCCCGGTCCAGTTTGTGGAAGGAAGGTCTGAACCCGGTATGAAGGCTAAGAAGTAATAGGGTGGGTCGTTTAGTCAGTAAGAGTCTGACACTGTTTCCCGCTCATTAGATGACTCATTTCACTCATCAGATGATTTTAACCTACCATTAAAAAAAATCCTACCTTAAAAAAAAACAAGAACATGCAAACGCAACCCCTACATTCAAAAATCCCTTTCTTTAATTAAGCAAACAGCAATCACCATTCCAGAAAATTCCATGTAGCTAGGGCTTCATCAATACCAGACGGGGAATTCGCCAGAGAGAATTATTTAGACCCCGGCAGGGCCCTGAATCAGACTACTTTATTATTTAATAATATTCGTCCGTTAATCCACGCCGGCAACGGAGTGTCAGCTTTCTAAAGCTGGGACACATGGGCAACTTTTTTTTGGAAATAATTGTTGCCCGATTTTAGTCATGGAGCGACTTAATTGTTGCTGTGTGTTACCTATTTTTAGATTTAGTTTAATTCGCCGAATTCAATAATAAACGGAAGACTTTTTTTTACACTGATAGTTCACATCACACTTATAAATTTTAGGCACATATTAATTGGATAGCACACAAATAACTTAAGATTAACTTTAGATTTTAGTCGACCGTTTAGGTTTATCCCACTGCTGGGTAAAGGTTTTCCGTAATTCTTCTTTTTTTAATATCTAAGTATTGTTTAGTTATAAAGCTAATCTTTTACGGTGAAAAGAAAATATATTTACTAGTACCTCTACTTATATAAATTGTTAAAATATCAATAGCCGCATTTTTTATGTAGCTTCATAATTATAATTCATGACATGCCATGTTGTTGCAATGCTTCAAACATTAAGCCCGCCTGTCCACCTTTTTGTTGCATGATGTTTTAATAATTAAATAAATTATCATAGCACTTTTTTTGCGGGGTACATTTATTTTTTTAATGAAGGTAGAGTAAGTTACTGCTTAACAGTAGGTAATCTAACCGAAAGTCCCGTAAATATCTGTTTACTAGTTTCAGAGATTAGCCTAAACGAACTAATATACCAATAGACAATAAAATCGCATTCGTAAATGCGATTTTATTGTCTATTGGTATATTAGTTCACTCACAACATCAAGACGTTATCACGACGCAATGATACAACAATAGCAATATTGTTCAAGATCGTGAAAAGTAGCTCGTCTACACACGCCCTAACCCTAACTTTACGCCTTTCATTTTTGAAGTGCGAAGTATCCTTCCGAGGTCGAAAGTACCCCGGCAGTGACGATATTTGATATTATTAAAGGGTTATATTGTCATAAAATAGGTTTTGTTTTTCCTTGATAATAATTAGTGTTATATAAAACGACTGCATTTATCTAGTATGGCCGTTTCTTAGGGAAAAAATATGACATCACTCCGGTTTTTTATATGAAATCTAATGCAGTGCTCGGGAGTTTAATTATTTATATAAATCCTTCACTGCGTTCGGGATTAAAACTTAAATCAACTTAACCAGCAGTATGCATATTCAATCCAGAATAAAAATTCTGGATTGAATATACACACTGCTTACTAGGGGCTAGTTTCAAAATTATCAATAACTTATTAACACAAGTCCTATAACCTAAAAGGTTTATTACATTTCAGCTTAAGAAGTGTCGTTTCGAAGATTCGACTTAAATACACAACATTTTTTTACTGTGAAAGTAAAAAATAACCGTCACCTTTACGATTAAAAAATATATAGTTTTTTACTCCATAATTATAGGCATCCAATGTAGCTCAGGATCAATAAGTGTATAATAAAAACCTAAAAGTAGATAAGAGTTCTACAAACGATCAAAACGAACTATATAACTCCTAAATGTATCTAACAACATTGCTGACCTCACAGGAAATTACCATCCTCCGGAATACCCAGAAACAGACCATCCAATCTTTCATACTCCAGTTAACACGCAATCAATGTTAATAAAATAACTAAATAGACAAAAATATATCCCCAATAAGATACGAAATCCGCTAATACATAACGAATGGCTACATAAACGTATTTGTACCGCTCAAAGCGGAAAATTGCCTCCCCTATTTTCTCATTACCAAGATACTTATCGATAAAATCGTTTGCAAACGATTTCGAACTCTATTTCAATGCAATAAAGTTTGATGTTATTGAGTTGGATACCTCGTTATACAAACGTCAGATTTGGATCTAAAATATTATTTATTATGCAATGTAAAATCAATATAGGATGTGTTTTGTATGTTTTTGTTGTTAAGTCTAGAAAAAGAGGTGGCAAGAGTCGGAAGGCATGATGAGTTGCTGGTCTTGGCTACCATTCTTAGATCTTTGATAGTCGTTAAAGGTAGTCAAATTAAAAAAAGAACTCCATTCACTACTGCATTATACAAAAGAAATTCATAGAAGCACAACATTTTTTGACTGGCGTGTTGGTCTAGTGGTTAGTGGTCCTGACTGCTAAGCCGCAGGTCGTGGGTTCGATTCCCACCCAGGACAAATGGTTGAGTGATGAACACGATCATTTGTCCTGTGTCTGGGTGTTATTTATCTATAACTAGCCCCAGCTTCGCACGGGTGAAATACTCATATATTTCGTATGTTTTATACTTATAAACCTTCCTCTTGAATCACTCTATATATTAAAAAAAGCCGCATCAAAATCCGTTGCGTAGTTTTAAAGATTTAAGCATACATAGGGAGGAAGCGACTTTGTTTTATACTATGTAATGATATGTATATATTTAGAAATATATAAGTATGTTTATCAGCTATCTAGTACCCATAACACAAGCTCTGCTTAGCTTGGCACTAGTCGACGTTGTGTGATAGTTGTGGTTATATTATATTTATTTTTCGAGATAAATTCAAACAATTAAAATAAATGGTTATATATTATATTTTTTTCACAAATTCAGAATAGAAGGGTGTTATACAACCGAGGTAATCTTGTCTCGTGACTTACGGATGGACCTCCACGAGTCGCGTGTAAACATTCATACAGCCTGATACGATAAATGTAATTAAATATGTAAATAAATTGTGGAGGATTTAATCTCGCGAACTTTTCCGCACTAGTGCAAAAAAGTATTTTTTATTTATTAAAAACTTTATCAGAGAGGACTGGTCCGAGTTGGCACTAAAAAAGAAGACTTGGAAGGACTTGGGGGAGGCCTTTGCCCAGCAGTGGGACAGTAAAGGCCTCCATTACAAAACTAAGCATACAATGAGCGGTCTTATCGCACAGGACAATTTCTAAGCATATTGCGTTCTTAAAAGCGGTAGGTACAAGAGGTTTTTTTAAGTTCCTTTTTAGCGCTCTGTTGCAAGAACAAGCATGCTTTGAAAGTCTGACTGGCCTGTCAGTCTAGTAGTTAGTGACCGTGACTGCTATGCGGGAGGTCGTGGGTTCGATTCCCACCCAGGACAAATGTTTGTGTGATGAGCATGATCATTTGTTCTGTGTCTGGGTGTAATTTATCGATAATATGTAGATATTTAGAAATTTATAAGTATGTTTATCAGTTGTCTAGTATCCATAACACAAGCTCTGCTTAGCTTGGGACTAGACGGCGTTGTGTGATAATTGTGTAGGTACATATATTATATTATATTATATTATATTAAAACGCAATTTTCTTCAAGTATTCACCTAGCAGTCTACTATAACAAGTTCAGTCTAAAGGCGACTGAGGCAGCAAGGTGCAGTGTTTTCTTATTCAAATTAATCCTTTCAACTTGACCCGTCGGCGTCGTATTATTGGTCCACTGCAGACCAAGTTATCAGACTGCTGAGCTAACTTTTGTGTTCCGGGTTGGATGGTTAGATTATCCGATTAACTTGTATAAGGTGTGGGAATTCTAAAGGCCGTGTATATTATTGTGTGTTGTTTCTGTAAAAGGTGGCTTTTGTTAGTGGTTATGTTCCCCGAAAAGTTTTAAAATAAAACTAACAAAAAAAACGGTTGTAGAAAGTAAAAACACGAGCAACGTTCAATAATAAAATAATAATAAGAAGGACCAAACACACAAGGCAAAATCGTCAACAACATCATTACGTAGTATAAAACTAAGTTGCTTAGATCCTATGTATGCTTAAATCTTTAAAAGTACGCAACAGATTTTGATGCGGTTTTTTTTAATAGATAGAGTGATTCAAGAGGAAGGTTTATAGCTATAATATATCAACTTTGCACACGTGCGAAGCAGGGACGAGTCGCTAGTGCAATATAAAAAAGATAATATATATACATATCTGTAGGTAGTATGAAGGGTGACCGATACTTAATTAAACACGTGATTGTAGTCACGACAACATACTACTTTTATTATGGGAGCAAACAAGAAATTGTGAAAAAATCAGCTTGTCAGTACATTTATGTCCGCCTTGGTCAAGATGTACTGAACTTTGCTGTTTTTTTTTCGCGATTTCATGTTTAGTTCAAAAGTAAAAGCTGTTTGTTAACATAACTACACACTGCTAATTACCAATCACCCTATATATTTGATACTAGCTTTTGTCCGCGACTTCGCCTGCGTACATAAAATATAGTCTATGTTACTCAGGAGCAAAGCAGCTTTCTATTGTTGCTAAATTTTTTCCAATCGGACCAGTGATTCCAGAGATTACCTCCTACAAACAAAAAAATAAAAAAACAAACTTTACCTCTTTATTATATTAGTGTAGATACAAAGTTGATACGGCAGATGGGCTTTCCTCAAAAAGGATCATTGTACACACCAATATGAACAACTTTTACTATGAGATCAACAAAAAAAAACACGAAAAAATCCGGCTGCTCATTTCGTCGAGTTATGTGAATATAAATCTATGGAGCAGCGGGTTTGTTTTCGTGGTTTTTGGGTTAGACTCATAGTATTTTTTTTTTATTGATTATAGTTTCGCGCTTGGCCGCTATCTCACCTGATGGAAAGCGACGATGCTGTCGACGATGGAGTGCGCTTACCTAGAAGTAACCTATTCACTCTTGACTTAAAGATACCCGGATTGTAGCTATCAGGAAACACCGACTCCGGCAATGAATTCCACTCCTTGGCTGCACGCATAATGAATGTGTTCCCAAAAGAGTTTTGTAAAATTCTTCAAGTAAGAGTTGTTTATATTGATGTGTATGTGATCTGTTTCAATGATCGTTTTTAAGGAAAGCCCAACTGTCATATCTTATCAACTTTGTATACTCTTGAAAGACAGACAGACGGAAACTGTTGTCCAACAAACAAAATTTCTTTTTGAGATACAGAACCCAAACAACAGAATACATAACCCAGCGTACCAGGCAACCTTATGTTAGTACCATGTCACAGGCCTTGTTAAAACTGAATCCTCGCCCGCTGACAGAGCCTGTCTGTCCGCTATTATCATTTTGGTATAACGAGCCGGATTCTACAGTATATTTTTGTCAGCCTTATTTTTTTGTAACACTATATATACTTACATCAAAATAACGTGGGTGGTATGGATTTGATGATCTTACTAATATTATAAATGCGAAAGTAGTTAAGGTCCTTATGTTTGGATGTTTGTTACTCAATCATGCCAAAACGGCTAGACGGATCTGGATGAAATTTGGCACAGGCATAGGACACACTCTGGAATAGGACATAGGCTACTTTTTATCTCGGTAACCCCAACCCCAATACCACGCGGGCGAAGCCGCGGGCAAAAGCTAGTAAATAATAAATGATCTTCATTTTGCAAGTAGGTTTAAAAAAACACTTTTACACGTCATTTTTTTTTTCGATGCTAGATGAGTCCGGTGTCACTTAGCTGACTACCCTGAGAAGAAACACCGAAACAAACTCAGGGGACAGTGTCTTTTAAAGTCCATACAGTAAAAATGTATTGGTCAAATCACACAATGGGATGAAGAGAGAAAGAGAGAAGAGAATGCTTGGCATTAAAGTGTTAACAATTTTTTTTTAGCATACTAGCGACCTGGCCTTATATAAATAACTAGATTTTGCTCGCGGCTTCGCTCCTGGCAACAAAAAAAATGATACGTGAAAAACTGCTCGACCGATTTTGTGCAACCTTCCATGCCTTAATACTAGAGCCACGGTGTTACGCTTACACTTCAACCATTGGCCCCAGGAGGCGTCGACCCTGCAGGGCCCCTTCAGTTTGCTAACACCTTCTTGAGGCACGAAGGAACAGTCCGGACCGAGCCCAAGTCGTCGAAGGTGCGCACCTTCGACGACTTGGGCTCGGTCCGGACTGTTACCAGACAACAGGACGGCGATCTACCCGTTGCTCGCCGACCGCAAGCCCTACGGTAGCCGGAAATCGGGGAATAGCGATAATGATGACGCCATATTTCAGATCCGACTCTACAGCTATCCAACACACGACATAATTATACGCTTGTCATTGTATCCGCACCGGTTACAAATTGTCTCGGATATCGGTGACGTCACTCCATACGTCACATGTTGCAGCGTATTCTGTACATGGTACTGGGGATTACAGGCAGTATGTAATTATGTAGAAGATATAAACAATGGTCTAGTTAGAGCTATGAATGGATAGCATAGCATCAGCTTTATAATGTTCTCATTGTTGTTGTTGTTTGGTGTTGTTGTTGTACCGACTCAACATTTGGAGACATTCCTCAAAGGAGAGCTTTGGCCGAGAGGTGTCGTGTATCGACGATTTCGTGGTAGGATACCGACCCCGCAGCGGAACACGACGCCGTCACAACGTGTACAATAGTTCATAGTTAATAAGTTATAACTCTTTTTGTATTTATTAGTTTATTTTTTATAAGTTTTACCTATTTGTGTATTGTGTGCTATGGGCCTTAGTTGCCTGAAAATAAAGGATTATTATTATTATTATTGTTGGGACTCAGGCCTCCTTCGGAGAGGGTATGGGCCGTAATTTACCACGCGGGCAAAGTGCGTGTTGGTTATTGGTGAACATAATAAAAAAAAAACTGTATTAGAGAGGTTCGAATTATCGTAGGTTTAAATCAACGAAAGACGACTGTATTTCAGACTGACTCCGATTCATCATCAGCCTTTTAATGTTCCCACTACTGGGACACAAGCAAACTCTCTAGGAGAGGTTGGTGGATGCCACATCTTTTCGAATTTTTGTCTCTACATGCTGGTTTCTTCACGATGTTTTCCTTTACCGTTTTGAGAGTAATGGTGATGAAATAAACTACACAAAGTAATGCGCCTGCATTGTGGCTCGGGGGAGACTTATGTCCAACAGTGGACATCTTTTGGATGAAATGATGATAATGATGAACGCCTAACCTACGACTAACCACATAACTGACATAACTACATACACGTGCAATGGTCTACACAGGACACTATTGCTTGATAATAATAATATAATTTATAATAATTAACTCCGATTTTAATTTAGACGTCTTGGAGGCTAGAGTGTAAAGGCTCTTAATAAACTAGTGCACTTCAACATCAACAATTACATCACTGCTTACCATCAGGTGGAATAACAGTAAAGCCTGGTCAAGCACTAGTTTATTGTATGTATGTAATCTGTACTGACAGGTTTCAATATAAAGATACGTTTACGAGTATTCCTAACTAGCTTTTGCCCGCGGCTTTGCCCGCGTGGTATTGGGGTTGGTGTTTCCGGGATAAAAAGTAGCCTATGTCCAGAGTGTGTCCTATGCCTGTGCCAAATTTCATCCAGATTCGTCCAGCCGTTTTGGTGTGATTGAGTAACAAACATCCAAACATCGTAACTTTCGCATTTATAATATTAGTAAGATATCATAAGAGACATATTTCAGCCATCATAAACTAAAAAAAGTTTCAGTTTCTGACAATTTTCATACGCCATTGTAAAGTTAAAAATGAATATATTTTTATTCAGTACCATTTTTGTGATGAAGAATACAAAAAATCAAAGCAATTATTGCCCAAACAGAGACTGTTTCGCCTTTTTTGTACATTTGTGTAATCTTTTTCAATATTCAGGTTATTTTGCTTTTGAAACAAGCACTGCATGAACCATATTTATTTTGAGTGTCAATAATACTACTTTTAATAAACTTTTATGTAATACATTTATTTTAATACACTATGATCGTCTATGCAGTGCGGAAAATAGTTCATGATCGTGGCACAATTGACAATATACCAGAGATTATTTTTCCGTACCTATAGCATAGGTACGCATAGTGAACCAAAAGTAAGACATCGTAAAAGTACAAGTAGGTCGTAAAACACAACCCAATTTAGTCACAAAAAAACATTTGTAGGTTCCTTAAATGTTTTTCAAAAATAAGAATAGCTTAAGTAACTCTTTATAACATCAGATTATCAGTGAAAGTTCCATCAAATTCGTTCTAGCCTTTTCAGAGTTAGACACACCGTAAGACGACAGAAAACGTGAAAAATTGTATGTTTGTTATAAGTAAACACATAAGAGAGAAGAGAAAATAAATCTGATTTAAAAATCAAAATTAATAACAGATATTTCAGTTTATTTTTACATACTAGCGAAGTGTATGAGTGCAAGGTTTGCAGGGCCAGCTCAACTTCACAACCATCACGAATATTTCAAAATTAAAGTCAACCAAATCGGTCCAGCCATTCTTGAGTTTTAGCGAGACTAACAAACAGCCTATTACTTCTCCACATAAGAAGACACACATATACCAAAAAACTTTCTAAATAAACAAGGTGTGTAAGTCGAGGGTCGCATGTTGTGCGAATACATGGGGTTTTTTTTTTTATGGTAGGTGAAAATCATCCAATGACGAAACCCGCTCTTGGGCGGAGCGGGAGACCAGTGTCAGACTCTTACTGACTAAAAAATCTACCCCGTACCTTCCTTGCCTTATTCCTGGAGTCGAGGTAACAGTTTTCCACCACCCTCTAGGCTCCAGGAGGCTTCGACCCTGAAGGGCCCCTGCAGGACGAATACATGGGGTAGTAAAGTTTTTTTTAATGTGGTAAAAATTATCGAATGACGAATCCCGCCCTTGGGCGGAGCAGGAGCCAGTGTCAGGCTTCTACTGACTAAAGGATCCATCGTTCCTTCTTGCCTTAGTTCTAGGGACCTGGTGTTCCACTTTCGCAGAAGGCTTCGACCCTAATTGTTGATAATAGTAAGGAAGGGATAGTAAGGTGTGATAAAATGTATGCGGGAGAGATGTCTTGATTCTCTGCGGGTCATCTATCCCAAACGCAATCTATACGGATTAGGCAGCTACCCCCTATGTGGGATAGATGACCCAAAATGAAAGAAAAAAACAGTGTTTTCCGGGTTTCTGAAAGTCCGATCAAATTGTCATTTAACTGACAAACTGTTAAATTAACAGCTGTGTCAAATTAATTTAGGTTGCTGAAGCGATGCTACGAAACTAAGTAGTTGCTAGTCTATGATGGTGCATTTAGCATGTCATTACTATAGAAGATTTTTTTAAACATGATTTTTTTTAAACATGATTTTTAAATCCAAGTTGCTGATCATGCTTTATGCAAATCAATTGACACTTGCCAAGTCATACCGTAGGGACCCTGCAAAAGGGTCGAAGCCAACTGGGGCCAAGGGTTCGCGTCTGAATGGTAGGCTCTGGCCCTGGTATATATGGCAACGTAGGAATGGGGTAAGTTGTTTAGTCATTAAGAGTCTGACACTATTTCCCGCTCCCAAAGGCGGAATTCGTCATTGGATGATTTTTACCTACCATAAAAAACCACCAGGTGACAGCCATCAGGTGGGATCGCAGTCAAGCACTAGTTTATTGCAATTAAAAAAAAAGACACTTGACTTAAGTCATTTGACACCTAGTTAGTTAATTTTTACGTTGATCGGAATCTCCGAAACCGGGTGTGAGAGTTCCGTATCAATCAACTAATGAAAATAAATTCAATTCCCGAATCTAGCTTCGAATATTTTTTCATACGAAAAATGTTTTTTTTTTGTGACGTAATCAAAAGTTTTTAGAAGAGTGGTGGCCGAGTGGTAACGGCCCCGACTCATAAATCGTAAGTTGTAAGTCACGGGTTCAAACCCAGTCAGGCGCACTTCTTTGTGTAATTAATTTTATCACCACTGCTCTCTAATCGATGAAGGAAAACATCGTGAGGAAACCGGCATGTTCTAGAACCCAAAATTCGAAGAAACGCGACATCCACCCGCGTGGTTTTTTTATTGTTTTTTTTTTCAGGCTCGAGTCCCAGCAGTGAAAACATTAAAAATATAATATAATATAATAAATCATTTATTTCAGACATAGTCCATAATTACATTACAATATATATATGAAAAAATTAAAATCAAAATAAAAGCACATTAAAATTAGAAAATAAAATCAAAATAAAATTACATTAAAATTAGAAAATAAAAATTAAAATCAAAATAAAATCATATTAAAAAAAAAATTAGAAAATAAAATTAAAATCAAAATAAAATCACATTAAATCATAAATACAATAAAATTAAATTGAAACGGAATAATATAACAGACACACAAAATTAAACGTACACAAAATTTAATAAACACAGTCAAACAATATAGTTAAATACCTCGTGGAGAAGCGCTAGCATGAAGCTGCATCCACCTCTGTAACAGGGACAGGTCCGTAAAAAGGCTGATGATGATGATGAATCAAAAGTATTGAGATTCGTTCCTAAACTTATGCTATAAAGCCTTGCCTCATGCCAAATTTCTGGGTTCTAGGTCAACTGGAAGTACTCGTAAATTTTGATGCCTTTGATAGTGTCAAAACATACGTTTTTTTCAACATAAACGGACATATCCCCTTTTTCCGTTAACTTAGAAGTTGAAATTTTTCACAGCATTAAAGGACTACTAACTTGATTATACATATTATGGTAACTGATTTCAGCTCAACATCTCCACACGTTCACGAGATAAAGGATCTTGACAGACATACGGACAGCAAAGTAATCTTACAAGGATTCCGTCTAAGGTACAGTACCCTAAAAAAACCACCTAGAAAAATATCTTCATTCAGAATACTAAAAGGAGACCAAATACATTAATAAAATGTAAAACCATTCACAGATAGCCTCAAGCGACTTCCAGTTAATGCGACGGACTTCCATTCAGCGTGAACCGATCGACTTCCGGCTGATCCGAAGCCGGTCCTCGCTTGTTCCATGTTTGAATTCGAAAATCAATAGAAGAATGAATGTCGTTGTTTCTGTCCATTTCCTGTTGTAAAGGGTTGGTGAAATAAAATAGGTATTTGGAGGTTAAAAGGTTTTTTATTATTATGGATAGGCTCGCGGCTCCCTGAATACTATGCCGGAGGTCGTGGGTTCGATTCCACCCAGGACAAATGATAAATAACAAAAAAAAATTAAAAAATTTAGAAATATATATGTATGTTTATCAGTTGTCTAGTACCCATAACACAAGCTCTGCTTAGCATGGCACTAGATGGCGTTGTGTGTATAATGTCGGGTATTATTATTTATGTTATTATATGTACACATAACACCCAAACCTGGAACAATTATTTGTAAGCAAACATATAGCCATTTGGCGCATCAGTCACTGCGTCAACTGTGCCATTAGCCATTTACATAACACAACAATCAACACAGAATATGCAATATCTATAATTAATTTCAACTAATGTATGAAATCTACACTTCTACACTATAATCTACACTAATATGATAAAGAGGTAAAGTTTGTTTTTTGTTTGTAGGAGGTAATCTCTGGAACTACTGGTCCGATTGAAAAAAAAAATAGCAACAATAGAAAGCTGCTTTACTCCTGGGTGACATAGGCTATATTTAACGTACGCGGGCGAAGCCGCTGACTAAAGCTAGTGTTTAATAAAAATCTACTCTAATATAATAAAGAGGTAAAGTTTGTTTTTTTGTTTTTTTTATTTTTTTGTTTTTTTGTTTGTATGAGGTAATCTCTGGAACTACAGGTCCGATTGGAGAAATTTTAGCAATAATAGAAAGCTCTACTCCTGAGTGACATAGGCTATATTTTATGTACGCGGGCGAAGCCGCTGACAAAAGCTAGTATGTATTAAAATTATAGGTTCGCAGTAATGCCAACATGGCCTCATTCGAAGGGAAAACAAGCCCCATTTAATCATAGGTTTCAAAGTAAATCTCACCAATAATTTAGTGCTATACAAATAATTTTAGTAACACCAGACATTTGTAATTGGAGCAGTCGTTGGTGTTTGAATTTTTTATGTTAGTACAGTCAACTTAGAGGATAACTGTGTATTTTTTGATAGTTTGTCAAAATTTAGTGCTTTTTGAGAAATGAAACGCTAAAAGGTTTATTTATACTTTTTTATGCCATAATCAGATTTTTATTCGAATTTCCTCAACTTTCTTTGAACTAAACCTAACTAAGTACATATAATACAAAAACACAAAATACACTCAGGCGTCGAACGAACGTTTCTTTTGTTTGTGGATTAATAAAACTAAAAAGCTTTACTCTTTCATTTGATTTTTTTTTTCTAATTTTAAATTTTCTCCTTACTTACCTACTTACATTAATGTAATTGCTGTGCAGGAGTAGGTTCTCGTGTACTTGTTAATCAATTCTTCAGATGTTTAAATACAGGTGATGCAGCAATGAAGAATTAAATTGTAGCGGATTTAATGTAATTTGCAACGATACAAGGTCCCTTGCCAATTCCTAACGAAGGCATATCGACATGCGGCAGACATGTCCAGCCCAGTCCCACTTAAACTGAGCGACCTACGCATGGCGCAAGATCGAGAACACTGGAAGGAGGGAGGCCTTTGCCCAGCAGTGGGACAGTATGGGCTAGAAATATATATATAAGGTCCTTACGCTAGTGATTATAAAATTCAATTCTAGAAATTAAATGATAATTATTTCACCTACCTTTAACACTTCAGACTTTACTTCAATCTAATCTGTCAAAACAAATAAAGAAAATTACTTTCTGATACTAATTCTGATTGAAATGACCACTGCATCCGTGGATCTCAACTTAAAAAATTAACCTTTTGAATACCGTAGTTAAAGACATAATATAAAGACAATAAATGTACGAACACCGGCGTTCGCGTTAGCCTCAAGAGTTTAATATGAAAATAATAATAATAAAAAAATATTCCACAACTGTCACACAACGTCGTCTAGTCCCAAGCTAAACAGAGCTTGTGTTATGGGTACTAGACAACTATAACACATACTTATAAATTGCATAAGTTTTTGCCGTCGATTGTACCTCACAGTAAACGCTTGAATTAAAGTGTACGTTTTGTATGTAACAGGGCGTTATGTTAATTGCCTAATGGTTTTTCAGTTTTTTAGTGTTATATATTTAACGAGTGTGAAACCGTTTGTAGAACAAAAACACAGATTTAAAATAACCTTTTGGAATATTCAAGTGATTTGGGCTTTTTAGGAATATTAAATACGTGCTACAAGCTGTTATTACAGAATTTAACAAAAGCGTACTTTTTTAGAGTTCTGTGTCAGAAGGATAAACAAAAACCGGATCTAATAGGATCCGATTTTTACTCCATGTATTGATATGTCCGTTTGTCTATCACCAGGCTGCTTCTACTAGACCAGTGATGGGCAAACTACGGCCGAGGTCCCAGGGTCTCTTTCTGAAAGGAAGGCTTGGCCTCAGTGTGAAGGGCAAAGTGGATCAGGAACAGGGTGGGGTGCTTAGTCAGTAAGAGTCTGACACTATTTCCTGCTGCGCCCAAGAGCGGGATTCGTCATTGGATGATTTTTGCCCACCATAAAAAAAATATATACGGCCCGCGATAGTATTTAATCCGGCCCGTTAACAGTTCAGAGCGCGCCGTCGATGACTTGGCTTGGTCTGGACTTGTGTTCGTTTTAATCTATTTCTGCTTTTGAACCCTAAAAAAGTAGTGATATTCTGCTTAATAGAATAGAATAGAATAGAATAGAATAGGATAGAATAGAATAGAATAGAATAGAATAGAATAGAATAGAATAATACTTTATTGTACACCAAAAAAAAGCAACAATTTTACAGAAACTTATATGAATGGGTACAAAGGCGGTCTTATCGCTGACAGCGATATCTACCAGACAACCTTAGGATGGAGTATAAGAGCTTGAACTAAAAAAGGGGGTAGTCTATGGTGTACTGCTTTAGAAAACAACATTTCTTTAAAAATAAATAAAAAACAAAATAAACACGTTACATAGATAAAAAAAAAAATAAACAAGACATAATACATAAGCTTAACAAATAAATATACATGCAGCATACATGCATAAATACATATATATAGGTATATATATATATATTAATATAATTACTACTTATTATACTACTTAATTATTACTTCTGATATCTGATATATTATTTTTATCTTTTCTTTTTAGTAAACGTAAAAGTTCGATTTTTTCTCAGCTTTAAGAAACCGCAGACCTGAGTGCATGATATTAATTTTAACTCGATACCTTCACGCGTTTTCGATGAAAAGAGTTTTAGCAGACAGACAGACAGGTAGACGAACAACAAAGTGGTTTTATAGGTGTTTTGTTGTGGCATATGGTATCATCCAATGACGAATCCCGCCCTTGTTTTATAAGAGTTTTGTTTTTTCAATTTGAAGTAAAAAAATACAGACCTGAGTACCTACATGTTATTATTATTCTATTCTATTAAATTCAACTCATAAGCTAATAATATAACTCATAGCATTCCTGAAATTGACAGAGGCAGACAGATAGATAGACGGACAATAAAATGGTCCTAAAAGGATTTAGTTTTTTAATTTTGAGATACCTACGGAACCCTAAAAATAGTCGTGATATTCTTGTTTAGTATATCTTTTTTTTATGGTAGGTGAAAATCATCCAATGACGAAACCCACTCTTGGGCGGAGCGGGAGACCAGTGTCAGACTCTTACTGACTAAAAAACCTACCCCGTACCTTTCTTGCCTTATTCCTGGAGTCGAGATAACAGTTTGCACCACCCTAGGCTCTAGGAGGCTTCGAGCCCGAAGGGCCCCTGCAGTTTGCTGACAACTCCTTGAGGCGCGCGGGAACGGTGCGCGCCGTTGACGACTTGGACTCAGTCTTACCAGACGACCGGACGGCGAGCTACCCATTGCTCAACGTCCGCAAGCAAGTGTCTACGATGGCCGGATATCGGCAGGATCGCGGCGGCGACGGCTACGGCGAGGGCGCTGTTGCCTTTGCCTTATGCGGTCGGCCTCCTCCTTTAGTATATCTGGTATCTAAATATATTATTTAGTTAAGTAAAGATTGCTTTCAACCAATTTAACACTCTCCCTGATACAGGATGTTTGAAAGTTAAGCTAAAGTTATTTGTAGCGATTGAGTAAACATGTATGGAGATTATATTTTCGTGAATTCTGATTGCGATGAAGGTCGTATGTTCGATTTCCGTTCGGTGCAAATATTTGTGTATCTAAATGTTACTGGATTATTTGTTCCGCGTGTATGAACTGAATCGAAATTATTAACACGAATTCATATTATTTTCTTAGTAATTTTGATTATTTATTTTTTATTTTTAAATGGTTTTGTTTATACAGGCTGTACTAGTATGGCTGACGAGCAAGCTTTTTATTTATTTTTTACGAATTTAAGAATTAATTTAATTAAAGATTTTTTTGTTTTAAATTGTATAATTCTATGGAATTATTAATTTGAACCGAATACTATTCACTTTTATAATTTAGTTTTAATTTTTTTATATTTGTTAGATTTTTTAAATTTATTATTATTCTTATATTCTTTATTGTACACTGTTATTTCAAAATACAAATTTACAAAACAAGTGGAGGTGGAGGTGGTATTATTATTTGACATTCTATTCTAATTTATTTTTCGTTGACGTTTTGTAACATTCTACACCTTTATTATACTATAACTTTGAATTAAAAACTCCCGCATCCGGGGCAGCCTTCAGGTCCGTGACATAGCGGATAAACTGCAGGAGGGTCGCTTACGCTGGTATGGCCACGTTTTACGAAAACCGGCAGACTACGTGGGTAGCAGATGCCTCGCCATGCCGCCTCCGCCGGGACCCGGAAAACGAGGTAGGCCTAAGAGGCGTTGGATCGACGTCGTAAGGGACGACATGCATGCTAATGGGCTTGAGGCAAGGGACGCAAAAGACCGAGCGAAGTGGAGGCGTCTAGGAAGGAAAGCGGACCCCGGGCACCGAGGTGAAAGCCAAGGTAGCAACCGGGACGGGCGCTAGGTTGATGATGATGATATTACTATGACTTTGACTGTAATAATTAGCAAATAATTAGGTAAATTAACTGTGATTCAAACCTCTATATTTACTGATTAATTATAAAATATACTGTTAAAATTCTTGTCATTGTTTTTTTCCTGTTTTTATATTTTAATTAATTATTATGATGATTTTTTGATGCTCACTAAGTTTCTTTTAAAGCTCATTCAGTCAACATGTAACGGTTGAGTTGATTGATAAAATTAATTAATTAATTTACGCGTATATTTTTTTTACAACTTTCACAGAACTTCGTCTAGTCGCAAGCTAAGCAATGCTTGTGTTATGAGTACTAGACAACTGATAAACATACTTATATATTTCTAAATATATACATATCATCATCATTACATAGTATAAAGCAAAGTCGCCTGTCCCTTTGTATGCTTAAATCATTAAAACTACGCAACGGATTTTGATGCGGTTTTTTTCAATATATAGAGTGATTCAAGAGGAAGGTTTTTGTGCATAATACATGCATAAATATATTCAATATTAGTACCCGTGCGAAGCTGGGGCGGGTCGCTAGTTATAGATAAATTACACCCAGACACAGAACAGATGATCGTGCTTATCACACAAACATTTGTTCTAGGTGGGAATCGAACCCACGACCTGAGCATAGAAGTCAGGGTCACTAACTACTAGACTGTCAGGCCAGTCAAGTCAATTAAATTCAAATTAATTTCATCAATTAAATTATTAAATTTAATTAATTATTTTATTATTAAATTTTCCTGCCTGTTGGCAGGCAGGAAAAGGAGGTCGATCGACGTATCCAGAACGCCTGGAAAAGCTACTGGTCCATGAAGACACTAATGAAGGGTGATCTGCCGATCTCCCTGAAGCGTAAACTCATCGACATGTGTATCCTGCCCATCCTAACCTACGGTGCTCAGACCTGGTCACTTACCGAACTACAAAAGTTCCGCCTCGGGGTTTGCCAGAGCCAGAGAGCTATGGAGCGTAGCATTCTTGGGGTAAGACGAACAGACCGAGTGCGAAATGACATGCTGCGCTCCATGACGGGCATAATAGACGTGGGCAAAAAGGCTGCCAGGCTTAAATGGGATTGGGCGGGGCACGTTAGTCGCATGCAAGGGAACCGTTGGGTAAGCATCGCCACGCAATGGGCACCTGCAGGAAGAAAGCGTCGTCGAGGCCGACCTAGAAAGAGGTGGCGGGAGTGGACTGGTCCGAAATGGCGCAGGAAAAGAAGACTTGGAAGGACTTGGGGGAGGCCTTTGCCCAGCAGTGGGACAGTAAGGGCTAATAAAAAAAAAAAAATTAAATTTAATTTCATCAATCAACAAAATACAAAAGTTAAATATAAATAATACTATGAGTCAAATAGTTACCTACACTTTCCACGTAACAATATAATTAAAACAAATTGCCCAATTAAGCCATCGTAGGGAAGATTATCCGCCATTTTTCACGCACCCTTTAAATCCGAAAAGATACAAAACCAGGAAGTTAATAGTATGTGAGTAACGCCCTGTAGACACGCACAGGGTGTGTGGATGTTGTGCCAATAAAACTTCGTCTGACTCTTTGAAGGTTTAGATTACAATCTGAATAAAAGTGAAGAAAATTGCTACTGCTAAAGGCTTTTTGTTTTTAGGTGGGAAATCCAATAGTAACTTCTTCCGTTTTGGTAGGAGCAAGAGGGAGTGTCAGACTTTATTTTTCTAGCTAAAATTCACTTGTGTTTCTTTAATTACCTTTGGCGTTCCAAGACTTGTATTGGAGGTAACTCTTTTATAGTGTACTATCGCACAGATTATATAAGGCGACGGATATTTAAACTCGTGATTGTAGTCAAACAACTTTTACTATGAGACCAAATCAGATTTTGAGTTTTTCGGATCAAAACCTGTAGGCAACGAAGTTTGAAGATTTTTTTTTTTCATCCAACCCAAAAATTTGATAAAGAGGCAACGCGAAAATAGATAATGCTTTGTTGGCAATTCCATCATTCACTCGAATATTTCACAAAATTGGTTTTAGGAAATAATTGTTTTATTAAAATCCTTCTTGTAAATAAAACCTGAATGACAATCATTCAGAATTTTGTCTAAATGTTTATCGTTTAGACGTGATATTCCATTTAAAAATCATAAAAAATCGTATATCTGCCCCTTAAGTTCAGCAGCTGCTAACATAACCACTGCGCTATGACGAATAACAGCAGAGCTGCATTCCAATCTCAAACATAACTCACGCAAAAAAAAAGGGGCAAAATTAATCTCCAAAAATATAATCAGAGAATTTCTGGCGAAGTTCAGAACGGAAAAACTTGCATATTGAAGCGTGTAACGTGTAACACGTAACATGTAACAAGTAGCGTGTAGCGTATCATATGGCAGAAGATAAAACAACTGCCGCTCGCTGTGTGCCGCTAGCAATTATTTATTTGGGGGGTGTGGTACAAGTGATAGGATATAGCGTCTTTCTTAGTTTCTTTAAACTTTCCACTATTGTAATAGCAGACACAATTAAAAGACAATAGGTGTGTTCTGTTTTTTTTTTTTTTTTTATGGTACCTAGGTGAAAATCATCCAATGACGAAACCCGCTCTTGGGCGGAGCGGGAGACCAGTGTCAGACTCTTACTGACTAAAAAACCTACCCCGTACCTTCCTTGCCTTATTCCTGGAGTCGAGGTAACAGTTTTCCACCACCCTCTAGACTCCAGGAGGCTTCGACCCTGAAGGGCCCCTGCAGAGGTGTGTTCTGTTGGGACTTAATTAATTAAAGTTGCAACACTCTAGGAATTACGGCGCGCACTGTTCCCGCGCGCCTCAAGGACTTGTGCACGCTGATGGGGTCTTACTGGGTCAAAGCCTCCTGGCTCCGAGGATTTATGCGAAAGCGTGACACCAGAGCTCAGGGATTAAGGCAAGGAAGGAACGGGGTAGGTTGTTTAGTCTGATACTATTTCCTGCTCCATCCAAGAGCGGGGTTCGTCATTGGATGATTTTACCTACCATAAAAAACCCACGTTACCACGTTAAAGTTACATTTCCATGGGCAGTCGGCTTTAGTATCTCGAAGATCTCGAGGCTTTAGTATATCACCAACCTCAAAACGCCCTCCGCTCCTAACTCAGTCCTCTGCAAGGGTAGCGGAAAAAGGCAAGCGCTGAATTCGGGGTCATAAATAATATGACATCCTTATCTATGACAGGTATTGTTTACTTGCGCCTGACCTGATTTACACTTGTTAAAATGTAATAACACAGCCCGTTTGTTTGACGGACGCTATCTACTCGACCATCAAGTGCTTAGATTGTTTGAACTTATCATTATTCTCTGGCCATTTAATCTGTCGAATCTTTGCTTAGAAGCTGCAGTTGTATGTCGTAGTGAAAGAAAGGGATTTTAAACTTTGCTTTCTGTATGTATTGGTATCGTACAAGCTTATTTCTATCTTA
Source organism: Mythimna loreyi (assembly GCA_029852875.1). Classification (NCBI taxonomy): domain Eukaryota; kingdom Metazoa; phylum Arthropoda; class Insecta; order Lepidoptera; family Noctuidae; genus Mythimna; species Mythimna loreyi. Next base: position 16,956,713 of record CM056798.1, read on the forward strand.
GTTCCACACTCACCAGGTGCATAACTCTGTGTAATTTATTTTATAACCATTGCTCTAAAAACGGTGAAATTAAACATCGTAAAGAAACTTGCATTTTCTAGAACATAAAATTGTACTGACCAACCAATGTTTGCAAATGCAGCGGATGTGGGGGTGTTTTATGATGCCACATACAGCTAGAAATATGACGTCATGAAATTTGGCCTTTATGTATACAGGGTGTTATTGATATTGTCATCATCAGCCTTTTTAAGAGCAGTGGTGGCCGAGTGCTAAAGGCCCCGACCTACGAGTTGTAGGTTGCGGGTTCAAACCCAGACAGGCGTATTACTTTGTGTAATTTATTTCATCACCACTGCTCTCAAAACGGTGAAGGAAAACATCATGAGGAAACCGGCATGTCCTAGAACCAAAAATTCGAAGACATGTGACATCCACCAACCCGCACTGGGCCAGCGTGGTGGATCATGGCCCATTCCCTCTCCTAGAGAGGAGGCCTGTGTCCCAGCAGTGGGAACATTAAAAAGGCTGATGATGATTGATATTGTATCACAAACGAATACCATGGATCCAGTACATTATTCTAGACCCCCCCAGTTGTGAAATTTTTATCGGTTTTTAAATTAAATTGTATAAAAACGTTATTTAAAAAAAAAAACAATGAATGACATTCCAAATTAAAAATGTAAAAAAAAATCTTCAGAACTTAATTCTTACCTACTCTATTCGCTTCGCCCACATTCAGTTAAGATAAGCACAGTCTTGTTGCAATAAAAACGTTCAGTAAAACGGATATTTGTACAAAGAAGCAACAATACTGCATTTCTAAAAGTGGGTAAACAGTTGCAATTCCCGCGAGAATAACCAACTGATATATTAAATGTCACCGTTTTCTTTATCTGGCTGAACATTTTCAAAATAATGGACGCTGAAGTTTACGCTGGACATTTTCTCTAACTATAGAGGGTAAGTTTTAACCTTTTCATACCACATAAATTTTATTATTACCCTCTCAGTTTTAACAAAGATTACGCGATCAAAATATTGCAATCCTGATCTACTTTGTTGTATCACAATTATCAGTCTGTCTGTTTTCGATGTTTATAAAGTGTACTAGAAAACATAGAAGTATTCTAATCAAGGTGATTTGACCAAAAAAGAAAGCCATACTTGCTTCATGCCAGATTTCAAGATTGTAGGTGAATGGGAAGTCCTTTTAGGCTCTAGACAGATGGACCGCAATTCAACTGCAATCTAACTGCAAATTGCATTTCGGATGCAATTGACACGACTGCAGTAGAACTGCAAACTAAACGTGCAGTCAGTAAGAGTCTGACACTGTTTCCCGCTCCGCCCAAGAGTGGGATTCGTCATTCGATGATTTTTACCTACCATAAAAAAAAAGAAAAGGTATGCGAATGCCGGCGCTCGCTTGAGCTCAAGGGTTTAATGTTGTTTATTTTTTATTTTTTGTGCGAAATAAATGTCTTTCATTTCTTTCTTTCTAAAAATTGACTTGTAAAAGTGTTATATAATCTATCAGCACAATAAATATAATTTATCATGTAACGAAGCCACAGACAAAAATATCCAGTATAACAACTTACGAATACAAGCCACAGCGTATCAGTATTCAGTGCGAACAGACAGCTGAAGTAACGACCGTGTGAGAACGAATTGGCTTATTTATTTTATTAGCGTTCCGTATTGGGATAGGAAAACGAATTTCACCAAGTCCCGTTCGAGTTGGGCCAAGACTAATTTTATTTTGTACGTAGATATTGTGTCTACAATTTTATGTTTTTGGGCAAAATGGAGATATATTTCGGGCAAAATAATTAGGCGTAAGCTTGTATAAAATAATTGGATCTTGTAAATAACCATAAGTTTGAAAATTAATAGCTATAACTTTGTTCAGACATAATAATTTCAGGAGATAATTAAGTTTCTATTTGTATTTTAACATAAATACGGTGAGAAGTTGCCAATTCATCATTTTGTGTTAAGTTCAATAATTGAATTGTTTGAAAGTAATTTGAAGTGTGTGTGTTTGTTACTTCTTCACTCTTGAACAGCTGAACAGATTTCAATGAAATTTGGTATATGGGTAGACCATAATTATGTGTACAGGACTGACTGACTAACGAGAATAACAAGAAAAAAAAAGAAAACTATTGTTTGATTTGCCTAAAATAGACGCACTAAATATAACAAGCTGTCTAGTAATTTCTTGTAGATAATTTTAAGTAGGCTAATTATAATTAGCTTATTTAAATAAAAAACAAAAACAGGCTACATCGCAAAAAATATAAAAAAAAATATTTCAGGAGTGGCTCGTAATTATCTCTCTCTCTCTCTCTCTCTTTGCAAGAATTCAAGGTAACTAAGTTTAGGTTAGGATGACATAATTAATCTTGAGGTCACCAAATGAAAAGTGAGTTGTTAGCAAATGTAGAGGCCCAACTGCAGGGCCGAAGCCTACTGGGGCCCCGTCCGGTTTCTAAGAGGAAGGTCTGACCCCGGTATGAATGCTAAGAAGGAATGGAGTGGATCGTTTAATCGATAAGAGTCTGACACTGTTCCCTACTCCACCAAAGGGCGAGATTCGTCATTACATGATTTTTCCCACCATAAAAAAATCACGAGTTCAAAAAATCCAACTTCTGTGCATCTTTGCAGGAACGACGTTCTAGAAAAATATTTCAGGAGTGGCTCGTAAGTATATCTCTCTCTCTTTGCAAGAATTCGAGGTAAGGTGAGGTTGGGGTGACCTCATAAGTCTTGGTGTGCTCACTTAATGAATAATAATAGTTTAATGGGCTATTCTGTGCTAAGGTGATAACAAATTAACTACTGTCATGCATAAGTTAAGTGCTAATCAAAGCGTTTTCATTATGATTACCTTAGCTTTTATGTGCACTCAGTCAAAATTGTTAACTGGCCTAAAATTACTCAACTAATTTAACTGCAAGGTCTATACACCGTGAAATTTAAATGGTTGTTTTCCCTTAGCGAAATGGTTGTGTCTTGATATTACAAACGTTTGATAAAAAAATAAAATATTAAAAACCAAAAATGGACCTGTAGAGTGCAAGCTAATTATGACGTATCACAACGTGCGAGAGCTTATTTTGGTTTAAATATTTAATGAATCGGTTTCCTTTGATGGCGTGCTGCTTATGCGACTCTAGTAGTACCTACAAATTACGTCTAATGTTACTATTGTTTTCGCTTTTTTGAGTTGATGAATATTTTAAATAATTATTTATAAAAAAAATCTTTTTAATTTTTTTATTTTTACTGTATGCTTCAAAAGTACTCCTTATGGCAAGTCATTCAACCGCGGGAAAACAACCATTTAAATTTCACGGTGTATACACTGCAGGAATATTTCAAAGAGTGTCCGTGGCCCTAGGAACGGAAATTTTTTTATTGATTATAGGTACGCGCTTGACCGCTATCTCACCTGAAGGAAAGCGACGATGCGGTCAACGATGGAGCTCGCTTACCTAGAAGTAACCTATTCACTTCACTTAAAGATTCCCGGATTGTAGCCATCAGGAAACACAGACTCCGGCAAGGAATTCCACTCCTTGGCTGTACGCATAATGAATGTGTTCCCAAAACGTTTTGTACGTATATGTGGGATGTCCGCCAGGTATCGGTGGCCCAACGCCGTACGTCTGGTGGTCCGACGATAGAACGGGCTGAACGGCTTATGTATGTTAGGTAGCCGTCAGGCCGTCCAGTAACCCAAGTTGGCGATACAGCGTATTGTGTTCAACGGGCGAAATGTCAGTTTTGCTGACATTCACCCAAAGCAAGGTCCAGTTTAGCACTGCCTACTAGGGCCACGGGTCGACTTTCGTAAAACCGTGGTCCTAGAATGCAAGGCAACTGAATAAAAATAGCTGTGGGTTTTAGTTAATAGAAGTGTGATAAGCCCTCACGCTTCGCTCTAGCGTGAAAAGTCATTAAGTGCTCTCCCACCTCTAAAAATAAGCCTATGGCTCCCATGGCTCAACCATGAGTCAGCCGTGATACCAACGTATACTTTAACTAACAACTCTCACTATTCTAAAAAAACCTAAGTTTAAAAGACTCGTTCATGCATTTCAATCCACCTTAACCATACTTGAAAACTTAATCCATGAAAAAAGAAAGAAAAAATTTATAATTTACGAAAAAAGCTCCAAAAGTATCCAGTGCGATCCAGTTTAATCTGGTTTTAATTGCTTCGAACCGGTTATTTGAAGCGTCTAGACCGAATGAAAGTCTATAATCGCCTTTTTAACTTAAAAGTAGACTTTTACAAAGAATTTAGGAACTCGGTTTTGAAAAAAATAAAGAAATAAAATACGTGTTTTAGACGAAAAGCCGCCTATGAGCAACTTAATTTCCTAGCAACTATTTGCGTCTGTGTATGTCTCCTCAGAAGCGACTTTTTCGTAAAAAGAAGGAGGGTCAATAAGAGGCATTTTTCGCCCATCATAAACTCAAAAAAAGAAAGATTCTGTTTTTGACTATTTAGAAATACATTTGTTTGTATCGTAAAGTGTTTTGTTTTTTATTTTTAATCAACGGTATTTATGTTATGGTCTTATCAATAAATATTTACTATTTCTTAAAAAAGTGGACTCCACTTAAAGGGGAGATATACGTAAATCCGTGTTTTGAAAAATCAAATGTAAACTAGACTATGTGCCCAATAATTTGGTATACGAATATTTACATGTTTTCTCATGAAACTTTATGTGATTTATTTTCAAAGTTATGTCGAACACAGACAAAAAAGAGAAGACCAGCCAGGAGCATTACTTTGTGTAGTTTATTTCATCACCACTGCTCTCAAAACGGTGAGGGAAAACATCGTAACGAAACCGGTATGTCCTAGTTCCATAATTTGAAGACATGTGACATCCACCAATCCGCTCTGAGCTCGCGTAAATTATGGTCCATTCCTTCTCTTAGACTGGATGGAACAGTGGGAACACTAATAAGGCTGATGATGATGATGAATAAGTGATTAGTGAAGAAGACTAATCTATACTTAATATTATAAATGGGAAAGTTACTATGTCTGTGTGTTTGTCCGTCTTTCACGACAAAACGGAGCGATGAATTGACGCGATTTTTAAGTGGAGATAGTAAAGGGATTTTTTTTTATGGTAGGTAAAAATCATCGAATGACGAATCCCACTCTTGGGCGGAGCGGGAAACAGTGTCAGACTCTTACTGACTAAAGAACCTACCCCGTTATAATATAATACCTTCCTTGCCTTATTCCTTAGTTAAAGGGTTGGAAAGTGACATAGGCTACTTTTTATCTCTTCTTAAAATTTTCCCCCAACCCCTAAAATAGAGGATAGAAATTTGTGTGAGACTGATAATAATAATATTTAGGCCCAGTTCTCTTCCATGTTCAGGAAAGAGGAAATCGTATTACCACGAATTTAACGTGAGCAAAGCCGCGGGCAAAAGCTAGTATATTATAAAATGAACGTTGTATTATAATAACTAAGAATTACTTAACTAAGAAGTCTTAGTTATTATATAACGTTCCTTTCCACGTTACAACTCTACCAGTAGAAATCGGGAAAAAAGGCTAGAAAGAAATGATAAGAATATTATATAATAAAATCAGCGATAAGACTACCATTGTACCTATAGAATTACGAACATATAGGTTGTATTATAGGTATTTTTTATGTTTATAATAAACTTTTATTCTGTTCAATTTTTATATTTATTTTTAAATTATTTTTTAAAAATATTTTTATACGTCATTTTTTTCGTAAATTTAAAGTAGCTAGTTATATGAAAAGGAGGACGCCGATCGCATAAGGTGCGTACACGCCAAAGACACCACCGGGATTCCGATCCCGATTTCCGGCCACCGTAGGCGCGGGCTTGCGGTCGGCGAGCAATGGGTAGCTCACCGTCTGATCGTCTGGTAATCGTCCGAACCAAGTCCAAGTCGTCGACGGCGCGCTTTGTTCCCACGCTCCTCAAGGAGTTGTCAGCAAATCGTAAAGACCCTGCAGAAGGGTCGAAGTCAATTAGAGCCAAGGGTTCGTGGCTGAAAGGAAGGCTCACGCCCTGATACGTAAGAACAGGATAGGTTGTTTAGTCAGTAAGAGTCTGACACTGTTTCTCAATCCGCCCAAGGGAAATAATCGTCGGTTGGTTTCATGTTCTATAAAAAATGTGTATAGGACTTTTGCGAGTAGGCGTTGGCCCTTCAAACGCCTTCCAAAGAAACCGGACCCCGGATACCGAAATAAATATAAAGAACTCTATTAATATAACAAAGGTATTTCTAGAAATTCGGTTTGTTCCGTCTAAATTTAGATATCATATTCATTTGCCTTCTTTAGGTTTATATAAATGGTTTTCGAATCTGACAAACTAAGAGCGGTTTACTAATTACGAACAACGGTTCCGCTAAATAAAATATTATCTTTTTATTTCAGATATATAATGTTTATGCACTAGTGTACAAAGGCGGTCTTAATGCCATAGGCATTTTCTACCAGTCGACCGGTGATTAGGGCTCAAGAGACAGGAGCCTCCTCACAATGCGAGCCGTATCGAGTAGAGCTCTCTGTACTAGGCCCTTGATTAGATTTGATTAGACAACCGCGCAAAGACAGTTTCGACAGATGGTCGTCAAAGTATTGTGATATTATTAATTCTTTCAATTTAAGTATAAAGTCATCACATGCACGGGCCCTGGAACTAAGGCAAGAAGGACCGATGAGTCGTTCAGTCAGTAAAAGTCTGACACTGTTTCCCGCTCCGCCCAAGGGCGGGATTCGTCATTCGATGATTTTTCCCACCATTAAAAAATCAGATGTACATCACATCAAACAAATTTTAAAAAACATTACATAACATTATAACTACTAAGTTTTCTTTTGTATGGAGAGGAATCGTCCGTATATAATCTTCTCACAGCATTATAAGCAATTGTTATCTTTTACCACATACCGATATACTAGGAAACACAGCTTAAACAAAAAACATCAAAACAGTATTATCTCTCCGAACATATTTTCGCCATTTGGAAACCTTACGTAAAAAGCTTATATGTAACTTATACAGCGGATCCAATTTATAACTGTGATGAAAATATAAACAGCTACGTTTTTCGCCAAACCAAAATAACTCTATATAAAAAATATCCATCTTTATCAGGACAAATTTCGCAGTTCACTAGTGCAGAAATCATTTACAAAATAGTCCGGCAATTGCGTTCCGAAACTTATTTTTAGATCGAAATGAAGATGGATAGTCTTTATTGTAACCGTTGGTATTGGTAAACAAGATTTTAAGGTTCTGTATTGCAGGGAAAAAACGGAACTTTAATTGGATTATAGTACGAGGAAAATAACTTGGACTAACCAGCACAGGCATCCAATTGGATGCCTAGGCCGAGAGTTGATTGAACTGAACCACTCAACGTTTAACAGCTTGACGTATACGACGAAAGTTAGGCCTTCTGAAATGACTGATCAAGACTCAGCTAAGCGATAAAAATTTACCCTACTAAACAAAATGACTACACAACATTCAGCCGTCTGGTTAAAAGTTGTGATCAACAACATGGCTAGTTGATCTTCATCCATTTGATTGGATGCCGGCGTTTAATGAATGCCCTAGGCGTCACCTGAAATAGGACTAGGCAGGACACATCTGCTGCAACAAAAGTGCCCGTCAAACTGTGGGCTAAAGTAACACAAACTTGGTGCCATGAGACAGTGCGATGGGATCGCGGCAGACCACGAAGAAGATGGCGCAATGAGCTAGACAGATTATTTTTAAATTGCTATAAACTAGTGCTTGACTGCGATCCCACCTGATCGTAAACAGTGATGCAATAGTTGATGGTGAGGCACACTAGTTAATTAAGAACCTATTCACTCTAGCCTTAAAGACAGCTAAATTACAATCGTACGGAAAGACTGCAGCTAGCAAACTGTTCCAGTCCAGAGGGACGATACTCCTCCCAAACTGTCAAGAGGAAGCGCGGGCCCGCGGTGGATGGAAAGAGTGTAGGGAGGCCTTTGCCCAGGAGTGGGAAAGAACAGGCTTAACACAAACACAGTTGTGCCATTTAGACAAAAATAAACATGTAATCTTTATTTTATTCTTCACTAATTTACAATTCGCAGAAAACAGTCAGACTTCCAACAAAGCGATCAAATTTTCTGTCATGATCCAGACTTCAAAGAAAATAAGATAAAAAATTAAAACATCGTGCTTTTTCAACCCTGTAATAAAAAGGTGGGGGATGAACCCGTTAAATTAATTTGACCGCGCATTATAAGGGTTAATAGACTTTATGATGTAAGGGTTTTAATACGACATTGCTTGGTTAGAGATCCTTATTGTTAATTCATGTTTTAGTCTGTGACATGCTTTTATATTTAAATTCATGAGTTATTCAGTTTCAATGTCAATGTCAAAATGGGGTTATATGAAAGAGCTCACACGGTCTGCTGTTGACAGGCTGAAAAGGATCTGGTGCAACCATAACATCACTAAAGCCAAGAAAGTCCGAATCATGAGAAGCTTAGTCTTTCCAATATCTATGGCGCAGAAAGGTGGACGGTCGCCTCAAAGCCATCGAAAGACTGAAACAATTTGCCTGCTGTGGTCTTCCCATCCGATTATAATTTGGGTGTCTTCCAAGCTAGAATGAATAGACTTTTAATAAACTAATGCACCTCACCGCAATCGTTGATTGCATCATTGCTTACCATCAGGTGGGATCGCAATCAAGCATTAGTTTATAGCAAACTAGCGACCCGCCCCAGCTTCACACGGTTACTGATATTGGATATATTTATGCAAGTATTATGCACATAAACCTTTCTCTTGAATCACTCTATATATTAAACAAAACCAAATCAAAATCCGTTGCGTAGTTTTAAAGATTTTAGCATACATAGGGACAGGCGACTTTGTTTTATACTATGTAATGATTAAAAAAAAATCCGTAAAAATCCCAAAACATTTATCGATATCGACACGATAGCGGTAGCAGCTCTAAAATGAATAATTCAACATTTCATTGCACCGTATACCTGTGCTTAAAATTTTGCGAATTCACTCCAAACGTTTGGACATTAAACGTGAAATTACATAAACCCAATACATTCAGATTAAAACATTAACTGAATCTACATGTGGGGAAGTTCTCGGAAGAAATAATGCCTGTCTATTATTGCCTGCCTGAGAGCAGTGGTGGCCGAGTGGTAAAGGCCCCGACTTACAAGCTGTAGGTCACGGGTTCAAACCCAGCCAGGCACATTACTTTGTGTAATTTATTTCATCACCACTGCTCTCAAAAACGGTGAAAGAAAACATCGTGAAGAAACCGGCATGTCCTAGAACCAAAAATTCGAAGACATGTGACATCCACCAATCCGCACTGGGCCCGCGTGGTGGATCATGGCCCATTCCCTCACCTAGAGAGAGGAGGCCTGTGTCCCTGCAGTGGGAAGATTAAAAAGGCTGATAATGATGATGATGATTGCCTGCCTGATTTAATCTAAATCTGGTAAATTTTTTGACCCTCTTCTTTTTTTATGGTGGGAAAAATCATCTAATGACTAACATGGAGTTTCTTGCCGGTTCTTCTCCATAGGAAACGACCAATTTGGACGTGCACTAGCTTCTGACGTTTTATAAGTGCCCATGTAGGCCCATGTGAAAAAAAAAATTGACTTTGACTTTGAATGCCAACTTTGAGCGGAGCGAGAAACAGTGTCAGACTCTTACTGACTAAACAATCTACCGCATTCCTACGTTGCCATATATACTAAGGCCAGAGCCTTCGTTTCAGACGCGAACCCTTGGCCCCAGTTGGCTCTCTCTTCTATAACCCCCTACGGTCGCTGACAACTCCTTGAGGCTTGGTCCGGACGGTTACCAGACGATTGGACGGCGAGCTACCCATCGCTTGCCATACACAAGCCCTCGCATCCTTTAAGGGTTCCGCTTTTCTTTCTATTGAGGTCCGTCCTTAAAAAGGAGTCATCTACCCAATTGAAGGAAATTAACATGAAAATTAAAGTCACAATTAAACCTATTGAAATATTAAGACATGACAACTTCACAGAAATTCAGAAACAGAAATAACCGTTATCTATTTATATTATAATGTTTTAGAACTAATCTTAAAAGATTGACTATCTCTAAAGCAACAAGCCTTTTGAAGTATAGAATTGGTAACGGAATGGAGTCCGCAGGAAATTTTATTCGAAGTAATTTCCTTGGGTTGTTGGGATCAGTAGTACCAACGTAATAGTGATGGACAACGAATGTTATTGGTTTCGTCTAATAGCGGTTTTTGAAATTGGTATCTGTATTTTGATACCAGTTTTTATTGAAGAATGAAATTTATTGATAAACAATATTAAATAGTAGATTATGTGACTTGGAGATAAAGCAGAGTCTTTAAGTCGACGAGAACAAGGATTTAGAAATTTTAATCCCGAACGTTAGTGGGAGTTGGCGATCAACGGAAAGCGAGTGTATAGTTTCGGTAGTTTTGCCGCCGGGCTATAAGCGAGTGTGCCAGTGCGACGAGCGATTACTCGCACCACTTGCCCACGGTCGCTCAGTCCTGTGCAAATCAGCGCGCGCGTTATACATGTAAAAAAATGATCAAGTGAGCGACCATCGTTGAACGCCTATCGCTGAGCGAGTTTATTTTTAAAAGCTCGTCGCTCAGCGACAAAACTAGTAAAACAAGTCGTCGCCGGCAGTGTGAACAGTCAGAGAGCAAGTTTTAATCTCAAATCTCAAACCTCAAATCTTTATTGCAATCCATAATGTACATGTCAGGTGATATGTAATAAAAGATAGAAAAAATTATGGACCCTGTCGGGCACAGCAACATTATAAATAGTAGAAGAGAGGAGGAGCGCTAATCAATTTTCTTGTATTTACATGTTAAATCATTCAGTTCATTACAATTTGATAATCAGTATTGCTAGAGTAGATAAATAATTATTTTATTATAGTTTTATGTTTCATTTAAATTAACGTTTAATAATAATGTTCCTTTTTCAATGTCAGATAAAAAAATACAAATTTAACTTATTTTTTATAATTACAAAATAATAAAATGTCAAAACAAAATATATGCATCTCTCTCATTTATACGGAATGTACAATTATTGTGCATTTCTTGAGAGAGAAAATCGCTGATAGTTATTCGTTTTCTCGCTGGCGGTCGGACCACTGCCTTAAACTGACAAAAAAAATTGACGTGTTATAGTGTTATTAAAATAAAGTAAAAAAACCGGCCAAGTGCGAGTCGGGCTCGCGCACAAAGGGTTCCGTAGCAGCAAATATAATAAACTTATTATGTCAATTTATACACCTGGTGAATGGAGCCTAAACTCTCCCGATATTTTGCCTTGTACTTTTATGTATGAATATTAATTTTATATATGTATTTATAAATATTCCGTGCTATAGGCGTGCCCAAATCGGCTTGTGATAACTGAATAAAGAAGTATATACACCAGCTTCACAATTAAAATTACCAAATATATTATCCAGGTGAGTTTCACCTCTAGTGGTTATAGACTTGCGAAAGAAGTAAATGGGAACGATGAAATTCTCTTAGCGCGCACAAGTGACAACGACGTCTGCCCTCACGTGTCTGCCCGTTCGGGTCGACGCGGTTAGCTATCTTATCCCCGCCCCCGCGCGAGACCACGCCCCGCAACTCACGCGCTGCAGCGCAGCGAGCGACCGATCTTCTTGAATCGATGTAATAATAATCTATAGGATTAACGCGTTTTAAAAATATTGGTTCGATGGATATGTTTAACCTATTATTACTCAACAATCACATTTGTAATATTAAACTTTATCAAATGCACAATGTATTTAAGGTACATTACTGGATAAGGATTAATGGCGTATTGCTTGAATAAGCTAATATTTCTCGTAAAAAGTACCTACATTATAAAGATTTTATATCATCGCGGATTTTTAAAGGTGTACAATACTGTAGTATATTTTTTGATCTATCTTATAAGGTTCAGCCATCGTTTTCAGTGTAAGCACAATAACTTAACCAAAATTACAGTTAAATCAACCTATCTCAAAAACTATAAGAGATACTTTGATCAAACCAAAAATCGTTGAAAGAGTTAATTAGCATGCATCACCTCTATTTTTTTTAGAATTTTATACCCCGTAGTTATAAAAATAGAGGGGGGGGGACATACTTTTTACGACTTTGAGAGCTGATATCTCAAAAACCGTTCACTTTAAGAAAAATGTTTTTTAGAAAACTTTATATCATTTTAAAAGACCTTTCCATTGATACCCCACACGGGTATGTACAACGAAAAAAAAATTTTCATCCCTCAGTTACATGTATGGGGGGCCCCACCCCCAATTCTTTTTTTTACTATTTAGTGTCATAATTTTGTAGCGGTTCATACAACACATATTCCCATCAAATTTCATCACTGTAGTACTTATAGTTTCCGAGTAAATCGGCTGTGACAGACGGACAGACGGACAGACGGACAGACGGACAGACGGACAGACGGACATGACGAAACTATAAGGGTTCCGTTTTTGCCATTTTGGCTACGGAACCCTAAAAAAAGAAATAAAGTTGAAAGGAAATCGTTTGTCTTGGTATGGCCATGTAAAGAGGAGAGACGAAACGCATGTTACGAAAAGAGTTTTGAGTTTACACGTAGATGGATGGAGAGGAAGAGGGAGACCGAAGAAGAGATGGATGGATTGTGTGAGAAGTGATATGAAAGGAAAGGTAGTTAGTGATAGTATGACGGGTGACAGGACAGAGTGGAAGAAAAAAACATGTTGCGCCGACCCCAAGTAATATGGGATAAGGGTAGGATGATGATGATGATGAATATCATTTATCATTATCATCATTACAATTATATTATTTACTTTTCTGTCTACACAAGTTTCAAATACAAACCTATTCACCGACTTTATAGCATGAGTAACCAAACAAACAGTTTGAATCAGACCGAATCGTACGTATTCACTCACGAACCGGATAAAGTCACAAAATCGTAGTTGCATTGTAGAAAGAAAATGAAACAACAAAATGGAGAGATTGCAGCCATTGAAGCTGTCTTCTGTAAGACGATCTAGGTTACTTAGTACCTTTGTGTGATCATTTTTTATGGTCGTTACACCTTTTTTTTTATGGTAGGTGAAAATCATCGAATGACGAAACCCGCTCTTGGGCGGAGCGGGAGACCAGTGTCAGACTCTTACTGACTAAAAAACCTACCCCGTACCTTCCTTGCCTTATTCCTGGAGTCGAGGTAACAGTTTGCACCACCCTCTAGGATGGTCGTTACTGCTACTATTTCATTCATTAAGCCCCAAGAGGATACCGGTGTCCGTATATCTATTGTCTTTTAAATGTGTCTGTAATTACGAAACAATTAACTCCTCTACCCCCCCCCCCCCTGAGCTCCCTCCTGGAGCCTAGGGTGGTGCAAACTGTTACCTCGACTCTAGGAATAAGGCAAGGAAGGTACGGGGTAGGTTTTTTAGTCAGTAAGAGCCTGACACTGGTCTCCCGCTCCGCCCAAGAGCGGGTTTCGTCATTCGATGATTTTCACCTACCATAAAAAAAAACTCTACCCTGAGCGAACGCCGCCTTCGTGCGGGTATTAATGGAAACTTGCTAATTTTCCAAATTTAAATTTATTTTTTTATAAAACTTTTTATTTACGTTCTTGGATAAATATCAAAATACCCTGTAAAAAATATGCTCAAATATTGTATATTCTATTTTTGAAAATTTGACAACTGGATGGCGCGAAATCATGAGCAAACACCGGCGTTCGTTTGGGTTTAGATGGGAAGACAATAATTGTGCAGAAAAATCTCCAATCACCCACCCTTGGGCGAGGCAAGGAGATCATCATCATTATCGGCCTTTTTAATGTTCCCACTGCAGGGACACAGGCCTCCTCTCTAAGAGAGGGGAATGGGCCGTAACCCACCACGCGGGCCACTGGGCCCGCGTGGTGGGTGACAGACATGTGATATCCACCAACACGCACTGGCGTGTTGGTGGATATCACATGTCTTCGAATTTTTGGTTCTAGGACATGCCGGTTTCCTCACGATGTTTTCCTTCACCGTTTTGAGAGCAGTGTTGATGAAATAAATTACACAAAGTAATGAGCCTGGCTGGGTTTGAACCCGCGACCTACAACACGTAAGTCAGGGCCGTTACCACTCGGCCACCACTGCTCCAAGACAAGGAGATAGTGTCCGACTTTTACTGACTAAAAACCCAGTTCTGTTCTCTTTGCCTTCGTTCCAAGGCTCTGTTCACTGTCACATATACCCATGCCTTCAATTAACAGCATACGAAGGTCCCTGCTGGCGCGCACCTCATGGAGTTGTCAGCAAAACCTCAAGCAGGACTCTGCAAAAGGGTCGAAGTCTACTAGGTCCCAGGGTCTCTTTCTGAAAGGAAGGCTTGGCCCCAAAGCCAAAGGCTAGGAAGGAATGGGGTGGGGTGTTCAGTCAGTAAAAGTCTGACACTGTTTTTCGCCCCGCCCAAGAACGGGATTCGTCATTGGATGATTATTGCCCACCATAAAAAAATATTTTATTTAATTTTTGTTTCTAGGAAATGCAATGCAATACACTAACGAACATATAAATAAAGGGGTATGACGCACGCCTCGTGGGGGTCACTTAGTGCTCGACCTAACACAATAAATGTAATTAGTTGCAGGAATGAGATCGCGTATCTCGATCGTTTTTTGCACTAGTGTAAAGAAAAGCTAATAGGGTGTCTAAAAGCATTAACAGATATAGCTCGTTTTCGAGTAACCGAACAGAAAAAATATTTGCTAGCTGACTATTTATTAATAAATATACAAAAATAGGATATAAACAGCGCAAACGATATACAAATTGGTAAAAAATCAAACGAGATGTAACAATTTTAAATAAATATGTCTGTCTGAACGAATGAAATATATCCTCTAAAAGTGAAAATTCATGTCGGACTTTTCATTTTTATTAGCAGCTTTGAAGCTTTATAATTTCGTTTTCATATATGTTTATCAAAACAAATTGCATATGCATTTATATACCCTAATTTTAAATATTGAAATTGATATTTATTGTACGCACAATTTGCTGTCATAATTATATTCGATTATTATTCGTAGCATGGCTACGCCGTAGCACCAATACGCCAGAGCAACGCTACGCCGTAGCAGAAGCGTAGCAAGACGTAGCGGTGACGTAATGCTTTGTAGAAAAATCTAAGGTGTCTTCAATAATTTATTATAGTTGTCAATATATGACAAGAGATGGGGTTACCAGTATTAGTTTTGACCACGGAAAAAAATGGTCGTATGGTAATCATTTGGACCAGGCCCAGTCATCAACGGCGAGCACTGTTCTCGCGCGCCTCAAGAAGTTGTTAGCAAAACCGTAGGAACCCTATGGAAGGGTCGAAGCTAACTGGCGACAAGGGTAAAAAGCAACGTAGGAACGGTGCGGTTTTTTTATAGTAGGTAAAAATTATCCAATGACAATCCCGCCCTTGGGCGGAGCGGGAAACAGTGTCAGCCTCTTACTGACTAAACAACCTACCTCGTTTTTACGTTGCCATGTATACCATTTTCAGAGCCTTTCTTTCAGACACGAACCCTTGGCCCCAGTTGGCTTCGGCCCTTCTGCAGGGTCCCTAAGAACGGGTGGATTGTTTAGCCCGCTCCACCTAAGGGCAGGATTCGTCATTGGACGATTTTGACCCACCATAAAAAAAATCACAGCAAAAACAGTTAACTGATTAAAATTTGGTCGAAACCTAAAATTCGTGGTATCGGCCGATACCAATTCTATCAAACATTATGATCTTTTCAGCGTTATTCCTGTATTAAAAAGAGCAAAAATCCTTTGAGCAGCGCCGGGTTCAGTGATCGTATGTAAATACAGTTTCCGGTATCCAGCGTCTCGATTGCGAAAAACGAAATTGGTTTTAAACGTAAAAACTCCTTTGTGTGTAATAAAACTACGTTTTTGTGTTTATTTGAAACGGTTTTTTTATGATTGGAAGATTTCTGATTCGACTTTTTAAAGTGTTGTGTGGAAAATGGGTTTTTTTATGATGGGAAAATCATCGGATCTGGGAGATAGTGCCAAACTTCTACTGACTGAACGACCCACCGTTCTTTCTTGCCTTAGTTCCAGGACCTTCAAGCCTTTGCCCCCGAAGGCTTCGACCCTGCCGGGGTACAGCTATAGCACGCCGGAATAGTGCGCGCCGTCGAGTGAGGAAAATGGGTGGGAAAATGATATCCAAGTGTATTTTTTGATTAATGCAATGATTAAGCGATTCATCACTGCGTTGTACACCGTTAAATTTTAGTCGTTTTAATCCCGAAGAGGGTCGATCCAACACATGAAACACTATCGATTTGTGTAGATAAAATAAAAAAATAAAGTACTTTTTTTCTTTATTTCTTATTGATATACGCATTTACGAAATTAATTTCTTTAAATAAACGAGTCATTGACCTTGTAGGTAGTTGTCGTTACTTGCGTACTAACTACCTATAGGTCATTGAACTCGCCCAGCTGAAGTTTACTTAAAGAAATCAATTTAGAACATGCGTAAATTAATTCGAGTTTTAAAAAAAAGTACTTTGTTTTTTTATTCTAACTTTACCAATCGATAGTGTTTCATGTACTGAATCGATCCTCCAAGGGATTAAAACGATCAATATTTAACGGTGTATGTCACGGTATTTTTTTGGTTCGGTTCCCGTACGAAACAATTATTTGTATAGCCTGTAAAACCGTGTCCGTTTTGGTAGACTTGTGTTAGTTAACGTGTTTATGAATGCACCACATTACAGTGAAATCATCCGATGACTTCTCTCGGGTGAAGCGTATCCTTTTAATAATTAAAACCACACCTGTGTCCGTCAAGTGCATTTTGCGTTGTAATACTAAATTTATTTAACTTTGAGTCAAATTTTATAATCCTTTTTGAGATCGGATCTTTTAACACTGTCATTTATTTTTAATTCCTTCTTCATCTGTTTCTAAAACTAATTGGGGCAAAGTTTCATTAAAACTATTAAGCCCCCATGAACGCGTTCACACGTCTATTATGTCTCTAATAACGTTACTGAAAAGGTTAAAGTCCATACAGCAAATTTGTTGTGCTCAAATCATATGGAGCAGTGGTGGCCGAGTGGTAACGGCCCCGACTTACGAGTTGCAGGTCGCGGGTACAAACCCAGCCAGGTGCATTACTTTGTGTAATTTATTTCATCACCACTGCTCTCAAAACGGTGAAGGAAAACATCGTGAGGAAACCGGCATGTCCTAGAACCAAAAATTCGAAGACATGTGACATCCACCAATCCGCACTGGGCCCGCGTGGTGGATTATGGCCCATGCCCTCTCCTAGAGAGAGGAGGCCTGTGTCCCTGCAGTTGAAACATTATGATGATGATGAAATCATATGAGCACCATGCAAATCAGTATCTCAGATGGTCTTTTGAAATTTTATGTGAATACTCAACATTTTTATACATAAAATAAGTTAATTAAGCTTAACAAAATATGTTTTAACAAAACAAGAAGAACAATACAGTTTAATGGAGCCAGTTAATGGGCTAAATGGAATAAGTGCTTCGAGGTCGAGTAACGCTTTGTTTTAATTAGAACTAGGAACCCGCCCCAGCTTCGCGCGGGGCGAAGCTCCGGCGGGTGTTTGAAATCTTCACGATTTGTGTTGGAAGTATGAAAGCAGCCCTGTTTTTTTTTTATGGTAGGTAAAAATCATCCAATGACGAATCCCGCTCGTGGGCGGAGCGGGAAACAGTGTCAGACTCTTATTCCCAGAGCCCAGATAAATAACGCTTTCACACCAACCCTCGGCTTCAGGAGGCTTCGGCCCTGAAGAGCCTCTACAGTACGAAGCCCTGCTAGTGAACGCATCCTAAACTTAGTTTGTCTATGTCTTGTCTATGCTATATTTTCTGTTCTGCACTGTACTTCATTGCGAAAAATAAAAGGAACTGTAAGATTATCGCAACGCGTCTTCTATGTATGAAGGGCTTTCGGGATGAGCGTTTTAGTCAATAATAGCCTAAATAGCCGATGTTGGAGAAAAAACAGCCAGGCAGAAGTGGAGGTGGACTGACCACGTCGCAAGAATGAACCCAGACAGATGGACGAAGATTGTCACTCACGAGACGCCCGAGGGTGGTCGACGCCGTCAAGGCCAACCGCGGCGAAGGTGGCGTGACGATCTGATCATGTTCATGGGACCAACTGGGCCAAAGATCGCACAAGACAGAGAAGTTTGGAAGGAGAAAGGGAGACCCTCACCCACACTTTGACACAAATTAAGCTATAAAAACAATTGTTTCTCCTCCCGCTGCACCCAAGGGCGAAAGATGATTTTTACACACCAAAAAAAAAAAACAACCTCATCATCGTTTACCGTTAGGTGAGATAGATAGATAGTTAGATATACTCTTTATTGTAGGTACACCATAAACACATATTGGTGCATTAGGAACTTAAAATTACTTATTATTATTAGGTGTTAAGGTGTAAGCTAAAATCGATTTTTTAAAGACAAACGCAAACTATTCAAAACCTTCTCGTAAATACAGGTAAGGAAAGATAATTATGTATGGGTATTCGAAGAAACAAGAACCCAAACTTGATATATAGTTTCGGGTTGGTGTTTCTGCGATAATCCGTAGCTTGCTATCATAGCCAATCTACTTAGCAGTAGGAAGGCCAACAAAACATGCCCCATCAGCCCTCCACTATCGCACAAAACAACAAATCCACTAAGGGTGGCGACACACAGGGCGCATTCTCGCTTTAACAATGTTATTTGTGGTAGTTAAAAATCATCCAATGATGAATCCCGCCCTTGGGCGGAGTGGCAAACAGAAGCCTTTGTCCAACAGTGGAAGTCCTTCGGCCGAAATGATGATAATGATTTGTGATGTGACTGTGTTTAATATCTATTAAATGACCCCTGAAAGTTCTGTGCGACTTGTCAATTATCTGTTGTTTATTTTTTTAAATTATTGTTTTATTTCTACTTTTGTGTGTTTAAATAGTGTAATTGGCTTCGACCGTACTATTTAATTAAATTAAATAAATAAACAAGTGATAATAATTGTATGCTAACAAAATCTTTTGAGTGCCATAATTAGAGACATAATAGAAAGACAATAGGGTCTCGAGAGTTTAAAGTATAAAGGATATGTAGGTACACCCATTTTGGTAGTTTCATTTCATCACCTTTCTTGCTAGAACCACTAAATAAGTTTTCTTATCTAATCACTCACAAAAGTTAACATTTATCTCACAAGAAAACCATCACGAAGCAAGTACCTTACTTGTACGGTTTTAATCGTCTTTTACCGATCGATAGTAGTTATTCGTCGATGATTTTTTTTAATGGTAAATCTAGTGCTCGACTATCGACGATTCGACCTAATGATGATGCAATCGTTGATGATGAAGCGTATTTGTTTATTAAGAGTGAAAACAGTCCAATTATAATCTGACGGGAAGTCCGCAGAACACATTTGTGCGGTAACAGTAGAGATCCAGAAAGCCTACTGGAACCAAGGGTTCGCTTCGCTTCTGAAAGGAAGACTCAGCCCTGGTATGAAAGGCAAAGCAGGAACATGATAGGTTTTTAGTCAGTATAAGTAGTTTAGTCTGCCACTATCTCTTGCTCAGCCCAAGGACGGGAGATGTCATTGGATGATTTTAACACACCGAAAACAAAAAATACCGGCCCGCTTATGTGTGTAGCAACCCTAAGAGGGGTGAAATTTATGCAAACTCTCCATACAGCGACGCGGAGATAATATTCGTGTGTCCGGACGGACAGACCGACGGACGGACAAAGCCTCATTTACATAATACCGCCTTTCCCAAAGTTGGTAAAAGATACTTAGGAGTACCCACTTGGCAGATCATTAGGGGATTTCAAGTGGTGAAGCTTTAATTTTGAGTGTATTAAGAGTTTTGTTGCGGAGTTATCTCTGTTGAGATTGACATTTTTCTTTTCTTTTCCTTTACTAGTTGTCAAACAGTTTCATCTACGCCTGATTTTAAAATATGAAAGGTGAAGTTATAGCTAAAATCCGTCTTCAGGGTTATCTAGTATAAAAGCAATAATCATTAATACTTAAACATATAAATCCTTTCATTGTATCTTCTCAAAGAAGTCGCTAGAATAAGTATATAGTAGCACTTTTTATACTTTAGAAATTATATTGAAAATCCATGGTTAAACGAATGAATAGCTACTAAAAATATAATGTTCAAATCATAAACACTTTCCCCAATTCAGCAATAACACGCAAGACCCCACATTAAAGCACTCACAGAGTTCTGTGATCACTAAACCAACAAGGCAATCTCTCAGCAAATAAATACAACTAAATACATAAAATAAATCACCAGCCTCCAGCGACACATTACCAGAATCTACTGCCAAAAAAATAAGACGTAAAATACTACCGCACTTAAGAAAAAGAATCGCAAAGAAATATCCCATAATACATTCCTATTTATTACATTATCACAAATACTGGCTGTCTACGGGCGTGGGCAATACAAAGCCTACCCCTAGTGATAAAACACCTAGAGATTAGGAAAAACGGGTCTCTGTAACCCGAAAAAAAAGTGTAATCAAAAAAGAAATGTCCTTACCTTCGTCACGGGGCGAGATATATAGTACAGACTGGACATTCGGGGAATCGTCAGACAAATTCTTGGGTTCCCCAGCCACATACAGCAGACATTGAATGCCAATAGAATAATTCGACGAATCTTGTGTACCGTATTATTCGTTGGGCCTTCAAGTTCGGGTTTGTGCAGACGAGCTACTTATTTCAACGTTAGGATTCTTAGAAACTAAATATTTATTACGGTAATATTTACTGTTCCTCTATTTATATTGATGGGAATGCAATGGTGTACTAAAATATATGTTTTTCTAGGTGGTTTAAAAACAATAACTAGAAAGGGGATGACGGTGTCTGAATTCGCTCACTTCGCTCGGTCGCAAAATCCCGCTATCCCCTTCTAACCTAACCTCTCTGAATTAGGGTGCCAGTCCTACGCGTATACTAATTATAAAAAAATAATTCAGCTTACAATTAGTATTATTATTACACGATTAGTAAAAGAACGACTCCAATGTAATGTATAATGGAATAAGTAAAGCTTTTCGATTATTCATAAAGCATTAACATAAAATTGGTTTACACAATGAAACTGTAACCTTTTTTGTTTTATTTAAATGTATTAATTCATAATTCGATTTGAACTCATTATATAAAGTTTGAAATTCGAATCAGAATCGGGGATTCATTTAAAATTAAAATAATATTTCCTGTGAATGCGATTCTTATTTCATTGAAAAATAGTTTCGACTAAAGTTTTAAATGTGCAGTATTTTATTCACAAACTGTCCCTAGTTTAATTAAATATTCTGTGTCGACGAAGTTACGTTATATTCGAGTGCCGTATCGAAACTGTTGCATACAGAAAGTTCGCTCATATATCGTAATTTTAATAACTGGATGTTGTACCTGCTATTAATTGTAGCTGAAACTTTTGTAAATGAGACAAAAGTATAGAATGATAGTGTTGGTCAGGTTGGTTAAAGTTTAAATGAATATTATTCGAGTGATTTTCTGTTTTTCTATAACAGTGTTTCTATAATTAACTTCCTTCTTCTAGATTAAAGGCTTGAGTTACAGCTGTAAAAACCGAAGATGTATGTATGGAATATTGTACATAAAAAACACGAGCCTCATCTACTTCACGAAAAAAAAAGTGTATGTCTGTATGAATTATGTTTCTTAAAATCTATTGCAAAATAACTATCATTTAGTAAAACATTCATTCATTAAATTACTACGAAAAAATCCTCCGCATCACTATTACTGCTAATGTGTTTAAAAGACTGATAATAGTATGCTTTGTGTTAATTTTTATAATTTTATCTACACTAATAATATAATAAAGAGGTAAAGTTTGTTTTTTGTTTCTTTGTTTTTCTGTTTGTAGGAGGTAACCTCTGGAACTACTGGTCCGATTGGAAAAATTTTAGCAACAATAGAAAGCTGCTTTACTCCTGAGTGACATAGGCTATAAATTATTTATATAACATGGATGTTAACCGAGCTATCACTACAAGAATTTTTCCGCGGACGAAGTCGCGGGCAAAAGCTAGTAAAATATAACCAGCAAGTTTGATATTTTTAATCCCGTAGAATGTCGAACTGAGCGAATCATTTTCACCTGTAGGTTATTGTCGGTCGTTGCGTACTAACTGCCTACAAAACATTGACTCGCTTAACAGACGTTTACTTAAATTTCAAACATGCGTAAATTAATTCGAGTTTTTAAAAAAGTACTCTATTTTTTAATTTTATCTTTACAAATCGACAGTATTTAATTGACCCTCTACGGGACTAAAACGATCAAATTTCAGCCATGTATAACTTGAGACCACTTGGACCCCACGTTCCAAATCCTACAAGGTAGGTACTAGAAAACGAATCTCTAATAAATTAGTCATAGGTGTATCTGTGTGTTACCTAGGCTTAAATTGAATTCACGGTTTCCAAACTTACGTACCACAAGTTTGAGCTAGTCTGTTACTAAACAAACCACAAGACTATCAACATTTCCATTATCTGACTAAGCACTTTACTTCAGCAACTTTTGATTGCCGTATTTTCTGTTTTGTGTTGCCCGACTGCGTGCACCCCTTTCCGTTAGTTGAGCAATTGTTTCCATTTCTAACAATTGTTAAAACTAACTATGCTATATAAATCAGCTTTATTAGAATCACAATAATTGTTGCTTTCTTGAATATTATTTGGAAGACAGAGATGTGTGGGAGTAATTAGACCGCAAGTTATAAGAAATAATACAAACTTTTCTGATTGACAAAGGCATAGATATGTAATAATTCCTGTACAATACACAATCTTAAATAAATTTGGCACAGTTGAAGAAAAACTTATTCTTTTGAGACTGATTGCCAAAAAGATTTTCTCAAACGACTTTTAATGAGCAACTTTCCCATCGGCCCCAGTCTCTTTACAGTTGCTCGCCTACCCCATTCCCAAGGGGTGTTAGAAATTCGCAGTATGTTCCCGCAACCCGCAATGAATACTAACAACCGGTTTGAAAGAATACAGATACAGATTAAAGCGATGTCTGCACGTTTTGTATTGATATATCAACGAAGAAAAGTTTGGAAACGTGCCCATAGGCCCTGCAGCAATTATTATGTGAGACCAAATAACAATATTTCTGTTATTTATTGAGTGTATTGCGAAGTTGTTGAATATATTTTTTTGTTAGAATCTTGATTATACTCAAACGCTCTGTTCTTTGGGATCTTACAATTTTCAAGTGGCGTAAAGTTGTGACGTGTACGGGATATCAGCAAATAAACAGTAACAAATTGCTGATATCCCGTCCTTAAATGCTTTCGTGTCCAGAGTTTTTTTTTAGGTAAATTCAATTGATGAATTTCTGAATGACCGAGATATTAATAATAATATTTTTATTTGCAGAAAACATGGTATTAAAAGATGTTCAAATACAAAATGAGACCAAACATGTTTTGCTTAATAATAAAGCATGCAAAATTGTAGTAAGTGTTAAAATTATATTTTATGCTCGAGAAATTCTTTAACACTGTAAAAACTAAGTTCATTCAGCCACTTATATAATTTAATTTTAAAAAGTCTGTAATTTAAGTCTTTAAATGTATTTGGTAATTTATTAAATATACGCACACACATAGCTACACAATTTTTGTTATATTTAACACACCGGGGTATCTCGTCTAGCACCAGCCTGAATGGATCACGCCGGCTTCGTGAACTGTACGTCCTCAGCTGTTTTGAACAGTTCCCTATGTTTCTGTACAAACATATACATTTCATACACATATATTGATTAGATATATATCATCATCATCATCATCATTTCAGCCGAAAGACGTCCACTGCTGGACATAGGCCTCCCCCAAGCGCCGTCACAAAGACCGGATGCGTTTTGCATCCATCGGATTACAGCAACCCTCACCAGGTCATCGGTCCACCTTGTGGGAGGCCTTCTAACGCTGCGTCTTCCAGTATGCGGTCGCCACTCCAGAACCTTTCGGCCCCAGCGGCCAACTGTTCTGCGTGCAATGTGTCCTGCCCATTGCCACTTCAGTTTGGCGATTCTTTTTGCTAACTATATATATATAATAAAATGTAATTTTGAACAATAAAATTGACTGATGAATGTTATTATAATATCTGATCAAAAATGATGACTATGAATTCAAATTAATTGGACTAGATTTAAGTTAAAAGTGAACAATGACGTATTATATTTGGATTGAAATGACATATAAATTATTATGTAACCAGCGAATTGTAATGTATTTTATTTCAATTGAAATTTTGACATTTTACTATAAATATTGTAAACCTCATGGGTATGTTACAGCGAACTATAACAAATAATAATAAATGATCATACACCTGTATTCATCATCATTACATAGTATAAAACAAAGTTGGCTGTCCCTATCTATGCTTAGATCTTTAAAAGTACGCAACGGATTTTGATGAGGTTTTTTTTAAATAGGTAGAGTGATTCAAGAAGAAGGTTTATGTGTATAATACATGCATAATATATTCAATATCAGTACCCGTGCGAAGCTGGGGCGGGTCGCTAGTAATAAATAAATGAATTTGTATTACATGGTTTCAGCCTGCCTTCACTGACACTGCTACCTTGCAGAAGGAGGTAACTGCCTCTCAAGGTCTACCCATTTTCTTTTACATTTTATGCAAACCATATGTGAAATATTTGTAAGAATACAATCAAGTCACTAACATGCATTGGAACTTTTTTTTGGAGGTTTAGGGAACCTGGCCCTGGAACTCAAAGAACAAAAGACGGGTTTTTTATGGTAGGTAAAACCCACGAGTCCCGCCTTTACGCGGAGCGGGAAACAGTGTCAGACTCTTACTGACTTAACAACCTACCCCATTCCTTCGTTGCCATATATACCAGGGCCAGAGCCTTCCTTTCAGATGCGAACCCTTGGCCCCAGTTGGCTTTGACCCTTTAAGTAAGGTCCCTACGGTTTGCTGACCACTCCTTGAGGCGCGCGGAAACAGTGCGCGCCGTCGACGACTGGGCTTGAGGACATCAAACGGGTCATATGTTTCCATCAGTAAAATTCAGACAATCTCTCTCACTGTACCCAGAGCAGAACAAATAATTTGAAAATTTGTTACATAAATTACGTACATGCTCCGCAAAAGAAGTGTCGACGAGAAAATCCTAGTGGAACTTCTTTGCAATCTTGTAACTTCAAGACAATATCACAAGTTATGTTTTTTTCTTTTACAATTTATTCATAGGTTGGGATTTGAAGTAATCAACCTGCCACTCCCAACCTTCGACCAGAAGCTAAGCTAATTTATTTAAACTTAGTTTAGATATATTTTTTGCTATCTTGTCGTAAAACATACATATTATCTCTTTTTTATGGTGGACAAAAATCATCCAATGACGAATCCCGCTCTTGGTCGGAGCGGGAGACAGTGTCAGACTCCTACTGACTAAACATCCCACCCCGTTCCTTTTCTGCCCTTTGCACTGGGGCCAAGCCTTCCTTTCAGAAAGAACCCTGGGTCGCAGTTGGCTTAAAGGGTCGCCTTTTGCAACACGCATAGTGTTTCAAGACGAAGGTTGTCAGTCAGATGTGTCTCTGATACGTGGTCGTTTACAACAGGCCTCATCAGAAGGCCTAAAGTAGGTAACCTAAATGGTAATGGAAAGGGCCGGAAGACGTAGCGATGGAAGGCCTCCCACAAAGTGGACTGATGACCTGGTGAGGGAAAAAATGCACAGGACCGGCCGGTAAAGCGACACTTGGAGGAGAGCTGTGGTTAAGAGTTGATATCTTTGGGCTGGAATGATCATTGATGAAGAATGTAACATTATTAGGAAGGAAGACAGAAAGAAAGAAAGGCGTTCGGTATTGTTTTCACACAAATCCATAAAAAAAAAATCTAAATGGTTTTTATTTCACATAGGCCTACATGGGCACTTATAAAATGTCAGAAGCTAGTGCACATAGGTCTTACTACTACTTAAAACAATCCATCGTGCAGTTGGATTTGGAAGGTGGTCATAGAAACTTCTTTTTATTGAGTTACACAATCACGTCAAATTTGAGCTCGTGTGATTCATCTTGACGAGTATTTTGATCCTATATGGCAATCAGGGTCTGATGACGTAGCTGGAAGATGACCAAAGGACTGTAAAGACATAAACCCATCAAGTTTGGCCTCGTATGATTCTTCTTGACAAGTACTTTGATGCTAAATGATAAACAGGATATGGTAATGGAGCTGGAAGATTACCATAGAAACTCGGTAATAAGGAATGATACCGTGCTATTAAAGCTTGTTATGAAAAATGTATTTTCATTGAAAGCTAAACATAGGCATTTTTTTTATCCAGTTTCTACTCGAATTCAAATCCACAAAAACAGAAATTCACACAAGCAAATCCACTGATAGAAACTAATAGGTGATAAATGCTTTGATTCTTGATTACTTTTCTAAGCTTTGAACGAGTCACAGATTGAGATAGATACTACTACAAAAGGTTTGACGCATGATTTAACAAAGGTATCAGTTTGTTTATGGCGTGTCATGTCGTACACACACATTTCGCCTACGGCAGTATTCCACGCCATGTAAAAGGGTTTAACCACAGATATAAATATACCTAGATAACGCAAGCATCACGATCTGTATGCAAAACAAGCGTGCCATTTTTTGACTACCTATTATGGCGTCACAAGCACTATTTGTGATGGGAAAATCAAATCGATTCAAAGACACCGCTGGGTACGGCGTCCCTTCGTTCCAACCCCGCCTTGCCAGCACAATTAAACATTTTTATACTTTAACTGATGTCCGACTAGCGCTGTACACCGATGCAGACTGACCGCGAAAGTGACCACTTACGATTTTTGTACGTAAGCTAGGCATGCGAAGTAGTTGCTCTTGCGTTATCTAGGCATATCTATATCTGTGGGTTTAACACTATAGCTGTCTGTACTTATGTGGGACGATTCGACCCAGGAGATAAACACACAATTGCACTACCCAAGTTAGGGATCGGGTGAAGTATTTTGCAGTTACTGGTGTTACCATCATTTGATAAGATGTAATAGTTTTGCTGCAGGAAATCCTAGCAGGTTTTAATGAGTCACTTGTGTGAAGAGCTGGACTGTTGGTCTAATGGTTGACCTTGATTGCTATGCCAGAGGTTGTGGGTTTCGTTCCCGCCTTAAACAAAAATTTGTGTGAATGATGAGCGCGATCTTTTTTTTATTGTTTATAGGTTCGCGCTTGACCGCTATCTCGCCTAATGAAAAGCGACGATGCGATCGACGATGGAGTGCGCTTACCGAGAAGCAACCTATTAAATCTTCACTTAAATATTCCCAGATTATAGCCAGCAGAAAACACAGACTCCGGCAAGGAATTCCACTACTAGGCTGTACGCACAATGAATGTTCCTAAAACGTTTTGTACGTATATGTGGGATGTCCCAACGCCGTACATCTGATAGTCCTATGATAGAACGGACATTTTTTCTGTGTCTGGGTGTAATTTATTTATAACTAGCAACCCGCCCCAGCTTCACACGGGTACTGATATTGAATATATTATGCATGTATTATACACATAAACCTTCCTCTGGAATCGCTCTATCTATTAAAAAAACCGCATCAAAATCCGTTGCGTACTTTTAAAGATCTAAGCATACATAGGGAAAGCAAACTTTGTTTTATACTATGTAATGATGACATTGTATGCATTTTCTCCTAGAGAGGAGGCGTGAGTCCCGTCAATGGGAGCATTGTAAGGCTGGTGTTATGTATGCATTTAGAAAAAAAGATATCTTTATCGGTTGCTTAATACACATAGTACAAGTTCTTCTTAGTCTGGGACTAGAATAGCCGCTGGGGCCGAAAGGTTCTGGAGTGGCGACCGGTACCGGAAGACGCAGCGTTGGAAGGCCTCCCACAATCCCACAGGACCGATGATCTGGTCAGGGTTGCTGGAAGCCGATGGATGCAAGACGCACAGGACCGGCCTTTGTGGCAGCGCTTGGGGGAGGCCTATGCCAGCAGTGGACGTTTTTCGGCTGAAATGATAATGAGAATACGATGTGGTGTAAAAAAAGAAAATTGATTATTTTTATTTACTTTTAATCTGCGACGCAAAAAATAGGTGTTATAAATTTAACCTTATGTACGTATGTCTATCGGTGGTATTTGTGCCTTTTATGCGGGTGATCCGATTTGTTTTTGAAAGCAGGTTTTATAGCGGTGGTTTTTACACATGTTTTTTTTTTATAGTAGATAAAAATCATCGAATGACGAAATCCGCCAATGGTCGGGACGAGAAACAGTGCCAGACTCTTACTGACTAAACAACCTACCCCATTCCTTCCTTGCCTTGATCCAATCATCATCATCATCATCAGCCTTTTTAATGTTCCCACTGCAGGGACACAGGCCTCCTCTCTAAGAGAGGGCCTTGATCCCAGGCTCCGGTAATAATACGCTTTCGCACCAACCCAGGAAATTCGAACCTGCTGGGCCCCTACAGTTTTCTGACAACTCCTTGAGACGCGCAGGAACAGTGCGCGCCGTGGACAACTTGGGGTCGGTTTGGATTGTTACCAGACAGCGGGCTGCCCATTGCTTGCCATCCACAAGCCTGCGCCTACGGTGGCCGAAAATCGGGATCGGAATCGCGGCGGCGGCGGCTGCGGCAAGAGCGTTGTTGGTTGTTGCCTTTGCCTGATTCGGTCAGCCTGCTACTTTTAAACACTTTTTTATGATCTACATTGGTCTAGTAATTCCTTGAAGATATAAGCTATGAATTACTCCGTAGGAGTCAAGGCCACTTACCACTAAACCAAGAGGCCAGTCCAAATTCTGACAATCGCTTTCACTCCCCCGAAATCGAAGTCATTTGAATACCTACTTTACAAAACAATTAAGCGACAAACTAACATTCTCGCTGACATAACATGAAACCAATTTTCAGTTCACAATTGCCCAATTAAAACAAACACACTCCATCCTAAATTAACATGTAAAAACACAATTCATACTAATTATTAAGCCGGCGAAGTTGAAATAATCCACCATACTTTATGAAATTAACCTAGTGGGAACAATATTTCGATATAATTGGTGGCCGCATATTATATACTGTTTATGGGTTTTATGCCTGATACACACGGACAGGCAAAATGGCCGGCGCGGTAGTTCATTTAGTAGCAATCCGAAATGCAGATACGGGGATTTGTTTCGGATCTAATTTAATTTTGGAGAAGTAATGCGATGAATTATTGTTTTGTAGCTTGTATTGGGAATATACATATACTTATATATTAAGCTCAATAACTGACTTGACTGGCCTGATGGTGTAGTGGTTAGTGGCCCTGATTGCTACGCCGGAGGTCGTGGATTCGATTCCCACCCAGGACAAATGTTTGTGTGATGAGCTCAATCATTTGTTCTGTGTCTGAGTGAAATTTATCTATAATATGTATCTATGTATTTAGAAATATATAAGTATGTTCATCAGTTGTCTAGTACCCATAACACAAGCTCTGCTTAGCTTGGGACTAGACGACGTTTTGTGATAGTTGTGGAATATATTATTAAGCTATTGCATAGCTTCTATCGCAGGCCTTGAGCGCGGGGACTAAATCCAGAAATTCCGTAACGAAAAAACCTCACGCTCCCCACTCCAACGGGCACGGAGGTGTGGCTTGAAGGCCGTGCATCGTCTAACGTCGTGTCAGTTCGGCAGTCTTCGACACGGCGCTGTGTGTCGTGCGATTAGACGTATTGTACGACTTTACGGAACTCGCCCGAATCGAGACGAGCTGCTCCGAAATCGGACGAATACGATTTTTATTTAATAAAAGAAAAATTTGTTTTCCTATCGGTCACCACGCTCAAAAAGTGTAACTTGAATTAATATCAAAGAAAAAGAAATATTGTATGAATAAAATAAAAATAAATAATTATAATTGCATAAGTTGATACAGAATGCTATGCAATAGCTTTACCGCGGCAGTCCCCGAGTGCCACACGTATTTTATATTATACTAGCTGCTGCCCGCGACGTTGTCTGCGTGAAAGCTTTACAGTACCAAAAATACCTAAGATGGCAGTGTCGGTATAGCATTATAAGTAAATAACTTTTAAAATAGCATTGCATCAGCCTTATAAAGTTCCCGCTGTTGGGACGCAGACCTCCTTTCTAGGAGAGGGAATGGGCCATAATCCTCCACGCAAGTCCAATACGGATTGGTAGATGACACATTACGTCTTCGATTTTTGGTTCTAAGACATTCACAGTCACAGTTTCCTCATGATGTTTTCCTTCACCGTTGAGCAGTGGTTATGAAATAAATTACACAAAGTGATGCGCCTGGCTGGGTTTGAACGCCCGACCTACAACTTGTAAGTCAGAGCCTTTACTACTTCACCATCACTGAGTCGGAGCCTTTACCACTCCGCCACCATACTACGATGGTAGTTATGCTGCTAGGAGCCAAAATGTAAAGAGAGTCAGGATTGGTAACGCTGGAGCAAGCGACATACAGTTGCCCGCGTAAGAGACAACTCGTCTTGAAGTTGACACCCGCTGCACTCAGTGTCTGCCCCTGCGACTTATTGATGGTCATCGCGAAGCAAACACTCACGGGGAACTGTACGCGCTTGAAGTGGAACGGGAAGTTATGAGGTACAAATACTGCCTCGCCTACTCCACAACCCGTAAGAATTTTTACTTCAATAATGTGTCTGTGCAGCGACATGACGTTAAGACCGGTCGCGTTACACCACTTTGGAGGAGATAGGTTCCGAAGATGCATAATCGGGACTCCGATTTTCAGCTTGATGGTATGCTGGAAGTCCACTTGCTGGCTGGGAGTTTAAAAATTCCACGGGATAATGTGTGGCGTCATCTTGCTCGACGACAGTGTTTATCGAGGTATAGAATCAGAATCAGATATTTTATTCGTAGAACATAGGTAGGTAAACAAAATACAGATGTGATGATGATAGACCACTGCATTTCCCTCAATTTCCGAGAGGATGTATTCGTTAATTGCTGCAGCCTGATCATTTTTGGACGTCAAAATGGCCCGCTCACACACCCAAGAATTCTGCTGGTGCGGTAATCGACTGATGCCCCCGTACACACAGCAAATGGATTCTTCTAAGCTGGCTAACGCTCTATCGAGAGACTCTGGAAGTACCTCCTGTCCACCTCTCTCGCGGTGGGCTTTGACTTGCAGCGGACTTTGGCAGAGGCCATGTTCCGGAATAAAGAAGAGTGGCAGGCGGTCGCCTCCTTCTGCGAAGTAGTAATGCTACCGGCTAAAAAGGGGGTCGAGTGCATCAGGCAAAAGCAAAGGCGCTCAAGCTGCAGCCACCGCTGCCGTGTCTCCTTTCCCGAATTCTGGCCACAGCAGGCGCGGGCTTGCGATCGCCGAGCACTGGGTAGCTCTCTGTCCACCCATTCGATTACCGTCGGGACTGGGCCTAAGTCGTCGTCGGCGCGCACTGTTTCCTGCACCTCAAGCAGTCATCAGCAACTGTAGAAGCCCAGCAGGGCCGAAGCCTTCTAAGGAACTAAGGCTAGAAGGAACGGTGGGTTGTTTAGTCAGTACGAGTTTGTGCATTGCTGCCAAGCCGAACTCTCATATTAATGGTCAAGCGCAGCGCACAAACTCGTGACTACAACGAAGATTGTTTCAACGTAGCAATCGGGAAGCGTTTGCCCAAAATCGTCACTGAACAAACTGTGACACCACCCATCAAATGTCCGTTCCCGCGGATGTTCCTCAGGGTTCTGTCCTCAGCCTCAACTGCCATCCTGTTGGCCATCGTACGCTCATCCCAAACGATCAGAGAGCAATCCTTAAGCACGTGTCCCTTATCGCTGTTACGTGACACACCACAAACAGGCGATTTGGCGCTCTCTAAATTGATAGGAATTTGAACATGGCATGTGCTGTCTTGCCTTGCCACCCGGAAGTAGTGTGGCAGCGATTCCCGACGACGCGACAGCAATAGCAATATTGCCTTGTTATACTCTCAATTTCCATACTCTTGATGCGGTGATGATTGGGGAGCTGGTTATCCATATTCAATCAGTGGATTGCCGTCGATAGAAATGTCCACATCTTGATGTGAACTGAGACAGGTGTTCAGCACACGATCATTAGGTACATCGACTTCGTCTCCAGTAGCACGCCTCAAAGCTCGCAGAAAATCTTCAGACAGATGATGGCGATATTTCAATGAACATAACTTTTTTTTAATACTGAACACCGCATTTTTTTTTAATAGTCTTGCTCAACTCTGCTCAAGATTTTGAGGGTTTTTTGGAACTTGAATTTTTCAAAACGAATTGTCCTGTGCGACAAGAACCCCGCCCATTGTACGCTTAATTTTTGTACTTATGTATTATGTCCACATTACCATCTATGAATTTTAAGAATAACTAACTACTAACCTTGCCAACATGATCAAATTTAAATTAATAATGTACAAAAATTGTTGACATGTAATTTGATTTGATTTTTATGAAATCAAATAGATGGCACTGTTTTAAAATTTTCTTTATACTACTACAAACTATGTTTCTCTGCTCAAGTTACATAAATGGCGTAGTTTTTAAAGTGTAAAGCCAAATAATTTCATTATTTACTCAAAAATAACATTTAAATATGTGTCGTTAGAATAAACACTGTCACAGAATGCGTAAGAAAAATAAATATTCACAACTCCCTTTAAATTAATATTTATAATTCCCCGTAAGTGATAGCGTGATAATATGTAGTCCCAAGAGGACACAAATTTCCGTACAATTGTTGTCGTTTAATTGTGTCTGTAATTACGGTAGACGAAAGGTAAAAATAATATTATTTTGTTAATGTAATGTTTTCGTTTGTACTAATTTGAGTCAGTAGATGTCGTTGTACGTATATAAATAACATTGAAACGTAATAAATATTAGGTTGCGTTGCAAAATAAATCCGTTAGACCATTGGAATAAGAATAAGATCTTTCATATAAACATGGAGAACGCCGTTTCACCATTAAAGAGATGAACTATTTTTAAAAATTATATATTAAATATTAACCGACATTTTTTTAGTAAAACGAACCAACCACTTACCTAAGATATTTCCCTAAAAATAAATAAGCAACATTTGCTCTGTTTGGGCTTGTTTTTTTTTCATTTCTGATTCCCATTTGTGAGTAAATTCGACCGCGCAGTAAGACTATCAAAATGCACATTACTGACATTACCATCTATGAATTTTAAGAATAACTAACTACTAACCTTGCCAACATGATCAAATTTAAATTATTAATTTCCAAAAAGTGTTAATATGTAGCTTGATTTGATTTTTGTGTAATCTCATAGATGGCGCTGTTTTAAAATTGTCTTTATACTACTAATATTCATTAAACTATGTTTCCTTGCCCAAATTACGTTGTTTTGAAAAACTAATAACAGGATTTTTTATTATTTACCTAAATAAGTTTACGTGCCAAGTTTCAAGTTAATTAGCCCAAGGAATAAGATTCTCCCATACAAACTTTAACATCCCCTAAATCTTGCACTGGGGGTACTACTGAAAAAATAAATTTGGCATCCTGGATAACTAATTTAGGGTAATGTTTATGCTAAGTTTTGAGTCGATCGGCAAACGGAAAAAAAAGTTACACCCTTGCATCCATTGCATCATTTAAATTCAATATTGCTTACCTCCCATAACTTACGGCGTGATAATATGTAGCCTAAAGCCTTCCTTGGTTTATAAGGAACATTTTTGCTAAATTTCAAATCAATCTATCCAGTAGTTTTGGCGCCAACCCATACCATAGGCACAGAAAAACAGACAAACAGACAAAAATTCTAAAAAGTCACTTTTTGTCATCAGTTACGTTTTTCTAACAAAACCCACTCATTTTTTCCAGAAAATTCTCAATGTACAGTTTTTCTTTCGTTACTGTTTTATTATATGTATAGATTATAATAAAATATGTATTTTCTAGTGAATTGATACAATAGGGCGAGCGACGGCTTTTAGAAAACCTCATGCTCATTTGATGTCTCGAAAAACTGGCGATGAGTGTGAAGAGAAATGAACATTAATCGAACGACAAACCAATTCATTTGCGCCGGAGTCTGTTTCCTAATAGCCAATCTAGGGGTTTTTAAGGGGTAGATATACGATTTTTGATCATTTAAAATTATTATGTGTGGCTCTGGGAATAAGGCAAGGAAGGCACGGGGTAGGTTGTTTAGTCAGTGAGAGTCTGACACTGTTTCCCGCTCCGCCCAAGAGTGGATTCGTCATTCGATGATTTTTATCTACCATAAAAAAATAAAATTGTGTCACTGTAGCGAAACACCGAAAAAACTTTTACTCAATATACACCGTGAAATTTTAATGGTTGTTTTCCCTCAGCGAAATGGTTGTGTCTTGGTAATACAAACGTTTGATAAAAAAATAAAATATTAAAAACAAAAAATGGACCTGTAGAGTGCAAGCTAATTATGACGTATCACAACGTGCGAGAGCTTATTTTGGTTTAAATATTTAATGAATCGGTTTCCTTTGACGGCGTGCTGCTCATACGACTCTAGTAGTACCTACAAATATACGTCTAATGTTATTATTGTTTTCGCTTTTTTGAGTTGATGAATATTTTTAGTAATTATTTATAAAAAAAAACTTTTCATTTTTTTATTTTTACTGTATGCTTCAAAAGTACTCCTTATGACAAGTCATTCTGCCGCGGGAAAACAACCATTTAAATTTCACGGTGTATATTACGACATAACGTTACAATGTTACTTAATTACCGACTGATCTTCACGAGGGATGAAGAGCGACTGCAAAACGATTCCTGCCTCCCTAGCCAAGTTGATATTCTACAATCGATAACGCTAGAAAACCACTAATCAAATGTATGGGAATGACTTCATTTTAACAAAATTATCAGGCAAGTTCACATTATTCAAAATAAGAGAATGAAATGTAATCGTTTCTACAATTATCAATGCTACATCCTACAGTTTTATGATATAATTAATACTTAAGTTGAGGCGTTTCGATTGTAGAAAGAGACTCGTCATAAAACGATTATAACTTGGCTAGGGGGGCTGAACTCAATATGGCGCGTGAAGTTGCTTTAGCGGCTAACGTCACACGCGTCTAACTTCATAGCCTTTGCCGCTTTTTTTGGAGCCTAGGGTGGTGTTAACTCGACTCTAGAAATAAGGCAAGGAAGGTACGGGGTAGGTTTTTTAGTCAGTAAGAGTCTGACACTGGTCTCCTGCTCCGCCCAAGAGCGGGTTTCGTCATTCGATGATTTTCACTTACCATAAAAAAAAACCTGTATCGCTACACCTACATCACGTCTAAACGGGCTATTCGTATGTTTTAAAAAAATGTCAAACTAAACTATTTGTCTAATTATTTTTTTTCATAAAACTTCTATTGGTATAATTTATTTTCAAAGTCACAGTAATTTATTTTCTAACACAGACAAAAAGCGAAGATCAGGCTTTTTGCCTTGTGGGTGTATTTTTATGAAGTATTTCTGTATTTTTTTTTTTAGTTTTTGTGTTATTTTTATGAAAAAATAACTTATTTACGAATCGTTTGATATACAGCTTTTATTCATATTCTGTTTAACAAATGAAGGACAAATTATTATTGGAATTATCTTGATAGTTTGAGTCTCGTCTACGATGGGCTATTCGGATTCAATGGTTCTGATTCTTACATCATGCTCGTGAACCTATGTATATTGTAGTCTTGAGTGTATTTGTCGGTCGATACGTACTAACTACCTACGGCCATTGAACCCGCTCAGCTGTTCTTTACTTAAAGATATTATGAATTTCGTATACAAATAAATTAATTTCAGTTTTAATTACTTTATTTTATCTTTACAAATCGACAGTGTTTCATATACCGGATCGACCCTCCACGGGATTTAAAAGACCAAAATTGAACGGTGTATATTTTAGTCTAACTTACGTGCCCCGAAAAATATTAGATTTGTTTTATTAGAAACACGTAGTTTTTGTTCCTTTTGACGGTGAATTTGTAAGCAAAATTAAATAACAGTATGTTGAAACGTTGTAGATAATAAGTATGAAGTGTTTGAGAACAAGCGAATATTAGTAATATATGGAAATAAACAAAGGAATTGTGAATTGGGTTACGAGATAAAGATGGTTTAAATGATTTACTCCGTATTTGAATTGTGTCGAATGTTTTATACATATGTTTACTTTATTTAACCTAATTCCTAAGCACCTATGGAGCCCTAAAAACATTCACCTTTATACTAGATTTTTTTAAGGCTGTGTACCAGTGTTCTATGAAGACCATTTTTCGGACATTACTTTTTATAAAAAAAAAAAATGACATCTCCCGGTCTCCGGAGGTCATGTCAGACTTGTACTGACTAAAATCCTCTCCTACTAATTTATTGTCTTTCATACCAGAGCCGGGTTTTTATTTCAGATGCGAACCTATATCCCCGTCAGGTTTCGACCCTGCGGGCCTCTACGGTTTGCTAACATCTCTTTAAGGCGCGAGTCAAACAATACATGCCGTCGGCAATTTTTACTCAGTGCGGACGGTTACTAGACAGCAACTTACCCATGACTCGCCGTCCTCAAGCCCGCGTCTACAG
Source organism: Mythimna loreyi (assembly GCA_029852875.1). Taxonomy (NCBI): domain Eukaryota; kingdom Metazoa; phylum Arthropoda; class Insecta; order Lepidoptera; family Noctuidae; genus Mythimna; species Mythimna loreyi. The sequence continues at coordinate 16,993,653 of CM056798.1, forward strand.
TGGCCAAAAATTGGGATGTGAGGACCACTTCCTCGTGACGTGACTAACATGAAAAACAGTTTTTATACGAAGAAATCTGGAAGAAGATGTTAGATAAATGTTGAGTTGCTGGCGTCTCAACCGCTCACTAGATCAAATGGCCAGATATCCTATTGATTCGGGCGTATTGTGTAAGATCCATGAATTCATGCTTTGGTACGCCTTGTTCCATATAATATGATCCTAATGCTTATATAGGATAAGCAGTAATTATGCTTCTGTTTAGTAATGCACGGAGATATAGTCTACCATTTTGATGGCTAATACGAGTATAAGTAAATTTTTAAATTATTTTTGTCAGGCTTTATATGGCGGAGTATACGCCGTTAAATTTTAATCGTTTTAATCTCTTGGAGAATCGATTCGCTACATGAACATGAACACTATGAAATTGTAAAGTTAAAATAAAAAAGTACTTTTTTTTAAACTTGAATTAATTTACGCATGTTCGAAATTGATTTCTTTAAGTTAACATCAGTTGGGCCAGTTCAATGACCTGATGAAGAAAAGAAGGATTTTTTTTTCAGTGGACAAAAATCGTCCAATGACATTTCCGCAAGATAGTGAATCAAACTTTTACTAACTGAAAACCCACTCATCTACACTAATATAATAAAGAGGGAAAGTTTGTTTTTCTGTTTTTTTTGTTTGTAGGAGGTAATCTCTGGAAGTACTGGTCCGATTGCAAAAATTTTAGCAACAATAGAAAGCTGCTTTACTCCTGAGTGACATAGGCTATATTTTATGTACGTGGGCGAAGCCGCGGGCAAAAGCTAGTGTTTCATATTTTGCCTTCATTCCAGAGCCCCGGGAGTAACGTTTTTACGACTAGCCCTATAGCCCTAGTAAGCTTCGACCCAGCTGGGCCACTACGGTTTGCTGACAACTCTGTGAGGCGCGCGTGGAATGATATGCGCCGGTGACGACTTGGGCCTAGTCCGGACGTTAGGACGGCGAGCTACCCATTGCTCACCGTCTGCAAGGCCGGAAATCGGCGTGTTGCTCCCCATCTTACCCACCCGTGTGTCCACTACGAAAGTTAAAAGCGAAATATCCAGCGTTTTGTTTACTGCTTCACAAAAAAACATAAAAATTTAAATCAAAGAAAAGCTTTTTAAACTAATTAATATGCAAGTGAAGTTTTTTCAGCTTTTAGCTATATTTATTAAAGACCGAATCGGTCGGATTAACTGTTTCCTTCCTTTTGTTTTGTTTCTAATGTTTTTATTCATTTTATTGACTCGTCGGGTTAATGGAGGAAACGATTTGTTATCGCAGTCTGGTTCAAATCGCAGATGAAAAATGGTGATTTGGTAATGAGTAGGAATAGATTATATGATTTCCTTTGTAAAATCCGATCCGTTGTGGTCTCTTTATTTAGTTAAGAAGGTTTACTATCAAATAGTGATATACGTCGTTCAGTCAATAGACGATTTTGTAATTTTTTTCAAGATCACTTTGTTGTCTTTCTACCAAGACTCTTTATCTCGAGAAGTTCCCGTCCGGCACAATAAGTGTCCCCAATGAAGAGTTAAAAACGAGCAAGAACAAATGGACAATTTAATAGCTCATATCCGTCCCGACCCCAAAACTCAGAAAAATCTTAACAGCGCGAAGTGACCAAAAGTACAGCGCCATCTTTCGGGAAATTGGGTTACTAATTTATACAATCTAAAAGGTGTATAATAATGTATATATTGTTGGGTGAACCGATTTTAATAATTTTTTTTTATTTGTAAAAAAATGAAAACGACTTCATTTTTATTAAAAAATATCAAACTTCAAGACAAGTTGTTCAAATTTTCTAGTTCGTTTTACTTGTTTTTTTCTGATTGAGATATTTTTATTTGATATTAAAGTTTGACATAATTTGGATCTTTTTGAAGAGTTATGCCAAAATCTTACTATTGTAAATTTGATTTTGTAACTAGTAGATCTCACCCATGGTCGAACGATTACCATTTTGGTTCAACTTACATTTCGGATTTTCGGATCTCAATAGAAGTGAGCTTCAGCAACGGGTTCAACTTTTTTGCCGCCTACTATAAACTCTTTTCAAAATTCATCTCATTCAAGCAGAGGCTGAAAAGGGTTTCACAAGTGATTAGGTGTAACAGAGCCCCTGGGACCGTGATGCTCAACCACCCCGAACACGTATCCTACTGATAAACGTTATTTTAAACACGTTTCGCTATATCCTTGTGATATCATACGTTATAATACCAATTTAAAAATATATGAGCACACGATAAAAACGCCTTTATTTTACGGACGGTTTCACAACGTTTTTGGCTGGATTTTTTTTATAAGTTCGTCGTTGAACTTATAAAAAAAAACCGGCAAAAAGCGGTTTTAATTATTTTTCAAATTGGTTTCTAGTGAATAATAATAATAATTCGACGACCATCACACAACGCCGTCTAGTCTCAAGCTAAGCAGAGCTTGTGTTATGAGTACTAGACAACTGATAAACATACTTATATATTTCTAAATACATACATAATATAGATAAATTACACCTAGACATAGAACTAATGATCGTGCTCATCACACAAACATTTGTCCTGGGTGGGAATCGAACCCACAACCTCCGGCATAGCAGTCAGGGTCACTAACTACTATGCTGTCAGGCCAATCAAAGGCCTGTGAATAATTAGATTAATGATGTTTATTTTAACTCTTGAGCTCCAAGCGAACGCCGGAGTTCGTATATCTATTGTCTTTCTATTATGTCTCTAATTACGGTACTCGAAAGGTTAAACTATGTGTAGTACTAGCTTATGCCCGCGGCTTCGCCCACGTGGTGTTGGGGATGGGGTTGGGGTTTCCGGGATAAAAAGTAGCCTATGTCCTATTCCGGAGTGTATCGTATGCCTGTGTCAAATTTCGTCCAGATCCGTACAGCCCTTTTGGCGTGATTGAGTAACAAACATCCGAACATCCAAACATCGTAACTATTGCATTTATAATATTAGTAAGATTATTGAAATCGGCCCAATCTCGGTAAAATGGAGCTGAGAATTTTATTGTTGAGAAAAATGCTTTTATTGAAATTATGAAAAATGGGAACTCTTTTTCTGTGAGTTGTGGAGGCCGAGTAGATCGGGAGCTCAAACCCAGTTAGGCGCATTACTTTGTGTTATTTATTTCATCACCACTGCTCTCAAAACTGAAAGAAAACATCGTGAGGAAACCGGCATGTTCTAAAACCAAAAAATAAAGTTTAAAAACTAACACCCGACTACTTAAAAACACGCTCTAAAAAGTACGAAACAAGAAAACAAGAAAGCCGTGGTCGTATACCACTTTTTTTAATTTATTATTCTTATGGCATACGACCACGGCTTTCTTGTTTCGTACTTTTTAGAGCGTGTTTTTAAGTAGTCGGGTGTTAGTTTTTAAACTTTATTTTTATTTAACATATTTTGGAGTTCTAAATAGGTTAATCTTGGGTTCATTGATTTCTCAGCCCATGAATACAGGTAAAGTCACAAGCAAATGCTAGTAATATATATATATTCAAAATGTACAAGTAAAGCGCTTACAAATGATACCAAACACGGCATATTTATCTTAACTTTATTTTTTTACTTCGTATGTTTTGTCCGCTAGAGGGCGCCATATTAGATTTTGTGAAATCCCATATAGCCTATAACCAGCGGACAATTAAGACGCTTCTAATGATATGTCATTTGTCGAATTCTGATAAGTAGTTTAGAAGTTACGAGGGAACAGATGAACATCCATACCCACATACATACATACATACATACAGGTCAAAATCATAACCCACCTTTTGCTTCGCCGTAGTCGGGTAAAAATTCAAAGACATATGACATTCACCAATCTGCACTGGGTTCGCGTGGTAGATTATAGCTTATATACTCTCTCCTAGACAAAAGGTCTGTGTCCGAACAGCGGGAACATCAAAAAATATATATATAGCTGATGACGTTAAGGAATTATTTAAATATCAGCAATATCAGTAAAGCGTGATTAATAAAAAAAAACAACTTTACCAACCTTCATGATGAAAGGAGAGCTTCATACGTGGCTTCCTTGACACACAAGAAAAAAAAACATTACCCTGTCTTTACCTAGCAGCCGAGTGTAAAGGTGGGTTATTTCTCCTCTACAAAACAACGTGAATTAACTCTCCACAAAGGCATAAAACAAAGGAAATTCTAAAGCGTGTCACAAAGTTTTTCATACTTGTGCTACGTATTTTAAAAAGGACATCTTCTTTGCCATTTAACTACATCCTTTAGCTTTGTGGACTGGGTGGCGTTTGTCATTTGTTTCAAACTTAAACATGAGATTTTTCTTGTGGTTAAGAACTCGCGAAGCGGTTTTCACCCATGCCCGAAGTGGTAACAACTGTTTTATTTCAAAATTCACGAGACCGCAGATTTACGCGGTTTCGCGCCGCGGTTGCGATTTTCCTTGACGGTCCCTTGACAAATATAATCATAGCATAATCAACCTTATAACATTCCCACTGGTCCACTAGACCAGAAGGTCTGGATCCAAGCAGTCACTCCATTCCCCATTCCCATTCTTTCTCCTAGAAAGGACTCTAAGAGAGGGAATGGGAATGGGGAATGTATAATTCACCCTGTGAGCCCAGTGCGGGTCGGTGGATGCATGTCTTTCAATTTTTTGTTTTAGGACAAGCTGGGACAAATGCCGACAAATTAATACGTGTGTGTATGTGGGTTTGAACTCGCGACCTACAACTTGTAAGTTACCGTTACAACTAGGCCAACTCTACTTTTTGGTGGGTAAAAATCATCTATATATCACATCTCCGCGCCATTGGGTGGTGCGAGAGATAGTGTCTGACTTGTACTGACAAAAAATTCATTCTAACATATTCTACTGCGACATATCAAACTGCATGTCAAGCAGCTTGATAAATCTACCTCAAATTGAATGCTGTTTTGTTTTTGTATTGTATTTTTGTGTGCCAAAGTTGTACTACTAACATAGTTAATAAGTTGTTTTGGAAATACTAACACTCTATGGGCCAGCGATGCCTGACAATAAAAGATTTTTATTTTATCATTACATAGTATAAAACAAAGTCGCTTCCCCCATCCCTGTGCTTAGATCTATACGAGCCGTTACCGCCAAATTATCGTAAGCGACACTTTTGTCAAAAAACCGTTTTTTATCGATACTAGTATTTCAAACCGTAATGGATCCATCCCTGTTGGTGTTTCCCGCCAAAAAAAAAACCGTTATAAAGTTATCTTCTTCTTAGTCGTGCACTCTTGACAGAGTGGTCGTGGTCATGTGTCGGTCGAGTCCTGCGCCACCGCATCTCTCGCGATGCGACGCCATAAAGTTCTATGTTTGGCGGCTTGGGAGTTTTCGTTGACGCTGCAATGCGTCACCGATTTGATGAGGTCTGTCCACCGTGTTGGAGAGCGTCCACGTGATCTTTTGCCCTCAACTTTCCCTTGCACTACCAGTCGCTCCATTGAGTCCTCGTTACGGGTGATATGCCCGAAGAACTTGAGAATTCGTATTTGCACAGACGACGATAATCTCTCTCTGATATTGAGTTCTTTGAGGATCGATATATTGGTTCGGTGTGCGGTCCATGGGATTCGAAGCATGCGTCTCCAGCACCACATTTCCAGTGCGTCAATCTTGCGACGGTCCTGCATCCTCAGCGTCCACGTCTCAGCTCCATATAGAAAAATAGGAAAAACCAAGCATTTCATTAATCGAACCTTAGTGTTTTTGGTTATTCTACGGTCTTTCCAAATTTTTGTGAGTTTTTCCACTGAGGATCTCGTCATAGCGCAACGTCTCCGGATTTCGTCTTCGCAGCCCCCATCATTGGTGATTGTGGAGCCCAAGTATAGGTAACTCTTGACCACCTCGCATCCCGCAATATTTTGGACGCCTGGTTGGTTATTGTCAGCACGGTCCACAATCATCATCTTCGTCTTGTCCCGGTTGATTGCGAGTCCAAAATCCAACGCTGTTGTCTCCAAACGGCCAAGGAGCGTCTCAATGTCGTCTCTACTTAACGCTAGGAGGGTAGTGTCATCTGCATACCTCAGATTGGATATCTTCCGACCTCCTACAGATATTCCCTTGTCCCAGTCTTCGAGAACAATCCGCATTATGTACTCTGTGTATATATTAAATAACAGAGGAGACAATATACAGCCCTGTCTAACACCAGCCTGCGTTTTAAAACGTTCAGAGTCAACACCATCAACACGGACTGCGGCTGTGCCATCTTCATACAGACGTCTAATGAGGTAACTAAGGTGTTGTGGTACACCCATTTCCGTCAGGACCTGCCATAGTTTCCGCCACTTCACGGTATCGAAAGCTTTCCTGAAGTCAACGAAACATACATAGAGGGCAATGTTGAACTCTCTAGCTTTCTCCACAATCTGACGCATTATAAGTAGCTGTTCTCTATCTATAAAGTTATAGCAAGTGCTAAAATTATCGTGAATACACATTTTTTCTAAAACTTAACGTAAGCGACACATGCATTTTATCGCAAGCGACCGCACTTGTTATCGCAAGCGACAACTTTTGCTTAAGGCTCTAAACATAATTATCCCAAATGTCTTTGAAATACACAGATTTTGAGATAAACAGATTTTAATATTGGATTTCATTTGCCCCATCATCATCTTCCTGCCCTTGTCCCGTTTTATTTAGGGTCGGCGCAATATGTTTTTTTCTTCCACTCTGTCCTGTCACCCGTCACGCTATCACTAACTCCTCTTTCTTTCATATAACTTCTCACACAATCCATTCATATTTTCTTTGGTCTCCCTCTCCCTCTCCATCCATCCACATTTATACTCATGGCTTTTTTTGTAACATGCGTTTCATCCCGCCTTTTTACATGGCCATACCAAGACAAACGGTTCCCTTTCAACTTTTCAGTCACTGGCACCACTTTCAGACTTCCTCTAATATACTCATTTCTCACTTTATCCATTCTCGTCACACCACACATCCATCTCAACATTCTCATCTCTGCTACATGCAATCTCTTTTCATCCGTCTTTTTCATAGCCCGACATTCTGACCCAAACAGTAGGACAGGCCTTATCACGGACTTGTAGATTTTACCCTTCAACTTGAGGGGCATCCGTGGGTCGCAAGTTGTTCCAGTGACCTGTCGCCATTTCATCCATCCTGAGTTGATCCGATGTTCCACGTCTCGGTCTATCTCACCATTCTCTTGGATAAGCGACCCAAGGTACTTAAAGTCGGAACAGATTGGTATGGGCGTTCCGGCGAGAGCTATGGGCACAAGACTAGAGAGACCGCCGAAATCACAGAACAGGTACTCTGTTTTAGTTCTGCTCAATTTTAGGCCAACACTCTCCAGTCTTTGCCATTAAACCTCCAATCTGCTCTGGACCTCTGAGGCACTCTTAGCAGCCAGCACAATATCATCGGCAAACAGCATACACCAGGGAGCCTCTTCCTGAATGTCCGACGTCAGAGCGTCCATTATTATCAGGAAGAGGTAAGGGCTAAGAGCCGACCCTTGGTGTAAACCGACAGCCACATTAAAATTGTCAGTGGTGCCCGCTGCAGACCGGACTTGTGTACTGCAGCGACTATACATCGCTCGGATCAACTGCACATACTTCCCCGGCACACCTTTCTTCTTAAGTGCCCACCACAGAACCTCACGAGGTACCCGGTCGTATGCCTTTTCGAGGTCAATGAATACCATGTGCAAGTTTTTATGTGCACTTCTGTATTTTTCGCACAATTGGCGTATAGCAAATATGGCATCCGTTGTACCACGACCAGGCATAAAACTGAATTGGTTCTGTGAAATTTCACTCTCTTCTCTCAGCCTCCGTTCAATAACTTTCTCCCATACTTTCATGGTATGTGACATTAGCTTTATTCCTCTATAATTGTTGCACTCAAGCACATCACCTTTGTTTTTAAAGATGGGCACCAAGGAACTGTTGCACCATTCATCAGGTATGGCTTCTTCCTGCAACAGCTTATTGAAGAACAAAGCTAACCACACCCATCCATCCACTCTCAATAACTTCCACACCTCAACTGGTATTCCATCCGGGCCAATAGCTTTACCATTTTTCATTCCATTTACTGCTTCCCTGACTTCCTCCATACTAACCATTCTCACTAACCCCACATTTACTGGTTTATTCTCTTGGATTGTTCTTTTGAATTGGATTTCATTTGCCTAAAAAAGATAAATGTAGTTTTTGTGAGAAATACAAAAATTTGGCATCTGAGAACAAACCAATTCCTAACGATTACTATGAATAAATAATTTTTGATTATTATGTGGATATTTCATATAAAAACCTTTTAAAATGCCTATTTTTTTAACAATTATAATTTCTTGGGCATAGTAATTTTGATAGGTAATGTTATCGTAAACGCCCGAATATCTATAGACTGTGACAGCAAAAATATTGTATGCGCCATAAATGGCATAAATACTCATTATTTTTGTTTTATTTTCAGTCATATATTTAAATCTCTAAAAATCATTAACGTATGTCATTTTTCTTGTTATTAGCACACTTCTGATTAAAAATATTTTAAAAAAACCTTCTCCTGTAAAATTTGGTTTTTGTCGGTTGCGCTAAAATGGCGGTAAAGGCTCGTATAAAACTAAGCAACGGATTTCGATGCGTTTTTTTTTATTAGATTGAGTGATCAAGAGGAAGGTTTATATGTAAAATACATGCATGATATCAACATTGCACACGTACGAAGCTGGGGCGGGTCGGTAATAATTACAAGCTTTTTATTAGCTTGCAATGTAACTATGTATGTTCGGCTCAAATCTTGCAACTCAATTTTGAAGCAGATATCTTCAATCGATTGAGCTGTAATACTGCATGCCGGTGTAAATCGCATTCCAATGCGACATGGATGATGACATGAAGCTGATCTGATGATGGAATCGCAAGGTAGCCATAGGAACTCTGTAATTAAACGGCACAACCGTGTTGACGAGATTTAAGTATATAAAAGATTGTTATACAAAAAATTTTTCATTGAAAACTTGTTTTATATTTAGCTCAACCTTGAACGTGGAACTGTGTGACAATTGACAACTACGTCACCAGTATTACAAAATGGCGCCGTCCAATTGTATATTCTGTTTATTTAATATTAATTTTCTTTAACCTATAATTAACATTTAACAAGCCCGGAAGTCCAATACATCATACGATCAATCGAACCTTTATTAGTTTAATGTGTTTCTATATACTCGTACATGTTAATCATATGGAAAGGCTTGAAAAGAAAACATTTTTTTGTAGAAATATTTACATTTACTTTCATATTTGTTATGCATGTGACTACTAGGGTTCTGTAACTCAAAAGACAAAAGGAACTTATAGGATCACTTTAGATAAATAGATACATGTACTCTTTATTGTAGGTACACTGTTATATAATTTGGTACATTAGAGGAGCTTAAAATTACTAAGGTGCCACAATGTCCTCGCTAAAAGCGAATGTTTTAAAAACAACCTTTGGATGGATTTGACCATCTGTCGGTCAGACCCGTTTACCTCGGAAACGTGTGGAGGTATCATGTTAAAATTAAAACCATACTCAAGTCTGCAGTTCCTTGAAATTGTAAAAAAATCAAACTTTACTTCACTAAGCCCCAAGAGGTCACCGGTGTCCGCATACCTATTCTCTTTTAATTGTGTCTGTAATTGCCGTTTTTTATAATAGTTAGTGGGATTCAAGAGGAAGGTTTCAAATATGTATAATATATTTAATATCAGCATTGCACCCTTGCGAAACTGGAGCGGGTCGCTAGTAATCTACACTAACATAAAAAAAAATGGTTAAGTTTGTTTTTTTGTTTGTAGAAGGTAATCTCTGGAAGTACTGGTCTGAATTGGAAAAAATTAGCAACAATAGAAAGCTGCTTTACTCCTGAGAGACCTAGGCCATATTTTATGTACGCGGGCTAAGCTGCTGACAAAAGCCAGTATGTAAATAATTAAAGTTGGGCAAGTACAAAAAACTAATTTCCAAGTAAATAGGTCTGTAATCACAAAATCCTTTCACCTACTATTAAAGTAATAAAGATATTGATTATGAACTCAATGAAGGCCTCCCCCAAGGCCACGTCACAAGTCCTCAATGCCCAGAAGATTGGCTAAGTTTGGGGGCTGTGGTTTTGACTGTGAATTACCCTTGGCTCTTGACCTTCCTGGGAGGCTATGAAAGGATACAGAGCTAGGAATGACATGCTGGCGCGAGAAATGTGATGTCCTTCCTGTCTTATTTTCTAGAGAACATTAGTTTTATAAATATTAAAGTTGGGATGGTTGTTGCTGACTTCTTAGTGTAACAGTCACAACCGCAACTGCTGAGAATGGGATCCTGCCCCTCGAGCTGAGTTACTATCATTTCGCTAACGTCAAGCGCTTGGAATAGACCATGCCTCCAATTTCTTTCTTCTGACCACGTGACTGTGTCTTGACATGACGTCAGCACAGAGGTATTAGGGCGTGGCCTACTCAAAACGTTCGCTAAGCTACGTTAACGAAACGATAGGAACTTGGTTAAGGAGGCTAGTTTCGATTACCGGGTCGGGTAAAAAGTGTTATTTATTATGTATTTCAGTAGGATTTACGCTACAGTTGCCTGCAGTTCGGATGTTGGTAGTGTGATGCCCTCCTTGCTTGCCTCACAAAGCATTTAAAGGCGTTGGTCAGAGAGAAAATTTACTTTATTTCCTCTTTTTCCTACACGTATCTTTTAAAAAGGGAGAATCCTCTAAGTAGATAAATGATGAGTCTGTTCCGAACCACCACCCGATAGTTTTAGTGTGTTGAATATGTTTTTTATTATGTCACTCTGTTGTCTCAACACAGGATTTTAAACTGTAGTTCCTATGTGGCATCACAAATATCGCTACTAGGCTTGGAAACTCGCTAATATGTTGGGCTGTTTAGAGAGTGCATAGAACTTAACAAGTGGCGTGACGAGGAGACAACCATCAATTACAGTCTAATCTATAAAGCCTGAAGCACAAAAATAAAGTGTAAGTAACTATTCAGTAATTTTTCATGCTGCATTTTTACTTAGAGCTTAAAACTTAACAAATCACATGATGAAGTTCCGCGCACACTCAACAACACATCCTGTAAATTAATAAAGCCCAGCTTTTCTGGATTAGAATGTAATTAATGGTTGTCACCTCGTCATATGTGATTTGTTAAATTTTAAACTTTCTGTTTGTAGTCAGCCATGTTAGTGAGTTTACAATCCTAGTAGTGACATCTGTGACGCAACATAGGAACTAAACTTCAAAATCCTGAGTCGTGGCACACGAGCAATCGACCTGATGGTAAGCTGTGATGCAATCGTTGATGGTGAGGCGCACTAGTTTACTAAGAGCCTATTCATTCTAGCCTTGACGACACCAACATTATAATCGGACGGAAACACCGCTGCTGGGACGCAGTTTAAATGACGACGCAAAACGCTTAGAGTTCCTGCTTGGAGCTCCTAATGTAACAAATTGTATTTATGGTGTACCTACATTAAAGAGCATATCTATCTATCACAACCGTTTTAAGCAATAGCCAGTCGCATAGACTTCGTGTTCTGTGGTAAAAGCGGATCGAAATTGATTTTCAATTGTTTCCAGTCAATGGGCCTTAGAAAATTTAGCAAAATAAAACCATGAATGTTTCGGACCCTTGTTTACCAGTTGGTCTAAAATTAGAGTATCGGTTTTCTTTTAAATAAACAGCTTGTTCAGAAAAAAGAACGTAGAATTAATCAGAAGCCGGGAAATGTGGGAGATTTTATAGATTAGACCTAACTAAATCTGGATCCAGCACTTATTTGGCTATGGGTTATTGTGAAAGCTTAACACCAAGGACCTGAAACTAAGGTAAAGAAGGAATGGAGTAGGTTTTTAGTCAGTAAAGACTTTTACTCCCGCCCTTGAGTGAAGCGAGAGATAGACCGGATTTTTCTATTCAGACCTGATTATCTCTTTGTCCATCCAAGGGCAGGAGTTGTCTTTGGAAGATTTTTGCCCACCATAAAAAAAATAACATATTTTGCCTGCAGAACTCAATACATGATTGAACCTGTACTTTCTATAACATTAGAAGCGTTTCCGTTGTGAAGTTCTCCGGACTTTTGCAAGAACGTCGAGTTTTTTTTTGTATAATAATATAAACCTGTGCTTGACAGCGATCCCATCTGATGGTAAGCAGCGATGCAATTGTTGATGGAGAGGCACTATATCATTAAGAGCTTATTCTCTCTAGCCTTCTAACAATCAACAGACTTATTTCCTGCTCTGGCTGTAGTGATCGTATTAGTTTCTTACTGCAAAAAAACCACAACTGTATCTTTCATTTGCCTTTTACGTACTTGTGTATTCCTTTTCAAAAATTTTCCACGGCCCGGTGCAGAGTTTTATAAATAAAATTCATAATTTGGCTCGGGTTACTTTTATGACCGCTGATTATAGGTATATCTCTGCTTAACCCTCCAAGAAAAAAGGGCATGATTAAGCGTGTTCACCGACCTTGAATTTAACCTACAACAAAAAAGACCCGTCAACATTATGCAACCCTTGATCAGATCCCCAGCCGGCTTATAGGGGAAAATTTCAATCTTACGAGATGTAAAAATAAACACAGTGGCCTCCAAAATGCATCCTATATAATACCGAAAGGCCCTACGATACTCCAGGCTTTGTAGATTAGTCTCAACCAAATTTGGATCTAGTACTAAGTTGGTATTAATATTAGAATGTGTCCTGGTTTATTTACATTATTTTAATTAGAAGAATACAGATAATGAATATATACAAATACATACTAAAAATAATAATAAATAAAAAATATAGTGCATCAAGAAATTCATCCACATCGATGTCAATACGAAATGTGCCCAGAACGCTGGCATTGCCACGTTGGATGGCAATGCTGATTCGTTGACCGACGAAAAACCGGTTTTCAACCAGCCGTTTGCTGATATTTCGAACAACTAGATGAGCGCTCGACCCTAGCGTTTCAACCCCAAACGGCTCAAACATATAACTACCAGTTCTGGTTGGAAGTAGGTACCGTCAGACTTATGGCACTAGAGTTTTCTAGCAATCATCCGATTTATTACTTGAGCCTCCAAGAAATTATCTCGCCATCCAGTCGTCTGGTAATCATCCGGACCAAGCCCAGTCATCTACGGCGCGCACTATTTTCGCACGTGGAGTTATCAGCAAATGTAGAGGCCCAAATACATATCCCAAGCCTACTGAGACCCCGGTCCGGTTTCTGAAAAGAAGTTCTGACCGCCTGAAGGCTAAGAAGAAATGAAGGTGTTTAGTCAGTAAGAGTCTGACACTGTTTTCTGCGGATTCGTCATTAGATGATTCTTCTCTACCATAAAAAAGCCCCTCCAAGAAATAAGATCGTGATGAAGCATGTCTACTGACCCTGAATTTAAAATACAACAAAAAAGACCCGTCAACATTATGCCATCCCTGATCAGATCCCCGCCGGCTTATAAAGGGACGCGTTCAATCTTCGGAGATGTGTGAATAAACACGATGGTCCGTACGAATTCTACTTTATAGAGCAAACACTTGCTGTTTTACTATGATTTGTTTCGCTTCCAAAGATCCTTTTTGAATTAGGGCTGCGGAGAGTACACAAGTTTTGGTAAGTTGCGGTGGACCAGCAGTTTTTTGGGTAGTGATGACATTTTGCACCTGTGCAAGTTGATTCGTTTTTAGGTTAAAAACGTAACCCGCCTTATAGAATGGGTTTCTTTCTGAAAGGATGGATGTGCGAAGCGCGAAGAAGGAACGGGCTGGGGTGTTTAATCAATAAGAGTCTGCCACTGTTTCACGTACCGCCCAAGAGTGGGATTCGTCATTGAATGATTTTTGCCCACCATAAAAAAACCCTTATAGGATCACTTTCTCTATCTGTGTCAATCTGCCCATTGTCAAGACCAAAGTTTTCCATGAACGTGTTTAAGTATGGGGTTCTCTGCCTAATCAGGTAAAAACAGTACCCTTATGGTAACATTTTGTTGTCTGTTTATTTATTTGTGTGTAATTGCGTCAATCAAGAACCATTTTAAAGAAAGGTTGTACATAGATAAGAAGTTAAAATAATCAGTAATAAAAAAATTAAACTTCAAAATCAATACAATCTAAATATAAGTTTGTTCGGTTCAAGAAAGTGTTCCACATTTTTCAATTAAATTGAAAAATTGATAAAAAATTGACATAATATATACATTTTTAAGCCTATTTGCTATACGAAAAAATAAACTTTAGTGTATCGTCAAGTACGCCGCAAATGTGAATGTGTATATTTTCTGTATAGGATAGCCCACAATGAACTAAAATAAACTTGAGGGCGTCACCTTAAAATTAAACAATATTTTGGGAATGTACGAGTTAAGCCCTTAAAAAAGAAACCAAACACGACGTATTTATCTCATCTTTATTTTTTAACACATTACTTTTTGTCCGAGCCTTAATTAAAACAATATGTCGAGTTCTGATAAATAGATTAGGAGCTATGAAGAAGCAATATCATTGAGTTTCAATTTTCATGATGATCTTTCACGAAAAAAGGCTACAATCCACCACGCGGGTCCAGTGTATATTAAATTCAAAACCCTATACAGTTTTAATTAATTGGTAAATTTATAACACGGTCACTTTTAATAACAAACAATTATAAACTTTCCCGTGGTTTTTCATCGCCAGTTAATAAATTATTTATTCAAAAAGTCATCAAATATTGAAAAGACCATCATAACAACATCCACATATTAATAATTCCTTTCTTCATCATGTCAGCCAAAACATCTCTGTTAGACATAGGCCGGAGAGGCCTAAATGTTGCCATAATGACTGGTCCTGTATGATGCGAGATGCACAGGACAGGATTGTGATGACACTTGGGGAAGACTATATAAAACATAGGACGTCTTTCGGCTGGTCTGCACTGTCCTTACATAATTTATGTGTTAATACTGTAATATGGAAATATTGTAAAAATATTTTTTTTTAAAAGAGTAGCCATGGAGTTTCTTGCCGGTTCTTCTCCATAGGAAACGACCAATTTGAAACAGTACACTAGCTTCTGACGTTTTACAAGTGCCCATGTAGGCCCATCTACATCTACACTATCTACACTTCTACAATAATATAATAAAGAGGTAAAGTTTGTTTTTTTGTTAGTAAGAGGTAATCTCTGGAACTACTGGTCCGATTGGAGAAATTTTAGCAATAATAGACAGCTGCTTTACTCCTGAGTGACATAGGCTATATTTTATGTACGCGGGCGAAGCCGCTGACAAAAGCTAGTGTGAAATAAAAAGACTTTGACTTTAAAATGATGATGATGATACTAAATTACAAATAAATTGACCAAAGCGTTGAACTCGAACAGATTTACTGGCGTCCCTAATGGAATTGTAAATAATAACAAAACTAGCGCTAATAAATTAATATTTGCGGCGATTGTGTTCATAAAGTATATTTAATACCATTGATTTAGTAATGTGTTTCAGAGTTCGGCGAATATTGTGGGCGCGGGTATATTGTGGGGAGATCTATGTTGTATATTGGTTTGGGCAGGAAAAGGACATAATTTCATATAAATTATAGGCTTAAATACAAAACTGCGAGCTGGCATGAACATCTCAAGAACTTACGAAATGATTCACGCCTCATATTGCAACATCTGCAACATTGCTATGCGGGAGGTCGTGGGTTCGATTCCCACCCAGGACAAATGTTTGTGTGATGAGCACGATCATTTGTTTTGCGTCTGAGTGTAATTTATTTATAATATGTATGTATTTAGAAATATATAAGTATGTTTATCAGTTGTCTAGTACCTATAACACAAGCTCTGCTTAGCTTGGGACTAGATGGCGTTGTGTGATAATTGTTGACATATTATTATTATATTAATTGATTCACACCTCACATTGGACGTTGGTCTGCAACATAGCTTTTCTGTAAGAAATCGTTTCGTACTGATTCGTTTGGCAGGTTCCATAAATATATATATTATGTGTTCCTAAAACGTTTGATAAGTATGGGTGGGGTATTTTTATGTATTCTGAGTGAATCTAAAAATAATTCCATTCGTAAATAATAAAAGCAAGCCTCCCATCGCATCTGTGTGTATAGACGGTATCTACACTAATATATCTACACTTACAATATAATAAAGAGGTATTTTTTTGTTTTTTTGTTTGTAGGAGGTAATCTCTGGAACTACTGGTCCGATTGGAAAGATTTTAGCAACAATAGAAAGCTGCAGGAGTAACCTGCGTGACATAGGCTATATTTTATGTACGCGGGCGAAGCCGCGGACAAAAGCTAATATATAAGAAACTTAAAAAGCAATTTTCATTAATAGACAGAATAAGAATAAAAGAGAAGAGAAGGGATGAGAAGTTTTGAGAAAGTACACATCTAAATCTTTTGAAAGCACAAAATCAATAATACAAGATATATTAAAAGAATACCAGAAGTGTGTTATTTTATTTTATTTTTTGTTATAATATCACAGCATTATGCTGAGGATATGGGCTATTTTTACCTCGCAAAGGTCTCTTATTTTCAATATTTTTTAGTTTTCTTTTATTTTTACTTTTTTCATTATCATAATGTCAGCCGAGCGACGCCCACTGCTGGGCATAGGCCTCCCCAAGGATCTCCACAACGATCGGTCCTGTGCTGTCCGCATCCAGCGGCTTTACTTTTTTACAACAATAAATTACAAAATTCTATTAATATACAGGGTGTCATTGACATGTTAACGCAAACGAATACCATGGATCCAGTATATGATTCTGGACCCCCCAGTGGTGGAATTTTTCGTCGTTTTTTTTTCAAATTTTTGAAAAAAAAAGTTTTGATTTTTTATTTTTTACCTCTATAAAATCGTTATTCTAACCAATCCCAATGATATTTTTAGAAAAAAAAAAGAAAAAAAAAATTTTTTACGAAAAAAAATTTATAAAAAATCATCGAGGCAAATAAAGTCGTTATTCTAATCAAACCCGATGACATTTTTAATTTGGAATGTAATGCACTCATTTTTTTCGCAAAAAATGTAATATTGACGTTTTTATACAGTTTAATTAAAAAAACCTTAAAAATTCATTAAAAAAAAATAAGAAAAAACCGACAAAAAATTCCACCACTGGGGGGTCTAGAATCATGTACTGGATCTATGGTATTCGTTTGCGTTAACATGTCAATGACACCCTGTATATTTCTATTAATATATATAATTAATTTATTGTTGTTATACATATTTTTGTCCTATACTAGTCACAAATAAATGTACATTCACGTACACGCACGGAAAATTTTCAAAGATTTCTAACAAACTTATCACAGTGAGGCGGGTCTCTACTGTAAAATAAAATATTTGAATTTTGCATGTTTATACAAAGTCCGTTAACCTTTTCAGTAAAAACCCACCAACTCGTTTTCCCAGTAAGAAAAGGCTAATAACAGAGTGGAAATGATCAACAGTAATAATAGGTTTAAGAACGGTCAAAAGGGAAGCATATTAATTAGTAAAAAACGTTAAATGACAAGGCTGAGTGAATAGGCTCTTAATAAACTAGTGTGAACGAAACGACTGCACCACTGCTTACCATCAGGTGGGATGCCTCCTGGAGCCTAGGGTGGTGCAAACTGTTACCTCGACTCCAGGAATAAGGCAAAGAAGGTACGGGGTAGGTTTTTTAGTCAGTAAGAGTCTGACACTGGTCTCCCACACCGCCCAAGAGCGGGTTTCGTCATTCGATGATTTTCACCTACCATAAAAAAAAAACCATCAGGTGGGATCGCAGTCAAGCACTAGTTTATATCATTACTAGCGACCCGCCCCAGCTTCGCACGGGTGCAATGCTGATGTTAAATATATTATGCATGTATTAAACATATACTTAAACCTTCCTATTGAATCACTCTATCTATAAAAAAAAGTTTTAAAGATTTAAACATACATAGGGACAAGAAGCGAATTTGTTTCATAATATGTAATGATTTATATTTTTATTAATTATTCTAATAATAACATAAGATTAATGAACTAAAAATACATAAGAAGAAAATTTTGGGTATCATAAAATTCATCCACATCGATATCTATAGGAAAAGTGTCCAGAAAGCTAGCAGCAATGCCATGTTGGATGGCAATGCTGATGACAGAAATAGAAGCCCTTTGCTGATATTGCGTACAACTTAATGAGCGCTCGGACCCCAAGGCCCTAGTGTTTCAACCCCAAACGGCTCAAACATATAACTTCCGATAAGGCCCATAAGGCATCATCATCATCAGCCTAGCGTAAGTCCCGGTTGCTACCTTGGCTTTCACCTCGGTGCCCGGGGTCCGCTTTCCTGCCTAGTCGTCTCCACTTCGCTCGGTCTTTTGCGTCCTCTGCCTTAAGCCCATTAAGCGACCCTCCTGCAGTTTATCCGCTATGTCACGGACCTGAAGGCTGCCCCGGATGCGGGAGTTCTTAATGCGGTCTTTCCGCGAAACTCCAGACATCCAGCGCAGCATAAGCCCATAAGGCGATAGGGCGATATTTACGCCGTCTGAGCTTTATATCACTTGAATTTAATAAGTTGAAGATAATGTTGACACTTCGAGTTATTCAAGGCCTGGTTTTTAATTTGGACAGAAGATAAACATTGCCATTCAGCATGGCAAAGCCGCCAGTTTTTTCGGCACATTCGACTAAGGGCCCTCGCCCACGGGCGACTTTTTGTAGCGATGCAGTCGCGATGCTCTCGCGCGTAGCATCGATACAGACGCGAAGCAGTCGCTAGCTGTGTGCCCGCGCCCACGGGACCAGATTCAGTCACGATGCAAACGCGATTCGGTCGCGATGCAAACGCGATTCGGTCGCGATGCAGTTACGATACAAAAATACCTTGGATCAGTACAGTTGCAAGATGGACTCCGTTGAGGCAACATTAGTCAAGTTGTCTTTGGTGCTGCTTTTACGTAAGCAGCCGAAGCGTAGGCAAAGGAAGCAGCGTCAATACTGGATGCAGTCGCGCGTTTGCTAAACGCGCGACTGCATCGCTACAAAAAGTCGCCGTGGGCGAGGGCCCTAAGTCGACAGCGATTTTTCAACGCCATATTTTGTTTTGTTATTTTGTTTTTTATTGATTGAGGGTTTCGTTTATTAAGTTTTTGGTTTTATTATTTACTAGCGCCCCGGCCCAGCTTCGCACGGGTACTAATATTGAATATATTATGTATGTATTATACACATAAACCTTCCTCTTGAATCACTCTATCTATTAAAAAAAACCGCATCAAAATCCGTTGTGTACTTTTAAATATCTAAGCATACATAGGGAGCAAGCAACTTTGTTTTATACTATGTAATGATTTAATCTTCATGTACTGTAGTGGTTTATAGGCGGACTTAATGCAACAAGGTATTCTCTACCAGAATCATCATCAATCGGACGGACCACATAAGGCAACGGCGTTTGCGCCCCAGACGCCGCCGGGATTCCGATCCTGACTTCCGGCCACCGTAGGCGCGGGCTTGCGGACGGTGAGCATTGGGTAGCTCGCCGTCCGGTCGTCTGGTAATCGTCCGGACCAAGCCCAGTCGTCGAGAGCGCGCACTGTTCCCGCGCGCCTCAAGGAGTTGTCAGCAACCGTAGGGACCCTGCAGAAGGGTCGAAGCCAATCAGGGCCACGGGTTTGTGTCTGAAAAGGAAGGCTCTGGCCCTGGTATGTATGGCGATGTAGGAACGGGGTAGGTTGTTTAGTCAGTAAGAGTCTGACACTTGTTTTCCGCTCCACCCAAGAACGGAACTCGTCATTGGATGATTTTTACCTACCATAAAAAAAAAAAATCATCATCAATCTTAGACCACCTAAGTCAAGTAAAGTTCTATACGGCACACCTAATCAAATACATACGAGTATATATCGATGATTTTTAATATGTAAATATAATGCAGCCAATAAACCATTCCTAAAAATGTCCCAGTGTTTAGTATCAACATGTTCCAAGCACCTTGTACACATGAATTTAACGTTCTCTAAAAACACATCCCTTTTAAAATACATATAAAGATAATTGACTACAAAAACATACCATTCGTTCTATCAATAAAAAATCAGCAAAACGTAACTCTTCGTGTATATTTGCCTACCTTTTTAGTAATAGAATTATTCGAGGCACTTGACTTATTGAACTTTTTCAGTGAATCAGCTTAGTAAATTGATGGAGCTTGATAAATTGTATGGAAAGCAGGCGTATGTATGTTAAAATGTATTGCTCTCATGTACTTTTTATACATATGTACTTTTGTATTGGATTACTGTAGCTATTCAGTAGAATTATTCATGGTAGGATTTTGTATTCCGTTGGTCAGGGCTCGCTTTTTTTCGGATTCATGTTTACATAACTATCGCTTGTGTACCTTGTGTTGTACCAAATATATTTACTTTATTTCTTGTATTATTTCTTTCTTTCTTTACTATTTTCTTTCTTTCTGTCATTCTTACTCTTTCTTTCTTATTTATCTTTTTCCCTAAGCAGCGAAGTCCAGGGGCACTTGTGAATTTAATTTATTTTTCTCTATATTTTAAAAAACAAAACTGCACTAGCTTCTAACGTTTTATAAGTGCCCTAAGTGAAATAAAAATATTAGTTTTTATAAGTGCCTGTAGACCAAATATTTAATAATAATAATAATAAAATAATAAAAACGTTTATTTATCTCCAACAAATTACAACACAGCTTAGTTGACAGGTAGTTTGACAAACTAACTTTAACTATTAAAATCTCTAAAACTGGTATTTCCTCCGAAAAACCATTAGCTTAGGATATCTTTTCTAGAACAATCTAATGGTGTAGGCTTTTTCTTTTTTTAAATGTATAAGCCGTGATAAGACGTGGTATATATATAAGATAATAATGTATAAGACGTGGCTCGTTAGGCTGCCCAACTTAAATGGGACTGGGCAGGACATGTCTGCCGCATGTCTAGCGAGCTGTGGGCACGTAAAACACAGGACTGGTGCCCGGACACAGCGACGCGGGGCCGCGGCAGGCCACGAAGGAGATGGCGGGACGACCTGGATGTCTTCCTTGGGAATTGGAACGATATGGCGAGCGACCGAGATAAATGGAAGGAATGGAGGGAGGCCTTTGCCCAGCAGTGGGACAGCACAGGCTAGTAATAATAATAAAATAATAATAAGCCTAATAAATAATAAGTGCGGTCTTAAGACCAGAAACAGCTTAACATACCTAATAATTTATCAGTCTTTTAATGTTCCCACTGCTGGGATTCAGGCCACTTCTCTAGGAGAGGGACTGGTCCGTAATCTACAACGCGTGCCCAGTGTGGGTTGGTGGCTATGACATATCTTCGAAAGGTCCAGTTTCCTTACGATGTTTTCCTTCACAGTTTTGAGAGCAGTAGTAATGAAATAAATTACACAAAGTAATGCGCCTGACTGAGTTTAGACCCGCGGCGTTCAACTTGTAAGTTGGGGCCGTTAACACTCTGCCACCACTGCTCTCATAATAATTATTATATTTAACCTAAACTAGGATAAAGCGGTACCTCAGGTGTCTTAAGAGCTAATGATTTTATTATTTACGACATTTCCTAAGAATCCTTAGTAGCCAGCACAGATATAAATACACCTAGATAACGCAACAGCAACTACTTCGCGTGCCTAGCTTACGTTAAAAAAATCGTAAGTGGTCACTTTCGTGGTCAATCTGCATCGGTGTACAGCGCTAGTCGGACATCAGTTAAAAATATGAAAAATGGTTAATTGTGCTGGCAAGGCGGGGTTGGAGCGAGGAGGACGCCCTACGCAGCGGCGTCTTTGAATCGATTTGATTTTCCCATCACAAATAGTGCTTGTGACGGCATAATAGGTAGTCAAAAAATGGCACGCTTGGTTTCCATACAGATCGTGATGCTTGCGTTATCTAGATTTATCTCTATCTGTGGTAGTCACCTACTAAAAATTCTTTTTATTTCTAAGCAACGGACGTAGCTAAGCAACCAAGTGTCATTTTTATCAATCTTGAAATCAAAATGAAAAGGTCAGTAAGTTAAGGCTAAAATTGAATACTTTCACGTGACCTTTCAGGAGAAATTCCGAAATATTCTGTGTCGTTATGCCCGTAATTACATGTACTGAGGACATTTTAATTATAAAACAGGTATTAATAAAGGTCTCAATGAACACATATTTATATAAAAGTTAATTATGTATTTATAAATATTGACCGCTGGGTATTTCAGTGTCTGATACTACAGGTCGATTTAATCTCCGAAAGTTTTCGGTGTTCCAAAAATTGTCAATGATTCCTAATTTTTCCAACCTTTTTTAGCTAAAAAATTAAAAAAAAACCTAGACAAGTGTATGTTGGACTCACACAGTGACGCTTTTGTACTAACTTATTTGCATTGCATTGCATCTGCCTTATAAAGTTCCCACTGCTGGGACATAGGCCTCCTCTCTAGCAGAGCAAATGGGCCGCAATCCACTACGCGGGCCCAGTGTGGGTTGGTGGATGTCACATGTTTTCGATTTTTTGGTTCTAGGACATGCCGGTTTCCTCACGATGTTTTCCTTCACCGTTTTGAGAGCAATGGTAATGTATTAAATTACACAAAGTAATGCGCCTGACTGAGTTTGAACCGGCGACCTATAACTCATAAGTCGGAGCCTTTACCACTCGACCACCACTGCTTACCTAACACACAGCTGAAGTTGTGGAATGTTTATTAGTCGTAAATAGCAGATTCGTCAACCCATTTTACTTTTATTAATATAAACATGAAATTTTTAATTTAATTATAGACCACTAATTTTTAATTAGTACATGTACGAGTATATTAATTAAACTTAAATGGCTTGCTAGAAAAGGTCTCGTTATTAAGTAAAGTCTCAATAAATAATATTTATAAACAGTAAAGTTATGAACGTTT
Source organism: Mythimna loreyi (assembly GCA_029852875.1). Classification (NCBI taxonomy): domain Eukaryota; kingdom Metazoa; phylum Arthropoda; class Insecta; order Lepidoptera; family Noctuidae; genus Mythimna; species Mythimna loreyi. Next base: position 17,016,728 of record CM056798.1, read on the forward strand.
ATTTAAGTCCTAAAATATCACTCAATTTATGTAAATATTGTATAGGTTATTAACTACAAGCGATCTGCCCTAGGTTCGCACGGGTGCAATGCTGATATAAAATATATTATGCAAATCCTCTTGAATTACTCTATTTAAAAAAAACTGCATCAAAATCCGTTACGTAGTTTTAAAGATCTAAGCATACATATGGGCAGACAGCGGAAAACGTCTTTACTTTATCTACACTAATATAATAAAGAGGTAAAGTTTGTTTTTTTGTTTGTAGGAGGTAATCTCTGGAACTACTGGTCCGATTGAAAAAAAAATAGCAACAGTAGAAAGTTGCTTCACTCTTGAGTGACATAGACTATATTTTATGTAGGTACGCGGGCGTATACGCTGACAAAAGCTAGTTTATAATATATAGTGATGAATAAAAGAATGGTAATAAAAATGGAAAACATTGCGTTTTGTATTTTCTAGTTGTAATTATTGGGAATTAATAAATCATAAAAAAATCCACTAAAATTTATTATATCAGGTTATGATCAGTACTGATACTAAAATCCGTCCACTATTCTTTTCAACGATCACGATTATCTTCTTTACATCAAACCATCTCTCGCCAGATCAAAAAAAAAAAATTAACGGTACTTACTCTTCTTCGAAATTATTTATTCATTGGTTTCTTTCCGTATTGTAATCTTGTATATACCTACTTATATCCAAATTATTATTATAGTACAAATAAATGTAGATGTACTTTTATAAATTAATTTATTAATGTTCTTACATGGAGAAAACCTCAAGCTTTCTTAAGCAAATTTACGTTTCAATCATTATAATTATTACCTACAGTACAAGATCATAAGAATTGGAAGGAAAAATATTATGCCCACGCACTGTCTGGCTCATAAATTAGCAGCCAAAACGCTTAGATTTAGAAGGCTATATAGTTCGTATTTTAAACGTAGACTACGATTTGACAACTTAAAATGTCAAACTCCAGAAAATTGGGAACATATTTCTTGAGTGTGACATTCTGAGTTGTCAAATCGTAGTCTAGAATTAAAAAACGAACTATAGTAAATCAGATTTTATAAACCTGTATCCTATTGTCATAACGCGTACCATTTAAGCCTCTTGCATAAGGCGTATTTTAAACGCGCAGATGTCGCGCGTATACACACTTCAGACGAAATTTTATCGTAATCGTGTACCACGCGAGCACACAGGGCGGTCTTGAAACGCGCGCCTACTGCGCGAATACGTCTATATCGCTGTATCTGATCGCACTGCAGCTTCAGAGTTTTAATCAGAGACACAAACACAAAAAATGTCAGTTGTACAAAAACTTCGGTTGTACGATGGCGTCTGACCTTTTGTATGCGTTTCTAACGTGTTTCAAACGCGCTTCGCACACGCATTTATTAGCATCAATAAAAGCGAAAAAATCAGCATATGTATACGGCGCAGAAAACGCGTGGTCCTGTAAGGGGTAACGCGCGTCGTGCATTAGGGGTCTTAAGCCACGTTTATGAAATTACGCGTTCGTGGACAGAAGCCTATACAAAACCTAGGCCTAACTGTCATTATCCGCCTTCCATACATGGCGATAATTATAGTTTCACACTCATAGATATATCACTGTTTAACATATCTATGATTACACTATTCCGCTCCGTGGACTGTTATTTTCGTGATCGTGTAACTATTTTGAACATAAACCCTTACACCCCATTTAGTTTGAAGTAAAGAAAGCGTGGTTGCGTTACACAAGTTATATTATTCTCTCATAAAATATCATAAACTTTAAACCTATCTCTAAAACAAAGTGAACTCACCCAAATCTTCATTTGTAGTTTCCGTCCAGCCAACTTGACAAATCACGTTGTCATATAAAAACACGGCGTAAAGCAGCGCGTACCACGCTACTTTCGCGCCAATTCCTCCCGCCATCTTGTTTTAATGGCAGACAGTCATTTTGACGTAACGTTCTACATTGTCTTTTGTCACTCTATGAAGGTTTGTACCTGAAAAGAAAAAAATAATTAATATATATTTATTTTTGCTATTCGTAGGGAAGATCCTAAACAACCACAAAACTTAAGTGGCAGTGGGCAGGGCAAATTGCTCGTAGAAGACTGGACTAAGGCTATGGAGCCGAAAAGTTCTGGAGAGGCGACCCGCACTGGAAGATGCAGGGTTGGAAAGCTGCCCACAAGGAGGAACCGATGACCTGGTGAGAGGTATACGGGAATGCGATGGATGCGAGACGCATCGGACTATTCGTTGCAGCCTATGACGAACAGTAGCTGGGCTAAGCTGAGCTGGGCAGACCAAGGAGATGGCAGGATGACTTGGATGCTTTCCTTAGGAATGGGCTAGAAATGTCTCAAAACCGAGAGCACTGGAAAGAATGGAGGGAGGCCTTTGCCCAGCAGTGGAACTGTATGGACTAGAAATAAAATATAAATAACAAAAGTTATATTCACATTGCAATTCACAACAATAACATTATACAAGGAATCATCTAGTAAAACAAATTACGTTTTTATAGTTACTATTTCTAATCCAATATGTACCTACAATCCTAAATATACTTATGAAACTTATTTACTGAGGGACAGATCCCAAATACTACTATAACTTTTATCTTTATTTAGTAGTTAAGTTTTCTTTGAACAAAATTCCTACGAAATAAAAAATCTTTTAAAGCAATTAAGTTTTAAAAGGGTTTAGTGAGCACTAAACAAAAGTTTGATGCATACTAAATAACAAATAAGTTTGAACTTTTAATATCTATAGAACAATTAAATTAAAATATAAACCCTTCGACTAAAGTAAGAGTGCCTCCTTAAGAGCGACTAACCCGACGTACATTTTCATACAAACGCTCTTACGTGATTTTGATGTTATTACACATCTATCTTTGAATATTTTAGATACACAGATATCTTGTGGACATTATCTAGGCTTCTATAGAAATCAAAACATGATTTTGTGTAAGAGTAATCCAGTAAAGACCTTCGAAAATCTGCTGTTTTACGTGAACTTTGACTCTCCATAATGTAGTCCTATATTAAAAATATAAAAAAGTGCTTCTATAGAGCAAGGCGCATTTAATCGAAATTCTAAATGATGTAATTTTTTTTTCAAAAATCCTTATGGGTTTATTAAAAACACGTATTTCCTGGAACCAGTTTTGTCCAACATTCGAGTAAATCGTAGAATTACTGAACGCCAAGAGAGTTTCCAGGTGTTATCTCTCTTTTTTTCATTACTTTTGCATCAAACATCACATTGGATTGCTTAAGATGAAGCAGCAAGCTTTTAATCCATGCTCGACGAAGACGATAGGCGAGTCGGGAAGGCAAACCTTAAAATATTTTAAACTACAATGGGCTGCAAAACTAACAAGTCACGAAAATCGATATCTCCTAAAATATTTGTTTTATTTGCACAGCATCAGCCTTACAATGTTCCCACAACTGGGCCTCAGGCCCCCTCTCGAGGAAAGAGAATGGCCGTAATACACCACGTAAGCCGTGCGGGTAGGTTTTTTTTTTATGGTAGGTAAAAATCATCGAATGACGAATCCCACTCTTGAGCGGAGCGGGAAACAGTGTCAGACTCTTACTGACTAAAGAACCTAACCCGTGCCTTCTTTGCCTTATTCCCAGAGCCCCGGTGTAACGCTTTCGCATCAACCCTCAGCTCCGGGAGGCTTCGACCCTGTAGGGCCCCTACGGTGTGCTGACAACTCCTTGAGGCGCGCGGGAACGGAGCGCGCCGTCGACGATTTGGGCTCGGTCTGGACTGCTACCAGACGACCGGACGGCGAGCTACCCATTGCTCACCGTCCGCGAGCCAGTGTCTACGGTGGCCGGATATCGGCAGGATCGCGGCGGCGACGGCTACGGCGAGTGCGCCGTTGCCTTTGCCTTATGCGGTCATCCTCCTCCTTTACGAGCATTACTGCCTCGCAGAAGGAGGCGATCGCCTGCCACTCCTCCTCGCTGCGGTAGTGCGGGTAGGTGGATGTCACATGTCTTCGAATTTTTGGTTCTAGTTCATGCCGTTTTCCTCACGATGTTTTTCTTCACCATTTTGACAGCAGTGGTGATGAAATAAATTAAACAAAGTAATGCGCCTAGCTCGGTTTTAAATCCCGCCCTACTCGGCCACCATGGCTCACAGAGAAAGAGTTCCTATTTTTCATAATTCCAATAAAATCATTTTTCCTAAAAATTGGGCCGATTTCAATAATTCCACATAGGTATAACCTTTAACCATTTTTTGGTTTGAATCCGCGATCTATAACGCGTAAGTCGGGTCCGTTAGCACTCTGCCACCGCTGCTCTTATAAATAACTAGCTGTGCCCGCGACTTCGTCCGCGTGGAATAGTTATTTTGGGCATCATATTTATTTTTGCAAACAACCTCAGCTTTATAAATTATAGCTGTTACCCACGACTTTGCCCGTGTCAATGTCTGTTATTATTTTAGACAATTTGGTTTTTAAAAGAACATAATTATCTAAAAGTACTTCATAGAGCTACACACCCCCTTGGGCACGCCATAATCTCGGCGGTAAGTCCCCTCTTTGAGGCGTAGTTGGATAGAGATTACGGCGTCCTCACCTTCCGCATGACGCAGGTTCTCACCGGACATGGGAAGTTCAAGAGATTCCTGCGCCGGATTCATGCGGAAGAGACGCCCGGGTGTCGCCACTGAGTGGCCAGCCCGGAGGACACGGTGGAGATGTGCCCCGCTTGAGAAGAGCATCGCCGTGTCCTCGTGGGGGTGATCGGCGGCGGCGACTTCTCGCGCCGGGCCTTGGTTCAGGCCATGGTCCGCAGCAAAGAAGAATGGCAAGCGGTCGCCTCCTTCTGCGAAGCAGTAATGCTTGTAAAGGAGAAGGCCGACCGCATAAGGCAAGGGCGACTTTGTCCTCGCCGTAGCCGTCGCCGCCGCGATCTCGCCGATATCCGGCCACCGTAGACGCTGGCTTGCGGACGGTGAGCAATGGGTAGCTCGCCGTCCGGTTGTCTGGTAACAGTCCAGACCGAGACGAAGTCGTCGACGGCGCGCACTGCTCCCGCGCGCCTCAAGGTGTTGTCAGCAAACTATGGGGCCCTTCAGGGTCGAAACCTCCTGCAGCCGAGGGTTGGTGCGAAAGCGTTATACCGGGACTCTGGGAATAAGGCAAGGGAGGAACGGGGTAGGTTGTTTAGTCAGTAAGAGTTTGACACTGTTTCTCGCTCCGCCCAAGAGCGGGATTCGTCGTTGGATGATTTTTATCTACCATAAAAAAAACCCCTCCGCGCCGCCGCAAGCAACCCCTCTCCTCGCCCGCCGGCCAGGCGCAGCGTCATATTTTGCACATCATGCGGCGCGTGTGAATTTTATATCGGAGTTATTTTAAAATTGTAATAACTTCTAAGATATTCATGGAAAATAAGTGATGTCAAAGACAATTTTGTTCACAATTACATACTCTGAATCAACAACACATTTATTTGGATAAAGTTTAATATTACTATGTTGATACAACTCTACCAAATAATTGGTAATAATGCATTAATTTCGGCCAAATTTGATTCCCATAAAAACGGCTCTAGTGAGTTAATCTTAAAAGATAGACATATACTGTCGCGGATATTTTTTTAGATCATTTTAAGAGGAATAATTTCGTCATACACATTTTTTTATTATCTTGAACCGTTTTCGCAGCGCACGCAACGAAAGCCCTCAAAGATGAATATTATTCCCCGTTTTTCCCACATTTTCCATTATTTCTCCGCTCCTATAAGTTGCAGCGTGATGTTATATAGACTAAAGCCTTTCTCGATAAATGGTCTATTCAACACAAAAAGAATTTTTCAATTCGAACCAGTAGTTCCTGAGATTAGCGCGTTCAAACAAACAAACAAACAAACAAACAAACTCTTCAGCTTTATAATATTAGTATAGATTATGTAATAAACAATTTATGATACTTGTTTTTAATCTTGACATTCAGTTAGAAGTAGAGTCGGTACACGTCACTTCTAATAAAACAAAACTTCTGAATTAAACAAAATAATATAACAATAAAATTTACTCCAACAAGTCACACTCCAACACGTACGGCCAGCTCGCATGCCGACGAACGAATGACCACTCACGCGATGCGTACGCCTTATATAAGCTCTTTGCCTTTCACTTTTGACTGACTGCGCCGATGATGTCAGGGTGTCACACGATTAGTTCGTAACGTTTCGTTGCACGTGCGCTCTGCGCGTTGTAAGTAATATTTGCTGCGATATATTTACTAGTATATTGAATGTGACTCAAAAAACTGCTCAACAGAAATGGGACCAGACGGAACATGTCTGATGCATAGTCGAGTATTTGAGAACCAGTAACACATGTTGGTTCCCTGTAACAGTGGGACGAGGTCGCGGTAAGCTTCGAAGAGGATGATGAGATGATCTAGCAGATACACTTCGCCGGAACTAGAAGAGACAAGCGTGGGCCAAAAAAAAAATCAGCAAATTCATTATATTTTGACCAGTTAGGTGAACATACTTGTATTGAAGTTGATTTTTTTTTGCGATATCAGTTTTGGTCCCGTAGTTAAAGTTATTTATTTATTTGTTAGGAAAAAATATTATAACATCTTTACAGAGGCGTCCAAGGCGATGCTATAATGCAATATGAAATGATGATGAATGATGCAATTTGGAACCGTGCACTAGCATCTGACGTTTTATAAGTGCCCATGTAGGCCCATGTGAAATAAAAATTTTTGACTTTGACTTTGACTTTATAACCAACACTAAAAATACATGATAATGTTTTAAAATTAATTACAACTAGCTTTTGTCAGTGGCTTCGCCCGCGTACATAAAATATAGCCTATGTCACTCAGGAGTAAAGCAGCTTTCTATTGTTGCTAAAATCTTTCCAATCGGACCAGTAGTTCCAGAGATTACCTCCTACAAACAAAAAAATAAAAAAACAAAAAAACAAACTTTATCTCTTTATTATATTAGTGTAGATAGTGTAGATGTAGATTTACGCAAATAATTATTATTAATTTTATCCACAAATTGTATATCTTTGAATTTGACATTAATTTTGTATTGTATGTTATTTGAATGATTATTTTATTTTAGTTTTTTATAATAATTTATAAAATATATATAATAATTTATATACGTTTTAATTAACTATAAATAAATAAATATAAATATAGTATAGTCCGGGCAATTCAGTTGTTTGTTATGATGACTACAATCACCTGCGTCTACTACTAGCTACCCTATATGTATATTATAAGCTTATGTATTATGTCTTGTATATTTTTTTTCTACGTAACGTGTTTATTTTGTTTTCATTTATTAAAAAAAAATGTTGTTTTCCCCTTTTTAGTTCAAGCTCTTATACTCTATCCTAAGGTTGTCTGGTAGATATCGCTGTGACCGCCTTTGTACCCATTCATATAAATTTCTGTGTAATTGGTGTAGGTACAATAAAATATTATTCTATTCTATTTTAAATAAAAAACACTCTTTTTTTAATAAATCAGTTCAAAATCACTACTCATTCACAATAATGGGTGGCTTAATCAAGCTTTTCCACCAGGTCAGCCCCAACCCGTGAACTTGAAATGTAAATGGAAGTTAGCATGCAGACCCATAACCTCAGCCGGAGGTTAATGTGGCCGTAAAATTAAATATAAAGCGCCCTTGGCCAGTCGTGTTATAATAATAATTTGCTAGCGAGAAACAAAGGTAAAATTAAAATATTTTGATGTGATTTCTAGTGTTGGTTGGTTAGTAGAACTTTACTATGTTTTCATTGCGGATTTACTCGGTAAAGGGTTTTTTTTATGGTATGCAAAAATCGCATAGAGCAGTGGTGGCCGAGTTGTATTGGCCCCGACTTACGAATTGTAGGTCGCGGGTTCAAACCCAGCCAGGCGCATTACTTTGTGTAATTTATTTCATCACCACTGCTCTCAAAACGGTGAAGGAAAACATCGTGAGGTAACCGGCATGTCCTCGAAACAAAAATTCAAAAACGTGACAGCCACCACTGGGCTCGCTTGATTGATTACGGCCCATTCCCTCTCATAGAGAGGAGGCCTTTGTCCGTGCAGTGGGAACATTGAAAAGGCTGATGATGATGAGGCAAAAATCATCCAATGACGAATCCCGCCTTTAGGCGGAGTGGAAAACTGTCAGACTCTTACTGACTAAACAACTTACCGCATTCCCACGTTGCCATATGGCATATATATACCAGGGCCAGAGCCTTCCTTTCAGATACGAACCCTTGGTCCTAGTTGGCTTCAACCCTTCTGCAGAGGCTCTACGGTTTGCTGACAACTCCTTGAGGCACGCGGGAACAGTTTGTGTCGTGATTTGGTAAAGGGTTGGCAGGTTTTATAAAATTCAAAGTTCGAGAGCTTTACGAATTCTGACAAATGCTTGCACTTATTTGTTTCGTGTCAATGATAAACTGTATCCTAGCCTACGTCAAACGAGGCAAGAATTCTATACAACATTTTATATAAGTTAAAATTTAAAATTTGGCAACTATGGAGCAACATAGTCAATATTATGGACAAAAGTCTTTAATTAAGATAAAAAAAACTTAAACTCCTTCAAATTAGAAACAAATAATAAAGTGACCTTAAAAGTACATACTACACATGTAGATTAAAAAAAAAAACCTTATGAACTTAACTAAAAGTATCTAATCTAACAACGCGTCTAAAAGGCTGGCCGCATTGCCACGCACTTGCACTGGGGGGTCCAGAATCATGTACTTATGTTATTCATTTGTGGTACGATGTCAATGACCCCCTGTATATTATTTATTGTATTAATTTCTAGTCTGAAGGAACGATATATAAAAAAAAAGATTATTATATACATGGGACTGCTGGTTATCTCCGATACTATTATAAATAAATGATACCTAAATAATCCGGTGGCTAGCAGAAAATAGATAGAATAATTATCTCGGCAAAATACTTCTATAATTAACACCCAAATTATTATAAACTTTCAAGATCGTAGAGTCAGGAGGCAATGCAAATCATAAAACAACTCCTCTAAAATCAAATTCCGCTCTATTTTATAACATAACAATGTTTTCACCGTAATTTACTCGAAAATACAATGTGTAATAACATCGTTGTCAGGACTAAATCGCCCTTTTAACATGAAATCAAGATACGATCTTTTGAACCAGACCTGATATGACCTAATGGTAAAACTAAGGGTTAGCGGCTACTAGTTAGTTCATTGAAGCAGGAAGCAGTGGCGCTCTGACTGTATATTTTGGTTTTTATACACCGTGAAATTTAAATGGTTGTTTTCCCGCGGCAGAATGACTTGCCATAAGGAGTACTTTTGAAGCGTACAGTAAAAATAAAAAAAATAAAAAGTTTTTTTTATAAATAATTATTAAAAATATTCATCAACTCAAAAAAGTGAAAACAATTGTAACATTAGACGTAATTTGTAGGTACTACTATAGTCGCATGAGCAGCACAGCCAAAGGAAACCGATTCATTAAATATTTAAACCAAAATAAGCTCTCGCACGTTGTGGTACGTCATAATTAGCTTGCACTCTACAGGTCCATTTTTTGTTTTTATTATATTAATTTTTTTATCAAACGTTTGTATTACCAAGACACAACCATTTCGCTCAGGGAAAACAACCATTAAAATTTCACGGTGTATTTTATTTTTTCCTAGAACAGTCAATCAATGAAAGGTTTTTTATATATATATATATTTTTTTTCGTTCAAGTGGTTTTTTTGTTGAGGGTAATGGGTGGTTGCATCCGGTCGTCTGGTAACAGTCCAGACTAAACCAAGTCGTCGACGGCGCGCTCGGTTCCCACGCGCCTTAAGGAGTTGTCAGCAAATAGTGTCTAAACACACTATGCCGAACGTACGCGACCGAAGTTCCGCGGCTGATTTTACCAACGTATTCGGCTGATATGACACACCATAAGTGCCGAACTTACGCGGCAAAAATTCAGTTGCGCAATTTTGTGTGTATATTCAGTGTTTCGAGCTCTATCGTGGCGTCGTGTCGTGTTATCTAAACAGCCGGACAGACAAATGCAAAATAAAACTCCGAACTTCGGTCGCGTATAATGTGTGTGCTACAGAATACGTTGCCGCCGAATTTCCGCTGAACTTACGTCCGACTAACGTTCGACTGTACGCTATAACGCAACGTAATTTCGGCATAATGTGTCGTCAGTAATTTAAATAGCATTGCAGGCGTAATCATGCCGAACTTCCGTCGCGTATCCTCGGCATAGTGTGTTTAGACACATATAGAGGCTCAACTGCAGGGCCGAAGCCTACTGGGGCCCCGGTCCGGTTTCTGTAAGGAAGGTCCGACCTCGGTATAAGGGCTAAAAAGAAACAGGGTGGGTTGTTTAGTCAGTAAGATTCTGACACTGTTTCCCAGTCCGTCCAAGGGCGGGATTCGTCATTAGATGATTTTTCCCACCACAAAAAAAAACGTAGTGACAGTCGATTATCATCATCTTCCTGCCCTTGTCCCGTTTTATTTGGGGTCGGCACAATATGTCTTTTTCTTCCACTCTATCCTGTCACCCGTCTCGCTATCACTAACTCCTCTTTCTTTCATATCCCTTCTCACACAATCCATCCATATTTTCTTTGGTCTCCCTCTCCCTCTCCATCCATCCACATGTATATTCATGGCTTTTTTTGTAACATGCGTTTCATCCCGCCTTTTTACATGGCCATACCAAGACAGACGGTTCCCTTTCAACTTTTCAGTCACTGGCGCCACTTTCAAACTTCCTCTAATATACTCATTTCTCACTTTATCCATTCTCGTCACACCACACATCCATCTCAACATTCTCATCTCTGATTAGTGGATTATTATAATAATTATTCCACATCAGTGAAAGCGTACCTTAACACCGTTATATAAAATAAGTTTTATTTGAAACTCAATCAGTATGGCGACTTTCGTAAGTTACAAAATTTAGTAGCCGACATAACTTTGTTCCTAATTAAGTTACTTGAATAAGTCAAGGTTAAAAAGTTAATCGAATATGCTGTAGGTACCCTGAATATTAAACTAGTACACAGCGATGTCGAATTACTTAGTGAAACTTTACAGACTTGGTAGGCATCTATTACAATAAATTTATTATGATGATAATGATGCAACAGTTTTTTAGAAATCACTAGCTGTTTTTGGCGACATCGTTAAAAACTTTATACTAGTTTTACCTATCCCAATGTTTGTGATCAAAATCAAAGTCATTTTATTCCAATTAAAGCATTTACAGGCACGTTTGAAACGTTAAGTCTGTCAGCAATAAAAAAAAAATGCTAATTGCACATTCCAAAGCGTATATCTTTATGGAGAAGAATGTGCAAGAAACTCCATGGATATCTAACTCTCAGCTGTCGAGCTCATTTACGTTTTGAATTGTTCTCATATGATTTGACTATTACATGTTTGCTGACTTTAAAAGAGACTTTGACTGAGGGGTCAAACACCGAAACAAACTCAGAAGTTTGTTTCGGTGTTTCTTCTCAGGGCAGTCAGCTAGGAAACACCGGACACATCTAGTCTAAATTGACAAAAAAAATGACGTGTAAAAGTGTTGTGAAAAACCTATTTACAACAATAAATATCATTTATCATTATCAAATCTTCCAAATTCAATTTGATCCCCTTCCTGATTACCGATTGGGCTGGAATTTTGCATACGTATGTAAATCGCTTGACAATGCAATATTATGTTGACATGGAGCTGAAGTCAAACTATAATGAGAACCATGCAAAGTGTCTGAGATGGTCTTTACAGGAAAGAAGAACACAGATTGTGGACCTGTGCAGTCAGTGCAGTGTATTCGTAAAGCTCGTCTTGAGCTCGTCTTTAATAGTCTAGCAACCAACAATTTGTCACAAAAGATATTGGGGGTTCTCAATGCATAGAACAACTAAAGAAAATAGGTGGGCTTTAGTCAGTAAAAGTCTGACATAGGCATGTCAGACTTTTACTGACTAAAGCCACTCCACTCTAGAGTAGATGAAGAGGAGGCCCTCTTCATCTACTCTAGAGTGGAAAAAGTGATTGAATGAAATCCTACCTTAAAATACCTTTCTCATGAATTATTCCAGTAAAGTCTAAACCTCTTGAGACCAAAGGTTGATTCGAAAGCGTATTACCTGGGCCTTGGTATCAAAGCAATGAGAAGGAACGTGGTAGGTTGCCCAGATTATTAAGCAAAATTAATAATGGATTGACTAACAATAAATAAACTTTCAAAGAAGGAGCCAGTCTAACAATACAAAACACTGAAAATTACATAAGTTAGCTTGACACTTCGCACACGCTTCCTAAATCACAAAAATATGAGCCAACCAAATTAAATCCAGCAATAATCTTAGAAAATTACAAACGAACTAACGTTCAAGTAATCAAAAACTAAGTTTGTGATGTCAAAAGTCGCGTAATAGAAGTTTAATTAATGGTACACAAGTTGGAATAACTTGGAGTCAGGTAAGTTAAGCAAGCAGATAAATTTAGTATCTTTGACTGTCGTAAAAGGTGTCAGCTTGCTTTGGATTGATGAGGCTATGATTATTTTAAGAGCGGCCAACATGAGGTACATTTTCATATAACCGCTCTTACGTGATTGTGATGTTAATACACATCTTTCTTCAGATATTTTGGATACACAGATATTTTGGGGATATTATCTAGGCTTTTATAGAAATCAAAACACAAATTTTTGTAAGAGTAATCCAGTAAAAAATACCTCTGTAAAGCTAGTATATTACGTGAATTTTGAGTCTCCATAATGTACTATCCAATATTAAAAATATAAAAAAGTACTGCTATAGAAGCCTTGCGCATTTAATCGAGATTCTAAATAATGTCAGTATTTTTTTTTCAAAAATCTTTAAGGGTTTAATACAACCACGTATGTCCTGGAACAAATTTTGTGAAACATTCGAGTAAATCGTAGAATTACCGAATGTCAACAGAGTTTTCAGGTGTTATCTCTCTTTTTTGCATTACTTTAGCATCAAACACCACTTTAGATTGCGTTTAATGAAGCAACAAGCTTTTACACCATACGCGACGTTGACGATAGGCGAGTGCATAATAATCATTACATAGTATAAAACAAAGTTGCTTACCGCTGTCCCTATGTATGCTTAGAACTTTAAAAGTACCTATGCAACGGATTTGAATGCGGTTTTTTTAATAGATAGAGTGATTCCTTCCTCTTGAAAACATGCATAATATATTTAATATCAGCATTGCATCTGTGCGAAGCTGAGGCGGGTCGCTAGTATAATATTACAAAAAATACTAGGCAATATTTTTTAAACTCTCTGTCTAAATAACACGAACATAAAATTCAAATTGCCTAGGAAAAACAGGCAGCAAACGAGAAATCAGTTTCCATGCACGGACATGCACTATCAACTGCTTAACAACGAAAAAGACATGACAAATGAATCCATTATACTCTCTCGTGCATAAAAACCGTACCACAAACACGAAGTGAGCTGTAAAAACAGTTGACCCGTTTTCATAGATTTTTGCGACCATTCATGGTCAGATTAACTGGGGTAACATACCCCCACAAAGTATGTTAATGCCCCGTATCACTGTCCGACAGCGAAGTGTTATTTGCATTGTATCGAATACGCTGGGGGAATCTGGGGGACTAAGGGTGTGGCCCTACTGATAGCGGGATATACATAAAAGCGAAACGAATTTTTGAAGAGTGAATAAATACAGATGAACTATTGTGTGTAAAAATACATATTGAGTGCAGTATGCTGTGTTTTTTTGCAGTGAAAATTTGATGTGAAAACCACAAAACTGGCGTTTAGATTTCTTTATTGAATTGAATTTATTTCTAGTTATTCAGAAGGTTTTTTTTATGGTAGGTGAAAATCATCCAATGACGAAACCCGCTCTTGGGCGGAGCGGGAGACCAGTGTCAGACTTTTACTGACTAAAAAACCTACCCCGTACCTTCCTTGCCTTATTCCTGGAGTCGAGGTAACAGTTTGCACCACCCTAGGCTCCAGGAGGCTTCGACCCTGAAGGACCCCTGCAGTTTGCTGACAACTCCTTGAGGCGCGCGGGAACGGCGCACGCCGTTGACGAATTGGACTCGGTCTTACCAGACGACCGGACGGCGAGCTACCCATTGCTCACCGTCCGCGAGCCAGTGTCTACGGTGGCCGGATATCGGCAGGATCGCGGCGGCGACGGCTACGGCGAGGGCGCTGTTGCCTTTGCCTTATGCGGTCGGCCTCCTCCTTTACGAGCATTACTGCTTCGCAGAAGGAGGCGACCGCCTGCCATTCCTCTTCGCTGCGGACCATGGCCTGAACCAGGGCCCGGCGCGAGAGGTCGCCGCCGCCGATCACCCCCACGAGGACACGGCAATGCTCTTCCCAAGCAGGGCACACCTCCACCGTATGCTCCACTGTGTCCTCCGGGCTCGCCTCACAGTGGCGACACCCGGACGTCTCTTCCGCACGAATCCAGTGCAGGAATCTCCCGAACTTCCCATGTCCGGTGAGAACCTGCGTCATGCGGAAGGTGAGGACGCTATGAGGTCAGGTCGCCCAGCGCTGGGTTGCGACAGTCGCTGTTTCCACTTCACCATGAGATCCCGCCGGAGCTCCTTCCGCCACGCCTCGACACGTTCGGGCAGCGGAGTTTCGCCCCGGCGTAGTTATTCAGAAGGTACAGTACCTTCTAAATAACTAGAGACCCATCTCTAGTTATTTAGAAGGTACTGTACCCATAACATAAATAACACAAATAAAACGATAACTTGGTGTAACTTGTAAGGGATTTGACAATAGGAAAATATATGCATGCAGTTACTTTACTTGATTTTTTTTTTTAAATTTGATATAAACTAATGCTTGACTGCGATTCTACCTGATGGTAAGCAATGATGCAAATGTTAATGGTGATGTGCACAAATTTATTAAGACTCAGTTGTTCTAGTCCAACGTACGCGGTATAAACGTCGAAGCGAAACGCTTAGTCCGGTCCGTACAGGTTCATTCGTAAACGTTTATTAGCTCTAACAAACGTATCTGAAAGAATTAAAAACATCTACGTAAACAACAAAATTATAAAGCCTTAATAAGCTGTTAACAAGAAAGACACAGACATGGACTTTTCCATTACGAAGGATAATAAATACTGTGACATAAGATTTTTATATTTATTTGTTTAGTTGTTTAATTACTCTGATTAATTTGTTATTTTTAATTAAGTATTTGAAGAAATGAAAGTGAGTTACTGACGATACGGTTGCAATATATTCTACAGTGTCCAAATCGTCAGGACTCTGCAAAAGGGTTAAAGGGGTCCAGGTCTCTTTTTGAAAGGAAGGCTTGGCCCCAGTGTGTAAGGCAAAGATGGAACGGGGTGGGGTGTTTAGTCAGTAAGAGTCTGACACTGTTTCCCGCTCCGCCCAAGAGCGGGATTCGTCATTAGATACTTTTTTTCCCAACATAAAATAAAATAGTGTCGGAACTAACACATTTTTATTTCTATATCATCATTATTTGTTTTTCAATTTTTTTTTTCACTTTTTTCATCTTGATTTTCATTATTGTATAAATTTAATTTTATATTTTGTTTATTTCATTTTTTTTCCATCAGGTAGGATCGCAATCAAACAACAGTTTATCGCTAATAAGAAAAAAAAAATCCCTGACGTTCCGACAAACATTGTTTATAATAAGAAAAATAAAAAAATATATATGGGAAAGTGCCTTACCAAAATTTTTGTCTGGATTTAAGGAGACAAGTTCGGGTAAATTTCTTTATACTATATTCTAAAACTTTTTTATCTGACTGTACTAAACCTTCAACAAAGGTGGTGTCCGAATAGTCAGTAAAAAAAACTATTTTTAATGTTTTGATTCGGACACAACATATTTCGCCAGTGTCCGAATCAAAGTACAGTACGGTCGTCAGATCTTGGCGAGTCTGAATTTATGCTCTGTGAATTTTAGCGCTTGTGCACTCGTACAAAAATAAATGCAAATAACAGGTTTAAAAAAAATACAAATAACAGTATTTAACAGCAATAAGAACTGCTAATTGCATTTATTTCTTTAAACCATATAATTATTTAGGCCTTACTGAAGCTTTGTTAATTTTCAGTATAACAAATAGGTTTAATAGAATAATATGCACTCTATGTTTTCCAAACACTATTTATGGCATATCGTAAAATATAGATTGTGTAAGCAGGAACAGTTTCTGCTAGTAAGCCATAAAACGTTTGATTGGTGGCCGTAAACTCATAAACTGACGTTAACTCCTGTAGGCGTCCATATGTCAATACATCTATAACATTTCTATACGTTTATCGTGTTACTTTAAAGTAAAAAAAGTCGATCAAAGTAAAGTAGCTTGGAGATTTACAAATTCACTTCATTTTGTGGAAGTTATTTTTTATAATTATGATATCTCCTGCTCTTGGGCGTAGCGGGAGATAGTGTCAGGATTTTATTGATCAATCCACAACTTTCCTTCGTTGCCTTAGTTCCAGGACTCTAGTCATACATTTTCACATTTACCCATGCCCAGGAGGATTTTACAGTTTGCTGACAACAATTACCGGACAATCAGACAGCGAACTACCCATTTCACGCCGACCGCAAGCTCACGCCTACGGTGGATAGAAAAAGTACTAAACTGGATTTAAATCATATAACCACACTTATATTATAGAAGTGGAGTTGAAAGTTTGCATACGTGTGTATATGTTTGAAACTCTATCACAAATTAACCATTTAAGCCATTTCAATTAATTCTCCCACTCTAGTTGGAGCGAGACTTTTACTGAATGTTCGTCTGGTAACAGTCTGGACCAAGCCCAAGTCGTCAACGGCGTGCACTGTTCCCGTGCGCCTCAGGGAGTTCAGGGAGTAAAGATTCTGCAAAAGGGTAGTGGGGGGTAACTGGGGCCCAAGGTCTCTTTATGAAAGGAAGGCTTGGCTTCAATGAGAAGGGCAAAGAAATTGCAGAGTGGGGTGTTTATTCAGTATTTGTTTAACACGTTTCCTGCTCTACCCAAGAGTGGGATTCGTCATTGGATGATTTTTGCCCACCATAAAAAAAATCCGCCCCAATCCCCGCTCACAGTTACCCCACAACCTTATCAGGCAATCCTTTATGAGTCCATTCGTCCGGGCTAGTTCCAGTTTGCATATATGCGGTTTTTCTTTTCATATTGTTACGCCGTGAAAATGGAACACGCCGTTTCTTCGACAAAGTTAAGAGTATCACCGAATAATTAAAACGCATTGCTAATCGAAACCTCAAGAATAGAAGTACGTACCAGGGCCTAGCAAATTCTAGAAAAATCGGACACGTATAAGTAGGTACTCAATAATTCTGAGAACTTTTTGTAGGTACTTAAGTAACTTGGTGAAGGAATTTGTACCTTCAGTCTTGTACCATAGAGTCGAAATTCGTATGAGTCATAGGGTAAAGTGGTACCTACCTACGAATAATAAAAATAATGTTTATTGTTCGGTATTGTCTGGTGTGGCCTCGAACCTTCGGTATCTAGAATTTTCTTGGCTCTGAGTATAAATGCGTGCCCGCTGGCCGGACGTGAGTCAGTTTGATTTCGACAGCGAACAAGTGCGAACATCCAAGTCAAGTGAAGAGTGTTTTATCCATACGACGACCTAAGCGATATTTCTACGGATCTCTAGAGTGCATTACGAAGTGGTTTATTGGCGATTGGACTAAATTGGTGTTTTGTTTGTGGAAAATAAATCTCTCTATTAGTAAACCGGCATTTGATTACTCACGTTCGTAACAACTGGTGTCAGAAGTGAGATGCCATTACTACAGAGGGACGACGAACAGCGACCACGAACAAGGAGACAAACTGAGATGGATGCTGCGCGTCATCGTCTGGAGGAGGAAGATCAGGTCAGCATGGGAGCAACAGCAGCTGCTGAGGCGCCAACAGGACCTTCCTCGGAAATTAACCTAGCTGCAGTGTTGGCCGCCATGCAGGCTAGTATGGAAGCTGCCCGCCGTGACCAGGAAGCTGCCCGCCGTGACCAGGAAGCCGCCCGCCGCGAACAAGAGGCTAACCAGCGCAGGCTCCAGGACCTAATTGCGGCGAACCAGGAAGCCGCCCGCCGCGAACAGGAAGCTAACCAGCGCCAGCTCCAGGACCTAATCACGGCTACTCAGGAAGAAGCTCGCCGCGAACAGGAAGCCGCTCGCCGCGAACAGGAAGCCGCTCGCCGCGATCAAGAGGCTAAGCAAAACCTGATCCTTGAGAAAATTGATCACGGCCTCGTCACGTTAGGCGAGAAAGTAAAGAACCTCACCTTAGAGGTCAAGGAGGTTTCCGCCCGAACTGACAGCTTGGAAACCAGAATGGATGGCCACGAAGACCGCCTGCTGGACATGAATAAAAAAATAGTCAAGCTTGAAGCACGCGAACCCGTTGCCATTGGCTCATCAGCGCACACCCACTGTACGTCGGCCGCAAAGTTTGATGTGCCACGTTTTGACGGCACGTCGTCATGGACTGCGTTCAAATACCAATTTGAAACATTGGCCAAGACGAACCGCTGGGATGATGAGCAGTCTTTCGCGGCGTTAACCTTGGCACTACGAGGAGATGCATTACTGGTTCTAGAGAACCTTCCTTCAGACGGCAGGACCTTAGAGCGTCTAATGGAAGGGTTAGACACTCGCTATGGCGACAAGCACCTCGAGCACGTGTTCCGCGCGCAGCTTCGCGACAGAACGCAGAGGCCTAACGAGAGCCTCCAGCAGTGGGGTGTCGAGGTTGAACGGCTGGTGCGGCGCGCATATGTGTCGATGACACCGGAGACTGTGGAAGTATATCTGGTGCAGGCATTCATCGACGGTCTCCGGGATACTGAAGTGAGGGCTACGGTGCGACTTGGACACCACCAAAGTCTGAAGAGTGCGATGGCTCACGCTTTGGAAGTGGAAGCTGTACGGCAAGATTCACGCACGCACAGAGTTCGAGAAGTGGTGGATTCGCCGTCAGTGCAGCCGCGTCACCGAGAAGGGGTGGTTTCTTCTTCGACAAAGTCCCGTTATATTCCAACGTGTTACGGGTGCGGAGAAAAAGGGCACATTCGTACCGATTGCCCCAAAAGAAAGAGGGGAAGTGTGGACTCCGGAACCCAAGTTAACGAAGAGTCGTTAAACTAAATGTCGCCAGGGCCGCGGGGCGGGTGCTGGCTGGTCAACTTAAGGCCCCAACCATAACCATCAATCAAGTCCACAACGGAAATAGTTTGACCATAGAAGGAATACTGAATGAACGTGCTTGCAATTTCACCGTTGACACCGGGGCGTCACGGACTATTATAAGACCTGAGTTGCTGAAACGTACGATCTTGTGGCAAAGAAAGTCTCCATCCTGCCGACTTCAGACAGCAACCGGCCAGCCAGTCTCCGTCCTCGGTGATACAGATGTAGAGTTAAAAATTGGTGATCAAGTCTACACCCATTCTGTTTTAATTGCAAATATTACCGACGATTGCATTCTGGGTCTGGACTTCTTGCAGAAGTACCGGTGTGTTTTGGATATTGATAGGGGAGTATTGAAGTTCCCAGACCAAGAAGTGTTCCTGCGAGGAGTAAACACATGTAACCTCTATTGTTTAAAAGACACTACATTGGCTCCGAGAACAGAAACTTTAGTTGAAGTAAAATTCCCTAAGAAAATCAGGCAACAAAGATGCGTAATAGTTGAGGATACTGACCGGCACCCGGAACTCATCACTGCGAGGACTTTAGTAATGACGAAAGGGAAATCTAAAGTGAGAATAATAAATCTTGGGAAAAAGGAGGTCCATTTGAAGAAAAACAGTGTTGTTGGAAGATGTGAAGAAGTGAAGTATCTCCGCCAAATCAACACATCTCCAGTGAAGCAGGACTCGACAAAAGGTGAACCTGACCACATCCAGCAACTTCTGGAAAGTTCTAAGAACAATTTGTCGACCTCAGAACTACAGCAAGCCAGGGAATTTCTGCTACGGTTTCGGGATATTTTTGCGACGGGAAAGGACTGCGGAAGAACAGGCCTCGTCAAGCATGAGATAGACACAGGTGATGCTAGACCGATTAAACAAAGGCCGCGCCGCATACCCTGGGCTAAAGAAACTGAAGTGGCAGAAATGGTAAAGGATATGGCTGATAGTGGAATAATTGAACCTTCTACGAGCCCATGGTCTTCTCCTGTCGTTCTTGTGAAGAAAAAGGACGGCAGTACAAGATTCTGTGTCGACTACAGAATGCTGAATAACGTCACGAAGAAGGACAGTTATCCCTTGCCGAGGATCGACGATACGCTGGATATGCTCAGTGGTATGAGGTGGTTTTCAACCATTGATTTGAAAAGTGGCTACTGGCAAGTGGAAATCAGCGAGAAGGATAAAGAAAAGACAGCGTTCAGTACGGGCATTGGCAATGGCCTGTGGCAATTTAACGTCATGCCTTTTGGGTTGTGCAATGCTCCAGCAACCTTTGAACGCCTCATGGAACGAGTCATGGTTGGTCTTCTTGGTGACGTCTGTCTAGTATATTTGGATGACGTCATTATAATGGGCCGCACTTTCAAAGAAAACCTAAGGAACATGGAAAAAGTGTTCACCAGAATACGAGGGGCTAACCTAAAACTAAGCCCAAAGAAGTGTGCCCTGTTCAAGAAGGAGGTCAGCTACCTAGGACATGTGATTTCCGCCGATGGAGTGAGAACCGACCCCGAGAAGATAAAGGCTGTGCAACAGTGGCCAGTTCCGAAGAATAAAACAGAAGTACGTGCATTTCTAGGGCTATGCACATACTACAGAAGGTTTGTTATGAGTTTTTCGGACATTGCAAAACCTTTGCATCAACTGACTGAGGAAAAACGAGACTTTATCTGGGACAAGAATTGTGAGTCAGCATTCAACGAGCTGAAGCAGCGGCTATGTGAAGCACCTATACTGGGGTATCCGAGCAGAGATGGAAGATTTGTCGTTGACACTGATGCCAGCAATACGGGAATAGGTGGCGTATTGTCACAGGTGCAAGGTGACAGACAGATCGTGATCGCTTACTTCAGTAAGGCACTTTCAAAGCCCGAGAGGAACTACTGCGTTACTCGACGAGAACTGCTGGCTGTGGTAAAAACCTTGCAGCACTTCCACAAGTACCTCATTGGAAGGCAGTTTACGTTGAGGACGGACCATGCTGCATTGAAATGGCTGCTACAATTTAAAAACCCGGAGGGTCAAGTTGCAAGATGGCTCGAGCAGTTGCAGGAGTTCAATTTTGTGACGGAACATCGGAGTGGAAAAGGGCATAACAATGCTGATGCCCTGTCGCGACGTCCGTGTGATGAAGACTGCAGACATTGCCAGCAAAACGAAGCCAGAGAACACGTGAACTTGATTAGAACTGAAGGCAACTTCAAGAAATCCCAGGAAGAAGATGACGATATTCGACCGGTACTGGACTGGTTGCGTAGTGGAGCTAGGCCCCAATGGAGTGAAGTATCGTCACTTAGTCCCGTCACAAAGAGCTATTGGGCGCAGTGGGACAGTTTAGTCCTAGAAGATGATGTGCTCTGTAGGAAATGGGAATCGAACGATGGCAAGGAGGTAACCACACAAGTGATAGTACCACGAAGTGAAGTGGTCCCCCTGCTACAGGAAATACACGATGGTGCTTCTGGTGGACACCTGGGGATTAAGAAAACTCTACTGAAAGTGAGACAGCGGTATTACTGGCTCAATTGTAGAGATGACATAGAGCAATGGTGCCGGAAATGTACAGCGTGTGCATCTGTGAAAGGACCACAGACTAGAAGCAGGGGCAAGCTTCAGCTGTACAACGTGGTAGCCCCTTGGGAACGAATTGCCATCGACGTCGCTGGACCATTTCCAATTACAAATGACGGAAACAAATACATATTGGTGATCCAGGACTATTTCACAAAGTGGCCCGAAGTTTTCGCCATACCCAACCAGGAAGCAACGACAGTGGCAAGGAAGGTGGTGGAAGAAGTAGTGTGTCGGTATGGCGTACCTTTGGAGATCCATTCCGATCAAGGCCGAAACTTCGAATCTGCGCTGTTCCAGGAAATGTGTACCCTTCTGGGTATTTACAAAACACGCACAACACCTGCGCATCCACAGTCGGACGGAATGGTGGAAAGATTTAACCAGACCCTGGAGAATCACCTGGCTAAGGTGGTCGATGACCACCAGAAGGACTGGGACCGGTATATTCCGCTATTTCTGATGTCTTATCGATCGGCAGTGCACGATAGCACGGGATATACTCCAGCAAGAGTGAATTTCGGCAGAGAGATGAGACTTCCAGTCGATGCTATAACTGGCGTGCCACCTGACAAGACCAAGCCAGTTACGGACTATGTCAGTGACCTTCAAGATCAATTGGACGAAGTGCATAAACGAGTACGTGAGAATAGCATGAACACCAGCTCCAAAATGAAAACTAGGTACGACCGTAATGCCAACACCAAGGGATTTGAAGAAGGTGCACTAGTCTGGCTCCACAACCCGCTCCGACGAAAAGGGAAGTCGCCGAAACTTCAAGCTCGATGGGAGGGACCTTACACCGTGATGAAAAGGATTAACGACGTAACCTACCGCATCAAGAAAGGGCTGAGAGGGAAGCCTAAGGTGGTCCACGTGGATAGACTGGCGCCGTATCAAGGATCTAATAATGCTCGGGACGAGCATGACTAAGAGGGGGGCACTGTTACGCCGTGAAAATGGAACACGCCGTTTCTTCGACAAAGTTAAGAGTATCACCGAATAATTAAAACGCATTGCTAATCGAAACCTCCAGAATAGAAGTACGTACCAGGGCCTAGCAAATTCTAGAAAAATCGGACACGTATAAGTAGGTACTCAATAATTCTGAGAACTTTTTGTAGGTACTTAAGTAACTTGGTGAAGGAATTTGTACCTTCAGTCTTGTACCATAGAGTCGAAATTCGTATGAGTCATAGGGTAAAGTGGTACCTACCTACGAATAATAAAAATAATGTTTATTGTTCGGTATTGTCTGGTGTGGCCTCGAACCTTCGGTATCTAGAATTTTCTTGGCTCTGAGTATAAATGCGTGCCCGCTGGCCGGACGTGAGTCAGTTTGATTTCGACAGCGAACAAGTGCGAACATCCAAGTCAAGTGAAGAGTGTTTTATCCATACGACGACCTAAGCGATATTTCTACGGATCTCTAGAGTGCATTACGAAGTGGTTTATTGGCGATTGGACTAAATTGGTGTTTTGTTTGTGGAAAATAAATCTCTCTATTAGTAAACCGGCATTTGATTACTCACGTTCGTAACAATATTTATGGTCATCACAAGTTTGTCTGATAGCGTTCGTCTCGCTTTGTGTACGGCGTTGCCTTTTTTAGTTTTCAGGTCAAACTTTCGGTAGAATTGGCCTTTTGTGCGTTAAAAGGAGGTTTTCGAGTGTGAATCGGTGAATAAGTGAATGTTTGATTTGGATTGGACCTTTAGGAAATGTGGGAGGAAGATACGTGTTTAACCCACATTTTTTGTATCTTTTGAATCTTTGACAGGAATATATTTGTTTGTAGATATTGTCCTGACACTCGCTATAGTAATAATAGCGCCTACAGCGATAATCATCGCATTGTATCACTTTCCTTGCAAATTTTAACGCCTTCCAAAGGTCGACCTACAACTATTTAGTGATTTCTACGGCAACGCATAAGTAAAACTAATTATCAAAATCCTGTATCACGTAATTGCAGTTCTCTGCATGATTTGAACCCGAAGTCATCTACCGGGCAGTTGCTCAGATAGTAAATAACACCCTGCTCTGGTCTTAAGATCTTCCCTTTTCATCGGCGATACGTAGACTTTAAACTTGATTCTCTTACCTCCAAACTATTTTTGGGTATCAAAAACTGAGCAAGGAGTCAGATTTGCATGTGGATTTGAAGTCCTTTATAAACTAAATTCCGAAATCAAAGATTTTTCCGGAGCAAAAAACAGTATATTTTCTTTGGTAACGTAAAAAAAATCAGTTTTTAGATTAATTCCTAAACCTTGCTTCATTCCAAATTTCAAAGTTCTATGGCAACAGAAGGGAAATAGCGACTTTATCGGCCGTATCTTTTTTTTCGTTAACTAAGTTTGATTTTTTACAGCTTCAAGGAACCGCAGACTTGATTATAATTATGGTTTTAAGTTCAACTCGATACCTTCACGCATTCTTAAGATAAAGGGTTTTAATAGACAGATAGACAACAAAGTGATCCTATAATGTCCCGATTTTTCCTTTTGAGACGTGGAACTCTAAAAATCACGAAAAAAAATCTAATACATTTAATGTAATACATTTTATGTAATTAAAAAAAAAGTGTTATTTTAAAATAAATTATGCTGGTTCTGGTAATGCCCGCAGATCTCGTTATCCTAACAAAGCTGTACGAAGTTTGCCCTATCAGCGAGTTAGAATGTATTGCAGCGCAAATCTCGAGAACTGTTGAACCGATTTCGCTAATTCTTTTTTTTTTGGTTATTGTCGGGAGAAGGTTCTTATGAAATTAAAAAAATAGGGTAGTGTAGGGTAGAGTAGGGTAGAGTGGAGTAGAGTCGAGTAGAGTAAGGTAGAGTAGAGTAGAGTGGGGTACAGTAGGGTAGAGTTGAGTAGAGTAGAGAAAGTAATCAGTTGACGCGAGAAAAGCCGTGGACAAAAGCTAGCAATAAATAAACATAATGTTAACATTTTTCGTTTTCATATTGCTACTTGTATATGAAAATACAAAAGTTATCTAAATTGCATTTCAAGTGCCATTTGTAGGCGCATGTTATTTGGCAGCAGCGGAGCGACTCTAATATACATGTGCAAGCCAAATGGAGCGACTCACAATCTTTTCGGCCATTTTTGCTACAAGATATTTGCTTGTGAATTATTGGTTGATAAATATTTTAAATATGAATATGATTTTAAATATGAATATCTTTTTTAGATGGATGCGTGACGCACAAGACCGTTCATTGTGCGGACTTTTGGAGGAGGCCTATGTTCAACAGTGGTCGTTTTTGGGCTGAAATGATGATGACTTTTTTTAAGTTGGAAAATTCACATCAATGGCTTCTCGCGCTCTAGAGAAGAGTGGAAGAGCGTGTTAGAATTCTACTAACTAAAACTACAACTTTCGCGCGAGTCTGCTGAAAGAAATAAGCAGAAAAGGTTCTGCTTACGTACCATTTTTCTGTAATTTTGTATCTCCATTTTAATTTTTATGTGTGTATTTGTAAATATTAATGTATTTTTAGTTTATAAACGGAGGTTACTCAGCATCATCATCAGCCTTTTTAATGTTCCCACTGCTGAGACATAGGCCTCTTCTCTAGGAGGATGGGCAATAATCCACAACGCAGGCCCAGTGCGGATTGGTGGACGTCACATGTCTTCGAATTTTTGGTTCTAGGACATACCGATTTCCTCACGATGTTTTCCTTCACCGTTTTGAGAGTAGTGATGATGAAATAAATTCCACAAAGTAATCACCTATTGTTATTTAATTATGACTGTAATTATCAAAGTCGAAAGGAATTTATATAAGTTGTCATTTTGAAATAATAATGTTTAACAGTTCTTACAGTACGCTCATATCTACCCTTTGGACCGTGCAAATTAGCTTCAATTTTGACAGTTCAAAAGTGTCTGTAAATGGTCTATATGAAATAAATAATTTTGAGTTTGAGTTTGTAAAAAGTCATAATTAAATAGAGCAAATAGCTTAAACTCTTGCGGTTACTGTTTCATTCCCCGTCTGTACGTACTATTACGGAGTACCCAGCAAATGTGTACTGCTAAGTGCTTGTCAAGAATTTGCAATATGTGTGTGTTTCTACTAAACTAGGGAACAGTACGTAATACGTAGGTTAACGCGAAATACATGCAAATTGCTTGTTCTAGAGAACACACATACATACATACAAGTGTGTGATGTGTTGTCTATGACTACTGTAATGTTACCCTTTCTGTGAGGGCTTTGAAATTGTTGTTCATATTTCGTTTTATGATTTAAGACTTGTTCAAAAGGATTTGAAAGGATTGCGTACCATTCAAAATTGCAAAAGCTTAAAAATTAATGGTTTCTTTATTAAAATGTAGCTTTTGCGGTTTAGCTCACGTTTAATTAGTCGTACCTTAAAAACTGCGAAAATTCCCATATAAAATTTCACCTCCTCTTTTAAAGGGTTGGGATTGATTTACATTAAAAAAAAATGATGCGCGATTTCTTTTTTTGTTAGTCACAAATAGTCCGCATACCAATTTTTAGCTTTCTACCTTGAAAATTGCAGAATGCTCCATACAAACTTACACTCCCCATTGTAGAGAAGTGGGGCGTTAGAAAGAGACAAAAAGTAGTTTATATCACTCTCTATTCTTTTAACTTGACTGGCCTGTCAGCCTAGTAGTTAGTGACCCTGACTGCTATGCCGGAGGTCGTGGGTTCGATTCCCACCCAGGACAAATGTTTGTGTGATGAACACGATCATTTGTTCTGTGTCTGGGTGTAATTTATCTATAATATGTATTTATTTAGAAATATATAAGTATGTTTATCAGTTGTCTAGTACTCATAACACAAGCTCTGCTTAGCTTGAGGCTAGACGGCGTTGTGTGATGGTTGTCGAAATATTATTATTATATTATTATTATTAACTATCTCCACTTAAAATCACGTCATTTCGTCGCTCCGTTTTGCCGTGAAAGACGGACAAACAAACAGACATAGTTACTTTCCCATTTATAATATAAGTATGGATAGTGTGTTTTTTTTAAAGTTTGAAGAAATCGTATAAAAACATATAAAGATTATTATCAAAATGTTGTTAGTTAACTAAAATAGGTTTTGGTAAATAACTAACTGTAAACTTTCTTGATATTTTCTCACCATTATTTCATGGAAAACGACGATGTAAGCAACGATGGTGCGCGCTGGCCTAGAAAGAACCAATTCACTCTTGACTTGGAAACCCCTAGGTTGAGAGGTCAGGAAACCGAGCAATTATAAGTACAGTGCTTCCTTTCCTGTTTAGCGTGCACGGTAGTGCACGCTAAACAGGAAAGCAGGAAACCTGCCCCTCAAATGACTGGTAAGAGGCGAACGAAAGAGCTGTCCAGGTGGCTAAATATTGGTCGGACAAAATTTGAGGCAAATCGACACGAAAAGAAGAAGAAAACCGGGGAATATCTGAAAACCCTTAGTCCTAGAACGCAAAAGAACACAGGTGAGGTTTTAATCAGTAAAAGTCTCATAATCTCTCTTATTTTTGGATATCACATGTCTTAGAATTTTTGGTTCTAGGATATGCACGTTTCCTCACGATGTTTTCCTTCACCGTTTTAAAAGCAGTGGTGATGATATAAACTATACAAAGTAATGCGCCTCGGGTACTAAGTACACTCTAAATTAGAGCAATCGCTCCACATTTACACACGTCCATCCTTGATAGAAACCAAATATATAACTCCCGATACGATCGGGAGTTCTATATTTGGCTTCTTGAAATCGAGTACAATTTCAGAATAAATCTTGCGGCAAATGTTTAAATTGACTGGTTTTTTCTTAGTTATCATTAAGTTAAAATTATTTCTTGGTTTGATAGGTTCGCGTTAGACCACTATTTCACCAGCCTCCTCACCCAAATTACTATCGTTTCGTTAAAACTGACCGCAATAAAGGATTAAGAGGCGTGGCCTGTTCCAAGGCCACGCCTCTTAATCCTTGCGGACGGCTAGCAATGGGTAGCTCGCCGTTCGGTCGTCTTGTAACAGTACTGACCAAGCCAAGTCGTCAACGGCTCACTCTGTTCTCCGTACTTCAAGGATTTGTCAGCAAACGTAGAGGCCAAACTGCAGGGCCGAAACCTACTGGGGCCCCGGTCCGGTTTCTGAAAGGAAGGACTGACCCCGGTATGAAGGCTAAGAAGAAATGGGGTGGGTCGATTAAACAGTAAGAGCCTGACACTGTTTCCCGGTCCGCCCAAGGGCATTATCGTAATGAAATGATTTTTCCCACCACAAAAAAAAACCTGACAGGAAATCCTATACTTAAGCTTTCGTCCTCGTCTCAAAGAGCTAGTACACCAAGCCATTTGATAGCGATGCTACATGCTATCCACGTTGCGAGTATTTCAAGCTACAATACCAATCGACATAGACGGGTCTATGCGGTAATATTAACCGACGGAAACACGCGAAAAACAGAACACAACCGTTTCATCGATATCGATAAATGGATTGATAGGCGCCTTCCACGCTATCGATACCTGCTCATGGTTCTATTTTGAATGATCTATTTTGAATAGCAACAAACCTAGACTATACATACACCTTGAAATTTAAATGGTTGTTTTGCCGCGGCAGAATGACTTGCCATAAGGAGTACTTTTGAAGCATATAGTAAAAATAAAAAAATTAAAAAGTTTTTTTTTATAAATAATTATTAAAAATATTTATCAACTCAAAAAAGCGAAAACAATAGTAACATTAGACGTAATTTGTAGGTACTACTAGAGTCGCATGAGCAGCACGCCGTCCAAGGAAACCGATTCATTAAATATTTAAACCAAAATAAGCTCTCGCATGTTGTGATACGTCATATTTAGTTTGCACTCTACAGGTCCATTTTTTGTTTTTAATATTTTATTTTTTTATCAAACGTTTGTATTACCAAGACACATCCATTTCGCTGAGGGAAAACAACCATTAAAATTTCACGGTGTATAGTGTATTATAACACACTAAACACAGGTAAAACGGATGGTCGCTTATATGGACGAAAGGTTCTGGAGTGGCGACCGCGTACCGAAAGACGTAGCGTTGGAAGGCCTCCCACAAGGTGGACCGATGACCTGGTCAGGGTTGCTGGAAGCCGATGGATACAAGACGCACAGGACCGGTCTTTGTGGCGGCGCTTGGGGGAGTCCTATGTCCAGCAGTGGACGTCTCTCGGCTGAAACGATGATGATGGTGATGATGAGTAATGTAGGAGGTTATTGTGGAGGCGGTATTAAAATCCGAGCCATGACGAGGGTTTTAAGAGAGCCAAGAACGGTAACTTTTTATTACTCACGTGTACGATATTTTTCAATACACTTGAGAAGAAAAATAATTTTCTATTACTACAGCAGCAAAACTAATAATTTTTTTATAACATGGCGGTAAAAAAATTTAATCTGTTTTCATATGCGCGCTTATATAATTGTTTTTTCTAAATTTATTTGCGAACAACAAGGCTGAATAAAAAGGTTACAGGCTACATTACAACACTAGTGCGTAATGGTAATAAAAATGTCAGAGTTTGGTAACAAATGCTACTATATACCTACGAGTAAGTGTAGTGCAATAAAAGCCACTTTCTGAGCAACTGTATTGAAAAAGTAGATACCATTTAGTAGAGTCAAAGACGCATACGTAATACCAGCTATACCGACCGTGTGTGATGCTAGTGTTGCGCACACGCACACACTTACCATGGCAGAGCCTTCGAATAAAAATTAAATTTTATTTTAATTTTCAATATTTACGTAAGTATGACGTTCTAATATTTTTATATGATAAAAAGTTTCAACTCAAAATGCAGTTTTTGTATCATTTTAGCCGTCCTCTGAAATTTCTTGAACTTTCAAGAGAAAGAAAGTTTGCCCGCCCCTGCTTTAAACATATATAATCATTTGAGTCATGCAAAAGTTTTTTAAAGGAAACTAGTTAGTTTTTGACAGTTAGTTCTTTTAACTTTTCGACTACCGTAATTACAGACACAGTTAAAAAACAATAAGTGTGCGCACACCGGTGTCCTCTTGGGGCTTATGAATTACTTGACTGAGAGGTTGGTGTAGTAGTTGAGCTCTTAGTCAAACTGCACCCGTAGCCTCCAACAAAAGTGTACGAGGGAACAACGGGGTGGATTTAGTCAGTAAGAGTCTGACAGACCCCTCCACCTACCCCAGGGTGGAGGACATCCATGAGGATTTCCACCACGAGAAAAAAAAAAAGTAGTTGAGCTCTTGGTTGCCTTGGTTGGATAGCGTTGCGTGTTGTAGTTTCGGTTCGGTTCCCGCACCGAACAAATATTTGTATAACTTACAAATAGGAGTGCCTGGTGTGGGTTTCTGGTGTATGCGAGTTTATCAAATCAAATCAAATCAAATCATTTATTTTTTGCCAACATGGGTAGGGGTATGAATAGTTCTTATATTTTTGTTAAGTCCTCCATGCTCTGCCGTCACATGGGCATGCAAAATTTACACATAAATAAATTTAATAACATTAATTAATCAAAATACCGTACTTTATAAAAATAATAACAATAATTAATACATCATAATTTCTCAAATTGTATGTTTACATATTTTTGCCTTTGTTTATATGTTTGTGAACGCACTCACAAGACATATCATAGCATCAGTCTTATAATGTTCCCACGGCTGGGATTCAGGCTCCCTCTCTAGAAGGGAGAATGGGCCGTAATCCACCACGCGGGCCCAGTAAGGATTACTGGATGTCACAGGTCTTCGAATTTCCCGCGCGCCTCAAGGAGTTGTCAGCAAACTGTAGGGCCCCTTCAGGGTCGAAGCCTTCTGGAGTTGTCGGTTTGTGTGCAACTGTTACCGCGGCTCTGGGGAATAAGGCAAGGAAGGTACGGGGTAGGCTTTTTAGTCAGTAAGAGTCTGACACTGGTCTCCCGCTCCGCCCAAGAGCGGGTTTCGTCATCCGATGATTTTCACCTACCATAAAAAAAAAACTTGTCTTCGAATTTGTGGTTCTAGGATATGCATATTTCGTCACGATGTTTTCCTTAACTGTTTTTGAGAGCTGTGGTGATTAAATAAATTAAACAAAGTAATGCGTGGTTGGTGCGATAGTGGGAAATTGTTACGAGTGTGTGGAAGATAATATCTTCACACTAACAACACATCATGCGTTGGAAATCAAATGGTATTATGTTTTAAAACTATCAACAAATTACTTATATCACCAATGTATCTGCTCTTCCTCTCTCCGCGGACGACGAGCAATGTGTAACCGTCCGGACTGGGCCCAAGTAAAAAAAAAAGGTTTTTCTTTCTTAGCCGTCGTCAGCGCTCTGTTCCCGCGCGCCTCAAGGAGTTGTCAGCAACTGTAGGGGTCCAACTGCAGGGTCGAAGCATGGTCGAAGCCTTCTGGGGCTAAGGGTTACCAGGGACACCAGGGCCCTGGAACTGAGGCAAGAAGGAACGGTGGGTCGTTTAATCAATAGAAGACTGACACTGTCTCCCGCTCTCAAGGGCGAGATTTGTCATTCGATGATTTTTCCCTCCATGGAAAAACCAACTAAAAAAAAATTTGTATATTTGACAAAAAATAAAAGTTACGTTTTCAACCACTACTCCGCAGAGTCTGTTTGCCAAGTCCGTTTCTTCATGATTGTAAAACTAAGTAATTGGTTAGCAAGTGGGCCGGATTCATAGCAAGAAACGAATAATTTGGTTGACTGGTAGAGAATGCTTTGATGCCGTCAACGTCGCGCATGGCAAGCTTGTTGCTTCATTTGACGCAATCCAAAGTGAGATTTGACGCAAAAGTAAAGTGAAAAAAGGCATTCTCTACCAGTCAACCTTTAGGTTAAAAAGACAACACTGTGGTAGGTGTACACAATAAATAAATAAATATCAGATAAACTATACGATACTTTGAGACGAAACGCTAGCACTTGCCTTCCATCAAATTATTTGATGGTAAAAAGGCGATTAAAATTTATAGATTTAAACATGTAGAAATAAAACCTACGCATGTTTTATTTCCTTTTTTTTTGTGTAATTATTTAAGTTGATTTTTTTTAGTTGTTGTTTATAAATAAGAGACTACGAACGAGAAGGGATTTCTTTCGATTCGATATTTAATCCTTAAGACCTTTCGTTTGACTACCGTATGCCGACACTTTTGTCCTCTTGGGGCTTAATGAATTAATGAAGTGAAAATGAAGCTTTATGCGAGCGAAGACGCAAGCATAAGTCAATTAATAAATAAATAATTTTACTCTTTCAAATTTTTTCATATTTTTACTCTTTTAATTTCAAAAGAGCAGTGGTGGCCGAGTGGTAACGGCCCCGACTTACGAGTCGTAGGTCGCGGGTTCAAACCCAGCCAGGCGCATTACTTTGTGTAATTTATTTCATCACCACTGCTCTCAAAACGGTGAAGGAAAACATCGTGAGGAAACCGGCATGTCCTAAAACCAAAAATTCGAAGACATGTGACATCCACCAATCCGCACTGGGCCCGCGTGGTGGATTATGGCCCATTCCTTCTCCTAGAGAGAGGAGGCCTGTGTCCCTGCAGAGGGAACATTAAAAGGCTGATGATGATGATGACTGTTTCAAATGTTGACTCAGTGTTAACAACCAGGCACATCTAAATCTATAAAAGGAGAAACTGACTGACATATCAACTCACAGCTAAAACTAATAGGCCTAGGAGCGTGAAATTTTACACAATTTTTATATTTTAGATTTTTTTTTAGTTCAGCTCCTAAAAGGGTAATGGGGGTAAAGTTTGTATGGAGTACCTTACTTTCACGCGGGCGAAGCCGCTGCCCGAAAGCTAGTTATGTAATGTTTTTCTACGCTATTGTTTTCAGAACGATGAAGGGGAAACAAAATGAGGAAACCGGAAAATCTGAGAAGAATTTGGAAACATTCCATCCACACTGGTGGATGACATAACCACAGTGGAAAAATATCACGCTGATTTTGCTATTACTATAGACAGATATATATTCTTTTTTGCACATCATCATCAGCCTTTTTAATGTTCCCACTACAGGGACACAGGTCTCCTCTCTAAGAGAAGGGAATGGGCCGTAATCCACCACGCAGGCCCAGTGCGTGTTGGTGGATGTCACATGTCTTCGAATTTTTGGTTCTAGGACATGCCGGTTTCCTCACGATGTTTTCCTTCACCGTTTTGAGAGCAGTGGTGATGAAATAAATTACACAAAGTAATGCGCCTGGCTGGGTTTGAACCCGCGACCTACAACACGTAAGTCAGGGCCGTTACCACTCGGCCACCACTGCTCTCCAGTCTCTCTTTTTTGTACACCAAAAATAAAATAACAATAAGAACTTAAAATTAATAGGGTGTCACAATGAACGGTCTTAACGCTAAAAGCGATTTTTTAAAGACATTCTTTGGATAGATTTGACATAGATGGAAAAAAAGATATGTGAGTAGTTCATGGTTTTATATTTACACATATAAATAATAAAATTCATATAATACAAACTATAAATATAATCTTCATTATATAGCATAAAACAAAGTCGCTTCCTGTCCCTATGTATGCTTATAACTTTAAAAGTACGCAACGGAATTTGATGCGGCTTTTTTCAATAGATAGAGTTATTCAAGGGACAGGTTTATATGTATAATACATGTATAACATATTTAATATCAGCGACCTGCCCCAGCTTCGCACGGGGGCAATCCCCCGTGCGAAGCTGGGGCGGGTCGCTAGTAACTAATAAAATACATGTAATACAAACTATATAATAATATGTATATAACATAGAATCTAAGAAGTCATTGAAACAATGCATCTCATGACGTTGAAAACGTTTGTTTATAGTTTAAAGTACTACTACTTTGGCACAGCTTACCAACCAATAGAAACACAGTAAACTGAGTTTATCATGTTCCTATTGTTTATTTGGCTTGTCCAAAATTATACCCCAGGGCTTAAGTAACCCCACTTTATGGTAGGTAAAAATAATCGAATGACGAATCCCACTCTTGGGCGGAGTGGGAAACAGTGTCAGACTCTTACTGACTAAAGAACCTACCCCGTGCCTTTCTTGCCTTATTCCCAGAGCCCCGGTGTAACGGTTTCGCTCCAACCCTCGGCTCCGGGAGGCTTCGACCCTGTAGGGCCCCTACAGTTTGCTGACAACTCCTTGAGGCGCGCGACGAGTTTGCGGTACTTAAAAAAACTGACAAAGCCTCGACCAGAGCTGAATTTCTAGCAAAAGATTTGTAACTCTCTAAAACAAAGTGAATTTAACAATAAAACACATCTTAACATCATTCTTTTATTCTCTCTGAACAAACAATTGATTCCATCTTGTGTACGAAGAAAAAAATAAAAAATAAAGTGTATTAGCCGATTGTTCTGAGTCGAGAGGCAATCCAATACGGGAGACTACGGGACTTGTAGTACAGGGGATCAAGTGATTGGCAATCATAATTGTGAAATACACGAGCTTCAGCATTCTTTCCCATGTTTCAACTTTTATTTTTGAGATGATGACTTTGACTTTTGAACAGTGGGGCATGTTCGAACAGTGGGTATGATCGAATAATACGAATTTTCAAATATCGGGAATGTTCGAACAGTGGGAATGTACGAACAGCGAGAATGTTCGAACAGCGGGAATGTTCGAACAGCGGGAATGATTAAACTGCAATTCAGTACTGGATCAAGTGATTGGCAATCCTAATTGTGGAAAATACTAGCTTCGACATTCTTTCCCATGTTCCAACTTTTATTTTTGAGATGATGACAGTGTTGCTGAATGTTCCAAAAGTGAGGCATGTTCGAACAAAGGGAATGTTCGAACACCGGAAATGATCGAACTGCAGTAAAGTTCGGACAACCCTTCGTGTGAGAGTATCATCCTTAGAAAAAACAGCAAAAAATCGCGTTCGTTTATGTATCCCACTTAAATATTTATTTTATACTGTTTTCAGCACTTAAAATTCCAACTGTCTAGCTGTGGCCGTTCATGAGATACAGACGGTGAAATTCAGATAGATAGTC
Organism: Mythimna loreyi; assembly: GCA_029852875.1. Lineage (NCBI taxonomy): Eukaryota > Metazoa > Arthropoda > Insecta > Lepidoptera > Noctuidae > Mythimna > Mythimna loreyi. The sequence continues at coordinate 17,051,669 of CM056798.1, forward strand.
AAGTGCTAGCAACATGGATATGTTCCTTTTGAGAACTTGCAAAATGTAAAGATTAAATTTCGCAAGTTCGAGTTGCGCGAGTATATGGGACGATGATTTTAGAAACCATCAAAACTGAATGCATTTATTTAGAAAGGTAATCACAATTTGTAAAGTATATTATAGCAAATGGACACAGGATATAATCACCATCATTTTAGCTGAAAGGCTATATATTATAATTGTTGGACGAAATCGGAGCGGGTTCTGATTTTTCGACCCACTTTCGAAAAAAAAGACAAAGTGGGGGCGAAATTGACCCAAATCTAAATTAATAATAATAATAAATGAATATTAATATCAGATGTGTTATGGGCTGCCAACGCATTAGGTCTGCCAAATATTTTGGCATAGCATTTTTTTCTGTGTTCGATTTTCAAATTATTTGAAACACTGGACGATTTTAGTCAGTATAAGTCTGATACTGATAGACTTTTTTTACTGATAGACTTTTTTTACTGATAGACTTTTTTTACTGATAGACTTTTTTTACTGACAGACTTTTTATTTACTGATAAACTTTTTTTTACTGATATACTTTTTTGACTAAAATACGCCTATGTGTCTTCGAACAATCCTGCAGCTTTAGGACAATACCACAGGAGCAGTGGTAGCCGAATAGTATTTTTTAATTTTTAAGTAATTCTGATTTAAATGATATACAGCTTGGGGAAAAGCGTTATTAATCTACACTAATATAATAAAGAGGTAAAGTTTGTTTTTTTGTTTTTTTTGTTTGTAGGAGGTAATCTCTGGAACTACTGGTCCGATTGGAAAAATTTTAGCAACAATAGAAAGCTGCTTTACTCCTGAGTGACATAGGCTATATTTTATGTACGCGGGCGAAGCCGCGGGCAAAAGCTAGTACTCTAATATTTTTATTCCTCAGTGAATTGACGAGTAACAAGGCACTGTTGACCTACCTTGAGGAATGGAGGTGGATCGAAAGAGATACTTGTCTCAACCTTACGCATAACACAGACTTTACAATTGAGGTTGCAGACATCAGCCCAAAGTACAAATAATATAGCTTGGATTAAAATAACATAGGACCAGCCTTGTAATGTTTCCACTGCTAGAACTCAAGCCTCCTGTCTAGGAGAGGAAATGGGCCGTAATCCACCACGCGGAAACAGTGCAGGTTGGAGGATTGCACATGTCCATTTTTGGTTCTAGGACATGTCGGATTTTTTTCCCTTCACAGTTCTGACAGCTGTGGTGATGAAGTAAATTACACAAAGTAATGCGCCTAGCCAGGTTTGAACCCGCTACCCACCAGTCGTAAGTTGGGGCCGTTACCACTTGGCTGCAATGCTCTCAAAAATAAATATCATAGCTTAGATTAAGATATGCGATACTTTTCATCCCGAGTTGTGTTCCCATGGGACAATAAAACACTTTTCATGCAGACAAGGCCGAGAGCAGAAGCTAGTCACGCAAACACATAAATATTATGTGTTTGCCCACAAACCACCCTTGGTCCCGCGTGGTAGATTATGGAAAACTGTCTTGCTTCGAAGAGACTGGACACCCCAGTAGGAAACGTCATAGAACCTTTCTTTAATTTAAAAAAAAAACAAGTTGCTCCAAATAAGGAATATCTTCGGTATTTATTTATAACACACGTGGACTTATTTATTGCCTTAGGCATTTTGTACCAGAAATCCTTAGCGTGATGGAGAGACAAACAGTGGTAGGTGCAATAAAAGAGAAAAGAAAAGTGAATACAAGAATAGATATACTAATAAACCATAAACGTAATATAATTTACTAGCGACCCGTCCCAGCTTCGCACGGGTGCATATATTATACATGTAAACCTTCCTCTTGGATCATTATACTAATTAAAAAAACCGCATCAAAATCTGTTGCGTAGTTTTAAAGATCTAAGCATACATAGGGACTAAGCAACTTTGTTTTATACTATGTAATGATACACAAATCAACAAACTACGTAATATATGTTTACACAAATAAATTCAAACAAATATAACATTTTTTTTGTCTATGACATATTAGGATTTATCTATGTAAACATGCACCAAATATCCAACCCGATAAACCCATCTATAGGCCATATAAATATTTGTTCTGTGCGAGAATCGAACCAGCGATTCGCAACGCAGCAGCCAAATGCTCATTCACTGCGCCTCGGGACCGTTGGCGCAATGATTGAGTTGAGTTCAATTATGGAATCGTATGAGTCCTCCAGAGATGTGTGAGGATGCGTTAGGAGGGATGTGCTAAGAAAAAACCAATGAATCGCTTCATTTAACTCGCCTTGGTCAGCAGTTAGTTTTCAGGTGGAAACGCAGCCGCGTTTGTGACCATTTAACAAACTAATTTCACAACTCAAGAAGGAACAATTTCTTAAAACTGTAGTTGTACCTTAAGAGGCCGGTTCGGGTCGATTTATCCATACAAACGTAATACCAAAATCATTTGCAAGTCGAGCATATTTCAACCATATTATGGTGATATTTGGATTTAGACAATATTTATCTAGGTTCCCAGATCTTTCTTTTTTTAAAAAGCTTTAAACAAGCTTTTCACAAGCTAAAAAGCAAAAAAGCTTTAAACAAGGTTCTCAGAACTTTCTTTTTAAAGCTTTAAACAAGCTTTTTTAAAAAAGAAAGATCTGGGAACCTTGTTTAAAGCTTTTAAAAACGAAAGATCTGGGAACCTAGATAAATATTGTCTAAATCCAAATATCACCATAATATGGTTTGGAGATGCAACGCCGGGGCGAAGAACCGCTGCCCGAACATGTCGAGGCGTGGCGGAAGGAGCTCCGGCGAGATCTCATGGTGAAGTGGAAACAGCGACTGTCGCAACCCAGCGCTGGGCACACCGTAATCTCAGCGGTAGTACCCCTCTTTGAGGCGTGGCTGGATAGACCTCACGGCGTCCTCACTTTCCGCATGACGCAGGTTCTCACCGGACATGGGAAGTTCGGGAGATTCCTGCACCGGATTCGTGCGGAAGAGACGTCCGGGTGTCGCCACTGTGAGGCGAGCCCGGAGGACACGGTGGAGGTGTGCCCTGCTTGGGAAGAGCATCGCCGTGTCCTCGTGGAGGTGATCGGCGGCGGCGACCTCTCGCGCCGGGCCCTGGTTCAGGCCATGGTCCGCAGCGAAGAGGAATGGCGGGCGGTCGCCTCCTTCTGCGAAGCAGTAATGCTCGTAAGGGAGGAGGCCGACCACATAAGGCAAAGGCAACGGCGTACTCGCCGTAGCCGTCGCCGCCGCGGTCCTGCCGATATCCGGCCACCGTAGACACTGGCTCGCGGACGGTGAGCAATGGGTAGCTCGCCGTCCGGTCGTCTGGTAAGACCGAGTCCAAGTCGTCAACGGCGCGCACCGTTCCCGCGCGCCTCAAGGAGTTGTCAGCAAACTGCAGGGGCCCTTCAGGGTCGAAGCCTCCTGGAGCCTAGAGGGTGGTGGAAAACTGTTACCTCGACTCCAGGAATAAGGCAAGGAAGGTACGGGGTAGGTTTTTTAGTCAGTAAGAGTCTGACACTGGTCTCCCGCTCCGCCCAAGAGCGGGTTTCGTCATTGGATGATTTTCACCTACCATAAAAAAAAAAAACCATAATATGGTTGAAATATGCTCGACTTGCAAATGATTTTGGCATTACGTTTGTATGGATAAATCGTCCCGAACCGGCCTCTTAAGCCAGTATCTTTATTTTTGGAAGAGCGAGAGAGTGTCCGACTTTCACTGACTATATTTTGTTTTTTATTGCTGTAAACTTGTTGATAGTAATTGTGGAATATTATTATATAAAGAATTGAGATTGTGGTCAAAGGCGAGCCTATTATACAAAAAAAATCCTCTAAAAAGTCAGAAATTGACCCATTTTATTCCAGGGCTAAATCATAATTCGCGACTTTAACAAAATAATTTGGGATTCTTGACACGCACGCGTGATGTTTTGATGTTTATCAGCTAAAAACGCGACCCTGTTATTTTGATCGATTAGCCGCTATGTGAAAGTGAGGAACCGTAATCGTTGGAAGGAATGAAAGGAAGTCTTTGCCCAGCATTGGGACAATATGGTCTAGTTATCTATGTATATAAAAGGACAAACTGACTTATTGACATCAACGCACAGCTGAAACTACTGGGATTAGGAGCGAAAATAGCACAGGGCTTCCTTTTATGACGTAGGCGAACACTAAGAAAAGATTTTCTAAAATTCGGCCCCTAAGGGATGAAATGAGGGATGAAGTTTGTATAGAGAAACCTATTTTATCGCGGGCGAAGTGTGATTTGTATGTGTAATTTTACCGATAAATATTGATATCGGTTTATAATTCCATATAGTTATTGACTTTAAAAAAAAAAGATTACTTTAAAGATGACATTTTTTTTGAGTTTTTCAAAAACCACGTCTGAACCTTAAATATTTTTTTTTTTTTGTTTATTTACGAATACTTTATGCCACAAAACTACAGATGCGGCATTTTCTACCAGTCAATTTGGTGATGCAGAGTACTAGTGGTAGGTGCTATAAAAGAGAGAGAAAAACGCATACAAGAATAGATACACTACCAATAGAATAGAATAATAGATAATAGAAGATACCTTACATACAATACAAATATTAATTTTTGTCCTTGTGATTTACTCCTTCCTAACATCTTAACTACTTAAGAGTGGCCTACCCGAAATACATTTTCATACAACCGCTCTTACGTGATTGTAATGTTATTATACATCTTACTTCAGATATTTTGGATACACAGATATCTTGTGGATATAATCTAGAAAATCAAAACATATATTTGTGTATAATTAATCCAGTAAGGAGCTCTGAAAATCTGCTATTTTACGTTAACTTTGAGTCTTCATAATGTACTTTTATATCATAAATATGAAAAGTACTTCTATAGAAGGCTTGGGGATTTAATCGAGACTCTAAATGATAAGAATGAGAGAATGCCTTGTTGCATTAAGTCCGCCTATGTACCACTACTGTACATGAAGATTAAATAAATAAATAAATGACAGTTTTTTCAAATGTCCTTACGGGTTTAATAAAAACACGTATTTCCTGGAACAAGTTTTATCAAACATTCGAATAAATTGTAGAATTACTGAATGCCTACAGAGTTTTCAGGTGTTATCTCTCTGTTTTCGCATTACTTTTGCATCAAACATCACTTTGGATTGCGTTAAATGAAGCAACAAGCTTTTAAAACGTTGACGATAGGTGATTGAGGAAGGCCCACCTTAATTGGTTATGTTGCGGGCAAGATATATATAGATAGGTATCTTTATAAATATCAACCGATGGCTAATGATCATTTCCTTGGTATTGTTCGTCAAATCATTATAATGCTGAGTTGAGAAAGAATACTAACATATGCTTGCACTAACTGGACAGATTCACTGAAATCAGTGTGGTTCTTTCTTCAAAAGACCATTTTAGATACTAATCAGCATAGCTCTCATATGATTTTTTTTTTTTTTTTGTTAATATATTTTACCGCAGACATGGTGGTCCGCGCACTTTTCTATAATATGCACAATAAATGTTTATATACTTTTTTGTTTACAATTTATGGCATTCGTCCTGCCCTCATCACACTTATAACTAACCTTAAAAACTACGCGAGTCCACCTCAGACTCTTTTATGCTTATTAGCTCTCATATGATTTGACCACTATATGTTTGCTTTCTTAGACTTTAATAAAAACTTTCATCCTTGAGTTGAGTGGATGAGCTCGCGTTTGACCGCTATCTCACCTGAAGGTAAGCGATGATGTGGCCGACAGTACAGCACACTTGCCTAGAAGTAACCTATTCACTCTTTTTTTTTTAGGTAGGTAAAAATCATCCAATGACGAGTCCCGCCCTTGGGCGGATTTTGATGTAGTTTTTTTAATAGAAAAAGTGATTAAAAAGGTAGGTTTATGTGCATAATACATGCATAATATATTCAATATCAATACCCGTGCGAAGCTGGGGCGGACCGCTAGTTTATTTATAAAATTTCAATGCAGTTATTAGCATCCATGAATAAATTTATTGCAGGCAAAACCGTGAGCAAAAACAGTTTCATAAATTATACATTTTTGATAAAACCAATAACTTATCTTCACAATAATCTAATTTACTAATAATAAAATATGAATACCAATTCAGAATAAAATAAAATTGTATCCTTAGGGACTTCAATGTGAATGAATAGAAAAAAAAAACGCGTCGGCAAATAAATGTATTCAAAAAATTAGGTTAGATTTTAAAAATAGTCGACACTCAGGAATATTACATAATTGGTTATAAGTAAGTGGACTTAAAAGGAATATTACTAAGCAGTATTTGTAGACCGGTTCGTCGTAATTCAATTATGGAAAAGCTCTAAAATCTGTACTGAAGTTACCTTCAATCGTATTTGAAATGTATGTATAAGTTTTATTAAGTACATTTTATTTTAAACACTGTTATTTCATTGATTAGTAAAGCCTGAAAATGGTCTCGTTTTTTCTTTTTTATACTTTTAAACACTTCTTAAAGTATCTATAGGTAAATTTTAAAAGAACGGTGTCTCTAATTAATAAAAATAATTTTACAAGTTCGAAATAAAATTTTCTAATTTGAAATTAGAACTATATTTTGACGTTCAAAAAATCATGAAACTACTTACACAACAATAATATTAGGCAGCACACAACATCCCTTTGCCAAAACTAAAATAAAACTTAACACTTTCACAAACAATTCGCAATCACTAAAGTTCACACACGATCGGAAAATCGGGGAAAATTACGGAGCAAAGCGCCCACCCCTACCGACGACTCGTTGCGCACTGGTATAGAATATACCAATCGCTTGCACCTTCGTGCTGTACCGTAGTATTACCCGACCAAGTTCGAAACCAACCCTTGACGTCGCATCAAACTTTGAGGAAGAACTTTTCAAATTAGTAGGATTATACATACATAGGTGTGTTTGAAAATGGAACTTTTCCGAGACTCGTTAGGTAGGAGAGTAAACACGCTTTGAAAAATTTTTCTAGCTTAGTACACACGTGGATGGAAATTAGATTCCATGATGGTTTCCATAATGTTGGGTATCATTAGAGAAGCGTCATTTACCGACTCGACCGCAGATACCGCCGCAAATCAGATGCAATGAGATCATTGTGGAGATACAAGCTTATTGATGGTATGGGATCGGCAGATATCAGGGTACCCTCGTTAAGTTTTGATGATGGGTTGGTGGGTCATTGCATGCCTGGGTGGTTTTCAATGATTACCTAACAACAACCGATCTGTAGCCTTTTTCCAAATATCAGTTTCGCCTGTTTCATGGATTTTTCAAAGACATCCTTCGCGTGACCAGAGGATTGGACTTTTCTTCAATCAACGAATCAGCATTGCTATCCAACGTGGCAATGCTACCAGCGTTCCGGGCACTTTCTCTATTGATATGTAGATGAATTTTGTGATTCTTAGTCCTTTTACTACCCGTTTGGACTTATTATTATTTTTAGTATGTAGACATAGTTGATACGACAGATGGGCTTTCCTTAAAAAGGATCTTTTTACACGTAAATATGAACAACTTTTACTATGAGACCAAACCAAAAATCACGACGAAAAAATCCTCCATAGATATATATTTATATAACTCCACAAAACGTATGGTGCAGCAATATCTGTTATTCATTTATGGTTCAACCTATCACAGAGTTGTTTTTTTTAATCCAAAGGTTGACTGGTAGAGAATGCCTTGTTGCATTAGGCTCTAGACAGACGGACTGCATTTCAACTGCAATCCAACTGCAAATTTGCAGTTCGGATGCAGTTTGAATGCAGTTGACACGACTGCAATAGAACTGCAAACCAACCGAGCAGTTCGATTGCAGTTGGTGTGCAGTTTACGATTGCACTGAACCGCCGACTGCAATTGAACTGCAATCGGACTGCACGGTTGGTTTGCAGTTCTATTGCAGTCGTGTCAACTGCATTCAAACTGCAACCGAACTGCAAATTTGCAGTTGAAATGCAGTCCGTCTGTCTAGAGCCTAAGTCCGCCTGAGTACCACTACTGTACATGAAGTATATACATTTTCGAGTACCGAAATTAGAGACATAAGACAATAGGTATGCGAACGCCGGTGTTCGCTTGGGGCTCAAGAGTTTTAATAAATAAATATCTATAACTCATCATCAGCCTTTTAACGTTCCCACAGCTGGGACACAGGCCTCCTCTCTCTGGGAGAGGGAATGGCCCATAATCCACCACGCGGGCCCAGTGCGGATTGGTGGATGTCACATGTCTTCGAATTTTTGGTTCTAGGACATGCCGGTTCCTTCACCGTTTTGAGAGCATTGGTGATGAAATAAATTACACAAAGCTGGCTGGGTTTGAACCCACAACCTACAACACGTAAGCCGTTACCACTTGGCTACCACTGCTCTACATCACATGAAGTTTAAATAAATACATTATACATTATTACATTATATGTATAACTCACCACTTTCAAAACCTACATCCCCTATGCAGTATATAGCCTTTAAAAGCAGCTTAAATCCAGCTATTTGCGGCATCCTTTCAAATCTAGAAGTGGATCAAATACCATCTGTTTGTACTCGATATCATATCCAAAGCTTCCTCATCTCGGCTTCAATAATATTTACATTCTATATCAATTTTATTTTAAAATGCTTCGATGGAAATTCGTGGGATATTCTAGGAGTATTCTTCTGGGTTAGAGGTTATTTTGAAATGCTTAACGAGTTACCCGATCGATAATGTGATCTGCATTTTGGTTTTGAGTTTATAAAATGCTTGTTACCGTCAGTTGGTGCGTCCTTGTGAAAAGTCGATAATTTTTATCTCAACTTCAAAAAATAAGTTCAATAAGTCTTTTTTTTATGCTGTTTTAACAGGTTTTTGGGTATCAGTCGAAGTGACCATAGCTCCAGCTTATTCTAACTTTTTAAATTCTTTTTGTTCATCAAGTCGTTGAACTCCTTAGTAGTCCTGAGTTAAGCTACAAGAGTACTGACAAATGCTTACACTGACTGGACAGGCCACTCAGAACTGTGTGGTTCTTTCTTCAAAAGAACATCTCAGATTCCAACCCACATGGCTCTCATTACATGTTTGTGTATGGACTTTAAAAGAGACTTAGACCCTTGAGTTTGTTTCGGTGTTTCTTCTCAGAGTAGTCAGCTAGGACCACACCAGCCTCATCTAGTTTCAATGGACGAAACAAAAAATTGACGTGTAAAAGAGTTTGTAAAACACCTATTTACAAAATAAAAATCACTTATCATTTATCTCAAGACCCAAGCGAACGCCGGCGTTCGCTCACCTATTTATCTTTCTATTATGTCTCTAATGTCGATATTCAACGAGAAACCGTCATTTAACCAAAACCAATAAAGAAAAAAAAACACCATCAATGGCTGTATAAACAAACACCCAACACCCGAATATCAATGTCAAAAGTTATATGCATTTTGAATATCGAACTAAACAAAACAATATGGCCGCGACTGATAGCGCGCCAAAAATTTTCCCGCCACAATATTCGCGGGAAGGGGAATTAAAAGAAAATATAGACTGTCAAACGCTTGTCACTCGATGCCTCGCTCGCAGTCAACGTATGGAAATTGAGCTCGATTTTAGATATACTGCGGTTTTTTGAGCTAGTAGATTAACTGACATTTGGCTGACATATTAAAGGTATCGATAAAATTGTGACAGTGTAAAAAGTAAGAATTTCATATCCGTTATATAGTTTGTTTTTTGATCCTAGACTACAATTTGACAGCTTAAAATGTCAAACTCAACGAACATATTTCTAGAGTGTGACATTCTGAGTTGTCAAATCGTAGTCTAGAATTAAAAACGAATACGAACGAACGAGGAAAAAACTAGCCATAAATTTATTTGAGATTGATTTTAATCAATCATAATCTATGGTCATAGGATTCTCACTAAATTGTCAGTCTACATCTGCGAAGAAATATTTTTATTATTTTATTGATTTAAAAAGAAAGATACCTATATTTATTTTACTGTTAATTCACGCTAAATACTCTCCACCGTTTGATAGTCTAGTTTGCACGTGATATTGGCAAAATTGTGGTGTGTCTTCCACAAAGGCCATTCATTAAGAGTTGAAGTTGAGATTGGGTGCATTGAAGCAATCTCTAATATTGACGATATTATAACTGATTAATTGATTGATACACTCTTAATTCTACACGTAGATGGATGGAGAGGAAGAGGGAGGCCGAAGAAGAGATGGATGGATTGTGTGAGGAGTGATATGAAAGAAAAGGGAGTTAGTGATAGTGTGACGGGTGACAGGACACAGTGGAAGAAAAGAACATGTTGCTTCGACCCCAAGTAATATGGGATAAGAGTAGGACGATGATGATGACTCTTTATTTAAAACCTATTAACAAAATAAATATCATTTATCATTTATTGTTCATCCTAAATAAAAATACAGTACTCATCATCATGATCATCATTTCAGCCGAAAGACTTCGTCCGTCATTCAACTTGCTCAGCTGATGTTCACTTAATGAAATTAATTTCGTATATGCGTATACTAGCCTACTGCCAGCGGCTTCGCCCGCGTGAAAATAGGGTTCTCCATACAACTTTATACCCCCATTACATCCGTTTAGGAGCTGAATTAAAAAAAAAACCTTTCTTAGTGTTCACCTACGTCAAAAAATGAAGCCTTGTGCAAAATTTCACGCTCCTAGACCCAGTAGTTTTGGCTGTGCATTGATATGTCAGTCAGTTTCTCCTTTTATGTATACACCGTGAAATTTAAATGGTTGTTTTCCCGCGGCAGAATGACTTGCCATAAGGAGTACTTTTGAAGCATACAGTAAAAATAAAAAAATAAAAAGTTTTTTTTATAAATAATTATTAAAAATATTCATCAACTGAAAAAAGCGAAAACAATAGTAACATTAGACGTAATTTGTAGGTACTACTAGAGTCGCATGAGCAGTACACCGCCAAAGGAAACCGATTCATTAAATATTTAAACCAAAATAAGCTCTCGCACGTTGTGATACGTCATAATTAACTTGCACTCTACAGGTCCATTTTTTGTTTTTAATATTTTATTTTTTTATCAAACGTTTGTATTACCAAGACACAACCATTTCGCTGAGGGAAAACAACCATTTAAATTTCACGATGTATAGATTAACAATTTTAAAAATTGTAACTAATTAATGTATGATTTGCCGTAACATACTGGCTCACTAAAAAATAATCAAATATTTCTAACGCAACAAATTTTTTTCGCAACTCCAGTTTTATTCCAATAGTAAAAGTTATTGATAATAATGATGTACAATAAACTCTTCAAGATTTTCAATTACTTCCAACTTGTTTGTAGTTTGCTAACAGTCCATGCGGATAGAAATAACGGAGATGAATTCAACAACTTCTATGAAATATGAGAGTCCATTCGTAGAATCGAATCGTGAATTTATAGGAACCGTTCGATAGAAAGTTACAGAATTTTATAAAGAGCCCTGTCAATAGCATATTATTCAGTTTAGAAACTTGTTAGTTCAAATATTTTTGTTAGTAACAGAATTAATTTAATACGAGAAGACAGCTCAAAATATAGTTTATTTGCTTTTACTAACGGCTTTGTCCGCATGATTGGAGAAAAGTATTTCAAAACAACATTTTCTTTTAATCAATAATTCATTCATTTCATTTATTCATATCATCAACAAATTTAGGTTTGTGTCGACAGTTTATTTTACAATAATATCAATTCATTTACAATAATTACATAACACAATATTTAAAACCACAATACAAGCAGATTAAATAAAATCTTTTCATATTGGCGAACAAAAATTGTAAAGCAAATGAAATTACGTTACACATTATAAAAAATATCATTATCACAGTCTTCGGGGTACATAACCGGATGACAGCCAATAAAAAAAATCAACATATATTTTTTTAATTGCTATAAATTAGGGATTGATTGTGATTCCACCGTTGTAATCAGTAGTGTAAAAAGCCTGTTCACTCCAGCCTTAAAGATTTCTGTGATATAATCGGACAGAAAAACAGCAGCGGGCAAATAACTGTTCTAGTCCTTCGATATAGGCGGTACAAACAATGAAACGAAACGCTTAGTCCAGACCGTAGAGGTAAGGATACTCGCCGTACGTCGGGTTGGCCAATGGTAAAAAGGAGATCTTCCACTCCGCACAAGGGTAAGAGAGGTCATTGGTTGATTTTTACGTGATTTTACCTACCAAAAAGAGCTGATTGGGTTTAACCAAATCAAGATCACTAATTAACCTCTTTGCAGGCCTTTCCCTCGAGCCCAACGTTGTTAGATGGCATATTAGTATGATCCGTGATATAATTCAATACAATATACCGGCGTAATCTCATACACCGTTCACTTTACTTCATACAGCCAATAATCTTGTTAAAGGAACATACGCTACAGTATTTTAGTTTGAAAATTAATATTGAAAACTTCCATCTCGTCAATATACGCTTTTGTGTCAAAATATTATTTTTTGTTTTATTTTTAGTAATTCCTCGCACATTTTTTTCAGTTTGATGGTGTGATGCGATATTTTGCAGCCGTGAGGCAAACAACTACAAAAATATGCTTTTGTTTCTTCTTTTTTTCGAGGCTTTAGCCGTTTTTCGACTATGACAGCCTCATTACAACTAACACTAAATGACAAATGATATTTATTTTGTAAATAGGTTTTAAAATAACACTTTTACACGTCAATATTTTATCTTTTCGTCAGTTTAAGCTAGATGAGTCCAGTGTTTCCTAGCTGACTACCCTGAGAAGAAACACCGAAACAAACTCAGGGGTCATAGTCTCTTTTAAAGTCCATACAGCAACCATGTATTGGTCAAATCACTTGTGTCTAATACTAGATACTAAAATAAGGCTCTTATGGATCTATTGCATACAAAATTTATGAAGCTCATTGGCCACAGTCACTTCCGAATTAGGATTAGATAAAATACTTTGAAATACTCCAATGTCACTTCTGTTTAATTTATGCTTCCTAATGAACTCTAATCGTGGCGCTTAATTTTTAAATATAATTATGTGCAATGAGTGGTAAAAGTCTTCTACTGTACCAGTCCGTCTTCTTCATTAAAAAAATAAATTTGCTAAGCGGTTTCTTTTTTTATTTTTTCGTGTTACCTAATTAATTTTTGAATGATTTTTAAGTGTTTGCGCCTTGTGCTGTACCAAATAAAGTCTTTTTCTTTATTTCTTTCTATTTTTTTTTTAAATGGCAGTTTTATTTTGTACCAAAAACATGTATGATCGTGCGTAAATTATATTGAGTTTAAAAAAAAAAAAATTTGTTTTTTTTATTCTAACTGTACCAATCGATAGTCTTTCTGTACCGAATCGATCCTCCAAGGGATTAAAACGATCAAAATTTAACGATGTATATGATAAAACCCTACAGGAAGAAAGCGTCTTCAATGCCGACCTAAAAAGAGGTGGCGGGATGACCTAGACGCGTACCGAGAGGACTGGTCCGAAATGGCACAGGAAAAGAAGATTTGGAAGGATTTGGGGAGGATTTGCCCAGCAGTGGGACAGTACAGGCTACTGAAAAAAAAAATTATAAAAAACGTGACAAAACAAACAAAGAGATGTCAAGAAATCTATCAGTTCTTCTTGGATCTTTAATAACAAAACCAACTTCGCTTCAAGTTCAGCCCACCCCACAATTGCTACAACGGAACGCGAAGTGATCCAACAAATTGTTACAAGTTGTAGCAACACGGGGTGAAATTAATGGCTCCCTTTCAAAACGGCGACAATGTATTTCATGATAATAACACTGACTTATTAGTTTGACTCAAATTAGAAGCTGTGGTCTTCTATGAAGTTATGTTGAATTGTAAAGTTTATTTCTTTAGAATATTTATTAGGCACTAGCTACCGCCAACAACTTTGCCCGAAATTTATGTAGGACATACTTTTATACTTTTTACAATTTATGTGTACTGTGATGACTGTAAAGAGATCACATGCGTTACGAATTAGCGCACTGGCTTGTAAGACGTTCACAGACTGTTCGTAGTTTGAATTTAAATTATTTAAATGAAAAATAGTATGTTGTTTTATAAATCACTAGGTTTTGTCAGCGGCTTCGCCCGCGTACATAAAATATAGCCTATGTCATTCAGGAGTAAAGCAGCTTTCTATTGTTGCTAATTTTTTTCCGATCGGACCAGTAGTTCCAGAGATTACCTATTACAAACAAAAAAACAAACTTTACCTCTTTATTATATTAGTGTAGATTGTATGTCGGACCATCAGAGTAAAATATACAAAGTTAAAACTCAGTGTGGGTTTTATTGCTGTTACCACGACCCTGGAACTGGGGCACTTCGAGAGAGTCCTCGAGATGTATCAGTACCATCAAAGACATTTCCGCTTGACCACAGCTAAGTTCACTTTTGCTTACATTCGAAACGAAAGTTTTAAAGGGTTTGGTTTGGCATTGCGTCGCAGGATATGCGACACCGACAAGGCAACGGCGCTCAAGCCCCAGACTCAGCCGGGATACCGATTCCGATTTCCGGCCACCGTAGACGCGGGCAGAACGGCGAGCAATGGGTAGCTCGCTTTCCAGGCGTCTGGTAATAGACTGGACCAAGTCAAATCGTGAACGGCGCACTCTGTTTCCGCACGCCTCAAGAAATTGTCAACAAATGTAAAGGCCCTACTTCAGGGCCGAAGCCTACTGGGGCCCCGGTCTGGTTTTCTGTAATGAAGGTCCGACCCCTGTACGAAGGTTAAGGAAGGGGATGGGTCGTTTAGTCAGTAAGAGTCTGAACTCTTACTGACTAAACGAGAGCACTGAGCACTGTTCCCCGCTTTTTCCCACCATAAAAAAAAACTACTTACCTACATATATTTAACATTCCTCACAACAAAGTAAAGGTATAAACGACCACATCAAACTGAAATATATTGCTTTCATTTTTGTCAACAAGGTTACGGGTTACGCCTCTTATGGACCATGTCAACCCCATGAAACTACGTGCCGCGGAACTAGTCAAGCTGAAACACAAAATATTTGACCGAAGGGACAGAAGATCAACTTAATACAACGATCGGAAACGCTCACATAGCATAGGTAGAGAGCTACGGTGGCTGAGGTACAGGCCTCGACTTGCAAGTTGTAATTCACAGATTCAGCTTTGTGTAATTTATTACGAGTACATCGGCAAAAGAAAACATCGTGAGGAAACCGGCATGTACTAGAACTAAAAATTCGAAGACATGTGACATCCATCAACCCGCTCTGAGCCTGCGTGGTGGATTACGGCCCATTCCCCTTTTCAGAGAGGAGGCCTGTGTCCCAGCAGTGGGAACTTTAAGAGGCTTATACTATGCTATGTATTGTGTGTTTATGGTGTATACGGAGCACTAGTTTGGCAGAGCTCAGTATAGAGATCGTCGTTTGCAGTGAAAGAAATACTTTTTATAATAACTACATATATGTATTGAAGCTTCAGAAGATATACTTAGACTGAAAAAACTACATACTATTGAGCAAGGGGCCGTCACGACCGAATTTCTGAATTAAGTATTGTTTGTTAGAATATTTAAACTCCTATCATAAAGTTAAATTGTGAAAGGTTTTCAGACGATAGCAGATATTTAAAAAAAAAACTTAATATCAAATTTACATCTTAGAAATGGGTATGAACCCGTTCCTTCTCAATGATAGTCAGTTGGACTTCTGTAGCTTTTTATTTTTCACGTAAAGATCCTTACGGACCGCCGCATGGAATTTTCAATAAAACATATCCCTGATTGAAGGTTACACCAGGTATGTATACGGAGAAATAAGGCTTCACTGGACATTGGACACGAGTTGTGTTTTATTTGAGGAATGAAATTAATTAGATACATAATATATTTACCATATATAAGCTTATTTTTAGTATTATGCGAAACATGAAATACTTATCTAGTATTTTATGTAAAGAATCTATTAAAAAATATCACAAAGTTATAAACATGTTCTGTTACATTACCTGGCAATAAATATTGCACATCGACCTTTGGAAAGAGACAATCGGCTAATTTCGGCTTCGTAGAGCGTTATCTCTGTCGCACACTACCTATGTGACGTTTGTCAGTCGTTGTTCAAGGTGATTGGTGAACAACGACTGACAACTGACTGACTGTTCACCAATCACCTTGAACAAAGTCAGTCGTTGTGACTGACAAACGTTATTGCCGGGTACTGTACCTGGATGTCCGCACAAATACATAGTCACTAGGCCAAACCTGCGACTGAGTTGTTTGGCTCTTGCAACCAACTTTGCGCTGGCACTTAATGCCCGCTACAACTTGCCTTTGTTGTACTGCTTCGATGGTGTCCAACTTGTGACCTTTTTTAGGGTTCCTTAGTCCACAAAGAATCCTTATAGTTTCGCCAAGTCTCTCTGTCTGTCTGCCTGTGTATCCATCCGCGGATAATCTTAGTTAGCACTAGAAAGCTGAAATTTAGTACTAATATGTTTATCAAGCAGGCCGACAAAATGGTAAAATAAAAAGTGGAAAATATGCTTTATTAGAGTACCTTGATTCATTTCAACCCTAACGTGTGATATATTGATGGAAAAGTATTTAAAAATGAAGTATTCATCAGGTGAGATAGCGGTCAAGCGCAAACCTATAATCAATAAAAAAAAGAAAAAGGAATGAATACAGAATTAAGGTCTTGTAAAATAATATTTTGATATAGTTAATATTTTCGGAAATAATGCTCCAAATTAAAATAAAAAAACAATTAAAAAGTAAAAAGCAAACGCCATCTCGTCTAAATTTTGAACCATAAGTTTATAAAATATGTCTTTCTAGGATAATTATTTGAACTTGATACGATGAATAGTTATTGAAAAATTAATTAAAAATTAAAAGTTTTTTTTTGTAGGTATAGACAATATTTAAAAAATTTAAAAATATATGTAATAAATAAACAAAGGGAATAATAATTATATTATTTTTTTAATAAATAAAGTAGTATATTTCCTGAAAGTTTGTTGCACCGGTAATAAAATCCGGATTCTGGGATATCCTCGTCACAGTGGATTAACGACTATCCTTTGTAAATTTTTTTTTATGTTTTTTAAGCTACAAAGGAGAAATAATGTTATGTCAACAATTCTGCAAAACCTCATAATATTGTGTTCAGAACGTTACATTTTTTTGTAGTCGGGTTTTAGTTTACATTTTTGTAGATTTTATATTCTCTTTGAAATGTATTTTTTCTTTCATTTGATAACCGACACGAGTCATAACTTTTTGTTGTCTAGAGTTCGCCATATTGAATCATTACATAGTATAAAACAAAGTTTGCTTTCCCTATGTATGCTTAGATTTAAAAGTACACAACGGATTTTGATGCAGTTTTTTTTAATAGATAGAGTGATTCAAGAGAACGGTTTATGTGTATAATACATGCATAATATATTCAATATCAGTACCCGTGCGAAGCTGGGGCGGGTCGCTAGTTTAAGATAAAGTCATAGACGACTAACAGTGGAAAATCAAGATGTTTCTATAAATTCCTCATTTGTCAAAGAGTTTAAAAATGATGGAAAGACTGATGATACTTAAACACTGAATAAAAATCTCTCATTTTTACTTTCCCAGGGTTTTTATGGTGAGTAAAAATCATCTGGTTACATATCCCGCCCTTGGACGGGGTGGGAAACAGTGTTAAAGACTTACTGACTAAACAGCCTGGATTCTTATTTGCCTTTCGCACTGGAACCAAGCTTTCCTTTCAGAAAAAGATCCTGGACCTCAGTTGGCTTCGAGCCTTCTGCATCCCGAAGTCTGTAGCTTCCTCCTTTATACAAAAATGCAACTAAAAAGTTAAATCTTTCGACTATGGTTATTACAGACACAATTAAAGAACAATAAGTGTGCGAACGCCGGTGTTCGCGATTTTGGGGCTCAAAGGTTCAAGATAAAGTTTCAGTAATCTGGAATAAAGAGCTTTATTATAAACTGATATAAATGACACAGAATAAAGCTATTGCCCGGTTTTGAATTCACAACCTACAACTCTTAAATTGGGGAACAATTACTCCCATGCCACCTTCCTACCTTCTTACTAAAATAAGACCAAAATACACCCCAAGTAATCCTCAACCCGGTGTAAAGTTACCAAACCCGAAACCCACCTGACCCCTCAAGGTATTCAGTCTTGACACACAAAACATGATAAAAATAGAACAGACGGTAATAGATTTGTGACCAAAACAATTGGGCAGGGAACGAACCGTAAATGTTTGTTAAATCCTGTATATCAGATGTTAGTTTTCATAGGAACCGTAAAAGTCTAATGAGTTACGGTTTCCGGTCATTAAAATGGCGCGTCAGGGTGCTGAAAGAGTTTGAATTTGTAGAGCGCTCTCTGTCACTTGTACTTGCATTATATATTTCGAAACAACCATCAACAAAAAAATTACAGATAGCCAAATTTTGATAATTTCTAACTCTTGAGCTCCAAACGAACGCCGGCTTTAGAATACCTATTGTCTTTCTCATCATCATCATCATCAGCCTTTTAATGTTCCCACTGCAGGGACACAGGCCTCCTCTCTCTAGGAGAGGGAATGGGCCATAATCCACCACGCGGGCCCAGTGCGGATTGGTGGATGTCACATGTCTTCGAATTTTTGGTTCTAGGACATGCCGGTTTCCTCACGATGTTTTCCTTCACCGTTTTGAGAGCAGTGGTGATGAAATAAATTACACAAAGTAATGCGCCTGGCTGGGTTTGAATCCGCGACCTACGACTCGTAAGTCGGGGCCGTTACCACTCGGCCACCACTGCTTTCTATTATATCTCTAATTACGGTTTAGGAATAACCATGTTCGGGTCGGTGGCATGTTTTGAGATGTATTCGCAGTATAGTAGATAGTGTGTCACTCACTCTCGCTCCACCCAGAGTGGGAGAAGTCGTTTAATGATTTCTCCCTCTTACTAAACTCAACCCTAAATAAATGTTAGCCTAGTTTTGGTAATAAAAAGATTAACTGGTCAGTAATTTCAGCTACTTTTTTTTTATTGTGGGAAAAATCATCGAATGACGAATCCCGCCCTTGGGCGGAGCGGGAGACAGTGTCAGACTACTACTCACTAAACGACCCACCGTTCCTTCCTGCCTTAGTTTCAGGGCCAAGGGTCAATCCTTGGCCCCAAAAGGCTCTATTCGACCTCGCTACGGAGCGCGGGGACCTACAGTGCGCGCCGTCGACGACTTGGGCTCGGTGTGGACGGTTACCGGATGTGCGGACAGCGACCTACCCATTGCTCGCCGTCTGCAAGCCTGCACCTACGGTAATTTTAGCTACTTGGGTTACACTGGTACGCTGTCGTTAACCTGATTGATTCTAAACTCAACGCGCATTACTTGAATTCATTTTCGCTAGAAAAACCTACGCAAAAGAAATCTCAAATAGGTTTAACCCGGTGACATATTGTTATCGGTACGGCTCTTTGACATATTCTGTTGAATAATTTCCTAAAGGTTAACCTTATTATTTGAAGATAGTTTTTTTTGTTCGAACACTGCTCTGTCATTTGTTTTGTAACAATATTTTTTGCCGATTTTTTTATTGCGTCATCATCATCATCATCAGCCTTTTTAACGTTCCCACTGCAGAAACAAAGGCCTCCTCTCTCTAGGAGAGGGAATGGGCCATAATCCACCACGCGGGCCCAGTGCGGATTGGTGGATGTCACATGTCTTCGAATTTTTGGTTCTAGGACATGCCGGTTTCCTCACGATGTTTTCCTTCACCGTTTTGAGAGCAGTGGTGATGAAATAAATTACACAAAGCAATGCGCCTGGCTTTTTATTGTGTGCCTACACTGTATTTTTTTTTCTTTATGGCAACTGAGCTTGTGTCGACTATTCTGCCAGTGTCAAGTGGTGACAGCAGCGCCGTAGGGTGAGCCGTCGAAGTTTGCACTTTGTGGTAGATCTACCTTGTTAGCAGGCTGTAAGTTTATATATTATGTTGTACTAGCTTTTGCCCGCGGCTTCGCGCGCGTGGTATTGGGGTTGGGGTTTCCGGGATAAAAAGTAGCCTATGTCCTATTCCGGAGTGTATCCTATGCCTGTGCCAAATTTCATTCAGATCCGTCCAGCGATTTTGGCGTGATTGAGTAACAAACATCCAAACATCGTAACTTTCGCATTTATAATATTAGTAAGATATGGCTCCTGGCGACATAACTACCATCATAGTTTATAGGGAAGTGTTGCAAGGTATACCTTTGTACGTATTTTTTTGTGTCCTGGAATGTATTTCTGCATTATTTTCTCTATTTCCTTCAGTCACATCTTATGACGGAACTCAGCAGGATTCCCATATAACACGCTTCACTTGCTTCACTTCCAAAAAAAAAAGAATGCTATTCCCTGATAGCTACAATCCGGGTATCTTTAAGTCAAGAGTGAATAGGTTACTTCTAGGTAAGCGCGCTCCATCGTCGACCGCATCGTCGCTTTCTATCAGGTGAGATAGCGGTCAAGCGCGACCCTACAATCAATAAAAAAAAAATAAAAAAAAATGTTTACTTATAATACTAAAGTGACACTGGCATCTTAGGTATTTTTAATGCTGTAGAGCCTTCACGCAGACAACGTTGAGGGCAGCAGCTAGTGTTGTATATTTTGTTAAGTCATTGTTGATTTCTGGGTAAAATGGAGTGTATTCTATTGGCACATCTTATCGTTCCGACATGATATGCCGTGTGAAAAAAAAAAGTGAGAGCGATTGTCAGATTTTTTTTTTGGAGCTTTATGGTTTTTTATGAGTGATATAGTTTATGATTTATCTTTTTGCTATTTCGTTGAATGAACATTAATCGACCCATTTTAGGAATAAAACCGTTACCAACATTTTTTTCTATTTTATTTAGGACCCTAATTACTAGCTTGTATTTTTTATTTATTAATTCTGTTAGTACTCCAGATTTTCTCAAGCGAAATTGACTATGAAAGCAAAATTAAAAAGAGTCTATTTACATATCTGAATATAGCTCACAAACATAATATTACTTTCAATAAAATACTATATAAATATTTAGACTAGAATATTTCCTAAGGTTATTAAACTCCATCTGTTTTGAGGTACTTAGTTTAGGAAAACTAACAATCTTGATACTTGTCTTTTTAATAAAAAAAAAACCGTTTTGAAGACAAATAAAGACTTTTTTTTTTAATTAATTATTTACCTAACATCGGTTTACGAAAAATTTACGACTTGTTGCTGCGGCGTTTTTTTTTTCGCTGCAAGTTTTAATTCGTCATTTTATGATTTTTACCTACTTACCATTAAAAAAACATCGGTTTATCATAGCTAATCTGACTAATAAACCACTCGTGTTCATTGCCTTTGATATCATTAAAATAAAAGAAATATTTGAGTAGGGCTCCCATACAACAAACATTTTTTTTTGCTACGGACGGTACTAAAAAACCCTTTAGTACACGCGTCCGATTCACTTAGCCGGTTTTTTAAACTAAAAATAAATAAACAATTCCTATTCATGCACCCAGCAATCAAAAGACGTTTTTCAACATACACCCATTCAAAATTCGATAGCGATTGCATTGTTTTGCCTCCAAAATCGATTGATCTAACTATACGGAAGACATTAAAGATGCCCAATTTTAAAACACAAAGTTAATCTTTCACCAAAAAGTTTCTATAACACAAAACATTGACAGATCCAAAACACACGTTAACATGAATAGAAAATAATCCAAAACGGCTTATTTATCTTAACTGGCAACACCACCTCCTTTCTCCGTATAGAGACAACAAAATTTTGTTTATTTTTCTGACCAGTCAGTTTTATTGTTGATGCTACCGTAAATAGACGTAGCGTTTGCATATAAATCTTATCCGCGTTCGAAATTTATAATATAACTAGCTTCTGCCAGCGGCTTCGTCCGAGTGAATGTTTACTATCTAAAAAAATCCATCTTTGTGATTAAAGCTTGCTTCGTACCAAATTTCATAAAGTCGGTTAAATCTTAGATTGGTTTATTAAGCCCCTAGAGGTCACCTTTGTCCACATACCTATTGGCTTTTAATTGTGTCTGTAATAATAGTAGTCGAAAGGTTGATTTTTGACAGCGACGACTCTTATCTCTGTCCTTGTCTATCAGTGAATATTGGTTTGCGACTGTGATGACACTGGTCATAAATGTGTGAGTTTTGAGTCCAAGTTTAATTGAAACGTTAAATAGATATATCAATGGGGTTTAATATTTTATTTATTATTTGGTATAAACTTATTTTTACCAATCATAAAAATTACCAGATGGTAAGCAGTGATGCAATTTATTGGAATAAGAACATGGATGGATTATCCTCATGTTTTAAATTTCTTTATGTTTGTATAAGGTTTGCTGGAAGAAAACCCAACTATGGGTTAAGCTCGCCTGTGTACATCACCTGTTCTTTTATTTGTAATTACCCGACTACGGCGAAGCAAAAGGAGGGTTATGATTTTGACCTGTATGTATGTATGTATGTGGGTATGGATGTTCATCTGTTCCCTCGTAACTTCTAAACTACTTATCAGAATTCGACAAATGACATATCATTAGAAGCGTCTTAATTGTCCGCTGGTTATAGGCTATATGGGATTTCACAAAATCTAATGTGGCGCCCTCTAGCGGACAAAACATACGAAGTAAAAAAATAAAGTTAAGATAAATATGCCGTGTTTGGTATCATTTGAAAGCGCTTTACTTGTACATTTTGAATATATATATATTACTAGCATTTGCTTGTGACTTTACCTGTATTCATGGGCTGAGAAATCAATGAACCCAAGATTAACCTATTTAGAACTCCAAAATATGTTAAATAAAAATAAAGTTTAAAAACTAACACCCGACTACTTAAAAACACGCTCTAAAAAGTACGAAACAAGAAAACAAGAAAGCCGTGCCAGATGGTCGTATGCCATAAGAATAATAAATTAAAAAAAGTGGTATACGACCACGGCTTTCTTGTTTTCTTGTTTCGTACTTTTTAGATCGTGTTTTTAAGTAGTCGGGTGTTAGTTTTTAAACTTTATTTTTTTTAATTATTAGTGTACAATAAAGAATATAAAGAAAAACAGTTTATTCACGTGAAATGATGCAACCTTAAAGCTATTAGACAATCATTACATTTATTTATTGCCTATTCACTCTAGCCTCTAATCCCAAACACGTAATAGACGGACAGACAGACAAACTTCCCCATTCATAATATTAGTATGGATAAGTGTTGTGAGTAGTTTATCGTTCGATATTATTTGATATTTTAGGAAAAGCTAATCTGGTTATGGAAACGGAAAGAGCTCTTTATTTATTTATTTGTTTGTACAGTCGACGCCAGATTTGAATACTGCTGGGGGCCAATTCTCGATTTTAGAGATAGTGATGAACTCGACAAAAATTTCTAATGACGTCATTTTTTCGCCAAATTTTTAAAGTTGCTATTCTGGGAATGTCGAATTCGACATTTGTCGAAGGATAACGTTAGAGTTCAAGTCGAGTGCTCCCGAGCAGTAGAGATGTCATGTCGATTGTAGAGATACGTTATTTCTAAGTGAATTCGTTGAATTTTGTTAGATAGTTAGTGCAATACACTGTGTTTTCTTTGGTTTAATAATTAATAATATTTTTTTATTTAATTATTTTTTTCAAATATATAAAAAAACAAATATTATTAACAAATAATTTAAAAAAATATTTTAATAATAAACAATTAACATTTTTAAATGTTTTGTTTTTTAATACCTATGTATTTTTTATGAAATATTTAAAAATGTATAAAATATGTAGAAAGTTTAAAATAAATGGAAAAATAAAAAATAATTATTATTAATTAATTATTCATCATCATCATCATCATCAGCCTTTCAATGTTCCCACTGCAGGGACACAGGCCTCCTCTCTAGGAGAGGGAATGGACCATAATCCACCACGCGGGCCCAGTGCGGGTTGGTGGATGTCACATGTCTTCGAATTTTTGGTTCTAGGACATGCCGGTTTCCTCACGATGTTTTCCTTCACCGTTTTGAGAGCAGTGGTGATGAAATAAATTACACAAAGTAATGCGCCTGGCTGGGTTCGAACCCGCGACCTACAAGTCGTAAGTCGGGGCCGTTACCACTCGGCCACCGCTGCTCTCATTTACAATTAATTATTAAAATAACTTTATTATTACTTTATTTTTTTAATTATATATGTTTTTAAATTTTATTATTTTTGTATCATTTAAAAAACCTTTTTTAAATATTTTTTATGATATTCTTTTTTTTTTATTATTTTTTTTTATTTTCTGTCAACAAAAAAAAAATTAAATTAAATTTTATTTTTTAGTCTAAAAATAAACAGCAAAACAAATAACATTTCAATTGTTACATAAAATAATATGTTTGGTCCACGTTTTAAAACCAAATCAATCATTCATTCATAACTACATAAAACGAAACGTGCGATTCTACCAAAAAGTAACAATATCTTCACTTGACTCGACATTTTTGTGAGATATATTTCTATTTTGACTGAGAATACGGAATTCTGCTCAATCTGTAACTTTTTGGTAGAGATAGAGATATCTTTGATAGACATAGAGATAGACTAGAGCAATCTTGAACTCGAAATAAATGTCGAAAATCGAGAATTGCCCCTCTGAACAGAATTAGTCGCAGTGTTTGCTACATAAATTTCTCTTCACCTTTATTTTAGTTTCTCTTCAGCTATAGTAATTATATTATTATTTCCTTTATTTATTTTTATTATATATTATGGTCATTTTAATCCCGTGGAGGATCGATTTGGTATATAAAACACTATCGATTTTGTAAAGACAAAATTAAAAAAATAATGTACTTTAAAAAGCTTCAAGAACCATCGATCTCAATGTATGACAGCCTGAAATCAACTATCGGACAGTAGCCCACCAGACGTAACACCTGTCCGGTCAAAAATTTTTCCTTTTTAATGGAGATTAGCGTGATTTTACTCTCTGTTCCGCCTACCCTCCAAACATTATAGAATCGAACTAACAAAACATCCCCACGCCCCTTGCCCCGAAAATTCAAATTAAATGTTATAAACTTGAATCGAACTAAATTCGGGAATTGGAAATCCTTGTTTATGAAGGTAAAGCGTAGGCTGGATGTTTACCTAATTACCTTCATAAACTTCCTAAAGGTTATTATTTTCTTAAAGATCATTATGCGATAACTTAGAAATGTCGTTTTCGTTTCGCCAATTAATTATTCTATTTAATTTTCTCATTGACTCTATTTTGAGGTTTGTATCACAAAGAGGGTTATTTAGAAGCCTTCTCTTAATGTTAAAGTTAGCTGTTTTTGAATCGTAGATATTTCAATAAATAGTATTTATTCAGCTGTTAAAATATCTAAGAAGCTGATCAGAATACAATTAAATACAAATTAAATATAAGTCTAAATTGAAACAAAAATACTAAGATTGTGATAAAAATAAATGGTCCTACTTGAAATCGAATGACGATTGCTCGAATAACATATGCTTGAAAACGTTTCTGTCAAGCAAACGAAACACACATGAAATCGGTAATATAAATCTAATATTGAACTCAATGCAAACTATAACCGTCGGAACAAAACTAGACTAATACTACCCTTCACAAAATTAAAATTTATCGGGAAAAGTCCATATTCAAGACTAGCTACCCTATTTAATAAACTACTAGAAAGTTTAAAATCCCTACCAAATGACATAACGTTCTCGAAACAGTTGAAATCTCTATTAATAAAAAAAGGCTACTATACCGTTGACGAATTTAAAACTGACAAATTGTAAATCTATTGAATTTCATGATTTGATTGATTGTTGTGATAATGATTTAGCATTTATGACTGTAATATATGACTAAAATTAAGGAATTAATTATTAAATAATGTTTATAATAATTTGATAAATTGTAATAACTATATTAATTAGAATCGATATAATGTAATTTAATAACTTTATGTAAAATTTGCAGTGCCCTCACAGGGTGCATGTTTTAATACTGTGTCATGAAATTTGAATGCATGCCTGATATCCAGTGTTTTACATGTCAGCAAATAAATAAATATCTCGATGCATCAAAATCTCGAAAGCTAGAAGGTCGAATCATTGGCAGCACAAAGGCCTATTTTAAAACATATATATTCGATTTGCAGTATATTTTAAGGGTTTTTTTAATAATGATTATTTTTACCTTCCATTTTTTTATCGAAAGAGACAGAGATACCCTAAAAAAAACAGACGCAAATCTTAGATAATTACCTACCATTTTTACGGTACGAGTTTAATATTGACTGGTCTGCACTGTCCTTACATAACACTGCGTTACCCACGTAAGTGTTAGCTGGAATGAATAGCTAATGAGTCACAGATTAAATGTTCCAAACATATGTGGTATCTATCACGTCTAGTTTTCGAGGTACATGCCAAATTATTTTTTCTATTACCACATTGATGAAAGACCCAAATTTTGAGAAAAATATTACTGACAAGGAACTTGATGCTGGGGAAATTAAAGGGTTTTTAGGGAACCGCAGGGGCGAAAAAGCTAGTTGACGACATGTTAGAAGCATATAAAAAGTTGGGTAGCAGAATTTCGTTAAAAATTCACTTCCTTCATTCTCACTTTTCTTTTTTCCCATCTAATCTTGGAGCAGTCAGTGATGAGCAAGCTGAGAGGTTCCACCAAGATGTAAAGAAGCTTGAAGAACGATTTCAAGGGCGTTGGGACACAACTATGCTAGGCGATTACTGCTCTCGTTTAAAACGAGAAGATCATTCAAAGCACAAAAGAAAAAGTTAAAGTTTTGCGATCTTTTGTGTTAAAACTTTTTATAATTTTTTTTTTGTTTTTTTTTTAACCTTAATGATAAAATTAAACTTGGTTAATGTGAAAAAATCTGGTTGATTTAACTAATTTTCTTTAAAATATGTTTTAGCATTTAAATTTTTAGTAAAATTTGATGAATGAATGAATGAATGGAAATTTTGTATGTATTTTTAATAAACTATAAGTATTCATAAGAAACATGACATTTCAAAGCGGGTACTCAAATTTTTTTTCATTTGTAACGCAGGGTAATTTATGTGTTAATCATTACATAGTATAAAAGAAAGTCGCTTCTTCCCTATTTATGTTTAGATCTTTAAAAGTACGCAACGGATTTTGATGCGATTTTTTTCAATAGATAGAGTGATTCAAGAGGAAGGTATAAAGTTTAAAGTTTAGAAGGGTCGCTAGTACTGTAATATGGAAATATTGTAACAAACCATTTTTCTAAAAGAGTAACCATGGAGTTTCTTGCCGGTTCTTCTCCATAGGAAACAACCAATTTGTAACCGTGCACTAGCTTCTACGTTTTATAAGTGCCCATGTAGGCCTATGTGAAACAAAAAGCTTTGACTTTGCCAATAATTGACATTCTACAGTCATAACTCCATCAAATGTACGTACATAAGTACACCAATAAAAGATCAAAGTTTTATTACAAATTTCGATAAGGTTTAAAGCGTAAAATACACACGATTTGCTGATTTCCCGCAATAAAATACGCTGTGGTGTCGAATAAAATATTTATTATATTCATAATTCGTTTATGGCAACATTTAAACGTCGATAATCGAATAAATCCTATCGTCGAATGTAAAATTGGAATCGACGATGTTTTTATACATTGAGATTCATAGTGGAAATTTTGAAAAGCGGCGAATTCACTTCAATATATTTTAATTTTTATGTAAAAACAGAGTGTCAAATTATACAGAGTAATATTTATATGTTTCAACGTTCATTTTGTATGTAAATGATGTTGATTTTTCTTTTTATTTTTGATCCAATTTCCGTTTTTTTTTTATATTCGTGCGGAGTAACTAATAAAAGTTTGTTTTTAAAGTTATAGCGCAATAAATATGTAACGATTAAGAATAGTAATTTAGAAACCTGTGAAAGAAACCTAAGGGAAGTGAGGGACTCAGGATACCCCAAACAAAGTCAGCTGTATTCTATTTTTTACACCATCTGTGAGCTCGAACTCGGTACGGCAGATCAATCTTACGCTGAATCACACTCACTGTAGTTCTACCTTACTTAGTGCTAACACAAGCTCGAACTTGATACGGCAGATCAAGCTTACGCCGAGTCACACTCATTGTAGTGACACCATACTTAGTGTTAACACAAGCTCGAACTTGGTACGGCAGATCAAGCTTACGCCGAGTCACACTCATTGTAGTGGCACCATACTTAGTGTTAACACAAGCTCGAACTTGGTACGGGAGACCAAACTTACGCTGAGTCACACTCGACTTTGGTTCGAACGGACCAAATCTATCGTACCCATTTTGAGCGTGTGTTAACACTACATTAGTCTAATTATAGAAACAAAAAAACATCGAGACGTTTCACCGCATCTGCGGACGGTACAGCAGTTGGATGATATTGTTACTGGACGAAATATAAATATTTACATTCTATTAATATACAACTGCCCTATTGTTTCCTTGAATCCACGGCACCGTGATGTTTGCCTTAATTTTACCTGTTCATCATGCATCTTATTATCAAAGGGATTGCCAGAAATGTGAGTCGTATTTTAGTCTTTTTAAGTGGTTTTTAAGCTGTCCGACTGCTTAGTAATTGGATTTTGTGCTACTTTTTCTCATCAATTATTGAAAACTTACTACACGTTATCCCACACTAGAAGTTAGTAGTTTCAAGGGTAACGAGTTTGCTGTAAAATAATAGCCCCAAGTTTCAGATAAAGAGCATAACATTGCATATTTATATGTGTGTATATTAGTATGTATTTATTATTGTATTTGTTTATTGTTTTGTTGTTCCCGCGCGCTTCAAAGTGTTTTCAGCAAACCGCATCAAACTGCAGGGGTCGAAGCCAACTGGGACTAAGAGTTATTATTTATTTATTTAATCTTCATGTACAGTAGTGGTACATAGGCGGACTTAATGCAACAAGGCGTTCGCGATTGAAAGGAAGGATTGGCCCTGGTATGAAAGGCAACGTAGGTCTTTAAATCATTAAAAGTCTGACACTATCTCCTGCTCCGTCTAAGAGTGGGAGATAATATTAGTTGGACACCATTAATTGAGACTAGGTACAATACAAACCTCGGCAGGTCATAGCGGCTATTAGGTTCCAGTGCACAGCTGGGCATTATTGTATACATATTTTGAAAACACAAATATCTTGTGAATCTTTTTTTTATGGTGGGAAAAATCATCGAATGACGAAGCCCTTGGGCAGAAGAGACAGTATCAGACTTCTACTGACTAAACGACCCACCGTTCCTTCTTGCCTTAGCTACAGGGCCCCGGTGTTCTGCTTTCCCATCAACCCTTAGCCCCAGAAGGCTTCAACCCTGCTGGGCTCCTACAGTAGCTGACAACTCCTTGACTCTCTCTGATCTCCTCCTCCTTCCTAGCGCGCGGGAACAGAGCGCGCCATCAACGACTTGAGCTCGGTCTTGACTTTGTAAATCGAGGTCTCTTTTGAAATCAAATAGTATGTATTTGACCTCTAAAAATCTGTTACTTCGAGAGAACTCTGGGCCCTTCATAATATACTCATTAACAAAAATTTTGAGACCACAGCGAACGCCGGCGTTCGCACACCTATTGTTCTTTAATTGTGTCTGTAATTACCAATGTCGAAAGGAAAAAAATATGAAGGTTTACCAAAAAGACTCGTATCGGAATTACCGAATGCCAACAGCGTTCGATGTAATCTCTCTTTTTCCCGTTGCTTTTTTGTCAAACGTAGGCGTAACGTTGGATGAACCAAAAAGCTTTTAAACGCTACCCACATAGACGATCAAAAGAAATAGGAATCGTCATACCTACTTCCAAAAGGATTTCTTAGCATGTCGATGTCAAAACCAGATGCTCGCCCAAGTAGGCCGCTGCAAACACAACCTGGCAACCTGGGGTATTATAGACCCCTGTGACACCCAGTGCGAGTGCGGTCCTTCTGACCAAAAAATGGCCCACCTACTAGAGTGCCCAAAATGTCCCTATAAATGCACGCTGGAGGACTAAAAAATGCCACTGACGCTGCTATAAACGTGGCAACCTACTGGGCCCAAAAACATTGAGGGAAGCGGAATCCATCGATTCGAGAAGAAAAAGAAGAAACAGTTAAATTCCTTGCCTGACCCAGAATTCGGCCACGGCAATGCTGTCCACCGATGCTGTCATTAGGTCCCTACGTGAACAGGTAATAAGGCACGTGATGCAAGATGGAAGGTGGGACATGGTCTGCGGAAAGACGCCGCATAAACACTGAAGATCAGAACTATCGAAGAAACTCCATCTGAGGAGACATCTGAGGTCTTTGCTGCGCCCAACTTGACTGCGAAGTCTTTTTAGAGTTGTCCAAGGTGGCCATGGCAACTCGTATCCACAAGACTTTTCGGCACTCGATAAAATAATCAGCAGGTTTTTTTTTTATGGTGGGCAAAAATCATCCAATGACTAATCCCGCTCTTGGGCGCAGCAGAAAACAGTGTCAGACTCTTACTGACTAAACACCTCACCCCGTTCCTTTTTTGCTTTTCGCACTGGGACAAAGCCTTCCTTTCAGAAACAGACCTTGGGCCCCAGTAGGCATCGACCCTTTTGCGGAATCCCTACGGTTTTACTGACAACTCCTTGAGGCGCGCGGGAACAGGGCGCACCGTCGACGACTTGGGCTTGGTCTGGACCAGGCGACCGGACGGCATGCTATCCATTACTCGCCGTCCGCGCCTACGGTGGCCGAAAAATCAAGGAGGTTTGAAATTCTCCCTCCAGAAGCCGATTGTTTATTAATCTACCGTATAATTACATAAATAAAACAGTGTAAAAACACACAAATTTCTTCTCAAAATTCATTCTCTATTACCGGTTTTCGAATATAAATAACTAAGCCCCCTAAGATTCGAGGCACGTCCAAAAATTTATTGTTGCCGGTGTAAGTTGAAAAGAACCATTGAGATAGCGGGAAACGCAAAAGTTGTGCGCAGTTCTGTTTTGTAGGTACTTTTATAAAGCCAAGCCTTGCCCGATAGTGAAGCCTCTGGGTGAATTGTTGGCTATCGGAAGTGGAGCCGAAGTTTTTGCTGGGAAATTGTTTTGAGAGGTGTTATTGTTACGGTTTGGCTTTTTTTTGGCTTTGTTGTTATTTTTTAATACTGTTTGTCTCACACTAGGTATTCTTCTGTATCGTTGGGTTTTTTTTTGGTAAATCATTCAATTACTTTTTTAGGGCGGAGCGGGAAGACAACAGTCTCAGATTTTTAATCTCTTCTCTGTCGTTTCGCTCTTGGCAGAGCGGTCGTGGTCACGTAGAGGCATCCACATCGGCGGTAGAGGCGGACACAGCTCTCCGAACGATCTCCCGCCATCTCTCCCTGTTGGCAGACTGCCTGGTGCAGTCAGACACACGAGTTCCCACTGCCGATTTAACCTGGTCAGTCCAACGCATAGGTGAGGTGGGGGAGATTTTTAATGATTATAACCAAATAAAAGTGAGAATTGATCCAACCAGCTGTGCTATTCTATGCGGTTGGCCTCCTCCTTAGCTAGCATTACTGCTTTGCAAAAGGAGGCGACCGCCTGCCACACCTCCTCGCTCCTCGCTGCGGACCATGGCCTGAACCAAGGCACAGCGCGATAGGTCGCCACTGTTGATCTCTCCCTCGAGGACACGGCGTTGTTCTTCCCAAGCGGGACACACCTCTACCGTGTGCTCGACCGTGTCCTTCGGGCAGGCCAAACAGTGGCGACACCCGGCGGTGCTTCCCCACGAATCCGGTGCAGGAACCTCCTTAACTTACCATATCCGGTGAGAACCTGCAGCATGCCGAAGATGACGACGCCGTGAGGTCTTTCCCGCCACGCTTCAAAGAGGGGACTTACCGAAATTATAATCGGATTGGAAAACTCGTCACTGCGGTCAGCGTTGTGCTCAAGGCTGTTTTCTTAGAGAATAGCACTGCTGGTTGCACCAATTCTCCGTGCTCCTCACTATCAATGATTGTGACTCACTACCTCGATACCTCCACGTTTTCCCGAGATAAATGATCTTGACAGAAAGACAGACAACAAAGTGATCTTATAGGGGTCCCATTTTTCCTTTTGAGGTACGACACCCTAAATCCCTTCCTTCATCGGACGACCAGCGTTACGCTACCGGTACATGGTGGACATCCCACCCATACGTACAAAGCGTTTTGTGAACACATTCATTATGCATACAGCTATTATAGAATTACCTGCCGGAGTTTGTGTTTTCTGATAGCTTCAACCCAGAGGTCTTTAAGTCAAAAGTGAATAAGTTACTTCTAGGTAAGCGTGCTCCATCGTCGACCACATCATTGCTTACCTTCAGGTGAGATAGTGGTCAAACGCGAGCCTATCTAGAATAAAAAAAAAATACAATTTGATACGCCTAGAAGTAACCTATTCAGTTACTTCTAGGCAAGCGTGCTCCTTCGTCGACCACATCATCGCTTAGCATCAGGTGAGATAGTGGTCAAACGCGAGCCTATCTAGAATAAAAATATATCCCGTATGAGATAAGCTTGACACAGCGCTGTCAATTAGTATTGTCTACAATTTTCACGTTGCTACTGTCGCTATGATTAAAAAGCACAAAAATACTGACAAAAAAGCCCGGCTTTTTTGGCTTAAATTCACAATGGTACATAGAAACTGCGAAGCAGCTCTGACATTTATAACAAAAATTGACGTCAGAATGAAATGGATATAAAACACGTTTGAAGAACTTTTACGTTTTATTTATTTTTACATTTCTTCATGCAAACAAGAGTACAGAGGTGGACTTAATGCCTTAAGGCATATTCTACCAGTCAACCTTTCTTTAGGCGCGTTCTGTTCCCGCGACTCAAGGAGTTGTCAGCAAAACCGTGGAGACTCTGCGAAAGGGTCGAAGGCTACTGGGGACCAGGGTCTCTTTCTGAAAGTAAGGCTTGACCCCAGTGCGAAGAGCAATGAAGGAACGGGGTGGGGTATTTAGTCAGTAAGAGTCTGACACTGTTTGCCGCTCCGCCCAAGGGCGGAATTGGATGATTTTTACCTGCCATAAAAAAGCCTCTTATTGGCTGGTGCTGCAAAATGCCACCTAGCAGCTTATAACTCGGTGATAAGGCGGCCGAAGAAGCTTATCTAATACAGGATTTAGGGACCTGTACCTCAAAAGGAAAAACGGAAGCCTTGTAAAATAACTTTGCTGTCTATCTGTCTGTCAAGATCTACACTTGTATCAAAACGTATTATTACTGAACGTCATTTTACACACCAGTCCTCACTTTACAAAACAGATTACCATTTACAACACATTAATACCAATAAACAATACAATCCGTTAACATCAATATTTCAATTAACATTATCTCGATCAACAAGCCGAAATTATGTAAAATGGCCGCCGAGTATTATAGATATGTTCGTATTAAAACAATTAGCCGATGATTCTCGGTACACTGGCGCGCATTCACGGGGGGTTGGTTAATGATCGATGAGAGATAGCGGCGCAGTTCGTGGGGGGTGGTGTGGGGGATGAGCGGAGGCGGGGTGTGTTATTTTTTCCAATAAACTTATTAGATAACCCATATACAAAGTGATTTTAGGCACGCAATTTACTTTTGCACTTTTTTGCACTAGTGCGGAAAAGTACGCAAGATCACTCCCGCCTTCTTAGACGCAGGTTCGCACTGAATATAGTAAGTTCGGGAAGTACCTGTACTGGATTCGTGTGGAAGAGACACCAGGGTGTCGCTACTATTTGGCCTGGAGGACACGGTAGAGATGTCCCGTTTGGGCAGAGCATCGCTGTGCTTTTGTGGGGGCGATCGGCGGCGGCATTCTCTCGCGCCGGGCCGAAACGAGGAGGAGTAACGGGCGGAAGCCTCTTTTTGCGAAGCAGTAATGCTAGCAAAGAAAGAGGCCAACCCATCAGGCAAAAGCAACAGCGCTCATGCAACAGCCGCCGCCGGGATTCTAATCCCAATTTCCAGCGTAGGCACGGGCTTGCGGACGGCGAGCAAAAGGTAGCTCGCTGTCCAACTGCTGGCAAGGGCCCGGAGGCGCCTCAAGGAGTTGTCAGCAAAACTGTAGGGTCCTAGCCTAATAGCAGGCAGGGTCGAAGCCTACTGTGGCCAAGGGTCTACTTCTGAAAAACAGGTTCAGCCCCGGTATGAAAGACAAATAAGGAACGGGGTGGGTTGTTTAGTCAGTAAAAGTCTGACACTAAGCCCCGTTCCGCCGAAGAGCGAAATTTTAAGTTTGTTAGGTGTTATAGTTTATAAGATTACTAGCGACCCGCCCCAGCTTCGCACGGGTACTGATATTGAATATATTATGCCTGTATTATATACACATAAACCTTACTCTTGAATCACTAAAAAAACCGCATCAAAATTCGTTGCGTACTTTTAAAGATCTAAGCATAGATATGGACAGCGTAAGCCACTTTGTTTTTTACTATGTAATGATATATAGTTTTTAGATTAGCCATATTTTTTTTTTTATGGTTGGTGAAAATCATCCAATGACGAAACCCGCTCTTGGGCGGAGCGGGAGACCAGTGTCAGACTCTTACTGACTAAAAAACCTACCCCGTACCTTCCTTGCCTTATTCCTGGAGTCGAGGTAACAGTTTTCACCACCCTCTAGGCTCCAGGAGGAGATTAGCCATATAATATATAGTTTTTAAGATTAATCAGTGAGTGGTGTTTCGCTTTTATATTCATATTTTTTTATAATATTGTGGCAAACATTGGAGTCTCGTGCGCTACTCAAACGATGCAACTGGGACACGTTGTATGCAGACAGTTCTGTTTGAAAATTTTATTATAAGTTTCATTCTATGATATATATATTTTCTATGAAATATGAATTGCATTTGACTCATACGAATCGAACGTTTTACACTGAATACTTTTATTCCTAGTAAACTATTTATCTGTTGTGTCAAACCCAGCCAGGCGCATTACTTTGTGTAATTTATTTCATTACCACTGCTCTCAAAACGGTGAAGGAATACATCGTGAGAAAACATGCAAGCATGTCTCAGAACCAAAAATACGAAAGCATGTGACATCCACCAATCCACACTGGGCCCATGTGGTAGATTAGGACACATTCCTTCTAATAATCAAATCATTCTAGCGCCGATACAAGTCAAAGTAAAATTTTTGCGTCTTGAATGTCAACCTTTTTTTTAACTTTTATAATTAACCAGCTTTTGTCAGCGGCTTCGCCCGCGTACATAAAATATAGCCTATGTCACTCAGGAGTAAAGCAGCTTTCTATTGTTGCTAAAATTTTTCAAATCGGACCAGTAGTTCCAGAGATTACCCCCTACAAACAAAAAAAACAAACTTTACCTCTTTATTATATTAGTGTAGATTATATATTTATTGCAATTACGAAGTTCTTGTGGTCCAAGTGCCCACAAGTTGTTTATTATTTAATAAACTAGTGCGCCTCTCCACCAACGATTGCATCACTGCTTACCATCAGGTGGGATGGCAGTCAAGCACTACTTTATAGTAATAGTTCAAGTAACTTTGTTACAGTTAGAAAATTCGACAAACTCTTTCCTAAAAATACATGTTTTGACCGCAAATAATCAACATAAGGGCAGAAAAATCGATCTTGTACTGCGAGCATGTTCCTCAGGGAATCCATGAGAATTTCGAAACGCCAAAAAATACACCAAGTCCTCGATCTCCGACCAAATTATTCACATCACGCGTGTATTCCCCTGGGTAAGACAGGCACTTTGACAAAATGTCGTATAGACGAGCCTGATGCCTTCCAATAGGCGCAAATTCAGTTTCCTGGTTACTGAGAAATTTCAAATAAAAAAAAAACATTAACACTATTTCTGACCAAGGGAATTCAAGATCTCAAGTTCGATAGAGTTCTAAAACCGCGACACTAAACGCCACCGACCTCTAGCGAACAAAAGAGGAGCTATCGCGTCGTCGCTCCCTGAATTTTCGAATAATAAATGTCTTTGATTTGTTAAACACAAAATGGATAAAAGCAGTACCTATATCAAAATATTTATAGTTAAATTATCAATATTTATATTTAAACATACACCCAATGATTTTTGCCTGATCTTCGCTTTTTGTCTGTGTGACGGCGAGCTGCCCGTTGTTCGTCTTCCGAAAACCCGTGATACTTTTGAGCCTAGCACATCACACAAGCGATTAATCCGGCTTCGCACGGGGTCTGAAACCAAGACAAATAAGAGGAACGGGGTGGGTAGTTTAGTCAATAAGAGTCACTATTCACCCGCTCCCCCAATGGTGGGATTAGTCATTTAATGATTTTTACCCATCCTAAAATAAAACCAACAAAAGGTACAGTAGTACAGCAATTAGCTGTCAACAAAAAAAAATACCACCTCGTTTGACCGCTGCAAGCTAAATTGAACTTTATTAAAATTAAAAAAGGACCATATAATGTGCAGTATATAGCTGTCCCTGTCACATACGTACTGTTCTATATTGCCGTCCTTGTCACCAGGTTTTTATACTGTGACTTAATTAAAGTCATTCGGGTGGTTTACAACGACGGCGACATACATACTTTGTACTGCGGTAGGTATTGCTACATTAATTATCGTGGAACTTTATTATTTAAGGGTAAACTCTAGAGATCGATGGTGGAAGAGGGTTTTTTGTGATAAAATTGGAGAGACTTGATGAAGAGATGATGATGATTGCTGTTACTGATTTTTGGCGTCTTTATCAATGGGTACGTATATTACAAAACTAAAGAGTTTTTTTGTTTGATCGCAAAATACCCGGAGCTAACTGAAAAAATATTTTTCTTAAACTTACTCAAAAATCGCTCGTTCAAGTACAGTTCCCGCACTTGTGGTGGAAAGCGCTGGCCGTTTTGAGAACAGTGGTGGTCTCAAAAACACTTAAAGAAAACATGAAAACTGCTCTTAAAACAACGAAGGAAAACATCGTGAACCCAGGGTACACTTTCACACAATGGCCAAGGCAAAGAAGAAACAGGAGTGGGTCAGTAAAAGTGTGACGAGCCAAAAGCCAATGCGCTACAAATGATCCAATAACTTTGCTTAGAGCGAAAGAGGTCATTTGATCATTTCCCATATAAGTTTTCAATGAAAATATTTTTTTTCATAACAAGCTTTTATAGCGGTGGTCTATACTTAAATAATTAAAACTCGTCAAGACGATTCATACGAGCCCAAACACAAAAATAAGTGCCTTTTAATTACAGAGTCAGGCCACCTCGCGATTATATCATCAGATCAACTCCATGTCATCATAATATTGCTTTGTCATGCGATTTACACCTGCATGCAAAATTGCAGCTCAATCGGTTGAAGATATCTGCTTCAAAATTAAGTTGCAAGATTTAAGCCGAACATAAATAGTTACATTGCAAGCTAATAAAAAGCTTGTAAAAAACACAAATATTTTAGCCTTAAAAAATATTTGTATGTTTTCCTTAAACCTGAAAGATTTTAGGAAGCAGAAGGAAATTAATGTCTGTTACCAATTAATTTACTTACTAAGATTTAGGTAATAAAAGCTAATACCAACTTCTTATCTCAACAGTCTTCACTTATTAATCTGAAATCTTACAAAAATATATATATTTTCACTAGAAAAACCCTGTATTTTTCCACGCTCTACTTAAACATTATTAAGTATTTAATATTATTAATGAAACATTTTCAAGGACTCGCAACGACAGAGCAACAAGAAAATAATTAAATCGGACACAAGTCTCACCCAAGTGTCGCTGTAACGACCGGTCCTGTGCGTCTCGCATCCATCAGATTCCCGCGACCCTCACCAAGTTATCGGTCCCCAGACGTCACCGGGATTCCCGAGTTCCGGCCACCGTAGGCGCAGGCTTGCGAACGGCGCGCAATGGGTAGCTCGCCGTCCGATAGTCTGGTAACGGTCCAGACCAAACCAGGTCGTCGATGGCGTACTGTGTTCCCGCGTGCCTCAAGGTGTTGTCAGCAAATGTAGATGCCCAACTGCAGGCCTACTGGGGCCCCGGTCCGGTTTCTGAAAGGAAGGTCACGGTATGAGGGCTGAGAAGAAATGGGGCGGGGTCGTTTAGTCAGTAAGAGTCTCACATTGTTTTCCGCTCCGCCCAAGAGCGGGATTCGAAATTAGATGATTTTGCACACCATAAAAAACCAGGTCATCGGTTCATCTTGTGGGAAGCCTTCCAACGCTGCGACTTGCGATACGCGGTCACAACTCCAGCCCCCTAGCACGTTACTATCGTTTCGTTAACGTCGAACGCTTGGAATTGGCTACGTCTTCAATTCCTTTGTTCTGACCACGTGACTGAGCGTTGAGATGACGTCAGAACCAAAGATTCGAGGCGTAGCCAACTCAAAGCGTTGGACCTATAATTGGTCCCATCATTGGTTTAGGCAAATTGTAAACATTTTAGTCAAATTTTACATGTAAAGATTTACCGAGTTAGTGTCGTAGGGACTCTGTAAAAGGGTCGAAGCCTACTGAGGCCCAGGGTCTCTTTCTGAAAGTAAGGATTGGCCCCAGTGCGAAGGGCAAAGAAAGAACAGGGTGGGATGTTTAGTCAGTCAAGAGTCTGACACTGTATCCCGCTTCTCCCAAGGGCGGGATTCGATATTGGATGATATTTGCCCACCATAAAAAACCTAGTTAGTGTTTATATTTATTTAAGTAATAACAGATGAAGTATAGGCAGGCAATTAAAGCTAAAAACAGCAAAACAAAAAAAATCTATGAACATTCTCGAGTCAAAGGGCGTGGTCCATAACACCGCGGAAAGTATTCCGATCTCATGTAGATTCACTAAATGCCGGACTCCAGGCAGTGCGGCCTGTTGGCCGGCGAGCCTGGCTGTTTCATTTCCTTCGTATGAGTGCAAACAAATGCCTGTGGGTGTGGTCCCAGTGTAAGCGAGCTAAACGTTAGATTTCATTTTGTTTTATCATGTGATAAGTTAATTTGATGAACCGACTTCAAAAAAGGAGATTCTAAATACGATTGTTCTTTTTGTATAAAAATAAACCTTATACTTTTTTATCTATGACAGATATCTAAATAGGTAACAATTGCAACAAACAAAAATAACATGACTAACTATATACAAATTCTGACTTCCAATTTTATATCGAACGTATTTTTTTTAGTGATCCATAATGTTTATTTTTATATTGCATGGTATTTCATCATCATCACAAGCACCGCCACAAAGACCGGTCCTGTGCGTCTTGCAACTCTGACCAGGTCATCGGTCCACCTTGTGGGAGGCCTTCCAACGCTACGTCTTCCGATACGCGGTCGCCACTCCAGAACCTTTCGGCCCCAGCGGCCATCCGTTCTGCGTGCAATGTGCCCTGCCCATTGCCACTTAAGTTTGGCATGGTATTTATTAAGTGCTAAGTTGTTAACGATAATGTCTTTCATTACAGTAAAACACTAATGGAAAATGTTCTTATATTTTTGTAGCGTTTCGCAGCAAAAAACAACAAAATGTTGTTTCTATTCACCCCATTTAACGGTACATTAATAGAAACAAAAAAATATATAGGTATATATATATCCCACAACGATCACACAACGCCATCTAGTCCCAAGCTAAGCAGAGCTTGTGTTATGGGTACTAGACAACTGATAAACATAGTTATATATTTCTAAATACATACATATTATAGATAAATTACACCCAGACACAGAACAAATGATCGTGCTCATCACACAAACATTTGTCCTGGGTGGGAACCGAACCCACGACCTCCGGCATAGCAGGCAGGGTCGCTAACTACTAAACTGACAGGCCAGTCCACATGTTTCATTTATGTGCCGATTGTACTGATTTTTTTAACTTTATCAAAAAATGTTAATATGGTTACTAATTCTTACTACCGTAAAAAATAACATTGTCATTTTCGAAATCATTTATTCATTTATTCAAACCGACACAAGTTGATACCGACCCATATACAAATTTTGGAAATCTCTTTTTTATTTATTTATATTACTATTTATGTACACACTATAATTCATAGATACAGAACATTATAATAAAAATAATGTACAAAGTTACTGCTTATTTTAAAAATACTTTTCTTCCAGCAGACCTGCGCAAGGAGAAATTGGAAGAAATTGATTTTTCTTTCTGATTGTCTTTCTTCGAAGCCCAGCTGTCAGTAGCAACCCACCTTCTCCCAAGGACCTTCAATTTCCT
The DNA here is from genome assembly GCA_029852875.1 of Mythimna loreyi. Lineage (NCBI taxonomy): Eukaryota > Metazoa > Arthropoda > Insecta > Lepidoptera > Noctuidae > Mythimna > Mythimna loreyi. The sequence continues at coordinate 17,092,123 of CM056798.1, forward strand.
TTTTCCAGTCTATGATATTGAATTGGTTTGGTTCAACCGTTGGATATAATGGAACACTTATGTCATGTGTGAAATTGTCCCACACGAACATGCTTATAAATATGTACTAAATAGCTGTCATACTTCTGTACGATGGCGTATTTATTTATATATTTATTTGTACTTTTATATTAAGGGGTTGTATGTCTGAGTATGGTTTCCGCACTTAGTCTTTTTTTTTTTTAGGTATGTAAAAATCATCCAATGACGAGTCCCACCCTTGGGCGGAGCGGGAAACAAGTGTCAGACTCTTACTGACTAAACAACCTACCCCATTCCAACGTTGCCATATACACCAGGGCTAGAGCCTTCCTTTCAGACGCGAACCCATGGCCCCAGTTGGCTTCGACCCTTTTGCAGGGTCCCTACGGTTTGCTGACAACTCCTTGAGGCGCGCGGGAACAGTGCGCGCCGTCGCGCACTTAGTCTTGTGTAGACCATTGTACGTGAGCCATAGCGGCCATAATCTCGTGGGCTTATTCCAACCAGGCCACTTCACTCCAGAAACTGATTATGCCTTTCAGGTTTTTCAGGGCATCAATAAGGGAGTTTTGTGTGCCTATGGTTCGGCACGCAGGCATGTTAAGGGGTTAGATGACTATGAGTATTAGAAAAGGTTAAGGCTAGGTGTTCCCGGTTTTGCCGGTTTTTGAACTCACTTTTGATAGGCAAGTTACAACTTTTTGAATCTGAAAAAATATATATTTAAGACACATTCTTTCTCTTTGGCATGTACCCATTCAATACACGATACCATACTATTTTCTCGATACAAAAAAATTCTGAAGTAGCTTAGATTTTGTGATTTTTTTTACATATTAAACGGTACTCGTTACCGAGGAAGGACCTGTGCCAAATTCTTGCGCGCGCGCTTCGCTTCTGTTCCGTAAAGAATATCAATTTTGAAATAATACAAATTGTAAATAATAATGTACATAAAAAAGCTATAGTTTAGTCGCGGGCAACTCTTGGTAGCGTTAAATGCCTATTTAGCTGAGCCCACCCGCCCTTAAAGGCACGATTAGAATAGTTTTACGTACGCCTTTTTTTATGGTGCGAAAAATCATCTAATGACAAATACCGCCTTTGGGCGGGGCGGAAAACAGTATCAGACTCGTACTGACTAAACAACCCACACATTCAGAAGTCAGTCCTTCCTTTCAGAAACTTAAGAAAAGCTAAGTCGTTGACGGCGCGCTCTGTTCTCGCGTGCCTTAAGGAGTTGTCAGCAAATAAAGAGGCCCAACTGCCGGGCGAAGCCTACTGGGGCCCCGGTCTGGTTTCTGAAAGGCAGGTCCGACCCTGGTATGAAGTCTAAAAAGTAACAGGTTGGTTCGTTTATTCAATAAGTGTCCGACACTGTTACCCGCGCTGCCCAAGGGCGGGATTTGTCATTAGATGATTTTTCTTACAATAAATAAAAACTGATACAACACAGGTTTAGTTAAAATAAAAATCTGACCACTCGAACTTCACTCCACCTTATATCGGGAGAAGACATCAAATGATTTCCAACTACAAAAAAAAAAGCTGGACACGCATCCCCTCATACTATCACCACATTGACCACTCCTGTGCGTCTCACATCCAGACAATGGCATTAAACTAATAATACTTATAAGTCCATTTCATTTATATTGTAATAGAAACATGATTACCGATTTCACGCCCAAATAAACAATATATCAATAACTAAAAATATCATCAAGAAATCATGTAAAAAATACAATTCCAAATATGAGACATCACAATAATTGATTTTACAAAAATCCCTAGTTTATCGAAAGGTTTCAATATTGTTACAAATCCAATAGATTTCGGTATCTATACTTAGAGCTCTAAAAAGAGGCTTTTATAAGTGTACTTTTGCTGTAAATATAATCTTAAGGCCAGGTTCTATTTATTTTGAACTTACTTAAACCATCTACCATTTTTTTCTTTCGACTGCATTTTGGGGAGTGTGCGTCAGAATTGCTTAACCTTATTCCCGACCCCGTTCCATCATCGGACCACCAGGCGTAGGGCAAAGTGGTACATGGTGGTGGTGGTACATCATCGGTACATGGTGGACATCCCACCTATACAATGGTTACGGCGCGCACTGTTCCCGCGCGCCTCAAGGAGCTGTCAGCAAACTGTAGGGGCCCTACAGGGTCGAAGCTTCCTGGAGCCGAGGATTGGTGAAAGCGTTATACCTGGGCTCTGGGAATAAGGCAAGGGAGGAACGGAGTAGGTTGTTTAGTCATTAAGAGTCTGACACTGTTTCCCGCTCCGCCCAAGGGCGGGATTCGTCATTGGATGATTTTTACCTACACAATGAAACCTAAAAAAAAACCTATACAATGGTTATTCTCTGCTCAAGGTAAAAGCCTTTAATGGTATTTTTAAATACGATCGAATGAGAGCAGTGGTGGCCGAGTGGTAACGGCCCCGACTTGCGTGGTCGCGGGTTCAAACCCAGCCAGGCGCATTACTTTGTGTAATTTATTTCATCACCACTGCTCTCAAAACGACGAAAGAAAACATCGTGAGGAAACCGGCATGTCCTACAACCAAAAATTCGAAGACATGCGACATCCACCAACCCGCACTGGGCCTGCGTGGTGGATTATGGCCCATTCCCTCTCTTAGAGAGGAGGCCTGTGTCCCTGCAGTGGGAACATCAAAAAGGCTGATGATGATGATGATGAAATACGATCACGGTGGCCAATCTCAACAGAGATTAGCAAGCACAGGTGCACTCTCTGTTTCCTCATACTCAGATGGGACAGCAACCCTATGCGACCGGATATATATACACCGTGAAATTTTAATGGTTGTTTTCCCTCAGCGAAATGGTTGTGTCTTGGTGATACAAAAGTTTGATAAAAAAAAAATATTAAAAACAAAAAATGGACCTGTAGAGTGCAAGTTAATTATGACGTATCACAACGTGCGAGAGCTTATTTTTAACCGACTTCAAAAAAAGGAGGAAGTTCTCAATTCGATTGTATGTTTTTTTTATTTTTTTTTTATGTTTGTTACCTCAGAACTCCGTTGTTTATGGATGGATTTGCAAAATTTTTTTTGTACTTGAAAGGATATGCTTCCAGATTGGTCCCATTTTTTTCAAAATCGAGTTTTGATGATGGGATCCATGAGAAATCGAGGGAACTCCTCAAATATTATAGGCAACTATATAGTTTTTTTTATATTTTCATCGAGGAATCAAGCATTTACAGTCAAAAACAAACATTTGATGAGGTGGAACTGGTGAAGAAGATCAGAAAATGGCTAACGAAATTTGACACTCGCATAGATATCACAATCAAGGTAGTTAAGCAACTATGAAAATGCACTATAAACCAATGATCTTAAATAATTATGTTGAAAATGTTATCATCGAACTGATCTGATGATGATGATGGAGCTGAAAAGTAGCCACTGGAACTGCGTAGCTAATTAATATATCCTAGCCGTGTTTGGGCTTGTTAGAATTTTCATAAGATGCACTTTGGCTGTAAGGTACTATTGAACTGATGTGATGGTGAAGCTGGAAGGTGGAAAGTCGGCACTGGAACTGCGTAACTAATTTGACTGGCCTGTCAGTCTAGTAGTTAGTGAACCTGACTGCTATGCCGGAGGTCGTGGGTTCGATTCCCACCCAGGACAAATGTTTGTGTGATGAGCACGATCCTTTGTTCTGTGTCTGGGTGTAATTTATCTATAATATGTATGTATTTAGAAATATATAAGTATGTTTATCAGTTGTCTAGTACCCATAACACAAGCTCTGCTTAGCTTGGGACTAGATGGCGTTGTGTGATAGTTGTGAACATCTTATTATTATTATTATTATTATTAATATATCCTAGCCGTGTTTGGGCTTGTTAGAATTGTCATAAGATGCACTTTGGCGGTAAGGTACTATTGAACTGATGTGATGATGAAGCTGAAAGGTGGAAGGTCGGCATGGGAACTTCAAAATAAAATAATGTACCCTAGCATTGTTTGGACTTATTAGAGCTGTCATGGGCAATGCTGTCAAGGGCAATGGAAAGGGCTATGCTCGAAGTTTCCTTGCGTGTTCGAATCAGAAATGAAGAAATGCGCAGTAGAACCAGGGTCACCGACATAGCCCGAAGAATTGCCAAACTTAAGTGGCAGTGGGCAGGGCACATTGCTCGTAGAACAGATGGCCGCTGGGGCCGAAAGGTTCTAGAGTGGCGACCGCGCACCAAAAGACGCAGCTTTGGAAGGCCTCCCACAAGGTGGACCGACGACCTGGTGAGAATCACGGGAACGCGATGGATGCGAGTCGCACAGAATCGGTCGTTGTAGCGACGCTTGGGGGAGGTCTATGTCCAACAGTGGACGTTTTCTGGCTGAAATGATGATGATTATGAGAGCTGTCATAAGATGTACTCATGAGATGAATCATAAGTATTTCATGCATCATATCATCTCTCCACGAGATCAAAACGATCACACTGTAACAATGTACCTATAATATGTATTCCTACTTATATGACATTGGTAACTTTTCCAAAAAAAATGTAGAAACGATATTGACTTCGTTGCCATAACACATTATAATAAAAAACACTAAACGGCTACAAATAAAAAAACTTTTTACAAAAAAAAAACCGCCTTCAAAAAAAGCCAAACGATAAAAGTTCCTACACTAAAAAGTTGAAAATAAAAATTTGAATTGCTGTAAAGAAACTTAATTTATAGGTAAACTTATTTGACATTAATATTTTGCAAATATTCAAAATTTATTACTTCTTTTTGGAGTCGGTGCCAGCCAAGACAAGGAATTCAACAATCCCTTGAAAAACTACCTATAACTTAACTATAAAACTACTTAGTACCTATTTACATACTCAAATATATAATACTTAATTAAGACATAAATTAGACTTCTCTAAAAAAAATCATCCGATTTGCACATTTTTTTAAAATAAAGAATATATACTTACAAAAACCTTCTGCCACATTTTAAGTATATTGAAAATGTTTAAGCATTATGTACGAAAAATGGCACCGGATATTAAAAAGCTACGTAACATTAAGTTTCAACAATAAAAATGCTGGCACCGACTCCAAAAAGAAGCGATAAATTTTGAATATTTGCAAAATATTAATGTCAAATAAGTTTATCTATAAATTAAGTTTCTTTACAGCAATTCAAATTTTTATTTTCAACTTTTTAGTGTAGGAACTTTTATCGTTTGGCTTTTTTTGAAGGCGGTTTTTTTTTTGTAAAAAGTTTTTTGGTTTAAATATTTAATGAATCGGTTTCCTTTGACGGCGTGCTGCGCATGCGACTCTATTAGTACCTACAAATGACGTCTAATGTTACTATTGTTTTCGCTTTTTTGAGTTGATGATTATTTTTAATAATTATTTATAAAATAAAAACTGTTTATTTTTTTATTTTTACTGTATGCTTCAAAAGTACTCCTTATGGCAAGTCATTCTGCCGCGGGAAAACAACCATTTAAATTTCACGGTGTATAGATCAGATGCAGGACCCTTTACAAGTTTTTCGAGGTACCACGATGTCACAGAATAATTAGAATAAGGCGGAAAATGAAGAACCATGTATACCTATTATATTTTAAGATCTGTACCACCATGTTTCAAGCAAATAAAAAAATTGTTAACAGAAAAATCGAACTTAGGACGCACGTTCAAAATTTGCACTTATTGCACAAATGACAATGGACACAGTGGAGACAGAATTTTTATTCACCTCTCGTAACGGCACGAGCAACTTGAAACAGCTAAAGATTCATGCTGTGCCTGAAATATGCATTTTTAAGACATACATATTTTTGCCACAGTACAGGATGCAGCTATAAAGCTGTAGGCTGAATAATAATAGGTGTACAGACAATTAGGTGCCTGCTGGCACATCTCTATGTATAATAAAAATGAGCCCCTATTTCTCCTGATTTTTAGGTATATGTAAGAAAAGAAAGAAAGTAACATATTATATTTTTCACATAGACACACACAATACAGAAACCACATACAGACATATGTGATAAAAAAGGTAAAAAAATAAATAAAATTGTGTGGCTGCGCCAAATAGGTCCAGTTCTGCAAAAATGCCAGGCAACCACGAAGTCTGCTATGTCTGTCTGTCCATCCGCGTATAATCTCGATACGCACTAGAAAGCTGAAATTTGGTAGCAATATGTAAATCAATTATGCCGACAAAGTCCTAAAATAAAAAGTGGAAAGAACGATTTATTAGGGTACCCCTAGGGTAGGGTAGGGTAGAGTAGAATAGTCAATTGACAGAAGCAAAGCTGCAAGCAAAAGCTAGTATAATATAATTCTGCACAGAGGTTTCGGTTATAAAGTACAGAAAGAATAACAAAGGATTTTCTAACATTTACCCCCTAAAGCTATAAAACGGTAGGAGTCCAAATTTTGCACTTCTGTAAAAACCTACTATGGCGAAGCTGTTGGCAGAAGGTATCATATGTGAAATATATTTTTAACTAGCTTTTGCCCGCGGCTTCGCTCCCGGCAACAGATTATTCTTTATTCCACTCTACCCTAGTCTACCCCTACCTTACTCTACTCTACCCTATCCTACTCTACCCTACTTTACCCTATGTTTGTTATATAAAAACCTTCTCCTAACAATAACAAACACGATAAAAAAAGAATTGGTAAAATTGGTCCAGGCGTTGTCGAGTTATGCGCTTACCAACACAATTTGCGATTCATTTTTATATATAAGATATACATTTAAATATACCATAAAAAGGGGAGCAGCTGAAGAATCACAGCTGGGTTTCACACCTTCCCCTTCCACTCAGATAAAAAAGGTCTTTGATGACAAAAAAGTCTAACTCTGTCAAATATAAGACAACTAGCTTTTGCCCGCGGCTTCGCTCCCGTGAGCTGACTACTTTACCCTATTATACCCTATTTTTTTTCTTCATAAGAACCTTCTCCTAACAATAACAAACGCAACAAAAAAAGAATTAGCGAAATCGGTTCAGTTATTCTCGAGTTTTGCGCTTACCGACACATTTTACGATTCATTTTTATATATAAGATTTACTACATGTTGACATAGATTCTACCGACAAAACGAGATTGCTACTTGAATTTGAGGCCTGTCTAGACATCCTAATTTTTGGCTCACTCCTCAAAACATAGATGAAAATATTCCAATTTACATCCTCCTACCTAGAACATTCCTTTTACCAACAACAAAATAATCTGTACAAGATTTTATCCAATATCACATAACGTAACTGTACAACGTTTAACCATATACATCAAGAAGCGCTAAGAATACAGGTTAAATAGAATCTCTACACGAATTTTCAGCTCAAACTATTTTTTTCAAAAAATTGATACCAAATTCTTGGTATCGCATGATTCTTGATTTCAAATCATAACAATCGTGTCACGACTCTGCAGGGGTCAATAACATTCCACAACACTCGCTAAATTACGAAACATTCTGTACATCTGAGCGCCTAGTACCTGGCTAACTAATTTAGCGCTTCTTGATGTATATGGTTATTGTGTTACACGTTGTATACTATGTCTAAAGCCAAAGCCAATTTACACTACAGCCATTTTTACGGCATAAATGTTTTTACACTTCTCTAGAACGTTCTAACAAAACTATCTCCACAAACTAATTACCATCTCTAGCGTCTAGTGGTCTCAATTTAACATTGCAAAAAGAGTGTTAAACATTACTGGGACAACTATATATTGTGTCTGGGAAGCGGTGTTGCCAACTCTATCGTTTTAACTGTAGATTTATCAGTATTTTTGGTACAGTTTTCTTCCCAGTTTTTGTTTAGGAGTCCATCATTTAAGACATTAGCTATCTGTTTTATGACGAAATAATTATTGTAATAACTTGGTAGTTTAATAACTTTTTATGGTATGAAAAATGTTCGAATGACGCATTCCGCCGTTGGGCGGAGAAAGAGACAGTGTCAGAAGTCTACTGACTAAACGACCCACAGTTTCTTCTTGCCTTAGTTCCAGGGCCCCGGTGTTCCGCTTTCGCATCAATCCTTGGCCCCAGAAGGCTTCGACCCTACTGGGCTGGGTTTTGTCTAGTTACCTTGATATGAACAGCATCATACGAGACGTTTGCCGGTCCGATAATACTGTCGATCCGACTTAAAGTGCCGCTTTTATGCATAGAAACTTATTAACTACTTCGTTCCATTTCTCTTACGTCTTTCCAATTCTTGCTGTTTTACTATTTTCTATTGTTATATAGTAATTAAATACCTAAGTTGTTACAAGTGGCGCCATCTAGTTATAAGTTAAGTGTACCTTTATGTATACCTGCTTTTTGTTTTAAAATAAATGTCAGTCGGTTTCCAACTACTATAAGTGCATTTTATTATTTTCATGGTTAACCGCGGCCGTACGTTTCACTGGGTCAGGGCACCAATCCTATGTTTCACCCACAAGTATATGTTTCATACATTTTTACAATTTTCTACTTTTTAAGTAGTTTTTCCCTGGCATAGGGTTGGCAACACTGCTGTATCGTCGTCTTGTACAACTCAATTTGTATAATTCGCGTCTGATGAGCTAGACGAACGCTAATACAAGGCGAAAGTATCATTAGACCATGTGGGTAGCATAAAGTTTTATCAATACGCAAATAAAATGAAGAGTTTTCCGGTTCATCGATAACTTCATCATAATCAGCCTTTTTTAATGTTCCTGCACTGCACTACAGGGACACAGGCCTCCTCTCTAAGAGAGGGAATAGGCCGTAATTCACCACGCGGGCCCAGTGCGGGTTGGTGACTTAAATTCATTTAAATGCTTGTACACATAATTGCGCACACTGAAATGTAACATTACCGCCGTCAGTTTTGTCTGGCCGTCAGGTAGCTGTCCAGCACGCAGGCGCGGGATTGCGGACGGCTAGCTACCCCTTGATCTCTATCTGCAAGCCCGCGCCTAAAGTGGCCGGAAATCGGGATCGGAATCCCGCCGGCACATGCGGGCAGCCTCCTCCTCTGCTAGCATTACTGCTTCGCAGAAGGAGGTGGCCGCTTGTCTCTCCTCTTCAGAACGCAAAGGTTGAACGAATATAAGTGAAGTTTTAGTCAGTGTAAAAATCATATCCTCTCATTCTAATTTATTTAAATGAAATCACCGCGCCGAGAGAGTTCATATATGAAACTGACTAAATTAGTCAGCTTCGCTTCACTCATCGCCCGCACCGCACCTACGTGCCAATAAAGTAAGCTACGATAATACAGTAAAAATAAAAGAAAGAAATAAAAACGTTTATTCGTACAGTAGAACACACACAGTACAAATAAAATAAAACACATAGATTTAAGAAAAAAAAAATCACCATCGTTTAAAAAAAATCACCAGCGTTCATTTATAACCACCCGCGCGTTAGAAACCACGTCAGGATAAATGTTTCAAAAAATCCAATGATGCAGTTCTGTTTTCATCAATATCGAACCGGGTCCCCTTTGAGCATTTTCCAATATTCCTCACAGTTTCAGATTTGCCATTCACGGCCACAAAAAATTCACCTGCATTTGAGTTCATGGTATCGAATTGGATTTTTCCAAAAAGAAGGATTTCTTGCTAACGGTAGGTTTTGTGGTAGAAAGACAGGGTACACCAGAGCCGATGCCTGTGTCATTACATAGGATAGGAGCAGTATTGAATCAAATATTCCATTATGTGGGAGGATACATTATGTTTCCATTTATCATAATTTTTCCTGGACTTATTATTGTACTTCATTACATAGTATAAAACAAAGTCGTTATCTGTCACTATGTATGCTTAGATCTTTAAAAGTACGCAACGGATTTTGATGCGGTATTTTTTAATAGATAGTATGATTCGAGAGGAAGGTTTATGTGTATAATATATATGAATGAATATGAATATATTCAATATCAGTACCCGTGCGAAGCTGGGGCGGGTCGCTAGTTACATAGTATAAAACAAAGTCGCTGTCTGTCCCTATGTATCCTTATATCTTTAAAAGTACGCAACGAATTTTGATGCGGTAATTTTTAATAGATAGTGATTCGAGAGGAAGGTTTATGTGTATATATGCATGTTATATTTAATGTCAGCATTGCATCCGTGCGGAGATGGGGTGGGTCGCTAGTATTGTGTGTAACATTAATTTTGTATACAAATAAAAAATACTCTCCCTTTTCACCCCCTCATAGATTGAATTTTCAAAACCCCTTAGTGATCGCCTACTCTGGTACAAAACCTTGGCAAAATATCATGTTTCTATTTATTTATTTCTTTAAGTATAGTACAGCTACATCACATACCTTTTTTTAGTTCATGCTCTTATATTCCACCTAAGGTTGAACTCCTAAGATTATACTTCATCCTAAGGTTGTCTGGTAGATATCGCTGTCAGCGATAAAACCGCCTTTGTACCCATCCTTAGAAGTTTCTGTGAAATTGTTACTTTTTTGGTGTACAATAAAGTATTATTCTATTCCATTCTATATCTTTCTCATTCACAAAACGATCTTAAAATAAAATGACTAACGCACATGACAGGAAGTTATTTGATAGTTATCCAATTCTAAAAAATACGAATAGCCATCGCCAATCTCAACTCAGCTGGGACACAAACGTAGAGAATACTACTAATCGCAAGAAAAGGGGTGTTAAGGAGGGAGGATGCTTGAAATTGCATCACAATTGCGGTCGCCCGTCAAGACAGGGCTAACTTCTCGACTTTACAGTGCTACACAAAATAGTGTCAGGTGTGGCCGCTAAATGTGACAACAACACTTTTCACGCGACTTCGCTTGCGAGAGTATTTTTGTAATAACTATAACATATCTTAACCTTTTGAATACCGTTATTAGAGACATAATAGGAAGACAATTGATGTGCAGACGATTGGGGTTTATAGCATATTTTGAAAAAATTCAGGGTTCCGTAAAAACTCCGGGTTATGTAAATAATTCAATTCCCAAATCAAGTGTCGAAGTCGAAGATTTTTCCAAAAAGATATTTTTTGTGACGTAATCACAAATTTTGCAGTTTTCAGATTTATTCCTATTGTAGTGCTATAAGACTTGCTTTAGGCCAAATTTCAGGATTTTAGGTCAATGGGAAGTACCCTATGAATTTTGATTGTTTTGAATGTCAAAACAAACGTTTTTTGTGACATAAACGGCTGTATCTTTTTTTTCATTAAGTTTCAAATTTGATGTTTTCACAGATCCAAGGATCTGAAGACTTAAGTATATGGTTTAAATTGTAACTCGATATCTTCACGCGTTCCCGAGATGACGGGTCTAGACAAAGAGATAGCCTACCTTTTTTTTACATTTCGTCTAATTTCTCCTTCCGCAGGTCTGCTGGAAGAAATTTCTTAATGAAATAAGCAGTACCTTTGTACAATTTTTATTACAGTGTATTTTGTCTTTAAATATGTGTGTAAGTACATAAATTGTAAAATAAATAAATAGACAGACAGACGAACAATAAAGTATTATCCTATATTGTTCCATTTTTTACTTTTAAGGAATGAAACCCAAAAAAAAACAAGAAATGCCAAAGCCTCGAGCACAGGCGCAGAGTAGCCAGCCTTGCGGTTTTCTACAGGATGCATTTTGGAGAGTGTGCGCAGGAATTGTACGAGTTGATTCCGCCATCCCAATTTTACCTTCGGACATCCCGGCGTACTGCAAATACCGGCCACCCTTACGTTGTTGAGACACCTGCGGCCCGGACTAAGCGTTTTGCCTCGTCATTTATACCGCGTACATCAAGGGTCTGGAACAGTTAGCCTGCTGCAGTCTTTCCGTCCGAATATAATTTATGTGTCTTCAAGGCTAGAGTGAATAGGCTCTTAATAAACTAGTGCGCCTTACCATCAACGATTGCATCACTGCTTACCATCAGGTGGGATCGCAGTCAAGCACTAGTTTATTGCAATTAAAAAAAAAATTCAACACCGCTCTCTCACCTAATGGCCACGCACAGAAATTAAAACTACATTTGTATTCAAGGGCCACCATAAAGTTTTACAGTCTGCGTCAATTTAAATCAATTCCAAACAAGTTAGTTCGCAATAAAACGGGTTCCGTACACAAATTCGATGGGGATGCGGAAGACGGTGGCGTCAAGGACAAAATGTCAATCAATAATTTTGACGTTTGGTTTTGACAGGTTAGTTTAAGGGTAGACTGGTTATGGGTTAAAGAGAGGGGAGAACCAGGAAAATATTATTTACCTTTTTTTGTAAGGGATCTTTAATCATCCACTGATTTCTCACGCTCTTGGTCGGAGCTTGAGGACGTGTCAGACTTTTACTAAAGCCTAATCCAGTTCCTTCTTTGCCTTAAAGAAGTTCCAGGAATCGGTTTTAGTCACTCGGGCTCGATCTGGATGGTTACCGGACGACCAAACGACAAACTACCTACTGTTCGTCGTCTCTGCAGTGGCTATATTAACCTGTGATTGGAACTGATGCAAACATTCAGAAGTAACCTTAAAAAAAGTAACCATGGAGTTTCTTGCCGGTTCTTCTCCATAGAAAACCACCAAATTTGGAACCGTGCACTAGCTTCTGATGTTTTATAAGTGCCCATGTAGATCTATATAAAATAAAAATATGTTGACTTTGACCCTAAAAGGAACTTCTTGAACAGGTGCTTTAGAGGCCCTAATCAATAAAACTGTTTCTTTAATAATTACCTAAGTAGCCTATACAATAAAGCTAATTAGTAAATAAATATTTATAGTCGCCGTAAATATTAAAGCTAGTTATTTAAAGTTATTTCTTAAATATACCTGAGAAGCCCCAGGCCTAAACAAAATAGTTATTTCATAAAAATAAACTTAAGTCGCTAATTGATAAAAGCTTTTATTGAAGAACCCTAATGTTTCAAGATTGAAGTTCGCGAGCATATTCGTAAGAAGTTGGCAGTAGTATCACAACGATAATGTTTCTTTGTTGGTCGATCTGAATATTTTTTTTTTGAGTATTTATTTATATGTATACATTTTGTTTATGAAATTGTATTCATATCATATATTTTTATTGTATATTGATTATCTATTATATTCACATGCCTTTTCTTCTCCTTTTCTCTTTTTATTGCACTGCCATTACGATTCTCTGCATCACCCAAAGGTTGACTGGTAGAAAGGCCTTAGACATTAAGTTCGCCTTTGTACTGTTATGTGCATGAAGTTTTAAATAATAAATAAAATAAATTAAATGTTCTTCAAATATCTATTTATACCTAAAGGGCTCCAATAAAGCTACTTCTTCTACTTAAGCAAAGCGTCTATTATGAGCTAGTACTCATAACACAAGCTAATAAACATACTTATATATTTCTAAATACATATATATTATAGATAAATTACACCCAGACACAGAACAAATGATCGTGCTCATCATACAAATATTTGTCCTCTGGATCTAGTCTGCCATTTTCAAAATATTGTCATTGCAACACGATTCCATTGTCATTTTGCTAACAGTTCGTAATCTGTTAATTCATAATGGCCAACTTGATATGATATGAATGGGAGCTATTGTAATAGCGGACTTAAGGGCCTGGGCCTCAAGTCTGTTATTACAATAGTGTCAGAATAGTCGATCATTGATTTCAAACTTGTTGATTTTGACAAGTTTGGTAATCTACTAACATGATAGCGTCATTATGGAAAGTCATAATGACGCCATCATGTTAGTAGATTACCAAACTTGTCAAAATCAACAATTTTGAAATCAATGATCGACTATTCTGACACTTTCAACCAGTGACACTTTATTGCAAGATTTTTTTTAGAATGGTAATCTCGTACATAAAGACAAATTAATATTTCACATATGCGGTAAATTAATAAAATTTTGACAGCTAATTTAATCAGTGACCTACGATTAGAATGTTATTGTGCAGTAATTGCTTTTAATTCGTCACAAGACAGCTTTAGCTCGTACCACAATTCTATTACGACACCACTGACCGCACAATGATCAGCCATTACGAATTAACAGATTACGAACTTTTAGCAAAATAACAATGGAATCGTGTTGAAATAACATTATTTTGAAAATAGCAGACTTTGACTCCAGGGTGGGAATCGAAGCCACGACCTCCGGCTAAGCAGTCAGGCTTACTAACTGCTAGACCAAAAGGCCAGAAGTTCAAAATGAGTAGAACCCGGCCTTAACTCGCAATGGCTCGTAGCGGGGCCTTTAATCAACTAAAATAACCTTAATTACAAACTTCCAAAATAATTGTCATTCTAATTTGAAAGCAAACGGTGCCGAATGAAACATTATGTATTTACCAGCAAGTAAGCAAAACCACCGGTCTAACTGAATAGCGGTGCATAAGTAGGACCCTAATTATCTTGTGTCCATAAAGTTGGTACACAATTTTGTTGGAATTGGGTTTCGTTTTGAGAGCAATGTCTGAGTGGGGGTGAACGATTGCGTCACTGCTTACCATCAGGCTTTTTTTTATGGTAGGTGAAAATCATCCAATGACGAAACCCGTTCTTGAGCGGAGCTGGAGACAGTGTCAGACTCTTACTGACTAAAAAACCTACCCCATTCCTTCCTTGTAAGGCAAGGAGAGCCGCGGTAACACTTTCACACCAACCGTCGGCACCAGAAGGTTTCGACCCTGTAAGACCCCTACAGTTTGCTGACAACTCCTTGAGGCGCGCGGGAACGGTGCGCGCCGTTGACGACTTGGACGCAGTCTGGACAGTTACCAGGGATCACATTCAAACACTATAGCAATGGACTTTTATAGACTGGCCTCTTGGTCTAGTGGTTAATGGACCTGACTGCTATGCCGCAGGTTGTGGGTTCGATTTCCATCCAGGACAAGTGTGATGAGCATGATCATTTGTTCTGTATCTGGGTGTAATTTATCTATAATATGTATGTATTATCTATAGTATGTAGAGCAGTGGTGGCCGAGTGGTAACGGCCCCGACTTGCGGGTCGCGGGTTCAAACCCAGCCAGGCGCATTACTTTGTGCAATTTATTTCATCACCACTGCTCTCAAAACGGTGAAGGAAAACATCGTGAGGAAACCGGCATGTCCTAGAACCAAAAATTCGAAGACATGTGACATCCACCAACCCGCACTGGGCCCGCGTGGCGGATTACGGCCCATTCCCTCTCTTAGAGACGAGGCCTGTGTCCCTGCAGTGGGAACATTAAAAAGGCTGATGATGATGATGTATGTATTTAAACATGTATTAGTATGTGTATCAGTTGTCTAGTATTCATAACACAAGCTCTGCTTAGCTTGAGACTAGACGGCGTTGTATGAAAGTTGTAAAAAAAAATATTTTCAGTAAAACTGAAGAGCCCAGCAATGGCGGTCCACCCAGAAAACCAGCGCCGTGGACTCGTCGCACTATGTGTGTGTCCTCGGCTTTATGCTGAGTGGTGGACCGTATCGCATGGACGTGCGCACTAGTGTTCTAATTTTAAGATTTTGTTTAATCCGTCTATTTTTGTAAATTATTATTTATCATTCATCATCATCATCTCAGCGCCAGTCCCGGTTGCACACCTTGGCTTTCACCTCGGTATCATTACATAGTATAAAATGACGTCGCTGTCTGTCCCTATGTATGCTTAGATTTTTAAAACGACGCAACGGATTTTGATGCGGTTTTTTTAAATGGAGTGATTTAAAAGGAAGGTTTATATGTATAATACATGCATAATATAATTAATATCAACTTTGCACCCGTGCAAAGCTGGGGCGGGGTAGTTACTTGTAAATTAGTGTTAAGAGTATGTCCTGCAAATAAAAAGTTTTCTTTTTTCTTCTTCTTCTTTCTACTGGGTCTGCAGACTAGGAAACCAAAGAAGGAAGATAGTTGTGGTTTTAGTAATTAAAATTCCATTCAACCATCCCGCTCCGCCCTAGAATTTAAGAATTAATTGGATAATTTCCCACATAAAAAAAAATATATCGCCTATACACCGTTAAATTTTAGTCGTTTTAATCCCTTGGAGGATCGATTCAGTACATGAAACACTATCGATTGGTAAAGTTAGAATGAAAAAACAAAGTACTTTATTTTAAACTCGAATTAATTTACGCATGTTCTAAATTGATTTCTTTAAGTAAACGTCAGCTGGGCGAGTTCAATGACCTGTAGGTAGTTATTACGCAACGATCGACAACTACCTACAAGGTCAATGACTCGTTTACTTAAAGAAATTAATTTCGTAAATGCGTATATCAATAAGAGATTTAGAAAAAAAGTACTTTATTTTTTTATTTTATCTACACAAATCGATAGTGTTTCATGTACTGGATCGACCTCCTTCGGGATTAAAACGACTAAAATTTAACGGTGTATTATATTTAAACAATAAAAGGCTTTGTAAAAGTAAATGAGTAATCGGATCGTCGAACAGAGATATTAATGAAACGCGCTCAAACGTTCACTTTATTTAAAAGACTTGTGAAGGATCATTACCAGCAGCTGTGATTATCGGTAATCGTGATTTATATAATTAAACATAGCTTAAATATTTAATCTTTACTATCAACGCATCACTGCTTACCAAAACACTTTATTTTTAATTTTATCTTTATAAAAAGGTATATAATATTCTTTAATATAAATCTACACTAATATAATAAAGAGGTAAAGTTTGTTTTTTTATTTATTTGTTTTTTTGTTTGTAGGAGGTAATCTCTGGAACTACTGGTCCGATTGGAAAAAAAATTGCAACAATAGAAAGCTGCTTTACTGCTGAGTGACATAGGCTATATTTTATGCACGCGGGCGAAGCCGCGGACAGAAGCTAGTTAAAGTATAAATACTAATAATTCGGAAAAAAATCCTTAAAACTCCACTAGGGAATTGAACTAGTTACATCCTAGTCCTACTCGCAGTTACCCAGTATTTTCTTGTGTTAAGCCAGTTTTCAGGAATATCAGCTTTTGTCGTGGCAGCAAGTAAACGATAAATAATAATAAAAAAATATATTCTTCATAACGGAGGGCTATTATTTTTTACTAGCTTTTGCATGCGGCTTCGCCCGCGTGGTTTTGGGGTTGGGGTTGGGGTTTTCGGCGTTTTGGCGTGATTGAGTAACAAACATCCAAACATCGTAACTTTCGCATTTATAATATTAGTAAGATTATTTTTCGCTTTTTGAGATTTTATGTGAAAAAAGTACCATTATACAATAAAAATAAAACACATATAAACCTAACCTTATTAGTTTAAAAATTTATAAGTAGTTTCATGAGCCCGAAGCATTAAATATTTTAAGATATAAACATAAAAACTACTTACTACAGTCTCAATTCAGCATATATACATTCGTATAACGCAAACGAAACAGCAATTAATAATGTCAATTTTAAGGGTACTTACTGGTGCCATGCAACTAAGCTTTATTTCGATTTCGAAATTCGGCGAATTTGCCCAATGGCGTCCCCGGGGTGCCATAGAGAACGATTATGAGATTATTTTAGGAGAACTGCGTCCACCTGTACTCCTGAATATGGACTGAATATCGTGATAATGAAATTTATTGACTAGCTTGGCTGCTAAACTGTGAAAATGTTTGAAAGAGTTGCCGTAGTACTGGACACTGAAGGGGCATGGTCGAAGCCTCCTGGGGTCAAGGGTTGATCCGAAAGCGTAGCACCAGGGCTCTGAAATTAAGGC
Source organism: Mythimna loreyi (assembly GCA_029852875.1). NCBI lineage: Eukaryota > Metazoa > Arthropoda > Insecta > Lepidoptera > Noctuidae > Mythimna > Mythimna loreyi. The sequence goes on from CM056798.1 coordinate 17,109,854, forward strand.
AAGGAAGGAACGGGGTAGGTTGTTTAGTCAATAAGAGTCTGACATTGTTTCCCGCTACGTCCAAGGGCAGGAGTCGTCATTAGATGATTTTGACCACCGAAAAAGAAAAAGTCACAGGTGGATTTTAATCAGTAAAAGTCCTCATGCTCAGCAATAAAGCTTACCAGGTTTAGTTTTTTTACGAGTTTTCAAGCGCTTATGTCTGAAATCTAACTTCAGACTCGCCAAGATCCGACGGCCGTCCTGTAAGTTAAACCGTTGTAAACCTAATTAGTTTTACACTCCCAAAGGAGTAGTAACAATTTGTAACATAAAAACGTTGCAGAACTGCATTTTTGTGTTGAAAATTCTGGCCTTTGGGAGTTACCTGAAAACAACGGGCAATCGTATGCAATTTTTAACTGGAATGACCCGCCATACTATTCATAGCCACTGTAACTTTACAGGAATCAACGACTACAACCGAAAACGTCATTTTTTTATTTTATTTTGGATAGACTCGCGTTTTACCACAATCTCACCTGATGGTAAGCGATGATGTGGTCGACGATGGAGCACGCTTGTCTAGAAGTAACCTATTCACTCTTGACTTAAAGACTCCTATGTTGTAGCCATCAGGAAACACAGACGCCGGCAGGGAATTCCACTCCTTAGCTGTACGCATAATGAATGTGATCTCAAAACGCTTTGTACGTATTGAAGCCTGTTACTTTTTTAAGGGCTTAACCAGCTCTGGAGAAATGATTCTACTGATTTGGATCCCCCAATTTCTTTTTAATGATATAGTGTTAATTGTGATCCCGTTAGTGTTCATTGTGATCCCGAAGGAGGGTAAGCAATGATGCAATTTGTTCATGTTGAAGCACACTATTTTATTATCCATTCGAGTACTGTAATTAGTATAATAGAAATACCATAGGTGTACGAGCGCTGGCGTTCGCTAACCTATTGTCTCGGGGCTAAAGAGTTTAAGAGATTCACTCTAGGCTTGAAGACACCTAATTTATAATCCAATGGAAAGACGTAAGAGTGGTCTAGCAGACGCATTGGGTGGTTCTGGACCTTTAGAAGACGTGCAGGCCAAAGCCAACTCCCCCTTTGGGTGACTTTGACTCTAAGAAGAGTCCCATTGTAAACGACCACGTATCGGAGCCATATGTCATCAATATTTTGCGTACTTAAATAATAAAATACTGTTATTTTTATTTTGCTAAATCTCTGTTATAAGAAATTTGTATTAACACGATAAGTTCATCAGCTTCAGTTATAAATTTAACGCAAGATTATTTGAGGAGAAAACCGTTTACCGCCGAAATCAAAAGAAATATACCTACCTAAAAACATACGAAGACATTTGACGACGACTCAGGGTTTTATCATTATTTTTATTTTCCTCGTATTCGTAATGAAAAGCACAGTGTTTACCTCGGGTTAAAGAGTTATTTAGTCCCGAGAAATTTCTTGGCGACCGAGCGACAGCGAGGTCGCTAATAGTTCGAGGGACTAAATAACTAACTTTCATACCTCGTATAACAATGTACTATTCTATAAAACAACTTGCAACGTGAAGCTCAATCAAATAAATCACTTGGAACGTAGAGGTGTACTTTCAGAACACCTGACTCTCCACTTAGTGGACTCAAACCAATAATCTCCCTGTTATCGATAAACCGTACCTGGTATTTACAAGTACCAGGTACTACGTAATACCAGGCAGCATTACAATACCTGTTTTACATATAAATTGTTCTTCTACGTAGGTAATTACAGTGCAAAGGTGCCTTCATAAATATTCTTTATTGCCCGGCAAATTTGTATAATAGCTGGACCCCACACAAGAGTTGTTATGTTGTAAATGTGGGCACTTTATGTTGATACTCGCCTCTTGGGTGTTTTATTGAAGTGCCTCCTGAAATTAGCTGGTTATTTTATTGATATTATTTATTTAATTCGGTTTCTGTACTTTTTTTTTCATTTATAAAAGTGACATAGGTACCACTCACTGATTAATCACGACATCTCGGAAACTGTGACCTAACCTAAATCTAACTATGTACAAATAATGACTTTATTTGTCTCGATGATTTTTTTATTATTATTTTTTTTTGTAAAAGTATTTTTTTTTGTAAAAAAAATTACTTTTTTTTTCTAAAAATATCATTGGGATTGGACAGAATGACATTTTTAATTTGGAATGTAATGCACTCATTTTTTTCGCAAAAAATGTTAAATTGACGTTTTTATACAGTTTAATTAAAAAAACGTTAAAAATTCATTAAAAAACAATAAGAAAAAGCCGACAAAAAATTCCATCACTGGGGGGTCTAGAATCATGTACTGAATCTATAGTATTCGTTTGCGTTAACATGTCAATGACACCCTGTATATTACCCTTTGTACCTTGTGTTGCATGAAGAATAAATAAATAAATAAAATTGGTCACGACAGTAAACCTTCAAACAGTGGCATATTCAAGCTATAAGATTGTGAGCATACAAATGAAATTACTTCTATGTATAGACGCTATTGATTACGAAAAGCAATAAATATGTTAGAGGTTCGCACCTGGGCTCTCGGAGCGAAGAGCGGTGCGAGCGAAGCCGGGTTACGTGGCCTACAAATAAAGCTTTATAAGGAATATAGAAGCAGTTTGTTCTGTCGTTTCGATTGTATAGTGAGTGATACTAAAAATAGCTAATACTAAGCGGTTAAATAACACACAACTACAGTGTATCTTTAAACTAATTTGCCTAGCCTTTACAGAACTATACTAATTTTAGCTTTTCTCTACATTTTTCTTTATGATTTTTTTTTTTAATTGCTATAAACTAGTGCTTGACTGCGATCCCACCTGATGGTAAGCAGTGATGCAATCGTTGATGGTAAGGCGCACTAGTTTATTAAGAGCCTATTCACTCTAGCCTTGAAGACACCTAAATTATAATCGGGCGGAAAGACTGCAGCCGGCAAACTGTTCCAGTCCCTCGATGTACGCGGTATAAACGACGAGGCAAAACGCTTAGTCCGGGCCGCAGGTGTCTCAACAACGTAAGGGTGGATATTTGCCGTATTTTTTTGAGAAATGATTGCTGATAGGCCGGATTGCCCCATACAGAGACACTGGGTGGAATTAGCTATAGGTTACTAACTATACTAATATAGTACATAAGAACTTTTTGTTACAAATACACTAACAATTTATGGACTATTATGGGTCTGAAATAAAGAAATTTTATTTATTATTTATTTAGGCCTCAATGATCAAGTTCAGAAACCTCCAAATGATAATCCCCCTTAGCATTTGGTCTTTTGTAACTTGAGATAAAGTTGACCAAATAGTTTTTAGGGTTCTGCCACACCATTTTTTTACAGGATGAAAGTGGCGCCTGTGACTGAAAAGTTGAAAGGGAACCGTCTGTCTTGGTATGGCAATGTAAAAAGGCGGGATGAAACGCATGTTACAAAAAAAGCCACGAGTATATATGTGGATGGATGGAGAGGGAAAGGGAGACCAAAGAAAATATGGATGGATTGTGTGAGAAGGGATATGAAAGAAAGAGGAGTTAGTGATAGCGTGACGGGTGACAGGACAGAGTGGAAGAAAAAGACATATTGCGCCGACCCCAAATAAAACGGGACAAGGGCAGGAAGATGATGAGTTTGGAGAGTGCAAGGATTGCATGATTTGATTGCGCCATCTCATTAATCAGCATCTTGTCTCACATAAAAGTAGCAACCTAATGAGCTAAACATCTCTGAGGGAAACGGAATCCATCCTTATATATATTCTTATATTATTTATTGTACACAGAAATATAATTAAATTACAAAATACAGGACAGGTCGAGAAGAAGAAGAACCATCCCATTTATAACTTACGTTGTATCCACCTTTACCTCTTTGGTCCGGAACCGGACCGTGTCTTTTCATGGCTAGAGAGAATAGGCTTTTAATAAACTAGTGTGCCTCACCATCGACGATTGCATTACTGCTTACGTTTAGGTAGGGTCGGAATCAAGCACTAGTTAATTAATATTAGGTCCTACAATAGCCTTAAATTCTTCATTATCAACCTTGGAGTCCAGTCGCCAATGGGGCTTACTTTGCAGGTCGAAATTTCCAGATCGAAAACGTTGAAATGAAAAACGCACTGTTTTCTTTTGCGACACCTCCGCCATACACATCATTAATCCTTCGAGCCGTTTCTGCACTACTGTTGCCACGGCGGAACTCGTACTCGTAGTTAACGCGATATTTTAAGTTTTCCATTCTTTAAATGGAAAAAGCAAATGGATTACAGTTTTAGAAAAACAAATACATGATTAAATAGCTGCATACATTTAAAATTGAAATTCTTAACCAAAGAGGAGATATTTGAAATCAAAGTGACTAGTACGACCAAACGCCAATTTCATACGTTAGGTATATATATGTTTTTTTTTTTGTTGTTGATAGGTTCGCGCTTGACCACTATCTCAATGGAAAGCAACGATGAGGTTGACGATGGAATGCGCTTACCTAGAAGGAACCTATTACACTCTCAAGAGTGTAAGCCAACTTAAAGATTCCCGGATTGTAGCCATCAGGAAACACAAACTATAATATATCCGACAACTATCACACAACTCCATCTAGTCCTAAGCTAAGCAGAACTTGTTTTGTGAGTACTAGACAACTAACAAATATACTCGTATATTTCTACATACATGCGTGATAGTTGTCGATCATATTACGAGTATATTACTCATAACATGATAAACAGAGCTCTGATCTGCGTCTCCGAAAGGAACAGATAAGCTGGTTTTTCAGTCTCCATGATGGAGGAGGACTGAGGTGAGATTAAATTGCAGACTTCGTATATTAGTGAGGAGTGATGAAGCATTGTTGGAACTTGAGACAATGCACCAGCTCTAGCTGTAATCTGTCACGTGCCTACAATTTCAATGGCATCCTTCGATCGAACGGGCTTATACCAAATCCCTCTAGATGTAGTACAATATTTTTAGTATAATATGCGAAACCTAAGTTATCTTCAAATTATATTAATTAGGTACTAGCTTTTGTCAGCGGCTTCGCACGCGTTCATAAAATATAGCCTATGACACTCAGGAGTAAAGCAGCTTTGAATTGTTGCTAACATTTTTCCAATGGGACCAGTAGTTCCAGAGATTACCTCCTACATACAAAAAAACAAACGTTACCTATCTACACTAATATAATAAAGAGATAAAGTTTGTTTTTTTTTGTTTGTAGGAGGTAATCTCTGTTACTACTGGTCCGATTGGAAAAATTTTAGCAACAATAGAAAGTTGCTTTACTCCTGAGTGACATAGGCTATATTTTATCTACGCGGGCAAAGCCGCTGACAAAAGCTAGTTTATTATATTAGTGTAGATTAAACATAAGTTACGAGTATATAAGTATTTATTGATATACTTTTCACAATCTCTTTCTTATTTATACACACTAATGTCTTCAAGACAGTTCGCGTGACCCGAGGGCTGGCTTTTACCTTGGACAGAGAATAAGCATTGCCATACAGCGTGGCAATGCTGCCAGCCCTTTGGGCATTTTACCAGTCGACAGCAATACGGACGAATTTTTTGCCGTGTACCATGATCCTTTTTAAGGAAAGGCCATCTATAATCAACGTTAAAAAGTTTATTTTTTAATTCTTTCTAATGTTATATCCACATGGACATTTCTTTTCTTCTATAAAACCGCAGGATCAGAACAAATTCTTACACTCGCTATGTAAATCGAAGTGTTCCACTTTTCAGAGTTCCGCATAAACCAGGAAAACGGTTCGAACACGGAACCCGCATGCAACTTGAGTAGGATTACAGTCAGCTGATTTATCTTATGGCCTGGCTCAATAGAAAACGTAATGCTGGCTGTATTTAATGATCGTGTTTTGAAATTGTATGGAAAATTCAATAATATATACAAAATGACATTTAAATAATGTGGTTAAAAATCATCCAATGATGAATTCCGCCCTTGAGCGTAGCGGGAAAATGTGTCAGACTCTTACTGACTAAATAACCAACACCTTGTCTATTTTGCCATATATACTAGGTCCAGAGCCAAACGCCAAGTAGGGCCAAGGGGGCCCAATTGGCTTCGACTTCGGCACTTCTGCAGGGTCCCTACGATATTTCTATTTGTCTGTAAAACTTGATGAATCACGGAACGGTAATTCATACAAAGTACTCCGCTGCTATCCCACCTGATGGCAAGCAGTGATGCAAACGTTGCTAGTGAGGCGCACTCATTTATTAAGAGCCTATTCACTCTAGCCTTGAAGACACCTAAATTATAATAAGACGAAAAGATCGCAGCAGGCAAACTGTTCCAGTCCTTTGATGTACGCGGTAAACGATGAGGCAAAACTCTTAGGCCGGACCATGGAAGTCTACACAACGTAAGAGTGGAAATTCGCTGTACGGGTTGTCCGATGGAAGAATTGAGAAGGCGGAATCAAGTCATGCAATTCTCGCGTAGACTCTTCAAAATACAACCTGTAAAATACTGCAAGGTTGGCTACCCTACGCAAGGTTTTGTAGTCTCCCAAAAAGTACAAAACATTTTCTACTATCACACAGGCAAAGCAGGTGGCAACAGCTAAAATTTTCAGTATTATTCTCTCTCTAGTATTCGCCTAAAACCTAACTCAAAGGCTGCGTTCAGAATACCTGAAACCGTACCTGAAATACCGTAAACAGACAGACAGAGGAACACCTCGAACCGAAACGCTTAGGGCGTATCCACACCTAATCGGATTGGCACAAACCCGTGCTAACAGCCCATGCGTAAAGGAATTGTATGGGTGAGCAGAGCCTAATGCCGGTGTGTGTTAGGTGTGTATTGCCCATAAATGCTCCCATTGTTATGTGATTACGGGGTAGGCAGAATAGTTAGGGTATCTGAGTAGTTCTGTGGATTGATAGGAAGCTGTGAAATCTGTTTAGGTTGTATGTTTGGAACATTACAACCTGCACTTTCGTTTCTGTATAAAATCAGCTAAAACAACCATTAAAGTCGGTTCGTATCCGGCTCGAATGACCATGTAGAAATTTTTCCCAAATGATGAATAGGGAGATGGGACAGCCTTTTGCCTTGAAAGGCCACTGAAGGAATACAGCTGAGTTTTTTTCAGGAAAAGTCTGACACAAATCTGCACCCGAAGCGGTAGGAGTGGTGTGTTGATTTTCCATTGACAAAAGGCTGAATAGATGGTTTATTGGGCTTTAACCTGTCAGGCACCAGTATTCCAAATACAGTATACCTTCTACCAGCAAAATTTTTGAACCAGTCGCGGGATCGAACTCACAAATGGATGCAATCAAAATTGATGAGCAATTAATAAAAAAAGGAAAAGGTGAAATAGTTTTTAATTTTATTTTTTAGTCAACAAAGGAAGAGGAAGAAAAAGAGGTTTAAGGAAATATTTTCAACATTTATTATGAAATTGTTTTTACTTAGTACAAGATAACTCTTCCCCTGGCTCAAACACAGAAGGTAATCTTTCTTAGCATACTAAAAATTAAGTAGTCCAGCATTTCTTGCAGTAACCTGTCCTATTTTTGAATAATGGCTTTCCTGATCTCTGGCATTGTCTGGGGAGGTGGCTGACGGTGCCCAACTGCTGGCTTTACAGCATCTTCGAAGCACTCTTTCGGGTTTAAGTCAGGTTGGCCGGCAGGCCAGTCTAACCTGGTAATCTCATATTTACGCAGAGCAGCGTTGTGTCATTCAGCTCCTTGCACCCATTATCGTCAACCATTACGAATGACCTGACAATTCCATCAATAGCAATGGTTTGGTAGAAAGCTGCAATCATCCTACGATACGGGGTTTACGGCGTTCTAGCACCAATCTTGTAAAACTTCTGATAATCCCCTCGGCATCTTTTTAAATGAACTCTTTCTTCGAAAATTCAGTAGAAACGCTTGAATTAAGTTAGATTTCTGAATGAGTGTAAACAAGGATTTAATCTCTTTTTATGCAGAAAAACAATTAATATTTTAAATTCTATTGTTATTAAAAGATTTGATTTTTTAATTTTTAAATGAAGAAAAAAAATCAACAAATAAAAAAGTTTTATTGTAACGTAACAAAAACGATTTCGACTGTTCCCGCACAGGGGTCGAAGCATACTGACACCAAGAGTTCGCTTATGAAAAGAAGGCTTGGCCCTGATATGAAAGACAACGTAGGAACAGGGTGGGTTTTTTAGTTAGTAAAAGTCTAACACTACCTCCTGCTCCACCCAAGGGTGGGAGTTGTTACTGAACGATTTTCACCCACCATAAAAAAGAACATACAAATTAAAAAATCCACTTCAGTAAATCAGACATCGTTAATAAAACAAACACTACACTAGCTATCAGACAAACAATACAAAACCTTCACCGACGTAGTGATGTACCTACATCAATATCGATAGGTCAGCCCGACTATCGATAGCTGCTCGACAAACCATAAATAAACCATGAACAACGGTACACCTGCCTGAGTACACCACTAGGACAAATTGGATCATGGCTTTTGAAGTTTTAGAGGCTTTCAGTGATGTGTTTTGTTTTTTTTGCATTGGTTTTTAAGTGAATGTAATTGTTTTTTTAGCTGCTGCGAATTGGCCTGTATTCTTGAAAGTATAATGGAATGTTTTTGCTAAATAAAGTGTAAAAAGTTTGCGTATAGCGTCGTCGGCCGAAAGGTTCTGAAATGGCGCCCACGTACCGGAAGACGTAGTGTTGGAAGGTCTCGTACAAGGTAAACAGATGACCTAGTAAGGGTTGCGGGAAGCTGATGGATGCGAGACGCACACGACCGTCCATTGTGGCAACACCTAGGAATGGTCTATATCCAGTTCACGTCTTTCACTTTCTACAGTTGACGTCTTTCGGCTGAAATTATGATGATGATGATCCTCGATTCAAGATATGAATAATATTTAATAATAATGCCAACTGGGGCCATGGGTTCGTGTCAGACAGGAAGGCTCTGGCCCTGGTATATATGGCAACGTAGGAACGGGGTAGGTTGTATAGTCAGTAAGAGTCTGACACTCTTCAAGGGCGGAATTCGTCATTCGATGATTTTTACCTACCATAAAAAAAACCCTATATAAATTAAATCTTGTCGCCAACATGTCGCTCAGGTGTACACCGATCGATCGGCTGATTACGGGCACATCAGGTAATCACCAACATTCGTCTACACATACGTCTGTACTCTATTCTCACAGCAATGCTTGCATTAAGTTGAGAACGATTATGTTCTGCTATTCTGCGGTTCTGTGGTTCGGACCGCTGTTGGCGATACGAAACCCTTCCCCATCACCGTCGGAGTTCATCAGGGCTCTGTCCTTAGTCCGTTTCTGTTCAGCGTGGTGCTTGACGTGCTGTCCTCCACCATCAGGGACTTACATGAGCAGCCGCCATGGCTGCTCATGTATGCAGACGACATCGCGCTGGCGGACTCGGACAGTGGGCGCTTGGTTCAACGTGTGGCAGCGTGGAAGGAATCGCTGGAGAACGGCGGTCTGAAGATTAATGCGGCGAAGACCGAGTACTTGGCCTGTAACACAACTAACGCTGCTCCTGTTCGCATTGGCGAAGACACAGTTGAGCGCTCGGAACAGGTCAAGTACTTGGGATCGGTGCTCCACGAGTCCGGGGAAGTCGATTGCGACGTCGAGTCACGTATCTCGGCGGCCTGGGCGAAGTGGCGTGAGGTGGCGGGGGTTATCTGTGACCCCAAAATTGCCGGTTAGGCTCAAAGGACAGGTCTATAAGACCATCATTAGGCCTGTCCTTTTGTATGGCAGTGAAGCGTGGCCTGTACTTGAGCGACATAAGCAAAGCCTGCGTGTCACGGAAATGAATATGCTGCGCTGGATGTCTGGAGTTTCGCGGAAAGACCGCATTAAGAACTCCCGCATCCGGGGCAGCCTTCAGGTCCGTGACATAGCGGATAAACTGCAGGAGGGTCGCTTACGCTGGTATGGCCACGTTTTACGAAAACCGGCAGACTACGTGGGTAACAGATGCCTCGCCATGCCGCCTCCGCCGGGACCCGGTAAACGAGGTAGGCCTAAGAGGCGTTGGATCGACGTCGTAAGGGACGATATGCGTGCAAATGGGCTTAAGGCAGAGGACGTAAAAGACCGAGCGAAGTGGAGACGACTAGGAAGGAAAGCGGACCCCGGGCACCGAGGTGAAAGCCAAGGTAGCAACCGGGACATACGCTAGGCTGATGATGATGTGGAGGAAAAATATGTTTATACAAATTAAAAACAAGCCAAGAGCGTGTCGGGCTACGCTCACTGTAGGGCTCCGTTATTTCCTGCCCGTCACAATGTAAAAGAACTCTTAAACTACGACTTTAGCGCAGGCTACTATGTATAAATTAGTAACCCAATTTTCCGAGAGATGGCGTTGTACCCTGTTGTACGTTGTTATTTTTTGGGGGATGAACTGCTCGCGTCCGTAGGTATTACTTAGTTCTACCACCCTACACGTGTCCCCTGGGTAGTGCTAAACGAGCAGTAAATACGGTGGTAGGCCTTAGTTAGGCAGTCGTGCCGATCCTGCCAACTATCGGCCGATTTCGATAACCTCCATACTCTGCAAGATTATGGAGCGCGTGTTGAATTCGCGCCTCATGGCATATCTAGAAGGTAACGATCTCCTCAGCGACCGACAGTACGGATTTCGCCGCAATCGGTCTACTGGGGAGGTCCCCAGTAGACCGATTGCGGCGAAATCCGTCCACAAGTGAGTGGCATAAACTAGTAGGTACTAGTTTATGCCACTCACTTGTGGGGCGAGGCCCTCGAGAGGAATGGGGAAGCTATTGCCGTTTCCTTAGACGTCTCGAAGGCCTTCGATAGGGTATGGCACGATGGCCTTTTGTCTAAGCTTCCAACGTACGGCATTTCTCCTGGTCTGATAAACTGGGTAAAAGACTTCCTGAGTGAACGGTCACTCCGAGTTGTTGTCGATGGATGCTCATCAGAGCCTATGACGACTAATGCCGGTGTTCCTCAGGGGTCTGTTCTCTCTGCAACTCTATTCTTGCTCCACATTAACGATCTGCTAGTGCCTGGTATCTTTGGGTATGCAGATGATAACACAGTTGTAGAGAGATACCTGCCCAGTGCTCGGGCTAGTAAGGAGCTAATCCAGTCTGAAAGGGAGGCTATGGTAGAGCGTACGAATGTCTCACTTCAGGCAGTTTCCAAGTGGGGCGAAGCTAACCTGGTAACATTCAACGCCACCAAAACACAGGCGTGTGTATTCACCGCCAAAAGGAGCCCGTTCACCTTGGCTCCTGCTTTTCGGGATGTATCCCTGGAGTGCACCGACCGCCTTCAGCTCTTGGGAATGGACATTGCTTCAGATCTCAACTTTGGGCGGTTCATTGAGTCCAAAGCCAAGGTAGCTGCTAGAAAACTCGGCGTTCTTGCAAAAGTCCGACGGTACTTCACACCGAGTCAGCTTCTAATGTTGTACAAAGCTCAGGTCCGATCGTGTGTGGAGTACTGCAGCCACATATGGGCTGGCGCTGCAAAATGCCACCTAGCGGCTTTGGATTCAGTGGAAAGGTGTGCAAAGAGGCTGATTGGTGATCCCGATTTGGTTGGATCCAGTCTTCAAAGTCTCGAGCACAGGCGCAGAGTAGCCAGCCTTGCGGTTTTCTACAGGATGCATTTTGGAGAGTGTGCGCAGGAATTGCATGATTTGATTCCGCCATCCCAATTTCACCTTCGGACATCCCGGCGTACGGCAAGTATCCACCCTTACGTTGTTGAGACACCTGCGGCCCGGACTAAGCGTTTTGCCTCGTCATTTATACCGCGTACATCGAGGGATTGTAACAGTTTGCCGACTGCAGTCTTTCCGTCCGAATATAATTTGGGTGTCTTCAAGGCTAGAGTGAATAGGCTCTTAATAAACTAGTGCGCCTTACCATCAACGATTGCATCACTGCTTACCATCAGGTGGGATCGCAGTCAAGCACTAGTTTATTGCAAGTAAAAAAAAAAAAAAAAAAAAACCCAGTGGTAATTTTGGATTGCGTGAACTGATTTTATTATTTTTGTATTTTTATTTAAAGTAGATACGCTCCGGATAAAAAAATATGTAAAAAAGTTTAAAAAAATGCTTGCATGTACGGTTAAATTACAAAATTAATTCAGAACGTTCTTTTTTTAATTTATCGAAAACTGTTCATCTTATCAAGTTCAAAATCATTTTCCTAGAAAGTATATAAAATGTTCTACTTTTGAAATTTTATTCATATTTTCTAAACTTATAGTTCAAATGTTAGAGCATTGTATTTTACTTTTGGAGCAATTATTTCCGAGAATACTAACATTATCAAAAAAATATTTTACCTGTACTCATTTTTAAATAGCTGACAGACAGACAGACTTGGCGAAACTATAAGGGTTCCTTGTTGACAGACTTCGCGAAACTATATAAGTTCCTTGTTGACTACGTAACCCTAACAATCTCGTGTCACAAAGAGAGCTCTGAGGTCCTAGAACAAAAAAAAAGAATGAATATAGGAGTGGATTTTAGTCAGTAGAAGTCAGACACGCCCTTCCACTCCATCCTAGAACGAGTGAAGTGATTGGATGATTTCCCATTTAAAGTCATTGTTATTGAACCCCTCCAAAACGACTTGACCGATTCTTACAAATTTTTTGAGTATACTTCGTTGGTGAGAAAAGATATAAGGGTATTTTTAAAAAGAGAAAAAAATCTAGAATTGAATCCCTGTCTACTTTTTTTCGACAATTAATTTCCATACTCTTTATTCTTTTGCAGATAATTAATTTATTCAACATCCAGTAAACCTGCCAAATAAAACAATGGAAAACAGCGAGTCAGATTCGTAAACTGAGGATTGAACACGTACCTAACCAAAACATTTGTTACACATGTAAGAAGGAGAGTGTCTTCAGGAATAAAAGCATCTTCATCATCATCATGTCAGCCGAGCGACGCCCACTGCTGGGCATAGGCCTCCCCCAAGGATCTCCACAACGATCGGTCCTGTGCTGTCCGCATCCAGCGGCTTCCCGCAACCTTCACCAGATCGTCGGTCCACCTTGTAGGGGGCCTGCCCACGGAGCGTCGTCCGGTACGCGGTCGCCATACGAGAACCTTTCCGCCCTGAAGCATCTTCATAACTCATTATAATTATTTTATTTATAAATCACTTTTTGTATGTTTAAACTCAACAATTATGTAACACAAATGGTATCTATTTCAAAAAAATCTTACTAAAATTATAAATGCGAAAGTTACGATGTTTGGATGTTTAGATGTTTGGATGTTTGTTACTCAATCACGCCAAAACGGCTGGAGGGATCTGGATGAAATTTGGCACAGGCATAGGATACACTCCGGAATAGGACATAGCATGGACATAGGCTACTTTTTATCCCGGAAACCCCAACCCCAATACCAAGCGGGCGAAGCCGCGGGCAAAAGCTAGTGTAACATAAATAGTATAAATTATTTCAAAATAACATACCAATAAAATTCACTCCAACAACGTCCGACCTGCTCGCATGTCGTCGAACGAATGACCACTCACGCGATACGCACGCCTTTTATAAGCTCTTTGCCTTTTCACTTTTGCCTGGCGGCGCCCATGATGGCGGAGTATGTCACACGATTAGCACGTAACGTTTCGTTGCACGTGCGCTCTGCGCGTTGTTAGAAATATTTGCGTCGATATACATAATTGGAAAAAAACTATGTTATATATTGCAAATATCTTTATCTAGACATTTTTTCACAGTTTCAAGGGACCGCAAACTTTTAATTTCAAATCGATAACTCCACGCGAGTGAGAGCAGTAGAGGCTGAGTGCTGAGAGCATTACGTTGTGTAATTTATTTCATCACCACTACTCTCAAAACGGATAAGGCAAACATCGTGACGATGTCCTAGAACCAAAAATTTGAAGACATGTAACATCCACCAATTCGCACTGGGCCCGCATGGTGGATTATAGCCCTTTCCCTCTCCTAGCGAGGAAGTCTGTATCCCAGCAGTCAAGTGAGAACTTTAAAAAAGGCTGATGATGATCTCCACGCGTTTCCGATATAAAGAGTGTTCACAGACAGATGAACAACAAAGTAATCCTATAATGGTTCAGTTTTTCCTTTTACAGATACAGACACCTAAAAACAAATCTACATTACGTATATCTAGTATCCAAACACAAATCAAAGCCCATCCCATTAACACTCGGTTTTTTTCCCGACGATTCCTAACATCTAAAGTGTGAGATAAGTTGGTGATAACAAGTCGGGCCGGATTATACTCTGAAGGAGGCGTTATCAACACGATAACCCTTCACTACAAAGCTGAGACTTGGGCGGAAACGAAGGAAAGGGCCTTCGACTCGATTCCCTTGTCGAGTGCTTGCTCGTCAATATTTTTTTGCATTTTTGATGAGATGTCAGAAGGTTTATTGTTTGACATTAAAAACGTATCTTCGGATAAAGATGTATATATAACAGTGTTTCATATAAGAGTAATCGAATAAACAGATATTATTTTCTTTTCTTTTTTATTTCTTTCATTTTTCTTTTTTACTAATTCTTTCCCCTGACGCAGCGGCTTCCGGTACGCTGTCGCCACCTCAGACCCTTTCGGCACCAACGGCCATCTTATCATGCATTATTTATTTATTTATAAAAACTTTATGCACATGGCAAGTACAAAACCGGACTTAATACCTCAGGTATTTTTCACCAAAAAAATGAAAAAGACTGGTAAAAGAGTGGTGCAAAAACATAACCTGGTAGGTGCAACTTAAAAGAAAAATAATCAAACAAAAAAATAAACAAATATACTAGTAAATATATATTTAGGATTAGAATATGTAAAAGTCCTAAACTGTGCCTATAGCACCTAAGGCCTTGTCCAGAAGAAGCGAATTCGTCGCGAAACGTTTCGCGCGAATTCATTCGCGCGCTATTGAGATACTAGGCACGAATACATCGCGTCCACAAGCATCGCGCGAATTCAAAATACGCGCGTAAATCGCGTGCATAACGCCAGAACCTCGACTCGCGCGTATTGCGCGCGAGTCGTGATACTAGAGACCCCTTGTTGAGTCCAGTTAAACGCGCGAACTCCGGCCGAGGGGACGTATCGGGAACAATGGAGGGCCAAAATTTTGCCTAAATGCTCGCGCGTTGGTACGCTCTTTCTGGACGCAACGATCGCGCGTGATTCGCGACGAATTCGCCCTTTCTGGACAAGCCCTAATCCCAGCACATTTAATCACCCACAAAAAATTGACAATTTATAAACCCGTACAATGTACACCATCCCATACAACATTGATTACCAGCTCCTTTCATCAAACCACAATAAAGGGAACTGAAAAATTAATTACGCGAAAAATTCTTTGTATATTATTCTTTTTCACAATATATAATCAAGACACATTGTATAGAAATATGACAACAAAAGACATACAAAACATTCGTATATTAATTAGAAATTGATTGAATTCCTGAAGTCACACCTGTGTATTCATATAGAAGGCGTTTTAATATGTAGGTAGCTACAGTTTTTTCATCGCCCCTTTTCAATTTCCCTTTTGGTGTATGGAACACGGAGTATTGAATGAATGGAGTGCGAAGATCCTATGATCTGTCTTACTCTTTTATTTTGACCAGGGTGGTGGTAACGACTCCAACTTACCAAAGTTGTAGGTCGTGGTTTCGTTCCTAGCTAAGTGCACTAATTTCTGTATTTTTTTCTGAATCACCCCATTAAAAACGGTCAAAGAAAACATTGTAAGGTAACCACCATGTCCTAGAACCAAAAGATCGAAGATATGTGACATCCTCCAACCGCGCTGGGCCCACCTTGTGATTTACGGCTTCTAGACTAAAACCCCAGTAATGAAAACATTATATTGGTGATTTTGGTATTATTATATTATATACCCTTTTATGTAAACATTTAGTGCTTTCATAAAACCACGAAACACAAGGAAGTTTTCACTCTATTTATTCTTAAGCCCTCCGATATTACTTCCAAAATAATTGCATATGAATTTCTGGGTTTGTTCACTATAAACATACGAGACATAGTGTTCTAAGAGTTAATATTTTAGTGGTTTAGACCGTTTTTTAAATGAATACGATTTAATAAAAGAACAAGTGAGTTGAGAATGCAGGGGTTTTAGGAATATATCGAGTTACATAAAGAGTTTGTGTAACTCGATACGATTTTACGTTTCATCGGAATCGCTCTTGACAGACATTTTCTAAAACAAAATGTTAACTTTTATCTCCTTTGAGATATGGTGAATTGATCAATACAGTTTGTTAGTTAGACCTTTTGCCACGCGTGAATACATTTTTTTTAAGATGGGTAATTAACAAACTTTAATATCTTCTTCCACCCTAGGTGAAGCGAGAGAGTGTACCAGACTACCCTACCTGTTTTTCTGCAGTTACCATTTCTGTTTCAGGGCCATGGTTCTCTTTCAAACATTCCAGCAGCACCAATATTGTAAGCGTTCCATGTATTTATTACTCTGTGCTCAATAAGCATCGAACTGGTATTATTTTTTAGCTCTTGGCAGTTCACTATAATGGCTCATGCTCACAATAGCTCATTTTCTGCTATTCAACCATTTCTTTGGAGTCATTTTCTATGTCCTTTCCGCTTCGCATAGTAGAGGTGGAATTAGTAAGTACTATTATATACCTACTGACAAAGGTGTGGAATAAGTATATTTTTTATAGTAGGTAAAAATCATCCAATGACGAATTCCGCCCTTGGGTGGAGCGGGAAACAGTGTCAGACTCTTACTGACTAAACAACCTACCCCGTTCCTTCCTTGCCTTAATCTCTGAGCTCTGGTGTTATGCTTTCGCATCAACCCTTGACTCCAGGAGGCGCGTTCGAAGTTGAATATTGAAAAATTAGGACCAAATATAGGGTGACTGGTAGGTAATGTAATTAGTGACCGATAGTCATGAAAACAAACATGTTCTGCTATGGGACTAAACATGAAATCGCGAAAAAATCTGCTGGTCAGGACATTTATGTTCGCCTAAGTGATCAAAAGGTACTGAACTTGATGATTTTTGGCGTTAACTCTTTCGAATAATCCTCTAGCAACCCAATATTGTATGCAAAGAGTAGCCCGCAAATAGTAACCCAGCTGGGTCGTACCTTACTGGGGCCATGGGTAACGTGACCATACGTCCCGCTTTGGGCGGGACTGTCCCGCTTTCAGACTGTCTGTCCCGCTGTCCCCCGCATGAGCAAAAATGTCCCGCTTTAATTTAAAGAATGCATCTTTCGTTTTTTAATGTTGTACGTCCGCCGACAAATACAAAAATACGACTTAGAAGTGACCCCACTACTTAACTGTTTTGTGTTTAATGCTTTGATTTGAGTTATTCAATCTTCTATAAACTTGTAAAACTTTGTTTTATTTTATAATTCCGCAGGTTTTTTTTAGAACTATTCCTCAATTGTCCCGCTCTGGCACAGAAAAGA
This sequence comes from Mythimna loreyi, assembly GCA_029852875.1. Lineage (NCBI taxonomy): Eukaryota > Metazoa > Arthropoda > Insecta > Lepidoptera > Noctuidae > Mythimna > Mythimna loreyi. The sequence continues at coordinate 17,127,418 of CM056798.1, forward strand.
AATGGTCATGTTAGCCATGGGGCAATGTGAAAACAGTTACACCCAAGGCCTCGGAGCGAAGGCAAAGATGGAACAGAAGTAGGTTGTTTAACCTTTCGTATACCGTAAACACTCGTAAAGATATAATAGAAAGACAATAGGTATGCTTAATTTGTAAAATTCTGACCAAGGCTCGGAAATGTCACTGTATCATTTCCCCACCTACAAGAAAAGCCCACTCATATACCCCCTGAGAAACGTAATCTACACTATAATATAATAAAGACGTTAAGTTAGTTTTTTTTGCTTCTTTGTTTTTTTGTTTGTAGGGGGTAATCTCTGGAACTACTGGTCCGATTAGAAAAATTTTATCAACAATAAAAAGCTGCTTTACTCCTGAGTGACATAAGCTACATATATTTTATGTACGCAAGCGAAGCTGCTAACAAAAGTTAGTGTAAAATAAAATACGTCAAAATACAGTATTATTAACCAAGTTACACACACATTCCAGGAAAAATAATGATAAATGGAAACATAATGTATCCTCCCATATAATGGAATATTTGATTCAATACTGCTCCTATCCTCTGAATTGCAATCCATACATCACTCGACCCTCAATATGGAAATTAATAAAAAATATTACACCTATGGACAGGGGAATGTGTAGGGTTGCCAACCTCCGTAATCTGGGGTTATTGCCGTAAGTAATAAAAATATATTTTGTCTAAGTTGAATATAAATAATGTTGAATATTGTTGAAAGTAATAATATCTTTATTAGAACAGAAACAGTATTTACAAATTATTTGCGTACGAAAATAGCTACAATAGTTTGAAACTGTGTCGCAGCTATCAACGTCCACCTCCAGGAAGAAGATGACAGAGTTCCATTTAGAAAGGAGAAAATCAAAAACTAATAAACACAATCTAAAGTGTTTCGTTTTGTTTAATAGTTTTTTTATTGTTCGAGTTATTTATATTGTGATTAGCTTCTGCCAGCGGTTTCCTCCCTCCTTCCTCACGAATGTCGGTTTACCCCCATATGGGTAGAGTTTGGTAAAATCCGTTTTTAGCGGATGTCTACATCCTATAAGGAACCTAATTGACCAATTTTATGTTTGTAGGTGTTATAGTTTCTGAGATTTCGTGATTAATCAGGGAGTGGTATTTCGCTTTTATAAATAGATATTTTATTGTTTTTTTTTTATATATTATTTCAATTATGTTTTAAATTATTTGTAAATTAAAATCTATGGACGTAATTCTTATGATTTTTTTATTAAAGTAGTCGAAAAGAATACCTTACATACAGATTTTTTTTTCTAAATTCAAGCACAAAAATTTTGCTCTCAGGGTCTAATTTTTATTTTATGTATGATGATGTTCAATCAATAATGATTTATAATTAACCACATAAAATTATTAGTTCCAAATATTACCCAATATAAGTATAATATCAATCAATTTGTGTAAATCTATACTTAGTTTCTATTAAATTCCTTAAAAACTGTTCATGAAATCGAATATTGTGTTTTATTTAAATTGGGTACATTTTATTTATAAACTTTAATATAAACTAAACTAAATACTTACACTAAACCTAACTATTACTACAGTATATATTTTCATTTTAATATTATTTTAATTTCCTTCGCCGTTTTACGAGACACGTACTATATTAATTTATTTATTTACAAAATTTTTTTAATGTGCTACATAATTATTGTTTAAGTATTGAATTGTGAATTTTTAAATGTTCGACACAAATTTATATTTGTTGATGAAATAAATGAATTGAATTGAATATAATTGTTATGCGAGGAATATCTGGCAGAGAATATCTCTCGTCCTCACAAAATATAATCTACAAGATTGGACAACCATAGGACAAATCCTATAAAATAATACGGCTGGCGAGATTCCCATAAAATTGTATCAAATGCACAGCTGAAGTATTAGGCAGGGCACACACCTGCGCCGCGCCCGTGCTTACGTCAGCATCCGGCGCGATTTATGAAAACCATTGTGTCGGTGTGTAGCCCGCCTTTTGTGACAGTTCCGTATGTGTATACATTGACTTATATTCTACATACTGGGGGCTTAGACAAAGTCACATTCTCACTAACGATAACGAAATTCGAATCTCCGAAATGTATGGAACTGACATATGCCTTCAAAAAGTCACGTGGTCAAACGTTTTCGATTCGCTAATTGTTAGTAGTTGTTTATACGTCAAAGTTGACGTTTTAATTCGATAACCATAGCCAAGAAGCTGTTATTTTATCAAACCAACACTTCGACTTATCGATATGTTAGTCGATGTCACTTTGTCTACCATTTTGTTGTCGACATCGTTAAGGCGAAATCGAACTTAGAAATGGATTCGACACGGAGCGATTGCCACTTGTCTAGGGCCCCTGATCATCAACTTATATCTAAGCGATACACAAGTTTATACAAAATGTTTGACTAAATACTGAAAAAGTTAATACAAAAGTCCGCTGCAGCGCTTCATCGGCATTATGTCGTCTAACAAAACTTTTAGAACTTACAGCGCTGTCACGCTGCGTGAACTTCAAAACTGTACTAATGTCATCAATGTAAATACATAATCATTATCGGCTTAAATCCTAGCGATATATATTTTTTTTTAATTCATTTCAAATAGACCATTTACAGGCACTTTTGAATTGTCAAAATTGAAGCTAATTTGCACGTTCCAAAGCGTAGATCTCTATGGAGAAGAACGTGAAAGAAACTCCATGGACACTCTTTTAAATCAAATTTAGATTTACATATAACTTGGTTACAAATTTCATGTTGGTCCTATTATGCGAGCACGATGTAGCGGTACTTAATAAAAAGTTAATAGAAAAGTCCGTTGCAGCGCTTCATTGGCATTACGTCGTCTAACAAAACTTTTTGGAGTTACAGCGCTGTCACGCTGCGTGAACGTCAAAACTACACTAATGTCATCAATGCAAAGTTGTATAGCATGCAGATCACCTAAGTGGAGTAAAGTGACCAGTGAACCAGACCTCAAATCACGTAAAAAGTCAGCAACTTCATTACATTTTGACCAGTTAGTTTAGTTAATTAGTAGTAGCAGATTTTTCCGCGTTTTGACCCCATAGTAAAAGTTATCATGACTAATCACGTGTTCAAGTATCGGTGACTAATCTATATATATAAAAGGAGAAACTGACTGATTGACATACCAACGCACAGCAGAAACTACTGGGACTAGGAGAGTGAAATTTTGCACAGGACTTCCTTTAATGACGTAGACGAACACTAAGAAAGGATTTTGCAAAATTCACCTCCTAAAGGGATGAAACGCGTGACCAAAGTTTGTGGGAAAACCTATTTTTACGCGGGCAAAGCCGCTGGCAAAAAGCTACCTATCATCATCATCATCAGCCTTATTAATGTTCCCACTGCTGGGACACAGGCCTCCTCTCTAGGAGAGGGAATGGGCCATAATCCACCACGCGGGCCCAGTGCAAATTGGTGGATGTCACATGTCTTCGAATTTTTGGTTCTAGGACATGCCGGTTTCCTCACGATGTTTTCCTTCACCGTTTTGAGAGCAGTGGTGATGATATAAATTACACAAAGTAATACGCCTGGCTGGGTTTGAACCCGCGACCTACAACTCGTAAGTCGGGGCCTTTACCACTCGGCCACCACTGCTCTTAAAAGAAAAGAAGAAAGCTACCTATAATGAAGTTTATTCTATGTAATTCTATCCTACAACAAAGTAATAGGATTTTCACTTCAATCCCACTCATCTCGTGAGATGGTAGTCACTTTAGGGAGTACGGTACAAAATTATTATAAAAAAAAATACCACCATTATTCCCCAGATCCACTGACATATAATAATAACAATCCTCAACGGAACGTGTGAGGTGCTAACTGCTAATTGGAACAGGTTCGGAACTGTTATGGCGCTGTTACGTGTGGCCCCTTTCCATAGTGAGGCGTTGAGAGCCGCTCTGACCCGTTCCGGACCATACCGACCCGTTCGGGGTTGTTTGTGGCAGGGTTACTGAGAAAATACTAGGTGTTACTTGTTTGTTTGATAGACCACAGTGGCGTTGGGGGTTGTAACGCCAGAATTCATGGTAAAATCTATATACAAAGTTACAAAGGGCCCCAGTTTGCTGACACTTCTTGAGGCGCACGGTACCAGTACGTGTCGACAATTTAGGCTCGGTACGAATAGTTACCAGAAGGTCTGACAACGAGCTAGCCATTGCTCGCCGTCCGGAAGCCTGCTTAAAAAACTACTGTTCGTCAGTTCGTAATTCGAGGACGACAGTACTGATTTTATTGATTCTTTTTAAGGTTTTGTTCATAAGCATCTAAGAGGGTTCAACCCACGATACATGCCAACTTATATTACGTGATTTTGACGTTATTACCCAGATATTTTAAAAACATTTGTATATTTTTTTATTATTAATAGGTTTGTGCTTGACCGCTATCTCACCTGATGGAAAGCGACGATGCGGTCGACGATGGAGCGTTCTTACCTAGAAGTGTGTGGTCTATGTTTCCTAATGGCTACAATCCAGGAAACTTTAAGTCAAGAGTGAATAGGTTACTTCATTTAGGTAAGCGCTACCTATCGTCGACCGCATCGTCGCTTTCCATCAGGTGACATAGCGGTCAAGCGCTAACCTATCTACACTAATATAATAAAGAGGTAAAGTTTGTTTTTTTATTTGTAGGAGGTAATCTCTGGAACTACTGGTCCGATTGGAGAAATTTTAGCAATAATAGAAAGCTGCTTTACTCCTGAGTGACATAGGCTATATTTTGTGTACGCGGGCGAAGCCGCTGACAAAAGCTAGTAATCAATAAAAAAGTAACCTATTCTCTTGACTTAAATATATTGTCACTAGCTTTTATCAGCGGCTTCACCCGCGTACATAAAATATAGCCTATGTCACTCAGGAGTAAAGCAGCTTTCTTTTGTTGCTAAATTTTTTCCAATCGGACCAGTAGTTCCAGAGATTACCCCAAACAAACAAAAAAACAAACTAAAAAAAAAACAAACTTTGCCTCTTTATTATATTAGTGTAGATTAGTGTAGATTATCTAGGTTTCTATTGAAAATAAACTTACAAAATTGTTAGCTTGGAAATCATGTCAACGAATGAAATCACTAAATACATTAGTCAATTATCTAAATAATGTGAAATCATAACGTTGAACTATTAAAGACAAGCGTTTGGAATTTTGTACATTCGATGTATTTATTGAGTATTCAATGTATTAAATGTTCAATTTATTAACCATTCAATATTATGATCGTTTGTGAATTTAGATGTTCAATTAAAGACGCGTTCAGACTGCTGTATTGTAACATGTTATGTATCACGCAATGAAAAAAAATTGTCTACATTGTCGCAGTGTCATGCAATGTAGTAGAATTCCCGCAGGTAGTGTATACGTACAATCTAGGGCTCTCGGATCTCGTTTAGTCAGTAAGAGTGTGACACTGGTTCCCGCTCCGCCCAAGGGCGGGATTCTCCATTGGATGTTTTTTTACCTACCATAAAAAATCGTACTGGGGCCAAGGATCGATTTCCAAAAGGAAGGTTTGGCCCCAGTATGAAAGGCTAGTCAGTAAAAGTCTAACTCTACCTCCCGCTCCGCCCAAGGGCGCCGAGATGTCACTAGACTTTCTAACAAAATAAAAAAAAAAACGCCCAAAAAATGAACACTAAAAAACATTAACAACAAAACAATCTCTTAGCAATTAACAGATATAAGCTGTCAGCTCGTTTGTTAGCCCGCATCTCGTAAATCATGGTTGAAACCAGCATGGCGGAGATTAAGCGCCGACCAAGTTTTAATCTCGGCAAACGAGATTACGTGACTATGAAACAACTTACAGATACTGATGGAAGCTTATTAAGACGTATTCCTTTCTTCAAATTTCCCTTAAGGACCTGCCGCCATTTTTAGAGGAAAAATGATACCAGTAAACACGTTATGCGGCTTTTATGTTGATAAGTGAGTTCCTTAATTTTGTTTTGAGTGGGAGGTATTTGATTTAATTAACTAAAAGAAATAGGGCTGCGGGGTTGTTTGAAATAATCACTGTGGTAAGCAAAAGGCGTTCCACGAGAGACTTAAGGAGGTGTCAGCAAAAACCGTAGGGGCCGAAACCGTAGGGAGTTGTGCGAAAAAGTGGCAGGCGGTCGCCTTCTTCTATGAAGCAGTCATGCTAGCAAAGGAGGAGGTCGCACGCGTTAGACAAAGGCCCTTACGCCCCAGCTACTGCCAAGATTCTGATCCCGATTTCGAGCGACAGTGTATGCCGGCTTGCGGACGACAAGCAATAGGTAGCTCGCCATCCTACTGTCCGAGGTTTATGCGAAAACGTAACACTGGGGCTCTCGGATTAAGGCAAGGAAGTAAAGAAGTAAGTTGTTTAGACAGTAAAAGTCTGACATTGTTACATGCTCCGCCCAAAGCGGGATTCGTCTTTGGATGTTCTTTACCTACCATAAGAACAACCACCGCTGCTCTGAAGAGCGGGAGAAACCATGAGATTATTTTCAACCTAAAAGAAAAAGGCCCTGTAGTATCACCTGTCTGTTGACATGGTAGTCAGTCAGTTTCTCCTTTTATATACAGGGTGACCGGTAATTAGTGATCGATACTTAAACATGTGATTGTAGTCATGATAAAAAACTACTTCGACTGTGGGACCAAACCCGAAATCGCGAAAAAAATTCTGCTGTATGTACATTTATGTTCGCAAACTGGTCAAAATGTACTGGGGGCTTAGACAAAGTCAAATTCTCACTAACGATAACAAAATTCGAAACTCCGAAATGTATGGAACTGACATATGCCTTCGAAAAGTCACGTGGTCAAACGTTTTCGATTCGCTAATTGTTATTAGTTGTTTATACGTCAAATTGGACGTTTTAATTCGATAACCATAGCCAAGAAGTTGTTATTTTATCGAACCAACACTTCGACTTATCGATATGTTAGTCGATGTCACTTTGTCTACCATTTTGTGGTCGACATCGTTAAGGCAAAATCGAACTTAGAAATGGATTCGACACGGAGCGATTGCCATTTGTCTAGGGCCCCTGGACTTGACTGACTATTTTCGCTATTTCAGGTTTGGACCCATAAAAACCCCAAGGTTTGGTTGTTTGTTCCCATAGTAAAATTTTTATGTATGTGTCATGACAATACTTGAACACGTGGTTTAAGTATCGGTCACTTTCACACACCAGTTATCCTGTATATAGAATAATTTATTCAACAAAAGTAATAGTAACTAATTATTCCATCTACATTCTGACAGACACTATACCTTTTAGATTGATTGATCCAAGCGCTTGTTGCGTTACAAGAACATTTTTTGTATACACGTAATTTACTTTCGTTAAGGAAAAAACCGAGAACTGTGAAGTGTGAAGGGTCCTTAAAAGGTCAAGGAATGGTTTTTCTTTTTAGAAAAAAACCGTTTTTACCAGAACATTCGTTATCTTTTTACAAGGCCTCATTTAACTTACGAAGTTATTTGTTTACAATTGGTAACTAGAATAACGTACGACCCATTTTGTTAATTAGGTTTATTCAAATACTCATCAATATAATATTTACATACTAGCTTCTGCCCGCGACTTCGTCCGCGGAAAATTCTTATAGTGATAGCTCGGTTAACATCCATGTTATATAAATAATTTATAGCCTATGTCACTCAGGAGTAAAGCAGCTTTCTATTGTTGCTAATTTTTTTCCAATCGGACCAGTAGTTTCAGAGATTACCTCCTACTAACAAAAAAAATAAAAAAACAAACTTTACCTCTTTATTATATTAGTGTAGATAATGTATAGAACGTTAAATATTAATTGAAACTAAAATATTTTTACTAAAATCTAACTACTTATGTACATACTAGCTTTCAGCCAGCGGCTTCGCCTGCGTGAAAATAGGTTTCCGCACAAACTTTAGACACGCGTTTCTTCCCTTTAGGAGTTAAATTTTGAAAAATCCTTTCTTAATGTTCGCCTACGTCATAAAAGGAAGCCCTGTGCAAAATTTCACGCTCCTAGATCCAGTAGTTTTGGCTGTGCGTTGATATGTTAGTCAGTCAGTTTCTCCTTTTACATATATCATCATCATCATCATCATCATCATCAGCCTGTCAATGTTCCCACTGCTGGGACACAGGCCTCCTCTCTAGGAGAAGGAATGAGCCATAATCCACCACGCGGGCCCAGTGCGGATTGGTGGATGTCACATGTCTTCGAATTTTTGGTTCTAGGACATGCCGGTTTCCTCACGATGTTTTTCCTTCACCGTTTTGAGAGCAGTGGTGATGAAATAAATTACACAAAGTAATGCGCCTGGCTAGGTTCGAAACCGCGACCTACAACTCGTAAGTCGGGGCCGATACCACTCGGCCACCACTGCTCTAGATAATACAAAAAACACAGTACACTCAGGCGTCGAAGGCCTTGACATCGCTGTCATCCAGAAATGTACCCCGAAGACTGACAGCATTGCCACGTTAATTTAATATTAATTAATATTAAACCTAATAACAGTCGCGTGATCAGAGGGCTGAGCTTTTCTTCAGTCAACAAATTAAGTCAACAATTCAGTTTCGATAAAGTAAGGGCCCATCCCGTGGGGCTTGACACTTAGCGATCACATCTGTCTAGCCTGAGGAGCATGCATATGTCCGATCGTAGAATTGATCACTACATGATGTAACCAGCCATATCATGAATGAATGTTTGAGCTTGCCTTACTGACTTGGGCAAAGCAATTCCAACACTGCATTGTTTGTAGGGGCCCAGCAGGGTCGAAGCCTCCTGGGATCATGGGACGAAAGCGTATTACCGGGGCCCTGGGATCGAGGCAAGAAACGAATGTGGTAGGTTGTTTAGTCAGTAAGAGTCTGACACTGTTTCCCACTGTGCCTAAGGGCCGGATTCGTCATAAGATGATTTTTACCTACCCAAAAAAAAATCACTGCACTGTTCGAACTGCAAACGACGAGTCATAGAAATTGGAGGAGTGGTTTTCGTCTTTTGACCTACCAGGCAAAACCGTGGGTAGGAGCTACTCTACACTGAACTGAATTGAAAAGCCTTTTTTTTAATTGCTATAAACTAGTGCTTGACTGCGATCCCACCTTGATGGTAAACAGTGATACAGTCGTTGATGGTAAGGCGCACTAGTTTATTAAAACCTTATTCACTCTAGACTTGAAGACACCTAAATTATAATCAGATGGAAAGACTGCAGCCGGCAAATTGTTCCAGTCCCTCGATGTACGCGGTATAAACGACGGGACGAAACGCTTAGTCCGGACCGTAGATGTCGCAACGACGTGGACATTTGCCGTAGGCCGGGATGTGTGATGATAAAATTGAGATGGCAGAATCAAATTTTAATGCTAATAGATCTAACTTAATTGTTGTTTACCACAACAAAATGGTGTTTTTCATCAACAACTGCACCCGTTTGTAACATCACGGGTTTTTTCGAAGATCTTCGGTGAAAAATATAGTAAAGTAAGCCTGCCTTATAATCCACTGATGGGTGTATAAGATACGGGATATATCTTAGGATTTGTGGCCCATAAATATTGGGGCCATGTTTTGAGGAAATCGGGAGACAGTCCCAATTTTCAAATACCTAAACATGTTAACAATAATCCTCTGGGACCTAAATGTTGAGATCTAAGTGTTAAAAAACCCGGCCACGAACGTGTTGAGCCACGCTCAATGTAGGGTGACGAAGTTTCCTGTCCGACACAAATTTCTCACAATGTAACAAAACCCTTAAACTTCAGCGCGAAGTAGCCCATGTATACATTAGTGACCCGATTTCCTGAGAGATGGCGCTGTACCCGGTGGTAATTTTAGATTGCGTGAACCGATTTGAATATTTTTTCATTTTTATTTGAAAGAAGATGCTTTCAGCATATGTGTCACACGGCTACGCCAAATAGGTCCAGTTCAGCAAAAAAGGCCGACAACTACGTATAGTTGCCTGACGCTGGTTACAAACTTAGTTCAGAAATATTTTTATATAAAATTTTTCAAAAACTGTTCAAGTCCAAAATTATTTTCCTAGAAAGTCTATATAAACTTCTACTTTTGAGATTTTTTTCATATTTTCTAAACTTATGTTTCAAAAGTTAGAGGGGGGAGAAAGCATTGTTTTTTTTACTTTTGGAGAGATTATTTCCGAAAATATTAACTTTATTAAAAAATCATTTTACGGGACCCCTAATCATTTTTAAATACTTATCCAACAATATATCACACTATTGCATCACTGTTTACCATCAGGTGGGATCACAGTCACGTACTAGTTTATATTATTTAAAAACAAAAGGTACTAGGACATGTAGGTCCTCACGATGTTTTTCGTCATTGTTTTGAGATTTCACAACGTACAATTAATGGATCGTGGTAGTTACTGGCCCACCATAGCTCTTTAAAAGTAAATAATAATAAAATTGTGTTTATTCTGAGACGAATTCTGACCCTACCTTTGTTTAAAAGGCTTGTGAAGGAGCATTACTTGACGCAGCTCGGTCTGACTGTTATCAGACGACGGGACGGCGGGCTACCCATTGCTCACCGTCGGCAAGTCCGCGCCTTCGGTGGCTGGTTCTTGTATATATGTAAGTTTACTGTTTATTACAAAAGTATAAAAATATATATAAGAAATAATCAAAATCAACGTAAATATCAATATAAACAAATAATTTATAATTTTTTTGCTCACGATACAGAAATCTTACGATAAAAAAAAGACAAACCATCCAAAACCAACATATTTTTTACAAACACAAATTAAAAACAGATTTTCCTTTCATCCCATTCAATTTCCTTGCATCATTAAACTCAATAACTGACCTTGCGAAGCCAAACTTCTCAGACGGTATTCAAAACTCAATAGCCTAGTTTGAATGCACAAGTTTCAGACTTATGGAGTGGTCATAAGAGCCGTTTCCTGTTGCACTAATGGCCAGAACTTTGAACAGTAGCTGCAAGTTATATAAACCTCAAAATGGTTGGAACTTGGTAAAACATTTAGTTGGTCAACGAAGCTACTGGTAGTCAAGAGGTAAATACCGGACAAAGTGACAATATATCGGTAACAATGTACACACAGGGAAGGGACATAAACACAAACTTATTGTTGAGTTAAGCTCGCCTTTGTACATGAATTGTCAAATCATTGTATCTATGTTAAGTTTTTTGTGTACAATAAAGAATTAAAGAAAGAAAGAAAGAAGGGTGACGGGGCCCGATAGGGTTATGGGGCCCACTAGGTTGATGTGACCTGTTAAGTCTAACCCAGACGCCGCCGCGATTTCGATCCCGATTTCCAGCCACCGTAGGTGCGGGCTTGCGGAAGGCGAGCAATGGATAGCTCGCCGTCCGTCCATCCGGTAACCGCCCGAACCGAGCCCAAATCATTGACGACGCGCACTATTCCCGTGCATCTTAAGGAATTTTCAGCAACTGTAGGGGCCCAGCAGGGTCGAACACTTCTAGGGCCAAGCTGAACACCTGGCCCCTGGAACTAAAGCAGGAAGGAACGGTGGATCATTTAGTCAGTAGAAGTCTGAGACTCTCTCCCGCTCTGCCCAAGGGCAGGATACGTCATTCGATGATTTTTCCCACCATAAAAAGAAAAATTCTGAATCCTTCCGAACTGGCAAAAGGAAGCGCAGGCCCGTGATTGATGAAAGGAGCGGAGGGAGGCCTTTGCCCAGGAATGGGACAGAATAGGCTAAAAAAAAACAAAAAAAATACAACCTAAGATTATTTTTATCGTATGTCGTAACACGTCTCGAAAGTTCGAAACATCATGGTCACCCTAAACATTAATGTTGCCAGAGGGCCCCAGGGACCCTATAGACGGGCCCTTACGTTTTATACGTACGTTATTTGGGCCCTCAGATCCGAATTGTGGTCCTTATGAAAAGATGTCGCCCTGCGGTATGAATTCATGTTCGTATCGAATTTTAACTGACATCTAATAAGATGGGTGTGATGATAGGATGCTCAGTTATTTTTTGAAGATCAGATGTGGATTTTTTGTTGAAATATCTTCAAGAATTATTTGAAAAAAAAAGTTAAGATAATGCGATTATTGGTATCAAAGTCAAAATCTTTTTATTTCACATAGGCCTACATTGGCACTTGTAAAACATCAGAATCTTATCAAAAGTATAGTAATCTAATCTTCATCCTTCTGGGGTCAAGGGTTGTTGCGAAAGCGGAACACCGGGGCCCTGGAACTAAGGCAAGAAGGAACGATGGGTCGTTTAGTCAGTAGAAGTCTGACACTGTCTCCTTTTCTTCCCAAGGGCGGGATTCGTCATTCGATGATTTTCCTCGCAGTAAACCCGCTCAACTGTTTTTTGATTAAAACTACGAAAATTTAACGGTGTATAGAACTTATAACACACTGTTACGATTTAGTTAAGAGGTACTTTAAAAATTGAAATTATATTTTTTTATACCACAAGGACTGCTTCAGTATAAAAATATTAGAATTTTCTGCACATCGTATATATAAAAATCTGTGATCCCTATCTTCACCTATAAATAATCGTGCACCATTAATATTTCAAATATTCATAGATGTAAAAACTTCACATTTGGTGATATATTTTTAAAACGTTCCAACATAACAATTCAATACTATCTAATAAATTATTCTAAACCTAAAATTCTAAAGCTTTTACATTTTTTTAAGTCCCTTGACGGCAAGGGGTATTTTTCATTTTTAGGGTCCCGTGCGAGTGCAGTAGTGGCCGAGTGGAAGCTGGCCCCACATATGCGTTGTAACACATGGGCTCAAACCCAGCCAGATGCATTACTTTGTGTAATTTATTTCATCACCACTGCTCTCAAACTGGTGAAGAAAGACCTCTTGGCGGAAGCCAGAATATTAGAAACGAAAATTCTAAAAGATATGTGACATCCACCAAAGCGCTGTAGATACAGCCCATTCCGTCTCCAAGAGACGAGGCCTGACTCCCAACCGTAGGAAAATTATAAGGCTGATGCTATACTATGCTAGTGCTTTGTAAATAAAGGTTACAGACTCTGTCTTCTTCTTCTTTTTTCGTGTCAATTAACACCAACTTATTTGTTGTTCTGACCACTATTGGATTTTACACCCCTGAGTTTGTTTCGGTGTTTCTTCTTAGGGTAGTCCGCTAGGAAACACCGGACTCATCTAGTTTAAACTGACAAAAAAAAACAAAAATGACGTGTAAAAGTGTTTTAAAAACCTATTTACAAAAATAAATATCATTTATCATTTACAGACCCTGTAAGACCTTTTACAAAGAAAACTTAATTAGGCTGTAGATTTATGTTTAAGCAATAAGTCTAGATTTACGTCATAGTAAAATTGTGTAGATTCTATTTTCATTACTGCTTCATCCTGGAAATTGATACAGATATAGTACCAGTTAACATCATCGGTCCATAGTACAAATACTATTTATTAAAAAACGACAAAAAAAATGTACAATATTTTTGGGGATACAGAACCCTGTGTTCGAAGCCGATTCGCACTAGGGCGGTTTAATTTTTTTCCAGCTCTGTCGATATCTCTGGGGCCGGTGATCGATAGCTATCGGTGCACATTTAAATATTTGTCAACGAAGACAAATTGTACTCGAGCCGTGGAACGATCACATGACGTTAGTGATGGGAATTGTATCGATAAAAATTGAAATACACATACAATTCTACCAGCACAACATAATCCATCAATCCGCACTGGGCCCGCATAGTGGCCACCATTCCCTCTTCTAAAGTGGATGCCTGTGTCCTAGCATTGGAACATCAAATAAAAACCTGCCAAGAGTATTTTTCTAAAGATAAGACTAGGCCTCGGTATGAAAGGCAAAGAAGGAACGGGGTGAGTTTTTTAGTCAGTAAAAGTCTGACACAACTTCCGTCGTCCACAGGCGGGAGATGTTATCGGATGATATTTACATACCAAAAAAAAAACCAAGAAGAATTTCTTCAAGGCTTTCAATTAGAATTAGAAAATAGAGAGCTCAGTACCACCAGCCGTTTAAAATAATTGTGACCTCTGACATTTTCAGTAATTACAGCAATATAATAAAGCTATTTGAAATTATTCTGCAAAATTAAATACTAACTGTACGTAGGTACTTTAAGACAATTTATTATAATTCTAGCTTTTGCCCGCGGCTTCGCCCGCGTGGTATTAGGGTTGGGGTTGGGGTTTCCGGGATAAAAAGTAGCCTATGTCCTATTCCGGAGTGTATCCTATGCCTGTGCCATATTTCATCTAGATCCGTCCAGCCGTTTTGGCGTGATTGAGTAATAAACATCCAAACATCGTAACTTTCGCATTTATAATATTAGCAAAATAAGATTTATTTTTTACTGTACATAATATCTTATTAAGTATATACTTCATATACCCTCAGCCAAGTCCAGGGTGTGTGACACCCAGTAAATGCTGGGAAGATGACCCTTTATTTACAACGCTATCAACGATGGAGCGCGCTTACCTAGAAGTAACCTCGTGCGCCTCAAGGAGTTGTCAGTCAATGTAGAGGCCAAACTGCATGGCTGAAGCCTACTGGGGCCTCGGTCCGGTTTCTGAAAGGAAGGCCAGACCCCGTCTTTAAGCCTAAGAAGGAACGGGGTGGGTTGTTTAGTCAGTCAGAGTCTATAACTGTTTCCCACCATAAAAAAACCTAAAAGTAACCTATTCACTCTTGAGTGAGTTTTAATCATCAGAAAACACAGACTCCGGCAGGTAATTCCGCTCTTTAGCTGTACACTCTTTACTCTTTACCTCTTTCACTTCGAGATTGTTGCTGTTGTATTTCGAATAAATGTTTTCTATTCTATTCTATTGAAAGTCTACTTTTATTTTATTGTTAGAAGAAAAAACGAAGGTAACGTCTTTATCGAATCCACTCTATTCAATAAAATGTCATTTTAGTTCAATGAGATTACTAAAATAGATGACCCTTTTAGATGCACGATTTTAGTTTAACACTTTGTACTTTATTTATATTTTGTATTTTTTTTTCTATAACTTTCACAAAACGACTTCTAATGCCAAACTAATCAGAGCTTGTGTTATGAGCTCTAGACAACTGATAAACATACTTACACAGGGCTAAATTTTGAACGTTTTAATCCTAGGAAGAGTAGATTCGGTACGTGAAACACTATCGATTTGTAAAATTAAAATTAAAAATTAAGTTACTTTTTTTAAAGCTCGAAATCATTTATTCTTGAATGAAATTAATTTCTCTAAGGTAACATCAGCTGAGGGAGTCGATGATCTGAGGGTAGCTGTCGGCTGTCGGTAGTTGCGTCCTAACTTACTTGATAGACACAGAAATCCATCGATACAATTCATCGATATCGACGCAAATTTCCATATGTTACAACACTAGTCTGTAACCCAGCTAGAGCCAATCCATTTGATCTGTTGTTCTCAATATGAGCGATTACAATTCCGATTGTACTTTATTTGTTTATTCTGGGAATTGTTTATTGTTTTATATTGAAACGATTGATTTTTCATTCACTTAATAGTATAAGAGTTGATGGTTAATCCTAAGGCTAGAACTTTGTAAAATAAAGTTTTAGTATGCTTAATAAAATACTGCAGTGCGTGAAGCTGTAAAAATTAAATTTCTGAGTTAAAGAAAGAAAAGACGCTTATGTCGTAAAAAACGCATATTTCGACACACTCAAGAGAATAAAAATTCATAGGGTAGATACTTTCCGTTAACCTAGAATCCTGTTCAGCATGGAGAAAAGTCTCCCTAAGTCCTCCTTCATAAGAGCAGGAGAAATCTGCAAACTGTAAATTTGTAGTTATGTCACAAAAAAAAAACAGATAGATACATATATTCTATTGTAGGCACACCATAAAGACAACTCAACTTCAACTCTCTTTCTTTCTTCTCTACTTTTGGGATTCGGAAATATCTTCGTAACTATTACTCTCTTCTAAACAAAGATCAATTGAAGGTTCACAAGAGAATTTAAATCGGTAAAAATCTTATAAAAAAGTTCTAATGCCCGATCTCTGGAAAGGAGTGATGTGGCGACATCTATGACGCGACACAGAAACTAAAATTATTAGAGCTATAGAACAAACAACAGCCCAAAGTTAACTATCGGGCAGTAGACGGGACTAGACATAACATCTGTCTGGTCGGAGGATATTCCTTTTTCAACTATCCAGTAATAATCTTCCAGTTAGCCACAACAACCACAAGATCATGTCTCTTTACTGTTTCCGCGTGCCTCAAGGAATTTTCAGCAAACCGTAGGGGCCCAACGTGGTTTAATCCAACTGAGGCCATGGACCGACTTCTGAAAGTAAGAAGGAAAGTCCGGGCCCGGTATGAACGGCTAAGAAGGAACATGGCGAGTTTTTTAGACAGTAAAAATTTGACACTATCCTGCAGGACCGTTCATTATGGCGACAATCGGGGGAGGCTTTTACCGGCTGAAGTGATGATGATGACGATATCCTGCTCCGCCTAAGGGCGGGAAATGTCATCGAATGATTTTTACCCACCCAAAAAAAAAGATCATTTCCAAAAAACACTCCGAAATGTAACAAAGAATATTAAGATCAGAGATTCAAGTTGATTGTCTAAGTTACCCAAGTTGGAGTCGGTTAGAAAGAAATTTGAAGAATAAACCTGGCTAAGTATTATAATTAAGTTGCGTCTCATCAATCACTGCTCACCATCTGTCGGCTCGCGGGAACAGTTGGGGAATATTCATAGTCTGGTGAGACGGTAATAAATTGTCTTGTATTTTAGTGAGGGTAGTTTTATAGAAATAAAATGAAGAAACCAAGAAAAAAAAACAATACCCATAATATACCTTAGGCTTTTTCGGTTCGGGTCTGACTTTTACTAACTACAGCCCCAACTAAAGAATAATTGCTCTTTGCGTTCTAGAATCATGGGGTAACGATTTCAGAAACCGACCCATAGTGCCAGTAGGTTTTGGCCCTGCTGGGCTCCGGTTCTTTGACATCTCTTTGAGGCGTGCGTAAGATACGTACCTCAAGCTCAGTCCCGACGACAGGACGATGAGCTACCCATTGCTCATACAGCACCCTTTTGGTCGGAAGATCTTCCTTTTGTAACAGAAGTATGTGGAAATCATTCATTTATCTAAATATTAAAATAAATACAACTACCAAAATAAATACATAGGCACCCTTTTGACTACCAAACGTAAATGATTTAAGAAACAAGGTAGTCTCATTTGTAAAGACTCATTGCACTCAGAATATTGATCTGGGCACATTGAAAAAACAACATACTATTTTTTTTATTCAATTTTCAAACCTATTCTAGAACTGCCTAAATCTTTCAAAACATTTATCAGCCAGTTTGTTAGCTAATAAGTCATGCGATTTCTTTGGAGACACCATAGTACCCACTTCAATATTCCTAGCGTAATCTTTGGCTATGAATACGGCCAAACCCCACAGTTTACCTAGTAACTCATGAGGAACTTTTGTCGGCAGATGTATTCATCTAATTGATTATTCTTGCTGTGAGAGTCAGGCAACTTTCCTGTACATTGACTATTCAGGACCCCGGTGCTCCACATACGCCGTGGTTCCTTTTGTATGGAAAATATGGAAGTTTTAGTGTGGGCACCGTTTGTCTTGCAAATATTTCAATAGGATATGGTGTTACTGTAAAGTTCACAGGACGATTTTTTGAATTGAGAATTGGAGGAGTAAACTTTTTGGTACTAAATTCTATTTTTGAATTGAGAATTGGGATAATTTTCAATTTAAAATAGGGGGATTTTTTATGGTAGGCAAAAATCATCCAATGACGAAACCCGCTCTTGGGCGGAACGGGAAACAGTGTCAGACTCTTACTGACTAAACACCCCAACCCGTTTCTTCTCTGGCCTTCGCACTGGGGCCAAGCCTTCCTTTTAGAAAGAGACCCTGGGCCCCAGTAGGCTTTGACCCTTAAATAGGGGGATAGGATTCATATCAGAACTGCTGGTTTGTTTCGACAGAGTCACCGCCGTCACCGCCTTTGAATACAAAGGGCAACCGTAAAAGAAATTAAGAGTCTGATATTCCCGCAGGAGAATTTGATGATTTCTCATTTAAAAAAAACTGGTCAAGTTCGAGTAGGACTTACGCACTGAGAGTTCCGTACAAACAAACACGTGAAAACATTTCAATTCCCGAATCGAGATACGAAGATTTTTCTTAAATCGGAGTCTTTTCAGTCTTGTAAAGTGATTTTTTTTAATATATATATTTTTTTTTAATATTTAAAAAAAAGCATTTCCCCACACTAGGAATGAATCCTGTGTCATGGGTATGTTACAAACATGTAAAGTCACATACACAAGTTACCCAGACCTGGAACACCTATCTGTAGACCGTACAAATATTTGTTCCGTGCGGGAATCGAACCCGCGTCCCTCAACGCAGCAATTACTGCGCCAGCCGAGTCGTTACAATATAGATTTTTTCATTCTATATTTTTATTTTAAGTTAATTTATATTAGTTACTTTTGTCCATTTGCGAGTCACAAATAAATGTTTTTCTCTCTTTCTTTTCTTTTTCTAGGTGTAATCCGTCATATCAACAAACTTTTGCTCCCAGGCACGGTAATTTCCCCAACTATTTACATTTTCTCCGATGTATACAACTTTCATAGTAATCGAATCCAGCAGGGAATTCTAGTTCTTAGCTGTATGCTGTATGCAGAACGAATGTTCTCAATAGTTTTGCGCATATCTATTTCAAAGACTTGAAGCGGTCAGTTTAGTTTTAAACTCGTCAGCGAACTAGTTCGCTCTTTTAGTTCCACAACTAACATTTTGAAACAAGGAAAGTACCACGATAACTTTTGTTAGGTAAATAATTTTGCTGTTCTTTTCATTTTACAAACCGTAAGGCGGGGTGAATAGAAACAAATCAGGGCAGAGTCGTTCTTTTATAAATCGAGTAGCTACCCTAGAGTTAACCCAACTGCACCCGTAGTCTCCGACAAAAGTGTACGAGGGAACACCGGTGTGGTTTTAGTCAGTAAAAGTCTAACAGACCCCTCCACCTACCCCAGGGTGGAGGACATCCATGAGGATTTCCAACACGAGAAAAAAAAAAAGCAACTCCTACTTCGAGCAGGGTAGATTGGAGTAAGCCATCGTCAACAGAACTTGGAGTTGGACTTCATTGGAGTTAACTCCAACCTCAAATTTGAACGCAGGGCAGGGGTGAATAGAAACAACATTTTGTTGTTTTTTCACGTTATTTTAAAAGTTTTTTGCAGCATTTTAATATTTTTATAAATTCAAAATTAAAAACAAAAATTGCTTAATTAAAATTAAAAATATGAAATCAAAATAATAATCCTAATAAAAATTGTTACTATTCACCCCCTGAGTTTCTATTCACCCCATTTTACTGTCGTGTATTGATAGCGTCATGATGACACAGACAGCGCCATCTTTTAATTAGTTCCGTAACTAATAATATCATCATCGGAAATGCAAGCAGCGTGCTACAATTTGGACACGATCGTCGGTAGAGTAGAGGGAATGCTGCGAGGACAGGTGGGAACGTACTCGTAGATCATCATTACATAGTATAAAACAAAGTTGCTTACCTCCTATGTACGTTTAAATGTTTAAAAGTGCGCAACGGATTTTGATGCGGTTTTTTTTAATAGATAGAGTGATTGAAGAGGAAAGTTTATGTGCATAATATATTCGATATCAGTACCCGTGCGAAGCTGGGGCGGTCACTAGTTTATTATAAACATAGAGGTGCGAGTACCGTGTTTTGCGACAGACTACCTCGGAGAGGTATGTAGTGAAGAAAAATATTGGTGTATCAGTATTTATAAAAATACTAGCGACCCACCCCAGCTTCGCACGGATGCAATGGTTATATTACATTTATTATGTATGTATTATACATATAAATCTTTCACCCTTTGAATCACTCTATCTATTAAAAAAAAACTTAGTTCGTACACAGACTACTCAAGACCACCCAAAACGTTTCACAAACACAACCCATAACACAAGCTCTGCTTAGCTTGAGACTAGACGGCGTTGTGTGATAGTTTTCGAATCAGTCACTCATTAATCATTACATAGTATAAAACAAAGTTGCTTAGATCCTAATCCTATGTATGCTTAGATCTTTAAAAGTACGCAACGGATTTTGATGCAGTTTTTTTTATAGATAGAATGATTCAAGAGGAAGGTTTATGTTTATAACAGATGCATAATATATTCAATATCACTACCCGTACGAAGCTGGGGCGGGCCGCTAGTATAATATTAAATTATATACCTAAATATGAGTGTATTAATATAATATTAATATGAGTGACTGATTGAATGCCAATCAGCCACTCATACTCAATCTTTATGCACAAATGAGGTAAAAATGGCTCCCTGGTTTTATTATTTTTCTTAATAAAACCTGAATATCAAGGTAGTAAACAGTATTTATTATTTCGAGCCACTGCGACATTTTTGCATTATAATTCAAACAAATATAATGTTCTTTATTACTCATTCACTCACCAAAATGAATGAACAAATAAAAAATTTAAATGACGCCATATTTCTTATGGAAACGAGTCGAGAAATGTAGACGGACGCGGTTTTGTGGAGGCTTGTGGTCCAGTACAAGCTACGCGAAGCTTTTGTTGTTTTGACGGAGAAGTGATAAGACCCAAGGCGAAGATGAAAAGATTAGATAGATAGATATATTCTTTTTTTTTGTTAGCCTGTTCTGTCCCACTCCTGGGCAAAGGCCTCCCTCCACTCCTTCCATCCATCGCGGTCCCGCGCTTCCTCTTGCCAGTTCGGAAGGAATCTGTCGAGCTCATGAGCTATTCTTTATTGCATACCAAAAATAATAATAACAATAGTAACTTAAATTTAATACGATGTCACAATGGGTGAACTTATCGCTAAAAGTGATTTTTTAAAAGACAACATTTTAGCTCTACCACTGCCGTAAAGATTCGCCTAGTAAAACATAGAGTTATTCAAATGTTTATTTTGCCCAAAACAGACGCACAATATCCAACAATTTGTCGGTCATGTGTGAACCGGGTACTAATTGTATAAAATAACGAGGAAATAGCCGGTATTGTATGACTACAACATTTTATGTTATTTCTACACTAGCTTTTGTCAGCGACTTCGCCCGCGTACATAAAATATAGCCTATGTCACTCAGGAGTAAAGCAGCTTTCTATCGTTGCTAAAATTTTTCCAATCGGACCAGTAGTTCCAGAGATTACCTCCTACAAACAAGAAAACAAAAAAACAAACTTTACCTCTTTATTATATTAGTGTAGATATTATTTCTACATTGACGATATAGATGCTGCATCTGTGATGCTTAGTTCGAAAGGCTACCTTTAGGCAAATACCACTAGATACGAGATTGTTTTCGTAGCAGGGACCTGCCTTAAGGTTTCAAACTGTAGATCAACACAATACGTGATAGAACTACTTCTAAGAATCCGCAATTGTGTGCCTTTGCTAACACTGCCGAAGATAGAAAAGGCCGTACTGTTTTCTTGTACCAGTGTATCTTTGTCCTCTGTCAAATCGATCCAAAGTTTGTTTTTAAAATATCGCTTCTAGCGATATGACCGCCCATTGTAACATCTTAGTAATTTTAAGCTCCTAATATACCAAATTATGTTTATGGTGTACCTAAAGAGTCATCATCATCAGCCTAGCGTAAGTCCCGGTTGCTACCTTGGCTTTCACCTCGGTGCCCGCGGTCCGCTTTCCTGCCTAGTCGTCTCCACTTCGCTCGGTCTTTTGCGTCCTCTGCCTTAAGCCCATTAGCACGCATATCGTCCCTTACGACGTCGATCCAACGCCTCTTGGGCTTACCTCGTTTCCAGGTCCCGGTGGAGGCGGCATGGCGAGGCATCTGTTACCCACGTAGTCTGCCGGTTTTTGTAAAACGTGGCCATACCAGCGTAAGCGACCCTCCTGCAGTTTATCCGCTATGTCACGCACCTGAAGGCTGCCCCGGATGCGGGAGTTTTTAATGCGGTCTTTCCGCGAAACTCAGACATCCAGCGCAGCATATTCATTTCCGTGACACGCAGGCTTTGCTTATGCCGCTCAAGTACAGGCCACGCTTCACTGCCATACAAAAGGACAGGCCTAATGATGGTCTTATAGACCTGTCCTTTGAGCCTAACCGGCATTTTGGGGTCACAGATAACCCCCGCCACCTCACGCCATTTCGCCCAGGCCGCCGAGATACGTGACTCGACGTCGCAATCGACGTCCGCGGACTCGTGGAGTGCCTAAAGAGTATATCTATCTATCTTATCCTGTGCAATATTGACCAAGTGTTGGTCTTGGACGATTTTAGTCGGGAACCTGCCAAAACTAGCCACACCTCATAAAAATTGATATTTAACAGAATAAAATAAAGCTTAGGCGAAAATCTGCTTTCTATGTAACGTAACCTTTAATTTAATACAGTGAATTTAATTAATAAATTAGCAACGAATATTGTATTTCACCTCCGAGATATGAAAAGACAGCTTCTGATATATATATACCGTAGGGAGCTATATTAAACAACCTATGTGTATTTTGAGAGACGTACAATTTTGCTGTTACTATTATAGTTTTATTTTGCAATTAGTTTTTAGTATTTCATTAATAGTGTTTGTTTTAATTAGAATAACGAAGTATTCAAGGGTTTTTGATCTATAGATAACATTATAATTATGTCTGTGTTCCCAAAAGGTTAATTAGTTAGTAGTTTATGTATATTATTTATTTTTTCAAGAGCAGTGGTGACCGAGTGGTAAAGGCTCCGACTTACGAATTGTAGGTCGCGGGTTCAAACCCAGCCAGGCGCATTACTTTGTACAATTTATTTCAACACCACTGCTCTCAAAACGGTGAAGGAAAACAAACTAGTGCGCCTTACCATCAACGATTGCATCACTGCTTACCATCAGGCGGGATCGCAGTCAAGCACTAGTTTATTGCAAGTTAAAAAAAAAAAACCGGCATGTCCTAGAACCAAAAATTCGAACATGTGACATCCACCAACCCGCACTAGGCCCGTGTAATGGATTACGGCCCATTCCCTCTTCTAGAGAGGAGGCCTGTGTCCCAGTAGTGAGAACATCAAAAAGGCTGATGATGATGATGATGTGTATTTTGAGAGAAGTACAATTTAGCCGTAACTAGTTTTATTTTGCAATTAGTTTTTAGTAATTCATTAATAGTGTTTGTTTTAATTAGAATAACGAAGTAATGTAGGGTTTTTGATCTATAGATAACATTATACGTCTGTGTTGCCCAAAAGGTTAATTAGTTAGAAGTTTGTGTACATTATTTATTTTTTTATTTAAATATGGCGACGTATTCTGAAATAACAGTCTTTTGGCTTCGCAGAGGTTTACGTGAGAGCAGTGGTGGCCGAGTGGTAACGGCCTGGACTTACGAGTTATAGGTCGCGAGTTCAAACCCAGCCAAGCGCATTACTTTGTGTAATTTATTTCATCACCACTGCTCTTAAAAACGGTGAAGGAAAACATCGTGAGGAAACCGGCATGTCCTAGAACCAAAAATTCGAACATGTGACATCCACCAACCCGCACTAGGCCCGTGTAGTGGATTACGGCCCATTCCCTCTTCTAGAGAGGAGGCCTGTGTCCCAGTAGTGAGAACATTAAAAAGGTTGATGATGATGATGATGTGTATTTTGAGAGACGTACAATTTTGCTTTTACTAGTTTTATTTAACAATTAGTTTTTAGTATCATTAATAGTGTTTGTTTTAATTAGAATCACGAAATAGTCCAGGGTTTTTGATCTATAGATAACGTTATACGTCTGTGTTCTCCAAAAGGTTAATTAGTTAGAAGTATGGGTACTTTTTTTTATTTAAATATGGCGACGTATTCTGAAATAAGTCTTTTGGTTTCGCACAGGTTTACGTTATTAGTTAGTTACAGGTAACTTATTATTCTTGAATTAATTATTTGTGTGAGTCACAAATAAAAAAATGTAGGTATTGCTTCTGCACTTCTTCCCTTCCTCCTTTTCTATTTGTTTTCTTAGGTTTACGTTATTAGTTAGTTACAGGTAACTTATTATTCTTGAATTAATTATTTGTGTGAGTCACAAATAAAAAAATGTAGGTATTGCTTCTGCACTTCTTCCCTTCCTCCTTTTCTATTTGTTTTCTTAGGTTTACGTTATTAGTTAGTTAAAGGTATCTTATTATTATTGTTCTGTACGAGTCACAAATAAAAAAAATCATTTCTCCGTTTCTTCCGTGACGAACGCCACCAGACGAACTAATGATCGGAAACGATAATCCGTTCCTCTGGTGGAGTTACTGTCAAGCACAAGTTTATATCATTTAAAACAGAAACTAGCAAGCTCTAAGCACTTGCTTAG
This sequence comes from Mythimna loreyi, assembly GCA_029852875.1. Classification (NCBI taxonomy): domain Eukaryota; kingdom Metazoa; phylum Arthropoda; class Insecta; order Lepidoptera; family Noctuidae; genus Mythimna; species Mythimna loreyi. The sequence continues at coordinate 17,151,927 of CM056798.1, forward strand.
AGCTGGAAAAAAACAAACTTTTATTTTACTCCAAATGATGTTACTAAAATAAGAAACAGCACAAATTAAGCCACTTTACCTCAAGACCGAAGTATTTTCAACCACGGTAGACATAACTCACAAACAAATCACATTATTTTTTTAATTTTCGCGGAACAAAGGGAATCCATATTTTTGTTTGACAACCAACCCTCTCTCGGCAAGGTGGCCGATTGTTTACTTAGTACATAATAATGATAATTTATTTCGCCCTTTTTGGAAAACATTACCCCTCCTTCTTGGGTAGTCGGGTAAAAATTCAAAACAATACGGGCTTTACGCTGGTCGTTCGTCAGGATTATAAAATAAGAAGCATCGCCATTTTCTTTCAGTGTTTTGTTTTTTATTATTAATACGGTTTTTGTAAAGTTGCCTGCTGCGGTCTTCTCGTTTGATGTGAAGATGTGTCTTTAAGGTTAGAGTGAATAGGCTTTTAATAAACTAGTGCACCTCACCATCAACTATTGTATCACGGTTAACCATCAAGTGGGATCGCAGTCAAGCACTAGTATATATTATAATAAAAAACACCGTTCAAGTGTAAGTTCACCTTGCGCTCTGAGGGTTCCGTAATAAACTTACCTATGCAAACAGATCAATTTCTGAGTCGAGGTTTGAAGATTTTTCCGAATTACTTAACTACAAATTTAAGTTTTTTTATGGTTAGTAAAAATCATTCAATGCCGAATCCCGCTCTTGGGTGGAGTGGGAAACAGTGTCAGACTTTTACTGATTAAACACCCCACCCCATTCCTTATTTCCCTTTCGCAATGGGACTAAGCCTTCCTTTCAAAAAGAGACCCTGGGCCCCAGTAGGCTTCAACCCTTTTGCTGAGTCCCTACAAAATTTACAGTTTTTAGATTTTTCCTATACTTCTGCTATAAGACCTTGCTGCTTGACCCCTGATACCCTGAAATTTAGAATGATTTAAGGGCTTCAGGGGTCAAAAGAGTTTCATTATCATCAGAACAACTTTCGGCCCCAACGACCAACTGTGCTACGAGCAATATGCTCTACCCATTGTCAATTAAGTTTATCGGTTCTTGGAAAGTCATGGGAAGATTTTTTACCTTCTCAAAATAATAAATTATTGTGTGTGGACAAATTTTACCTTTTACTGTTACACACAGTGTTTACATCGCTTTTTCCTAATTCTCCTTTCGCTGTTAGGTATGCCGGAAGAGATTTCTCTAAAAAATAAGCATCACCTCTGTACCTACTTTTCTGTTGCCTTGTTCTTTTCTTTTATCCTCATGTGTGAACTTAAATAGTTAAATAAATAAATAAAAAGTGTTAATAGTGCAAAAAACCATTATGATGATGAGTAAATTCTGATAGCAATCGAAGTGGAAACATTCACAAAGCTCTAACAGATTTAAAACTTTTCCAAAAATAAATTGTTTCAAATCGCATCCGAAGCCGTATCGAGAATTTACGGCGAATTAGCATTTATCTTTTCCGAGCCTATAAAAATAAAACAAAACGGCTATCACCGCTCAGATTGACACAAATTTTAAAAGAGCTTGAAACAGCCATTTCTCGCCTAAAATCGCGGCCATTAAAATACAATTACCTCCCCTACATTACTGAGAAGGTGCTTCAAGAACTCGACTTAAAACGGTTTCGGGGTCAAGAGCGAACTTTTTTTTAATAAAACAAGAAAATTTGAATAGCCAAACGCCATCTGGCAAAGGCAACTTGCTTAAATTCCCCCTACAGCGGGGGAGGGTTAAAACTTCAGAATTTTTCGCAAGAAATTATGATCTTATAGGTGAAGTTGTGATGTTGTAATGAGAATTGAAATGAGATGGCGAGAGTTGGAAAGAGAAAGGGATGCTTGGTTTTGTTTTTTTCCTTAAAGGTAAAGCTTCTAAAAGTAAAGCTTCTGAAATTCTAATATATCGACTTTTTTTAAAAGCAACGTCGGACGTTAGCGATAGTTTATATTTTTTGCAGTAATGAGTTTTATTTTAAAAGGTAGGGGTGTTGAATATGTTACTGTTAATAACTGCTTATTAAATTGTCATCATCATCATCATCAGCCTTTCTAATTTTCCCACTGCTGGGACACATTCCTTCTCTCTAGTAAACGGAATGGAACATAATCCACAACGCGAGCCCAGTGTGGATTGGTGGATGTCACGTCTTCGATTTTTTGGTTCTAGGACATGCCGGTTTCCTCACAATGTTTTCCTTCACCGTTTTGCCGGCTGGGTTTGAACCCGCGACCTACAGCACGTAAGTCGGAGCCGTTACTCAGACCACCACTGCACTCTCATGAAACACAAACCACAGAATATCAAGTCACTAATTATTTTTTCTAATTAGGTATTCAGATAAAACTAAAACAAAAACATTAATTTTCCCAGCAGTTAACTGAATAACGAGGACTTAATTAACATTAAATCAACACTTAATTTAGGAGTAATTTAGCGTTAATCAGGAAAAGGGTGAAAAGATACATTTCCTCGTTTTTCCCTATTAGCTGTTTATTTCTTTTACGTGTACGGAACAAAAATGTGGTCCTTTGGTACGAAACTATACGTATAAACATTCCGAAGTTTTTTTTTAAAGTGGAAAATCAGAAAATAGAAGTCATCCAATGTCTTCTTCCACTCTAGGATGGAGCGAGAAGGCGTGTCAGAATTTTACTGATTAAAACCACCCCTATGTTATTTCTTTGTTCTTTCGTTTAAGGATCACAGATTTGTTTAAGGAAGTCAACCCATGGCTTATATACATGGCCCCAACAGGCTTCTGCCCTGCTTACATCTCTTTAAGGCGTGCATGGAACAGGACTCGGGGTCGGTCCGGACGGTTACCGGACGGCCGGATGGTGAGTAACCCATTGCTCGTTGCCCACAAACCCACGCCTACAACTCCGGAGTTAATGAGACAGATCTTCTGTTGCAAGCACAACGTGTCACTAAATAGTATAACTGCATCGCTCAAAAGACTTTGAATCTAAGCCAAACACATTATAAAAAAAAAAAGATCGGGACTATGGCAACTTCTGCGACTACCAAAATTTAGATTTTTTTTTTATTTATCATCTTTTATATATTTGTAAATTCATGTTTTAAAATAAAACTTAACAATTAAATTAAGTAAAATATAATATTTATGAGCTCGACAGATTCCTTCCGAACTGGCAAGAGGAAGCGCGGGACCGCGATGGATGGAAGGAGTGGAGGGAGGCCTTTGCCCAGGAGTGGGACAGAACAGGCTAACAAAAAAAAAAAAAAAAAAAAAAAAAATAATATTTATAAAAATATGTTTTTTTATTCTGAATGCCCTAAAAATAAGAAAATAATCTTAAAATCAAGTCCATCAATTTATTAAATTACGCAATGTCATTTTGTTATAAAAGCGAATCTCATGATTGATTGTTCATTCATACAAGTAAATCTCGCGACGAGTTTTATCATAATAAAAGTTTCTTCACTCTTAATTTATATATTTTATATTTACAACGTGCATAAAAAAGACTGATCTGCGATCTAAAGAGACAGCCATATTGGATTTAGAATGACACTATAAAATAAAAATAAAATAAAAAAGTCTTTTATTTCTTACAGAAAATGCACGGTTACAAAATTAATTGATTTTGTATTAGCTTCAATTTTGACATTTCAAAAGTGCCTGTAAATGATCTATTTGTAATAAATGATTTTGAGTTTGCGTTTGACAGGCACTTTTTTAAATGTGAAGAAGTCGGTCGGTCAGAAAAACAAAAATGATGCTAATTGCACATTCCAAAGAGTAGATCTCTATGGAAAAGAATGTGCAAGAAACTCCATGGACTCTCTTTTTAATCATGTATTACAAACCTCTAGGTTACATATTTTTGTCGCTGCTATGATGTGAATGAAATAATAAAATATCATTATGAAAATGCAGTTTCAAAAGTATATAAATATAAAGAAAATAAACATACACATATATTTAAATAAAGAAAGAGGTTTCTGAGAAGACTCCGCTGTTTGTGTATAAAATAATTCCGCAACTTCTGCTTAATCGGCTAGGGATAACTGCTCCAAAATTCATTTGTTAGATTTTCCCTAAACAAACATAACAAGTTAAATAAAATCTAGCAAAAAGTAGTTTCACCTACTAAAAGTTTAACCTGAGAGTTTGGAATCCCAACCGCTCAAATATTAAAACTACAAATCCGGCTCGAAGGACCAAAATGTCTAAAATCTCCGATCCAAGATTATTCGTTATCAAGTGACGTGGGTATCATTACGGGTGATCCGAACAGGGATTAGCAGAGGGGCCCGCGAAAATAATTAACAATTCCAGAGACAGTTTGGCTATAAACGTTTAAGCTGGAGTCCGCGGGGCTTCAAATGGTACCGCCCACGGAGCCTATTATGTTGTAAGGGGAACGCACACTGGGATAGTTGAATTGGAAACTAACTTTCTTTGAAAAAACAGTTACAATTAATAGGTACTAGAACTAAGTAGTAAAACCAACCTTGTATAAATGTATTGTTTACACACACAGGCATTTTAGGGTTACGTAAACGCGGGCTTGCGGACGGCGAGCAATGGGTAGCCCGCCATCCGGTCGTATGGTTTAAGTAGTTGTCAGTAATCTGTAGGGGCCAAGCAGGGTCAAAGCCTCCTGCGACCAAAGGTTGATGCGAAAGCGTATTTCCAGTGCCCTGGGATCAAGGCAAGGAAAGAACAGTAGGTTGTTTAGTCATTAAGAATCTGACACTATTTTCCACTCTGCCCAAGGGCAGGATTCGTCATTGAATGATTTTTACCTACCATAAAAGAAACCCCAAAGGTAAAAAGAGACCAAATTTCCCTCTTTTATTTTTAATAACCAAATAAGAAATATTACTGTTTGCAGATATATATTTATTTTAATATTGTACAAAAAAGAGTTTTTTGTGTACAATAAAGAATTAAAGAGAGAAAAATATTACACCGAATATTATTCAAGTACAAAGAAAAAGACAGCGATTTTTTAACCAACTAAAAAAAAACAGATTACCAATTAGTGTTCATCATCATCATTTCAGCTGAAGGACATCCACTGTTGAACATAGGCCTCCCCCAGTGTCGCCACGACAAACGGTCCTGTGCGTCTCACATCCACCGCATTTCCGCGACTCTCACCAGGTCCACCATGCGAGAGGCCTTTCAACACTTTTTTTTATATTGGTAAAAATCATTGAATGATGAATCCCGCCCTTGGGCGGAGCGGAAAACAGTGTCAGACTTTTACTGACTAAACAATCCACCGATCCTTTCTGCCGTAGTTTCAGAGCCCTGGTTTTCCGCTTTCGCATCAACCCATGGTCGCAAAAAGGCCTTTCAACACCGCGTTTGCAATTTGTGTTAAATACCAAGAAACAAAAACCCGAAGTCAAAGTTGTTCATATTTTCTTGCAAAAAATATGAACAACGTTTTTAAGCTTTGGGAACACATTCACTATTTTTTTAAGTCAAGAGTGAATAGGTTACTTCTCGGCAGGCGTGTTCCATCGTCGACCACATTATCGCTTACCATCAGGTGAGATTGTGGTCAAACGCGAGCCTAACTAGAATTAAAAAAAGTTTTTTTTTTATTGATTATAGGTTCACGCTTGACCGCTATCTCACCTGATGGAAAGTGACGATGCAGTCGACGATGGAGCGCGCTTACCTTGAAATAACCTATTCACTCTTGACTTAAAAATACCCGGATTGTAGCTATCAGGAAACACCGACTCTGGCAAAGAATTCCACTCCTTGGCTGTACGCATAATGAATGTGTTCCCAAAACGTTTTCAGAAAATGAAAACTTTCTTCCTTTCTTTCTATGCAGCTCAAAAGCCTTAAATCCCAGTGTACGTCAGGCCCTCTCTTATAGCCCGCCGTAACGTCATATGGCCCAAGAACGGCCACTTACGGCCTAAGAGCCCTTTACGTGTGCGTCCCACCTTACCCGGCTTTCACTGTTAATAATTAAATTCACTTTGCTGTGAAAAAAATCTTGCTTCTAATGTTGTTCTACAATTAGAAACGGACTAACTTAAATACGACAGAAGCGTGGAATAAATCTTAAACCTTATTTTGTTGTCGAAATGTTAGTCTAGTAAATCGTTTTATTTTTTTTTGGGAGATTGTAGGATTCTAGACTTGACTTTGACCTGACTTACTTTGTTGGTCGTTTGTAAACGTTATTATTTTTTTTTTTTGACATTACATTATTTCTCACGTTCTAAGGTAAAGCGGAGGACATATAGAGTTACTGACAAAATTACACCTGTGTGCTTCTGTTTCAACTTGCGTTCCAGAATTTTTTTTTACTTGCTTTAGTCTAATGCTTGACTGCGATCCCACCTGATGGTAAGCTGTGATGCAATCGTTGATGGTGAGACGCATATTTTATATTCATTCAGTGGTAACGATTACATGTTACGAAAAGAGTTCTGAATTTACACGTAATTTGATGGAGAGGAAGATGGAGGCCGAAGAAGAGATGGGTGGATTGTGTGAGGATTGATATGAAAGAAAAGAGAGTTAGTGACACTGTGACGGGTGACAGGATAGAGTGGAAGAAAAAAACATATGCATAAAAATACACCCCAAATAATATGAGATAAGGGTAGGATGATGATGATGGTCATAACGATTACCTCAAGGCCCAGCAATCAAAGTGTATTGGATTAGTAAATACTTATCCTTAATGCAGCAAGGCATTCTATACCAGTCAACCTTTGGGTTAAAAAAGACAAAACACTGAGGAAGGTGTTCAAAATAAATTAATATCAGATGATAGTTATATTTAAAATATAATGTAGTATTATTTAAACAAGTAACTTATAATAATAAAATACGTAATAATTGTACACTGACAACCTTCAACCAAAGGTTGTCTGTAAGAGATTGTCCTGTGCGATAAGACCGCCCAATATACACTTATTTTTAATAATGTTTGTCCTATGTATATTTGTAGTAAATGCGGTGTACAATAAAGTATAAATTAAATAATAAATAAATAAGCTAATATTATAAACTAATAAATACTATGATAAATATCAAATCAGTATAATTAAGAGAATTTAAAATATGACAATATGATATGATATGATTTGTGTACATATTTTATGGTACATGATTTGCTCCTCGCGCGAATTCGAATATTATTTAGACTGATGATACAAAATTTCCATTGTCAATAAATACCAATCTCGGCTTTCGTAGAAATAAAGATTTTTTCAGAATTGACAAGCTGATAAAACATACAAATAATTTGATTGACGTATCCTTGACAATTCATGGGATTTTGTTTTTATTGTTACGTATTTTCTTTAACATAAAATTAAGTGGAAATCTTTGCCATTAAAAAAACACTCTGACGTATATTAGAACAGAAATCAAATAAATCGTGTATTTTTTGAAGATTTCGATACCTCAAAAGGAAACAACGGGCCCCTTATAATCCTATAGGCAGGCGCAGGCTTGTGGATAGCGAGCAATGGGTCCGCCGTCCAATCGCCTGGTAACAGTCCGGACCAAGCCCAGTCGTCAACGGCGCCCACTGTTCCCGCGCGCTTCCAGGAGTTGTCAGCAAACCGTAGAGACCCTGCAGAAGGGTCGCAGCCAACAAATTAAGGTTCTGGCCCTGGTATATATGGCAAAGTAGGAATGGGGTAGGTTGTTTAGTCAGTAAGAGTCTGGTACTGTTTCCGGCTCTTCCCAAGGGGATTCGTCATTGGATGATGTTTACCTATAAAAACCCCTTACAGGACCGCTTCATTATCCTACCGTCTGTCTGTCTAACCCTTTTCTTGGGAACGCGTGGGGGTATCGAGTAGAAATTAAAACCATGCACTTAAGTATTTTACGAGTACTTTGAAGCTGTGTTATTTTATACTATGTAATGATTAAAGCTAATGAAATCTATTTAAAAATATGTAATTTTATAACTCAAAAACGGGCTCACTTATCCAAACCAAATGTTTAGACTTTGTTTGGACTATTTAGTAGATGTTTTATTTGAAGTTTGCACTAAATCGATCGAGCGGTTCTTCATTTATCACACTCTGTTGCCGAGAGCGAAGCCCCGGGTAAAAGCTAGTACAAAATATATAAATTAAAAAAAACCCTTTCACACATCAATAAACGTTCATAAGCTTAATGAAAACCTACGCTTTTTAATACAAAACGACCCTCAAACAGCCAATTTTTAGTTCCACAAAACGTAAGTTAGGAGGGTGGAAAATTAAAAATTCAGGTTCGCGCGCCCCGAACCGGGGTATTTTATACTCGCATCATAAACCTAATGTTATTTATTGTGGCAATAAACGAGGAAAAGTGAAAATAACGAGAACACCATCCCTCACCCTCACCCCCCCTTAACACCCCCATCCCTCACGATTTTTCTTCTAAATCCTCAATGTTTGAAGTAAAATCAAAGTTTGTGAACAAAGTGACGTAATGGTGGCTAGCGAACGTTTTCAGCATACTGTTTAGTTTTAGGGAAAAATATTGAGTAAGGTACATCCGCCATTATTTAGCCTGACCTGTTGGTTAAGTGGTTGAGCACGATAATTCGTTCTGTGGCTGGGTGTGATTTATGTATGTATTAAGAAATATATAAGTTTATTTTTATCAGTGGTCTAGTACTCATAACACATGCTCTGCTTAGGTTGGGACTAGACGGTGTTGTGTGATAGTTGTGGAATATTATATGGTACTTGTACTGTGTGTGTGGAATATTATATTGTGGTACTACCCGCCCCAGCTTCGCACGGGTACTGACATTGAATGATATTTACATTTATAATACACATAATTTCCCTTGAATCACTTTATCTATTAAAAAAAGCCGCATCAAAATCTGTTTCGTAGTTTTAATGTTCTAAGCATACATGGGGACAGCGGTAAGCAAGTTGCTTACCGCTGTCCCCATGTATGCTTAGTTAGTTGTTTTATGTATGCTTACTTAGTTGTTTTATACTATGTAATGACTATCTGGTCAAAAGATGAAGCCAGGCCTTTTTCCCAATGATCGTAAGTATTTTCATTCAGATATTACAAAACTTGAAACTATAAGTACGCTTTTTTGACGTTAAGTCTATTTAATGACTGCAGACTTATTTGAAAGAGTGAGTTTAAGTTTCTTTTGTTTATATGTTTTGGTGGGGTAACGGCTCCGACTTACGAGTCGCAGGTTCAATCCCAGCCAGGCGCATTACTTTGTGTAATTTATTTCATCATCACTGCTCTCAAAACGGTGAAGGAAAACATCGTGAGGAAACTGGCATATCCTAGAACCAAAAAATCGAAGACGCGTGACATCCACCAATACGCACTGGGCCCGCGTGTTGGATTATGGCCCATTCCCTCTCCTAGAGAGGAGGCCCGTGTCCCAGCAGTGAGAACATTAAAAGGCTGATGATGATATATTTTGGCGTACAATAAAGTATGTATATAAATAAATAAACAGATTTGTGTTTTAGTTAGTACATCTAACATTCTCTCTGCACCCTGATCCAAAGATTTAAATAGTGTATCAAGTGAAGAGCGCATTTAGTTCCTTTTGACCTATATTCAGAAGCTATTCGATTAAAATCCAAGACTTCTCTATCAAGATTCCTCAACGACCCGTAGGACCATTTCCTCTTTTAAAATGCAGTTCCTTCGTTTAATAATGTGGCGGACACCCGAAGTACAAGTCAAATATTGGATAAACTCCAAATTGTCTTTAATACTTTTTATAATTAGATCATTTTACGCATCTGGGACCTTAAGTTCACCTACTTTGGGACTTGTACTTAATTAGAAGAGACAATTAAGAGACGTTTACCAAAATACTTCAAGAATAAAGACTCGGAAAATTGGTCCTTTCGTTCTCGGGTATAAGGACCAGAAAAGCTGCTCCAACTTTTGCCCAAGAGCATAATCGTCGTATTAAATAATTAAGATCTTAATAGCTTTCGCTTTTGTAAAATGATTTCCCAGTTTTTAGGGAATATAATTGGAGACGGAGCTACTTAGTACTGACAATTTTATTGTACAAACGGTTGGGGTTGTAAAAGTATGAGTATTACTTGCAAAATGTGACTCGATGATGATACAATTAGATGTTGGGTTTTGATTCCCGCACGAAACAATATATTTATACTGACTACAATTGGAGGGATATGTAGATGGCATAGCAAACCTAATCGTAGTGTGATAAGAGTCAGTTTCCGAGGCAGTGTATTGAAAACATTATATAGGTTTACTGGTAATTAGTGACCGATTCTGAAACACATGACCTCTTGATAACAAACCACTTTTGCTATGAGACCAAACCGGTCGACCGAGCCTGGTAAGGGCCGAGCTCGGGTCGTCGAAGGAGCATAGTGTTGCAAGCGCGTCTCAAAGAGATGTCAGCATCCGTGCATTTTTACCCTTTTTCATTAATTCACAATAATCACCTTTACGTTTTTGAGAAATCGCCTCGTCGATTAAAGTTTCGTCGCCTCGGCGATTATACCGCGTACATCGAGAGAGTGCAACAGTTTGCCAGCTGCGGTCTTTCCGTCCAAGTATAATTCAGGTGTCTTCAAGACTAGAGTGAATAGGCTCTTAATAAAGTAGTGCGCCTCACCATCAACGATTGCATCACTGCTTACTATCAGGTGGGATCGCAGTCTAACACTAGTTTATAGCAATTAAAATGTATTTATACTTTATTGTATCCTAAGCAGCAATATCATTTAAAACCTCTTCCTATCTTCTACAGCGGGTTTTCAGTATAGTTCGTTTTTTAATCCTAGACTACGATTGGACAACTTAAAATGTCAAACTCAAGAAAATTGGGAACATATTTCTAGAGTGCGAATGTAAAATTAAAAACGAACTAGTTATAAGTGTATCGAAAAAGCCATTTGAAGATTTCCCACCTAGAAAAAAAACAAACTAACGATTAAAACGTTACGTCACAAAAAAACGCTTGCAGTTTCAAATTACTCGTTCACCTGAAATAATCCTTTGATCGCCTTAAAGCGGCTGCCAAAGGAGGGAATCGTCGATTTGTACCTCTTTTTCCCTCTTTATACTCTTAAATCTTCATGAAAGCTTCCCGGAATTCCTCGATTTATTAAATTATAAGTGGGTTTACTTAGAAAAAGGGGTGACGAAGAGGCTTCCATTTTTGAGCTGGAATAATCTCCGTTGATTGATTGAAAGAGAAAGGATTTAAAATATACTTCGGTTCCTTGTCAAAGTTAAAACAATCAGACAATGTCTGACTTGACGCTGATAACTTAACTTAACAAAGCGATCGTTAATGTCTTACTTAAATAACGTTAAGAAGACCTGATTTATCCATCGTCAAAGTGAGTTTAGTTTTTTTTTATGGTAGGTAAAAATCATCCAATGACGAATCCCGCTCTTGGGCGGAGCGGGGAACAGTGTCAGACTCTTACTGACTAAGCAACCTACCCCGTTCCTCCCTTGCCTTATTCCTAGAACCCCGGTAACTTTCGCACCAACCCTCGGCTCCAGGAGAAAGTGAGTGAAGTTTAAAATCTTATTGTTTCACTTGATAGAGAGGGAACGTGAAAAATAACTCCTGAACGTTCTGTTGGTATTTAGTAATTCACATTTCCGGGCCACACTAATGACAAATGCCGAGAATTATCACGATAATCGGCGTTAACGTTAGGTGTGGCCACGGCTTAATGCGATAATTTGACATTGCCGTTTGGCGTTAGGCGATAACTCAAGCAACTTTCAACTGTAGCCACCCACTTTAACGCGTTAAAATTATCGCAATAAATATCGCGCTATTAGGCAATGTTGTTAAGCGTTACTCTGTCCCCAGCGACACTCTTCACTCACTCTTCACGAATATTTCACAGAGCTAGTTCGAAAAATTACATGTTCTTTTAACAAATTTTTAAAAACAAAAAGCCTATGTTTCTGGGAAAAAAAAATTTTGATTACAGGTATATTTTTTAAATTTATTCCTGAGAATTGTCTAACAACTGTATACTATTAAAATTAATGTTATGTGTACAATTAAGAATGATTTCCCATGCAAAAAGGAGACAAAGAAGCTTTTGGGCTGCGGCCTTAAAAAAAAAAACATGATAACTTACGCAATAATTTGTTATTACCAACAAATTACCATTTATCTTCGTACTCAATTCAAAAATATTTGAATTTATATTTTAAATATTAAGTAGGATGTATAACGGTTTGATACCTTTGCTTCTCCTTCATCCTGAAAAGGTTAAGCGCGGAAAAAAAGGTCTATCTAATAATAGCTTTAATATCATTACAATTAACTTATTTGTGTTTTTTGCGAAACAGAATGTTGAATTTAAGATTTGAGGAAAATTCTTTAGACGCTACGCCGCGAAAAATACTTAAGTACTATGGACTACTGCAATCTAAATCAAACCTAAAAGGCACAGAAAAAAAAAAGAACAAAAATGTTTCGTACCTAGTTTTTAAAGAGAGCATTTCTTCGTAAATGTATTGAAAAACGTCGCAAGCTGACGATTCAGCCTCTTTTTGTCTAAAACCAGTTTTTTTAGCCTTTAAGTCAAGAATAAATAGATCTTACTTACATCGGCTACATCATTGCTTGTCAGTCGTTGGGTCATTAACTCGCTCACACGACGTTTTCGTAAAGAAATTAATTTCTTACATGCGTAAATTAATTCAAGTTTAAAAAAAACTAGTGCTATATTTTTTCATTTTATCTTTACAAATCGATAGTGCTTCATGTACCAGATCGACCCTTCACGGGATTAAAACGATCAATATAAAACCGTATGTATAACAGAGCTTGTCAGGATTATTTACTACCAAAATACAGCCACAAAACGTTATAACTTCCTAAGAAAACTTCAAATAACATCACTTTTTTAACCAAATACTTTATAACTCGACAATCCTAAATTCACCCTGCCCTGAGCCGTAAGGAGCTGTCGAAAGTGGTTCCGCATTGAAATTGTAAAAGTTGGTAATAAAGGCAACTTTACGACCCTTAGCGCAGGGGGTTGGCTATCTGATAGCCTTTAATTTCACCCACCTTAGGGCTGTTGATATTGCTGATGTGTGGGAGCTAAATGTTTATTTTTTATGGTTGAAGCTTCTAAAGGTTTCACCCTTGTGATATTTTCACAAGGAAAAATATTCTATAATAATATTTTTTTAAATAATAATTTCATTTATGGACATAAATGAAATTATTATTCCACAAACGTACAGAGAAACTAAACAGACATTCTACATAAAATTAATTTTGCGGAAGACTGGTTCCTGAACTAAGTTTCAATACAAAACCTGGTGAGCTGACCACCAGGCTATAATAGGAGCAGTGGCGGCCGAAAAGTAACCTTACTAGTTGTAGGTGGCGAGTAAAAACCAAGCCAGGCGCGAATTACTTTGTGTAGTTTATTTCGTCACACTGCTCTCAAAATGGTGAATGAAAATCGACATGTCCAAGAATCAAAATTCGAAGACATGTGACATCCACCAATTCGCACTGAGCTTGTGTGGTGGATTATGGTACATTATACGAAATATGCTGCGCTGGATGTCGGGAGTGTCGCGGAAAGACCGCATTAAAAACTCCCGCATCCGGGGCAGCCTTCAGGTCCGTGACATAGCGGATAAACTGCAGGAGGGTCGCCTACGCTGGTATGGCCACGTATTACGAAAACCGGCAGACTACGTGGGTAACAGATGCCTCGCCATGCCACCTCCGCCGAGACCCGGAAAACGAGGAAGGCCTAAGAGGCGTTGGATCGACGTCGTAAGAGACGATATGCGTGCCAATGGGCTTACGGCAAAGGACGCCAAAGACCGAGCAAAGTGGAGGCGTTTGAGTTGGAAAGCGGACCCCGGGCACCGAGGTGAAAGCCAAGGAAGCAACCGGGACTAGCGCTGAGATGATGATGATGATACGAAATGGTAATGTTCTTTAATTAGCTTTTTGAAGATGGACATATTTTTAGCGTTACGGATCATGGCAGTAGTTCCACATCAGAATGAATCTGTAAGTCTTTAAATTATGATTATAACTTAATAAAATCAACGTATCCAACACCAAACGACCTCAATCAAGTTACCAAAGATAATACAAGTAGATAATACTTAAATTAAAATTCATACCCGTAGGAGGAAACTCAATGTTCCACAAAATTTAAAGGTCACAAATAAAAATATGTTTAGAATATAAATCACAATTTCCGTTCGATTTCGAAACTCGCAAAACACACAACATCAATCAAGGAACGTAAATATACTTGCTTTTATAAGTTTTGTTTACGTTATTGGCTTTTAAAACTTAGAATTCTGCGGAATTTAAGTTGAGAGTAAACGAGGGCGGATTTACTCTCAAGTTCCTCGTAGCGACATCTGTGACGCTACATAAGAACTAAAATTCAAAATCCTGTATCGCGGTATTAGGATTCTACGCCCTATAAAATAACTAGTGATCCGCCCCTGCTTCGCACGGGTACAATGTGATATTAAATATGTGTGTAATTTTTATTTTTATTATGTTAGGAAAAATCATCGAATGACGAATCCCGAAAGACAGTGTCAGACTTCTACTGACTAAACGACCCACCGTTCCTTCTTGCCTTAGTTCCAGGGCGCCGGTGTTCCGCTTTCGCATCAACCCTTGGCTTCAGAAGGCTTCGTCCCTGCTGGGCTCCTTCCGTCGCTGACAACTCCTTGAGGCGCACGGGAATAGTGCGTGCCGTCGACGACTTGGGCTCAGTCCGGACAGTCACCGAATGGGCGCACAGCGACAGACCCATTGCTCGCCGTCCGCAATCCCGCGCCTGACTCTTATCGCACTACGATTAGGTTCAATTTGCCATCAACATTATCATCATTTCAGCCGAAAGACGTCCACTAGACATAAACCTCCCCTAATTGTCGCTATAATGAACGGTCCCGTGCATCTCGCATCCATCGGATAGACACAACCCTTGGCAGGTCATCGGTCCATCTTGTAGGAGGCCTTCCAACACTGCGTCTTCCGGTACGCGGTCTCCACTCCAGAACCTTTCGACCCCAACGGCCATCTGCTCTGCGAGCAATGTGCTCTGCCCATTGCCCCTTAAGTTTGGCGATTCTTTGGGCTATGTCGGTAACCTTGGTTTTCTTTTTTTTTTTTACATGCAATAAACTAGTGCTTGACTGCGATCCCACCTGATGGTAAGCAGTGATGCAATCGTTGATGGTAAGGCGCACTAGTTTATTAAGAGCCTATTCACTCTAGCCTTGAAGACACCCAAATTATATTCGGACGGAAAGACTGCAGCCGGCAAACTGTTCCAATCCCTCGATGTACGCGGTATAAATGACGAGGCAAAACGCTTAGTCCGGGCCGCAGGTGTCTCAACAGCGTAAGGGTGGATATTTGCCGTACGCCGGGATGTCCGAAGGTGAAATTGGGATGGCGGAATCAAATCATGTAATTCCTGCGCACACTCTCCAAAATGCATCCTGTAGAAAACCGCAAGGCTGGCTACTCTGCGCCTGTGCTCGAGACTTTGAAGACCGGACCCAACCAAATCTGGATCACCAATCAGCCTCTTTGCACGCCTTTCCACCGAATCCAAAGCCGCTAGGTGGCATTTTGCAGCACCAGCCCATATGTGGCTGCAGTACTCCACACACGATCGGACCTGTGCTTTGTACAACATTAGAAGCTGACTCGGTGTGAAGTACCGTCGGACTTTCGCAAGAACGCCGAGTTTTCTAGCAGCTACCTTGGCTTTGGACTCAATGAACCGCCCAAAGTTGATTTCTATCTACATCACCCTCGTATTTTTTTAAATTCATCTTAATAGTCGACACTGAATATTTTTCTTTTAAAGCCAAGAGGCTCTGATTTTTAAAGACTACATATTTAATGAAAATTTAAATTCTGTTTATAAATAGAATGTTATAAATAAATATGATTATTTGTAAAATAATTTGTTATTAAAAACCAATTATCGATATCTAAATTTATTATAAGAAGAAATTTTATATTACCTAAGTAGGAGGTATGAGGAGTGGGAAGAGGTTTTTCTTCAATCTGCAAAGGTTAAGCGCGGGAAAGAAAAGGATATTAAATACCATCATCTAATTTTATTTATTTGTGAAAATATTTTTAGACATTGCTATTCCTTCAACCTTCAATTTAAGCGAGTGAAAAATGCTATCGTTCGTTTTTTTACTTCTAGACTACGATTTGAAAACTCAGAATGTCACAGTCTAGAAATATGTTCCCAATTTTCTGGAGTTTGACATTTTAAGTTGTCAAATCGTAGTCTAGGATTAAAAAACGAACTATACGCGCCGCTGATGCCAGATGTTGTGATTATAGTAAAATAGCGACCCGCCCCAGCTTCGCACGGGTACTGATATTGAATATATTATGCATATATTATACACATAAGCTTTCCTCTTGAATCACTCTATATATTAAAAAAACCGCATCAAAATCCGTGGCGTACTTTTAAAGATCTAAGCATACATAGGGACGAAGCAACTTTGTTTTATACTGTGTAATGATAATACTTGCAATAGCCTGCTGCCATCTAAACCAAAATTAAAATGTAAGTATGGCAACTCAGAAAAAGTTTTCTTTAGTAGAAAATTTACAAAAATATGTCGTAATTTTCAGAGAAAGTATTTCTTCGTAAGTGTATACCTAGTATATTTTTCAAATGACGTTTGATACACGTACAAAGTCAATGCAGCCCTCGGCTCAATAACACATACGCCTATAGCTCGTGCTCCAGCCTTGATCGCAATCACAAACTTTCTGCACTGGTATCAAAATGTTGAATACCGGAAGTCGTGGGTTCGATTCCCACCCAGGACAAATGTTTGTGTGATGAGCACGATCATTTGTTCTGTGTCTGGGTGTAATTTATCTATAATATGTATGTATTTAGAAATATATAAGAATGTTTATCAGTTGTCTAGTATGGGTAGGGGTAGACCTTGTGTTATGGGTAACACAAGCTCTGCTGAGCTTGGGACTAGATGGCGTTGTGTGATAGTTGTGGAATATATTATTATTATATTATTAACGTACCTAACACCGTTTCTTATGCGTATAAATTAATGCGACATGAAACGAATCAACCTATAAAATTTGAAAACCTTTTAAGATGATTACCGTCAATTTTAACAATGCCTTTAGCACTTAACAGCTTTTAAACTCAACGACAGTTTTCAAATAACGAACTTACCGACGCCATCTTGATTAAGGTCAGCTGTCAAAATGGCGTCCTATTCAGTAATTAGTGGCGACATCTACTGAATTACTTTATAAACATTAAAGACTTATAAAAAGAGCTAAAGTTTTAAGCCTAAGAGCTTAGGCAGTCAACGAAATATGTACTACTCTGTCAATAAAGTACCGGGAAAAGATCAATAATACACAATTTTCTTGTTATTCATCTGAATTTATTTTATCACCTTCAAAGTATGCCCCTTTTTTATGGTAGGTAAAAATCATCAAATGACGAGTCCCGCTCGTGGATGGAGCGGAAAACAAGTGTCAGACTCTTACTGACTAAACAACCTACCCCGTTCCTACATCGCCATACATACCAGGGCCAGAGCCTTCCTTTTCAGGCGCAAACCCGTGGCCCTGATTGGCTTCGACCCTTCTGCAGGGTCCCTACGGTTGCTGACAACTCCTTGATGCTCCTTCAGAAACGATACACTTACGCCAACGAATCCAGTCATCAAAACATTTTTAAACGCTGTTTCCGAAATTGAGTTCAGTTCTCGCCGCGAATTCTCCTTTATGTCTTCTACAGATTGAAAACGGGTGCCACGAAGTGGTAATTTGAGTTTAGGAATAAGATAGAAGTCAGCTGAAGACATATTTGGCGAGTATATGCGAATCGAAATAAAAATTCGCTGAAGCGGCAGTGGGCGGGACACATAGCGCGGAGAACCGATGGCCGTTGGGGTGGAAAGGTTCTCGAATGGCGATCACGTACCGGACGACGCTCCGTGGGCAGGCCCCCTACAAGGTGGACCGACGATCTGGTGAAGGTCGCGGGAAGCCGCTGGATGCGGACAGCACAGGACCGATCGTTGTAGAGCTCCTTGGGGGAGGCTTATGCCCAGCAGTGGGCGTCGCTCGGCTGACATGATGATGATGATATGCGAATCAAGCGAGAGACCACATCATCACACATCAAAGGTGACGCGTCCGCTCTGTCCACACACTTTTGTAGTAAAGATAGGCATATGAAAAAAATCTGCCACGTTCATTTTAACCAGTTAAGCGAATATAAATGTACTGATCAGCAGATTTTCTTTGCGGTTTCAGGTTTGGTCCCATAGTAGAATATCGGTTACTAAGACCAGTCACCCTGTTTATAATCTGCCCTTCTCCATCTTAGAGCTGGAGAAATCAGTGGAAGATTTCCCTGCTCAAATAGTTTCCATTATTTGATCACGACTGAATTATACTTGATTGAAATGGAATAGTAGAATGCGACTACCATTTTTACGCATTAGTGCAATATAGTACATTTTGATACAAGTGCAGGAAGTTTGTCATTGCGACCGAGGCGAAATTCGCACGAGCCATAGGCGAGTGTGTTATGGAGCCGAGGGCTGCAATGACAAATCTGCACGTGTGTCAAACGACGTTTTTCAATACACTTACGAACACATTACACTTATAATACACTTACTTTCTTTGAAAATTACGACGCATTTTTGTTAATTTCTTACTGAAGAAAAATTTCCAAAGTTGCCGTACATTTTAGATTTAGATTGCAGCAAACTATAGTAAAGCACAATACCTGACGGCAGCGGCTTAATGTCTAAAGAAATCACTTATAACTTACATTCAACATATTTTTCACAACTACCATTAATTAAGTTACATATTATGACTATTAAGTAATACACTTTTTCCCGCGCTTATCCTTTGCAGGATGAAAAAGAAGCAAAGACATCAAACCGTTATACATCCTACTAAATATTAAGAATAGAAATTCAAATATTTTTGAATTTAGAACACATATAAATATTAATCTGTTATTAATAACAAATTATTGCATAAATAATCATGTTTAATTATTATATTCTGTTAAAACACGATTTAAATTTTATTTAAATATTAAAACCTCAAAAATCTGCACCTCTTTGCTTTAAAAAAAAAAAATAATTACGCTTGACCGTGACGATAAGGAGGAAAAAAAAAGCCCTTGGTATGATAAATGAAACAAAAGCACGCGGGTGATATACATGTTATGTCGAATCTAATTATAGTGCGATAAGTGGCAGTTTTCGAGTAAGTGTATTGAAAAATACAGATTGCTATTTGTAAGTTGAAATTTAGCTTCAGACCCTGATTATCACATCATAAATTATAAATGATATTGATTTTGTAAATAGGTTTTAAAATAACACTTTTACAAGTCATTTTTTTTTCTTTTCGTCTGTTTAAGCTAGATAAGTCCGGTGTTTCTTAGCTGACTACCCTGAGAAGAAACACCGAAACAAACTCAGGGGTCAAAGTCTCTTTTAAAGTCCATACAGTAACTATGTGTTGGTCAAATCAATCAGAATCATCGCAGGACTCATAAAAGGACATAGGGAAAATACTTTCGATCTACATCCCAAAACATAAAAGGCTATTTTATTTTCACTCTTCCACAAGCCTCTTTTCTAAAAGAAGGCTTGGGCAGTAATCTACCATACAGGCACAATGCGGGATAGTGTTTATCACATGTCCTTGATTTTTAGAACCCCAAAAATCAAGGACATTTGACACAAAAGGAAAAAACAGACCTCTTGTAGTCACTTTGTGGTCCGTCTGTCAAAACCATTTATTTTGGTAGGTATTGAGTTGAACCTAACTTTTTCATTACTTACCATTATGCACGAGTGCGACGACTAGATGTAGTTAATAGTACATTATGTTACACGTGTGTAATGTAGGTGGTTACCGTCGAGGCGATATTAAGACCGGCGAAGGAAGTGAACCGAGGACGGTAAACATTCATTAATTTTTCAATACACTTGTGAAGAAAATTTAGCTGACTATTCATCACATCATCATCAGCCTTTTGTAATTTTCCCACTGCTGGGTCTCTAAGAGAGGGAATGGGCCATAATCCACCACGCGGGCCCAGTGCGTATTGGTGGATGTCATATGACTTCGAATTATTGGTTCTACGACATGCCGGTTTCCTCACGAGCTGACTATTATTACAACAGTATAACTGGTAAAATTTTTCATAATATGGTGGCAAAAATTTCATCTGTTTTCATATGCACGTGCATCTATTTTTTTTTTACCCATAGGTGAAGGCTTTGTATATTATAGTCTTTTAAGCCTAGTCGTCGTTTCACTGTTGTAATAATAGTTAGTTAAAATATTTTTCTTTTCAAGCGTATTGAAAAACGTCGTGTGATACACGACTTAACGCGAAAATTTGACAACGCCATTAACTTAACCGTTTGACGTTAGGCGATAACTAAAGCTTATTTCAAGTGTAGCCACCCAATTTGCGCTTTAAATTATCGCGATAATTATCGCAGTAAATATCGCGCTAATGGGAATTGACGTTACTGTAGCCCTAGCATAAACTAGCACTAACTTCAGGCTCGCCAAGTTACCTACCTACTAGGTTTTTTTTTATGGTAGGTAGTGAAAAATCATCTAATGACGAATCCCGCCCTTGGGAAACGGTGTCAGACTCTTACTGAATAAACCACCTACCTCATTCCTACGTATACACCGTGAAATTTTAATGGTTGTTTTCCCTCAGCGAAATGGTTGTGTCTTGGTAATACAAACGTTTGATAAAAAAATAAAATATTAAAAACAAAAAATGGACCTGTAGAGTGCAAGCTAATTATGACGTATCACAACGTGCGAGAGCTTATTTTGGTTTAAATATTTAATGAATCGGTTTCCTTTGATGAAATTACGTCTAATGTTACTATTGTTTTAGCTTTTTTGAGTTGATGAATATTTTTAATAATTATTAATAAAAAAAAACTTTTAATTTTTTTATTTTTACTGTATGTTTCAAAAGTACTCCTTATGGCAAGTCATTCTGCCGCGGGAAAACAACCATTTAAATTTCACGGTGTATAACGGGGCCAGAGCCGTAGGTACTCGTACTTGCGTTCCATTCCACGATAACTATTTCGATCAATCACGCAGCTCGACACTTCGTTACCATTGAGTTCATTTCAAAATCAATAACATTAACTAATTACTAATGTAAATAATTATTCAATTTCAACATGTCAGCACCAATCAGACATCACAGATAGTTTCAAATATCTGATGTTTCCACGTAATTCTGTAGTTACGTTCCTTTGTGTAGTGAACTGTCAAACTTGTAAAGTTATAAGAACGTCATGGATTTCATTGAAAGCTTCAGTTTATTCTGCTGGCATCGTTGTTTTAGAAGTTTAAATTTTAGTCTGTGTTTTGATGACATATGGCTCCGAAACGTGGTCACTTACAATGGGCCTCATAAGAAGACTCAGGGTCACTCAAAGTGAAATGGAAAGGGCTATGCTCGGAGTATCCTTGAGTGATCGAATCAGAAATATCCGCAAGAGAACCAAGGTTGCCGACATAGCGAAAAGAATTGCCAAACTTAAGTGGCAATGGGCAGGAGACATTGCACGCAGAACGGATGGCCGCTGGGGCCGAATAGTTCTGGAGTGGCGACCACGTACCGGAAGACGCAGCGTAAAAAGGCATCCCACAAAGAAGACCGATGGTCTGGTCAGGGTTGCTGGAATTAATGGATGCAAGACGCACAGGACCGGTCTTTGTGGCGGCGCTTGGGGGAGGCGTATGTCCAGCAGTGGAAGTCTTTCGGCTGAAATGATGATGATGATGAATCAATCAATCACAAAAGGGAAGCTAAATTGTGCACGTTCTAAAACGTCTCTATTGAAAATGAGCAAGACTTGAAACATTCTATTACTTACGTCATTCATGACTTAAATCTTAGTTACAAGTGCGGTCGGTTCTTGGTGAGTTTGAAGTTAGGCTCTGCGAATTTTAGCGATTGAAAACTCATACAAAAATAACGGTTAAAAAAAAAGTAAATGCCAATAACAATTTTTACTGCAAGTTGCATTTATTTGTTTAAACTATTTTTTACGAGTTTTCAAGCGCTAACTTCAGACAGCCGTACTGGTACGGCCGTCAGACCTTGGCGAGTCTACGATAGAGCCTTTACGAGTTTTCAAGCGCTAACTTCAGACAGCCGTACTGGTACGGCCGTCAGATCCTGGCGGGTCTACGATGTAGAGCTTAACTTCATACTCGCCAAGATTCGACGGCCATACTGTACCTCTTTTATTAATTATACCTACATACCTACGAGTATAATATCGGTTACCTGTCGGTTATATATGAATTATTCTGATCGGCTCTGATGGTATTTTTCATAGTTAGGTCAAAGTGTAAGTATTTTTAGTCTTCAAAAATATATTTAGTAAAAATATGTGACTGCTTAGCCATCAGCTCAGAGATTTCAGATTTCATTTTAATTTAAAACCAAGAGACCATTTCGCTTCGCACTGCCCTGTTGCCCTGCCTTATTAATTAAAAATATTCCACTTATCATCTGATCCAAAGTCTTTCGGATCGTAAACAACATAAATTAACAGTTTTATACTTACAAGTTTTATGAAAATAATAGGCTTATCTTTAGAATAGCGTCATAAACTAACTTGTTATGTTGTCATGGTAACTAAATCCATAACAAATTATTCGACACTGTTTCTATACAGTTGGCGGAAAAAAAATCTGAAAGGCCTAATCAGCTTCTGGAGAGAAGTGGGCTGGTTGGAATAAGCCCACAAAGTTAATGGCCGCTATGGCTCACGTACAATGGTCTACACAAGACTAAGTGCGGAAACCATACTCAGACATACATACGGTTGGCGGAGAACTTTGATTGCGCGATGCAGGATTCTCGTAGTTCTTATATGATGGCATAGATGGCGCTACATCACTTCCCTTTGGAGATCGGAGATCGATGGTTTTTGAGGCTTCTTGAGGCATGCCAGGCCAGTGAAGGTTATTAGAGCTGATCCAGAAAGAGTGAATTCGCCGCGAAACGTTTCGCACGATATCATTTGCGCGTTAGTGTGATAGGCACTAATACAATGCGTACACAAGCATTGCGCGAATTCAAAATACGCGCGTAAATCTCGTGCAATACGACAGACTCTCGACTCGCGCGTGATTCGTGCGTGCGCGCGAGTCGAGATAATAGGGACCAGTTGCGTAGCTAGTCCCACAGGGGCCCCGTATCAAAAGTCCTTCGGGGGCCCTGTATAAAAAAAACGTATTTTTATTACAGATGCTTAGCTACCCTATGAGACGGAAATTTTGGAATTTTAACGGAATATTAACGGAATTTTTGCCTAGGTCGGGGCCCCTGTACCGCGGGGTCCCAGTATAATTGATATGGCAGATGCGGGGGTAGCTACGCTATGCCCCTGCTAGGGACACATTGTTGCGCCCAGTTAACATGCGAATTGCAAAGAGAGTGCATGTATCCAGGGAAATGGAGCGCCAAAATGTTGCCCAAATGGTCGCGCGTAGGTACGCTCTTTGTGGGCAAAACAGTCGCGCGTGATAAGCATGAGAGAACCGCGGCAAATTCACTACTTCTGGACAAGCTCTTAGGGCGGGTTGTTTCAGCTATACTTGACTCACGAGTAACAGTTAAAAATGGCACTAACGCAAAAATTGGGTTATTTCACAAAATGTTACGTACGTTAAAAAGTTACTATTACCATGACTGATGCTTCACCCACTAGTTAACGTTATTTGCCGCCATATTTCTTTTTTTTATTTGGATACTAGCTTTTGCCCGCGGCTTCGTGCGCGTGGTATTGGGGTTGGGGTTGGGGTTTCCGGGATAAAAAGTAGCTTATGTCCTATTCCGGAGTGTATCCTATGCCTGTGCCAAATTTCATCCAGATCCGTCCAGCTGTTTAGGCGTGATTGAGTAACAAACATCCAAACATCGTAACTTTCGCATTTATAATATTAGTAAGATTAAAACAAATAAAGTCAAATTATGACAAAAATGTCTACGTTTATGTCATAATTTGTGTGTTGCAAACCAAAACTCCCGACTTGGGAAAAAGTGTTGCTTTCTACTGGCAACCCGAATAACTTTGACTATTATTTTTACAAGCTTTTATTTAGTTTCACCTGTCCCGTTGTCTGTCGTTCTGTAATCAAATCTTGCAACTTAAATTTGATCCACTTCCCGGTTTCCGATTGAGCTGAAATTTGGTATACACGTTTAGTTCGGATGACAATGCAATATTATGATGACATGGAGCTGATCTGATGATGGAATCGCGAGGTAGCCATAGGAACTCTGTAATTAAACGGCACAACCACGTCGAGTTTGGGCTCGTGTGAATCGTCTTGACGAGTTTTATTTATATAAGTATAGACCACCGCTATAAAAGTTTGTTATGAAAAAAAATATTTTCATTGAAAACTTGTTTTAAGTGATAAAACAACGCTTTGAATTGAACAAACGTCAAACGTCTCACGTAATAGTAACTTTTAACCGTTCGTATGTAAAGTTAACTGACCGTTTGAAACAACCCGCCCTTAGTTTAAAACTAGCATCGTAAACTAACTTGTTATGTTGCCATGGTAACCAAATTCATAACAAATTATTCGACACTGTTTCTTTAGTATTTTGTTTTGTTACAATATGTCGAAGACCAAAACTGGAGCAGTTTGGGAAGACAGAGAAGTTCTCTTTGACCTACCTTATGCGTAAGTATTTATTAAGATTGTACAGTTATAAATTTTCTTCAAACATCGATTACTCTTTTTCGTCAGCGCAGTTCTTACATTGCATTGCGAAGCTATTTTTGGCGGTGTTAAAATTTGATTATAGGAATTGCGATACAGGGTGTAGAGTGTAAAATAAGAGAGGATCCTTTGACCAGACTGGTGTCGTGTCTGATCCCGGTAACTGCCTGACAGTTGATTTCTGACAGTTGTATATGTTGCGATAACGCGGAAAACTCTGATAACGTGATGCAGGATTTTGTTGTTTTAGTTCGTATATAATATGGTAACTCAGATTTTTTCCCCGTATTAAGAACAAATTTCTTAATAATTGATTACAATCTAACTTAAGAGACTAATAAGTAATTTAACTCTTACTTATTATTATACATATTGGTAACTCAGATGTCACTACATACTGTTGGCCGTTCGAAAATTGATGCTATTTTAGAAAAGTTACGTCCTTAATTACAACGACAGAACACAAAATGCTATACAATAAGTACTTCTTCCAGAAATGGACGTTCGGTGTAAGAAATTAGTAATTTACTATTGCCCTTATTCTTATCCTCTTGTATAATGTCCTATTTTCCCCTTTCGTCCCTCTTTCTCTCAAGAAACGGATAGGATTTCTTTGTGACTCGCACACGAAATCTCTTAACTAAATCTACCTCTGCTCAGTGGCCTTTGCGAACAGTAGCAGCCATTGGCTTTACTGAGTTTATTATGTTTTTCTGACATCTGATTGACACTAGAATAAAGCATAGTAGAAAAAACCGATTATACCGAGAATTTCTAAGTTTTGTACCTCCGGTCAACCAGAACAACAATTGTAAACATTTCTAAACCTCGTGCAAACCAGGGGCGTATCGCTAGCTATAACAACAAAGGTAACGTCCACGAGTCTAAGTTATTATTCTAATACAAATACAGGAAAAAGCCGCATTTTTATTCTGTCCGTAATAAGACGACTCAGACCTAATCTTGAAATGAAGACTCGCGTATAATAAAGGTATTTTCTTTGGACAGTGATTTAATATAACTTCGTAAATTCTTACACGTGTATCTTGTTACAGGTACCTTAGACTTCGGCCTGGCGAGAAGATTTTTGATAGGATTGAACCTATAGAAGATACTAAAGGCAATAGTGGCACCAAGGGCCGTATGGTGGTCACCAATTTGAGGATCATATGGCATTCTCTAGCTTCGCCCAGGATCAATTTGTGTAAGTGTATCATCATCTTCCTGCATCCCAACTGCTGGGCCTACTGGGGCCCCGGTCCGGTTTCTGAAAGGAAGGGCCGACCAGGTATGAACGGCGAGCTAGCTCACTGTCCGGTAGTCTGGTAACGGTCCAGACCAAGCCAATTCGTCGCCGGCGCGCTGTGATCCCGCGCCCCTCAAGGAGTTGTCAGCAAATGTAGAGGCTCTGAAGGGCCGAAGCCTACCTGAAAAGAAGGTCCGAACCCGGTGTGAAGGCGAAGAAGGAATGGAGTGGCTTGTTTAGTCAGTAGAAGTCTGACACTGTCTCCCGTTCCGCCCAAGGGCAAGATTCGTCATTTGACGATTTTTCCCACTATAAAAAAGACACTTGGAGCACTCTAACGTGTAGCTCATGTTTTTAACATGTCCTGTTCACACTCACATTGAGTATCCGATGGGTGCAATGGGGTTTTATCGATATAAAACCCCACTGCGCTAAGTTTAAGCGCAGCTGATTTAGTGCTTTCAATATAGACCACTACAATTCATGTCCGAGCTAGGGACGTTCTTGGGTTTTCAAGAAATTTGATGGTGGAAGGTGATTTTCTTACCTAAGCTTGATTATTTCCAAAACTCAAAGATTGGAAGGTATGCCAGGGCATGCAAATGAGCCAGCAAAGATACATAAGGACATACTAGTCTTGCGAAATAGTACATTTTGATACAAGTGCAGGAAGTTTGTCATTGCGACCGAGGCGAAATTGTTATGGAGCCGAGGGCTGCAATGACAAATCTGCACGTGTGTCAAATGACGTTTTTCAATACACTTACGAACATATAACACTTATAATACACTTACTTCCTTTGAAAATTACGACGCATTTTTGTTAATTTCTTGCAAAGTTGCCGTACATTTTAGATTTAGATTGCAGCAAACTATAGTAAAGCAAAATATCTGAAGGCAGTGGCTTTTTGTCTAAAAAATCTCTTATATCTTACATTCAACACTTATTTTCACAACTACCAATAAATAAGTTACTTAGTAAGACTATTATTTATAGACATTTTCCCGCGCTTATCCTTTGCAGGATGAAAAAGAAGCAAAGACATCAAACCGCTATACATCCTACTTAATATTAAGAATAGAAATTCAAATATTTTTGAATTTAGAACACAGATAAATGTTAATTTGTTGTTAATAACAAATTATTGCATAAATAATCATGTTTATTTATTATATTCTGTTAAAAACACGATTTAAATTTTAATTAAATATTAAAACCTCAAAAATCTGCACCTCATTGCTTTAAAAAAAAAAAATACGCTTGACCGTGACGATAAGGAGGAAAAAAAAGCCCTTGGTATGATAAATGAAACAAAAGCACGCGGGTGATAGGTATACGTGTCATGTCGAACCTAATTATAGTGTGATAAGTGGCAGTTTTCGAGTAAGTGTATTGAAAAAAATTTGTTGTCGCTTTCCACTTGGCAGAAATAAAGCAGCGAAACAGTTTGTTTTGAAACCCAAACCTTCTGTTTCGCATTGAGGCAGACTACGTTAAAATTCAACACTTAATTCATTCCTACTCTCTCGCGCCTCAAGGAGTTGTCAGCAAACTCTAGGGACTCTAGGGAAGCCAACTAAGGCCAAGGGTAGCGTCTGAAAGGAAGGCTCTGGCCCTGATATATATGACAACGTAGGAATGAGGTAGATTGTTTAATCAATTACAGTCTGACACTGTTTTCCGCTCCGCCCAAGGGCTTGATTGTCATTGTCATTGTCCACACACCTATTCTCTTTTAATTGTGTCTGTAATTACGGTAGTCGAAGGTTAATTTGCGCATCGAGTTATTCAGAAAGCAAATATTGTTGCAGCTATTGGCCTGAACTGCATCCTATCAACCAACACCAAGGTAGTGAACTCAGGTCTCCGAGGCACCACGCAGGCCCTCAACGTGTTAGCAGCGTACAAAGCCAACAAATATGAGTTTATCTTCACTAATCTGTCACCGAACTGTGTCAGGCATTATACTTCTGTTGCTGGAGTACACAAGTGAGTAAAAAATAATATTAACAGTGTTATAGAAGAAAACTTTGCCAAAGTCAGGGGCCGCTAAACCCCGCCCGCCTCAAGAAGTTGTCAGCAAACTGTAGGGACACTGCAGAAGTGTCGAAGCCAACTGGGGCCAAGGGTTCGTGTCTGAAAGTCTCTGGCCCTGGTATATATGGCAAGCAATGGGGTAGGTGGTTTAGTCAGTAAGAGTCTGACACTGTTTCCCGCTCCGCCCAAGGACGGGATTCGTACCTGGATGATTTTTACCTACCATAAAAAAACCCCGCCGTTAAATACCAACAGACAATTTTATCCTTGTACGCGCTATGCTAGTGCAACCCATGACCAAACCAACCAACCCAAACCCTGGTTGATGGTAAACTATTGTGATATATAAAAACACAATAATATTTATACAGGGTGTCATTGACATGTTAACGCAAACGAATACCATAGATCCAGTACATGATTCTAGACCCCCCAGTGATGGAATTTTTGTGGGTTTTTTCTTATTTATTTTTTTAATTAATTTTTAACGTTTTTTTTAATTAAACTGTATAAAAACGTCAATTTAACATTTTTTGCGAAAAAAATGAGTGCATTACATTCCAAATTAAAAATGTCATCGGGTTTGATTAGAATAACGACTTTATTTGCTTCGATGATTTTTTTATTATTATAATTTTTTTTTGTAAAAAATAAAAATTTTCTTTTTTTTCTAAAAATATCATTGGGATTGGTCAGAATAACGATTTTATACAGGTAAAAAATAAAAAACAAAACTTTTTTTTCAAAAATTTGAAAAAGACCGACGAAAAGTTCCACCACTGTGGGGTCCAGAATCATGTACTGGATTCATGGTATTCGTTTGCGTTCACATGTCAATGACACCTTGTATATTCGACAACCATCACACAACGCCATCTAGTCTCAAGCTAAGCAGAGCTTGTGTGGCTTATTATTATGGCTATTATTTTGGAAGGCCTAACTGGACCGGTCGCCAAGAACAATGCAAAGACTATGCCCCCTGCCTGAACAATTGTTATTAATATACAGGGAGGAATTGAAGTCGTAGGCATTATTCTTACCCAAGGCGCTACCTACTCACTATATTAATTGCATTAGACATACTATGTATGACGCGTTAAAACTGTCATTTTTAGTAAAAACTAGGTAGTTATTAGTATTATTTGATGTTTGTTTATTTTTAGTTCCGCGCTGTACTACGCTTTAAGATTTTCTACTTACTTCAAGAGTTTTGGCGTTTGAGAAGTATTTTTTTTTTGCAATGCCTTTTACATTTTTAAGGTTTTCCATACTTGCATTAATAACATTTTGACTTCGTCGTAAGTCTAATGCAATAAATGTGAGTAGCACCTATTTATCAATAAAAAAGGCAGGTGTATCTTAGATTTTTATTATGAAGAAAAATCGTTCACGTAACTAATGTTTTCTTCTTTTAGAGCCTACGTTTCCTCCAGAATGTACAGGGACCTAAAACTGAGAGCTGCGATCATACACAACAAACAGCTAAGGATGTTGCCACTTGAGAAGGTACTAGACAATTCTTCTTATCCTGGGGCCACACAAACGTCTAACAGCTAGAATGCCCGCAAGATTATCGATACCAGAAATAATAACTTTACCAAATCATAAATCGTTTGCCTGGCCTAGTATTCAGCCCCGGTAATACCATCCAGCCCCGGATCTATGGGGGGGCAAGCCGGGGCCTATGCCCCGGGCGGCAAATTCAGAGGGCGGCCAAATTCAAACTTCACAGACCATTGGACAACTCATCATTTATTTAACTTTGACCACGGAATAAATAATAGCACAAGTACAGCAATTTCATGGCAATATCAACTTGACCGATACCGAGTGCTGAGTGAGACATGCTGCACGACTGCACGAACATTTATTATTCGCGAGGCGCGTAGGCATAGTTCAAAATACGGGGTTCCATCTATAAAACTTAATAGTCCGAATTTTATTTGGCATAACACACTTGGCAGAATCTTCTTTCATCGAATATTTTTAAAGCATAAAAAATATTTAGCATAACTATTGATTGGCAGAACGTTTACATGTCCGAATTTGCAACGGCATACTTTTAACATGGCAGAATTTTATTTGGCATAATTACGATTGTCATATTTAATATAGTTTCGTTTAGCATTATGTTTATTTAGAGGGATGGTGATATTTGAGGAGCCGATATTTTTATGCTTAAATTTCATTTTACTGAAATCTCAACTTTACAAAATAGTATCATAAACTGTCAATATGTTATATTATAAATTTATTGACAGAAACGAATCGCCACAAAACCGACTTTCAGCCCCGGATCTTCAATTTTTTTTAGGCGGGGCAAAAACTGAAAAATGCCGCCCCACCTACCTACTTATGTTTATTTTCACCTTGATCATCCATATAATTTAAGCTATCAATGTTTTTTTTTTTATGGTAGGTGGAAATAACCCAATGACGAATTTCGCTCTTGGACCTAGCGGGAGACAGTGTCAGACTCTTATTGACTAAAAAACCTACCCCATTCCTTCCTTGCCTTATTCTCAGAGCCGCAGTAATACTTTCGCACCAACCCTCGACTCCAGAAGGCTTCGACCCTGAAGGGGGGGCCCTCAAGGAGCTCCTTGAGGCGCGCGGGAACAGTGCGCGCCGTAGACGACTTGGACTCGGTCTGGACCAGACGACCGGACGGCATGCTACCCATTTCTCACCGTCCGCGAGCCAGTGTTTACGGTGGCCGGATATCAGCTGGATCGCGGCGGCGACGGCTACGGCGAGGGCGCTGTTGCCTTTGCCTTATGCGGTCGGCCTCCATTTTTACAAGCATTACTACTTCGCAGAAGGAGGCGACCGCCTGCCATTCCTCTTCGCTGCAGACTATGGCCTGAACCAAGGCCCGGCGCGAGAGGTCGCCGTCGCCGATCACCAACACGACGACACGGCGATGCTCTTCCCAAGCAGGGCACACCTCCACCGTGTGCTCCACCGTGTCCTCCGGGCTTGCCACACAGTGGCGACACCCGGCCGTCTCTTCCGCACGAATCCGGTGCAGGAATCTCCCGAACTTCCCATGTCCGGTGAGAACCTGCGACATGCGGAAGGTGAGGACGCCGTGAGGTCTACCCAGCCACGCCTCAAAGAGGGAACTTACCGCCGAGTTTATGGCGTGCCCAGCGCTGGGTTGCGACAGTCGCTGTTTCCACTTTACTATGAGATCCCACCGGAGCTCTTTCCGCCACGCCTCGACATGTTCAGGCAGCGGAGTTTCACCCCGGCGGCGTTGCGTCTCCACGCGCAGATCGTGCATGCGTGCAAGGACTGTTGCCTCCAAATCCTATGGTGGTAGGCTAGCAAGGAGGCTCGCCGCCTCGCGGGACACCGTGCGGTGTCCCCACACCATCCGGATGGCCATGACCTTCGAGGGTTGGGGTACCTTCGGCGGCCGACGAGATAAGGGTCACCGAGCCGCTAAGGTCCTGAACACAGTCAGCTCTGGGCAGGACAAAGTACGGCTTGGAGACCACGGTGACGTTTATCGACCACCGCGCCATGCTCTGGAGTAACAGATCCTGAGCGGGGGCGCAGTGGTTGACATTCGCCTCGAGGAGACGAAATAGCGCCGTTATTGGCAGTCCATTGTCTCCTCGCGAGCCCTCTGTGAAGGCACTGCCGCAGTGGTTGCGGCGGCGGCGACAGCGGCAGCTGCATTAGAAGCGGCTGTGGCGGTGGCGGTGGTGTCCATTGGTCTGTGAAGTGTGAATTTGGCCGCCCCTGTTTTTGCCGCCCCCTGAATTTGCCGCCCGGGGCATAGGCCCCGGCTTGCCCCCCCCTAGATCCGGGGCTGCCGACTTTCCGTAGTCTTGTTTGCCCTACCCCTAGAGTGTAATTTAAAATCGCGTAGGCGCGGAGGGGTAGCTTTGAAACCATCTGCGACGATAAGCTTGCGTGGGGCCGCCCAAACCCTGCAGCGCCGGAGCCGTGACATAAACGATGCTTGCTGCATGCTGCATGCCTGCTTGCATGCTGCATGCCTGCTTGCATGCTGCATGTCTGCTTGCATGCTGCATGCCTGCTTGCATGCTGCATGTCTGCTTGCATGCTGCACGCTTGCTTGCGTGCTGCATGCCTGTATGCATGCTGCACAGCTTGGTTACTTTGCATATTTTATTCTAGTTTGCATGTGTAAATGCTTCTTATAGGGAATTAAAAACCACTTACGTTCACAACTGTTTTATTGGGAAAATACATGCAGGATCTACTGTTTTAAAATAAAATGGTTTGACTACTACTAACAACTACCTCCCACTAAAAAAAATGATTTCATTAACGCCTGTTCACAAAAATGTAGCAATTAATGATTTTTCCGTGATATGATTGTTCTGCTTTTCAATTATTATGGACATAAAATTTATGCCTCAAGATGATTCGGACTAACAAAATTATGATTTTCGAATTTATGATAAGTGAGTGTATGCCAAACAACTTTCTGCGAAATGAAGATTATGCTATGCGTTGTTATGCAAAATAAAATTATGACGAAAAAAGTTCTGCT
Source organism: Mythimna loreyi (assembly GCA_029852875.1). Classification (NCBI taxonomy): domain Eukaryota; kingdom Metazoa; phylum Arthropoda; class Insecta; order Lepidoptera; family Noctuidae; genus Mythimna; species Mythimna loreyi. The sequence goes on from CM056798.1 coordinate 17,184,605, forward strand.
TTAAAAGGTAGACCCCAAAATACGCGCCCGGCTCCCGCTCGCCTGCAGGAATCGCAGATCGGGGCAACAGGCGTCTGGTTACCGTGAGTACGAAAGAGATAAAGCTATATTCGAAAACTTCCTCGTCGATCTCTCTCCACGACAGTGTTTTGTTTCAGGGCCAGACTCCGTCGGCCCCCCACCACCACCGCCACCGCCGCAGCCGCTTTTAATGCCGCTGCCGCTGTCGCCACCGCAGCAACCACTGCGGCAGTGCCCTCACAGGGGGCTCGCGAGGAGATAATGGACTGCCAATAACGGCGCCATTTCGTCTCCCCCAGGCGAATTTCAACGACTGCGCCCCCGCTCAGGATCTGTTACTCCGGAGCATGGCGCGGTGGTCGATAAACGTCACCGTGGTCTCCAAGCCGTACTTTGTCCTGCCCAGAGCTGACTGGGTTCAGGACCTGAGCGGCTCGGTGACCCTTATCTCGTCGGCTGCCGCCGGTACCCCAACCCTCGATGGTCATGGCCATCCGGATGGTGCCGGTGACCGCACGGTGTCCCACAAGGCGGCGAGCCTCCTTCCTGACATATCACCATAGGATTTGGAGGCAACAGTCCTTGCACGCATGCACGATCTGCGCGTGGAGATGACGCCGGGGCGAAACTCCGCTGCCTGAACATGTCGAGGCGTGGCGAAAAGAGCTCCGGTGGGATCTCATGGTGAAGTGGAAACAGCGACTGTCGAAACCATAGTCGAAACCCAGCGCTTGGCACGCCATAAACTCGGTGATAAGTCCCCTCTTTGAGACGTGGCTGGGTAGACCTCACGGCGTCCTCACCTTCCGCATGACACAGGTTCCAGGTTCTCACTGGACATGGGAAGTTCGGGAGATTCCTGCACCGGATTCGTGCGGAAGAGACGCCCGGGTGTCGCCACTGTGAGGCGAGCCCGGAGGACACGGTGGAGCACACGGTGGAGGTGTGCCCTGCTTGGGAAGAGCATCGCCGTGTCCTCGTGGGGGTGATCGGCGGCGGCGACCTCTCGCACCGAACCATGGTCCGCAGCGAAGAGGAATGGCAGGCGACCGCCTCCTTCAGCGAAGAGGAATGGCAGGCGGTCGCCTCCTTCAGCGAAGCAGTAATGCTTGTAAAGGAGGAGGCCGATCGCATAAGGCAAAGGCAACAGCGCCCTCGCCGTAGCCGTCGCCGCCGCGATCCCGCCGATATTCGGCCACCGTAGACACTTGCTCGCGGACGGTGAGCAATGGGTAGCTCGCCGTCCGGTCATCTGGTAACTGTCCAGACCGAGTCCAAGTCGTCAAAGGCGCACTGTTCCCGCGCGCCTCAAGGAGCTGTCAGCAAACTGTAGGGGCCCTTCAGGGTCGAAGCTTTCTGGAGCCGAGGGTTAGTGCGAAAGTGTTACCGCGGCTCTGGGAATAAGGCAAAGAAGGAATGGGGTAGGTTTTTTAGCCAGTAAGAGTCTGACACTGTCGCCCGCTCCGCCCAAGAGCGGGATTCGTCATTGGGTGATTTTCACCTACCATAAAAAAAAGCATATTGATAGCTGAATATTAAAATTATATGGATGATCAAGGTGAAAATAAACATAAGTAGGTAGGCGGGGCGGCATTTTTCAGTTTTTGCCCCGCCTAAAAAAAATTGAAGATCCGGGGCTGATACCATCCACTCCTCAACGATGTTATTACATTTAGTGGACAAATAATATAAAAAAAAATCCTAACTTTTATTTGGTGTGCGTAGAAACACAGCAAAAAATCCACCACCACGACCATACTCTGCGAATAAACATTACACAAAGACGCTCTCCATCAATCTACAACCCTATACTATATCTATTTTAAGCTTAGAGCATAAATAACCTATGGAGATGGCAAGGGACGATTCGCCGAACAAATTTTTCTGCCACTTTTTGCGGGAGGCGAGGTAGCACACTAAGAAAATTTGACATTACGCACAAATGCACGCTCCCTATTGCTACAAACCCATACTCTAACAAATAGTCACAATTGCAAAAAATACACACACATCGATAATTATCGTGTATTTACACGAACTATCATATGACAACAAACAAAAAACGCTAGTGATGTGACATATCCCAGCTTAATCATTTCATTCATCAGGAACGAATGAACTGAATGTTACAAAGTCTTATTTTTTGTACAAATAATTTCTTCATTATCCAAAAATGATGTTTATTTTACAAATTTACCTACGCTAGTATTACAAAAAGGTAAAGTTTGTTTTTTTTCTTTGTAGAAAGGAACCATAAACCGGAGTTACTTTAATCCAAAATTGAACTTTGAAGGTTTTTTAAAATAATGGGTGTAAAAATATACAAAACTTGTAGTAATCGGATTTTTGTTTGTTGTCGTTCCTTTAATAATAAGTGAAAAAATGACATATGATATTTAGATAAAAATAAAAGCTATCTCATCAAAATTACACGAAAAAATTACAAAATGTTTTTTCCGGTCACGGGGAAAACTGACTGTGTTCCAGATTTTATGAAATGACTGCCCCATTGTGTTTGTTATAAAAAGTCCCATATTTCGTCTTTCGGAGGCATCTCTAATGTTTAAACTTCTTTCTACTATTATTTTACTTCGCTATCACACTACTACTACTTGACCATTCAAAATCGACATCAAAAATTGTGATGTTTGATGTCAATCTGCGATTTTTTATATGTTATAGGTGCCTTGAGAGTAGTTAACACCCAATTTTGTAACCTTGAAAATCTTATCCTACCCTTATGGTAAATACTACCCTAAGTAAGCGTTTCTCAAGTATGTTTGCTAAATAATTTAATAAAACTCTCTTAGTTTGAGTATAACCCCACCACTCTAGGTTCATCAGTTCAAATCAGTTGCGAAGATACAGCAAATCAGATTGGCGATTCTTCTGTAGTGCTTGGAAAACTGTGAAAATACATATGTATCTAATGTAGTAGCTCCGTATTCGCTGGAAAGACCTCACGGCGTTAGCACTTTCCGTATGACGCAGGTCCTCACCGGATATGGCAAGTTTGTGAGATACCTGCACCGGATTTGTGTGGAAGAGACGCCCGGGTGTCACTATTGTGTGGACCGCCCAGAGGATACGGTTGAGCACACGGTCGAGGTTTGCCCCGTTTGGGCAAAGCATCGCCGTGTCCCCGCGGGGGTGATCGGCGGCGGCCACCGCTCGCGCTGGGCCTTGGTCGCCTCCTTCTGCGAAGCAGTAATGCTAGCAAACAAAGAGACTGACCGCATAAGTCAATGGCGCTCACGCCCAGACCAGTTTCTGAAAGGAAGGTCCGACCCCCGGTATGAAGGCTAAGAAGGAACGGGGTAGGTCATTTAGTTAGTAACAGTCTGACACTATTTCTTGCTCCGCCCAAGAGCGCGATTTGTAATCGGAAGATTTTTCCACCATAAAAAAGTACCTCCGTATTTTTTAAGTCTGTTAAAAAAGAACTACCTACTTTCTAGCACTGAAATTTTGTATTGAATTGCCATATTTACTCCTGTATTTAACTGCAATGTTATTCTTTATTCATTTTTTAAGTCTGTTAAAAAAGAACTACCTACTTTCTAGCAGTGAAATTTTGAATTGAATTGCCATATTTACTCCTGTATTTAACTGCAATGTTATTCTTTATTCCCATAATGGCATATTTTTATTTTATAACCGGTTTATTCAGACACAATATAGACGAACGTAAACTATTACTGAATATTTGAATGAAAACGCATTTTATTTTACTAATCATTCACTCACATTGTCGCAGCACTATGCGTCCTGTACTACGAACTGCCCACGTACCACTATATTTTTCTATCGTAATGGTATAAATTTAATTTCGACAATGTACTTAAATAAAACTATATTATCGCATAACGCATTCTAACATATGATAAGAAACATCATAGTTTCGTAAATTTGTAGCAGCAGATTATTTTTTACAGCTGGAAACTGCATAACTAACCATTTTTAAAGAGAACTTTTTTACGACACAAAACGATACATTATGGCGGTCGGCCGCGAATGAACTAGTTTTATATAACGTGCATGGTCATATGGCCAATGTACTTTGGCAGAGGGGTATGCTCTGCTTTGCCGTCTCCATAGGTTAAATGCTCTAAGATTTTAAGTTAACAAAACAGCATTAACAACATTCTTTCCAGATCTGCCTAAACGAGCACAGCATCTGGAACCTATCGAGTGACTCCGGCAACCTGGGGACGTTGGTGGTCACAAACGTCAGGGTCGTCTGGTACGCAGACATCAACGATGTCTTCAATGTATCCATGCCGTATATCACTATTGAAAGTGTAAGTTCTTGATTAACTAATAGACTCAATAATATTACAAAGGTAACCGTCCGGACCAAGACCAGTCGTCGACGGCGTGCACTGTTCCCACGCGCTTCAAAGAGTTGTCAGCAAACCGTAGAGACCCTGCAGAAGGGTCAAAGCTTTCTAGAGCCAAACGTTCGCGTCTGATGGGAAGACTCTGGCCCTGGTATGCAGTGGGCTTCGTCACCTAGCCTTTTCCACACACGTCTGTCTTCAGCTATTGCGGTACCGTTCCCTCCAATAGTTTGTTTAGCTCATCTCCCACATTCGCCTAGGCAGCTTGGTCAGCAAAACACCCGAATTGGTAATAAAAGAACAGTTACTTTTCCGTCTAGTCTTAATCAGGCCAGCCCTTCTCCACATAAGCATAATTTCTAATTTGTATTCACATGATTTCAGATTGTAGTCAAAGATTCCAAGTTCGGAGAAGCCCTAGTGTTTGTGGTGCGCCGGACATCAGGAGGGTACGTGCTGGGGTTCAGAGCTGACCCTCGAGAGAGGCTGCGGCCCTTGCTCACGGAACTGCAAGCACTGCACCAAGCTTATACTGAAAAACCTATATTTGGCATCGAACTTACTTGGAATAATGAGGTATTCGTCATTGAATGATTTTTCCCTCCTTAAAAAAAATGTCTGAGGGTTTTTGCTATTCTTTTTTTAAATGGTGGATCTTTTACTAACTAAACGACCCACCACCCGGTTCCTTCCTCGCCTTGATCCCAGGGCCCTGGTGTTATACGCTTTAGCATCATCAGCCAGTAAAATAAAGGCTTCGTACTTTAAGGATAAGTTAAGGATTCCTATGCATCATAAAAAACTTTCTCATTTGCAGAACACAAGGCCCGTAGCAGACGATATAGAGGAACTGGAAGAAATCGGGGAACCTCGAGGCGAAATGGGACCAAACCTGTATTTAGCATCGCAACTAGCCCAAAACAAGGGAGAATCTGAAAGCCCCCCAGTCTATAGCCCATATTTAGGACTAGCTATAGAACCCTTAAAGGAAGGATTCACTTTAAAAAGTCTCTTTGAGGTTCAAACTACAACATAGTTCAATTAATTGAAAATATTATTTTTTATTACAAGATTTAGTTGTTTAATTAAAAGTTTATCGATGTATTTGCTGTTTTAATTTACTAAGTTTACCAATATTAATTTCGAAATACAAAATAATGCGAGACATAGATGAAACAAAATAACTAAAACCCAAAAATACTTTTATTGAAAAACATATAAAAATAAATAAAAAGTCGGCCAAGAGCGTGTCGGGTTCTGTGTCCACGCTCAGTGTAGGGTTCTGTAGTGTCCCGCCCGTCACAAATTTCTCACAATGTAACAGAACCCAGTAGCCCGTGTAAAAATTAGTAACCTAATTTCCCGAGAGATGGCGCTGTACCCGGTGGTAATTTTAATTTGCGTGATCCGTTTTTAATCTTTTTGTATTTTTTTTTTTTAAAGAAAATTCGCTTAGGATAGTGAAATATGTAAAAAAGTAAAAAAAAAATGCTTGTATGTACGGTTAAATTACAAAATTAATTAATAACTGTTCATCCTATCAAGTTCGAAATAATTTTCCTAGAAAGTTTACTCAAAGTTCTACTTTTGAGATTTTTTTCAAATTTTTTAAACTTATGGTTCAAAATTTAGAGAGGGGGACGTCTCATTTTTTACTTTTTGAGCATTTATTTGTGAAAATAATCAAGTTTCTGCGATACTACAAAATATGTGGATTCATTGAAAAAGGCGTGATCTCGGTAAAACGAAGCTGAGAATTTTATTGTAGGTGTTGCCTTCCTCAGTGAAGTTTAGGTACTGAGAAGGCTGACTCGATAATTTTGCTGACAAATACTAGAAAAACAGAATGTTAGCACCAGCATTCTAATGGTAAATTAAAAAACTATTCATATGAAGACAAGGCTCAATAAACTTAGTACTTTAGCCATTACAAAAAAATATTGTGACAGTTCATATTTTGACATTGACACTTGACAGCAGAATTTGACGCTTGCTTGACGTTTCATAAACAAACTTGTTGCAACTTGATCGTGGATTTTGATTTCTTAATTCTTTGATTTCTAACTTCTTTTGTTTTATTTACAAACTAACTTACATTTATGTGTTCATAGTTCTATGAATTAATTAGAATTAGATATTACTCTGACAAGAATTGGTTTTCTTTTCAATTCGAAGTTTTATGTGATTGTTTATTTTGAACATATCTATGTTTTGATAATTATTAAATTAACCAAAAATGAACAAAGAAAATAACAGAGGCGCAGCTGGCTTGGTGAGTGTTTTTTATTTGAATTATTTACTCCAAAGAGTCTCTTCTAAAAAGGCGCCAAATGTATTAAAAATCAACTTCAACTGACCTTTGAGGAAAAAAAATCGTGATTGATAATGAATTGTCAATAATGTCAAAACTTATCTGGAAATGCGAAAGATGTGAACAATGCGTATGTTATTTTACTGTTAATAATTCACACTAAATACTCTCCAACATTTGATAGTGTTTGTCAACATGTGTTATTTGGAAATTATCGAGCCCCACATAGGCCATTAAAAGTTGAAGTTTCATCAACGTAAGCTAATACAATCAAAATTCAAGCAAAGAACCAACAAACTCATATTTAAACTCTTGAGCATCAAGCGAACACGGGCATTCACACACCTATTGTCTTCCTATTATGTTCTAATAACGGTATTCAGAAGGTTAATTCCTTACAACATCAGAACCAGATTTACTAAATCTCAAACAGATTTAAATTTCAACAGAACATAAACTGTTGCCTATTGTACCCTTATTTTTAACTAGCTTCTGCCCGCGACTTCGTCCGCGGTAAATTTCTTGTAATGATAGCTCGGTTAACATCCATGTTATATAAATAATTTATAGCCTATGTCACTCAGGAGTAAAGCAGCTTTCTATTGTTGCTAAAATTTTTCCAATCGAACCATTAGTTCCTCCTACAAACAAAAAAATAAAAAAACAAACTTTACCTCTTTATTATATTAGTGTAGATAATGTTTGTCCTATGTAATGTTTTTGGTGTTAATGCGGTGTAAAATAAAGTATAAATAAATAATAAATCTGCCCCTAAGCGACCCATATTTTTACTTACTCATTTCAACACTGAACTTCCACCACTAATCAATTCCCTTTTAATAATATTTTATGTGCATTTTTACTTCAGCGCCGCTCGGCAATTGTAGAAAGGATCCGTCTCAGAGAAGAATGGTCAGCGTTAAAAGAAGTAGACACTGCTCCGTCCTCACAACAGACAGGAAGAGCACTGCAGAAGAAGCCAACTAACTCTAGAAATACTCCTGGTGTTTCTAGTCAGAAGAAACAGGCTACTAAATCTTCTAGCCAGAAAAAGGTAAATGTTTTATTGATTATGTCGCTGTTTCCCTTCGCTTTGCACCTATCAACTAAATTATAGAAAACAGTAGCGACCCGCCCCAGCTTTGCACGGGTGCAATACTTATATATTACACATGTGTTATACTTATAAACCTTCCTCTTGAATCACTCTATCTACTAAAAAAAGCCGCATCAAAATCCATTGCATAATTTTTAAAGATTTAAGCATACATATAGAAGAAGCAACTTTGTTTTATACTATGTAATGATGTGGCTTTACACCTAATGCCTATCTCAATAATAAATGTTATAAAACTAAACCCCCCACCTTGTCTGTCTATACATATTATGTTTACGATAAACTCCAAAACTACTAAATGGATTTTTTGTGATAATAGTAGCCTACACAAGTAGTTAAAAGGTTTACAGCCTAAAACTTACAAAAACCACTAACTAACGACTGAGCAACTGTTATATCAGCACTGGTATAAATTCCAATACAATAAAAAAATTACCTAATGTTAAATTATTCACGAAAACCAGTCTAAGTGGTAACCCTTTTCCTAGCTAGTGGCTGTGGATAAGCCTTCTTATTTTGGCCTTTCTTCAGGTCAAAAATAATCAAATATGTACTTAACTTCCACCACTTTGAATGGAACATGCTCAGTCTGTCAGAGTGAGAGAAGTTATTGGTCACACCACCGTATTATGTCAGACTTTTACTGACAAAAATCAACGTATTTCTTTAGTTGTTTTTTGCTTTCAAGGAGCCCAGCAAATCTTTGTTAAACACTACAATTGCTATATAATGGTGCAGGTGACAGCTGTTGGATTCATACACCCCTAGTAACGAATTGCGTCAAAAGCGATTATATCGCGAATCCAATCCAATGTGCAACGTCACAATTATACTCAATAGCCCTTTTTTTATGGTGGGCAAAAATCATCCAATGACGAATCCCGCTCTTGGGCGGAGCGGGAAACAGTGTCAGACTCTTACTGACTAAACACCCCACTCCATTCCTTCTTTGCCCTTCGCATTGGGGCCAAGCCTTCCTTTCAGAAAGAGACCCTAGGCACCAGTAGGCTTCAACCCTTTTGCAGAGTCCCTATAGTTTTGCAGAGTTCCTACGGTATACTCAATAGCCCTTATATTTTGTGTCTATTAAATTTGGTCGGATTCGCGATTTAATCGAATTTAACGCAATTCGGAACAAGGCCACATTGTAGCTTCCTATCCTTTTCTCTCATATTAAAGATGTATATTTTCATCCTCCTGTCACCCTAACAAGCCATGTAAAAACACTATTCACACTTACAGACTCTAAAACTTCTTACTACCCACTTATGCATAAAAAATCCTTGTAATGACAGCTGTCACTGTCACTATTGTTATTTTTTGAATACCCTCAATTCTCTTTTTTATACAATTTACATTGTATTATTTTGCTGTTGCTTTTGTTGTAAATAAGAACCATGTTTACTTATCAAGAAATGGTTAGTACATAATTGGTTTCAAAGAAAAATAGTCTGTGACAAGACCTGTATGGATTAGAATGTTAGGCCGTGAAAAAGATAGATGAAAAAAGACTGCATGTAGCGGAGATGAGAATGTTGAGATGGATGTGTGGTGTGACGAGAATGGATAAAGTGGGAAATTTGTATATTAGAGGAAGTTTGAAAGTTGCACCAATGACTGAAAAGTTTAAAGGAAATTGTTTGTCTTGGTATGTTCATGTGAAGAGGAGAAATGAAATATATGTTACAAAAAGAGTTCTGAATTTACATGTAGATTAATGGAGATGAAGGGGGAGGTCGAAAAAGAGATGGATGGATTTTGTGAGGAGTGATATGAAAGAACAGGCAATTAGTGATAGTGTGACGGGTGACAGGACAGAGCGGAAGAAAGAAACAAGTTGCGCCGACCCCAAGTAATATGGGATAAGGGAGGGTTGATGATGATCATTGAAAAATATCTTTTAAACTCTTGAGCCTATTCGCACACCGATTGTCTTTCTATTATATCTCTAATTACGATATTCGAAAGGTTAATGTGATTGTTTCCATATTTCAGGAGAACCCAAAAGCAACGCAACCAGCATGCGACTCACTCCGAGGAGTGGTGGCTATGGTGGATGTAGGTTCAGAGACCAAGGCCCTCCCTCTGAGGTGCACGCTGGCAGCGCTGGGAGCCACCGTGGTTATTGACTGGAGTCCACTCGTCACGCATCTAGTGTGGACTGATAGTGAGTTATTTTCAAACCTAGTTGTCAAAATGATCATGATCATCAGCCTTTTAATGTTCCCACTGCTGGGACACAGGCCTCCTCTCTAGAAGAGGGAATGGACCCATAATCCACCACGCGGGCCCAGTGCGGATTGGTCACATGTCTGCGAATTTTCGGTTTTAGGACTTGCCGGTTTCCTCACGATGTTTTCTTTCACTGTTTTGAGAGCAGTGGTGAATAAATAAATTACACAAAGTAATGCACCTGGATAAAATTAAAAAATAAAGTACTTTTCGAATAAATATACGCATGTACGAATTTTTTTTTAATTAAACATCGGCTGAGCAAGTTCAATGACCTGTGTGTGTAGTTAGTAAGCAACGACTGACCACTACTTACTAGTCACTCTACTTTCAGGAAGGACACTGGTAGTAAATAGATGGATAAACACTTTAGGGTTGTGACTCATTGAGATGGTATGGCAGTGTACAGGTCTTGAACGTCAAAAAATTTTATGGTTGACTGCGTAACCAACAGTGGTCAGGTGTGAACTGGTATCGGCACCAAGACCTCCCAGCGAGTCCTCTTCATTATTTATATACACTTTATTGTCCCTCCTTCCTCCTTGCGTTTTTCCTCAATGCCGAGGGTCGTGACCTCGACGACGTGGACGTGAAATAGAGACCTACAATAGGTGGCCCTATCGCATTATGCGATATCTTCCAGGCAACCTGAGATGGAAAGAGATAGCCTGGACATAAAGTGCACTGAATGCAACCCGCATTCAATGCATAATTGTAGGGATTATAATTTTATAGAAGAACCATTACATTTAATAAATATAGTTCCTTTTTCCATGTTTCTCCAGGCGGTGACCGGGCCACCCGCGCACGAGCCCGTGCCCTGGCGTGCAAGCTGGTCTCCCCGCTGTGGGTGGAAGCGTGTGCCGCCTCCAACAGGAAGCTCAACGAGCGAACGTTCCCCGCCGCCTCCCGACACTCTGATCTGCCCTCACCGAGGACCCTGAGGCAATTACTTGTGAGTTCATCATCATCATTATTTCAGCAGATAACGTCCACTGTCGGATATAGGCCTCCCCAAATGTCCCCACAAGACAGTCTCCTGACAATGAACTAAAAATATTGAATCAGCGCCTTTTACAGAGACCATTGTGGCAAATAAGCTGAACTCGTTCCTATGGCCACCCGCACGATTGAGACCCGAAAATTGGTTACTGCGCATTCAAGGTCGAGCGTCATGATTCAACTTGTGTGACGACAAATATAACTCACCATAAAACCTTTCTGTAATTTCAGAAAAAAGCAGAAATGGAGAATGTTCCGCTAATTGACTTGCTATCAGACAGCAAGGAAGAGGATGCTGATGGCTGCCCCAGGCTCCGGATATCTACGGAAACTGACAACACTACTGACACGTCTAGGGAGACTATTGGTTAGTATTGAAATCCATTATTATAATTATATTAATTAGATTTTTTAGGGCAAAACCTAAATTAAAGCAATTTGGATTGAAATCCAAACGGACCACCATACGTACGGCATTGCACCACCGGTACATGGTGGATATCCCACATATACGTACAAAACGTTTTGGGAACACATTCATTATGCATACAGCCAAGGAGTGGAATTCCTTGCCGGAGTCTGTGTTTCCTGATGGCTACAATCCAGGAATCTTTAAGTCAAGAGTGAATAGGTTACTTCTAGGTAAGCGCGCACTATCGTCGACCGCATCGTCGCTTTCCATCAGGTGAGATAGCGGTCAAGCGCGAACCTATCATAAATAAATAAATGATTTGTATCATAACATAACATAGCAGATCTGGGGCCCTGGTCCGGTTTCTGAAAGGAAAGTCCACCCTGGTATGAGGGCTAAGAAGGAATGGGTTGGGTTGTTTAGTCAGTAAGAGTCTGACACTGTTTTCCTTTTAGCCCAAGGCGCTGGAGTCATTAGATGATTTTTCCTACCGTAAAAAAAAATACATAGCATAGCATCGGCCTTACAATGTTCCCTCTTCTGGGACTCAGGCCTCTCTAGGAGAGGTGCTTGTTGGTGGATATCACATGTCAACAAATTTTTTGGTTCTGGCACATAGTTAGTAATAGTTTCCTCACGATATTTTCCTTCATTGTTTTGAGAGCAGTGGTAATAAAATAAATTTCACTAACTAATGCGCCTGGCTAAGTTTGAACCAGCGTCCTACAACCCGTAAGTGATGGCCTTTAACACTCGGCCATTACTTTTCAACATAAAGCAAGTTTATAAAATGCTATATAATTACCTTTCAGACATGGAATCCCGCGTGAACACGGCCCCTCGGCGCGCTATGGCCGAGTCGTCCAGCCGACAGCCTCCCAAGTCGCGCCGAAAGCTATTCACTCACAAAGAAGCTGAGGATATTGGAAGCTCTGATGAATCTGGTATGATCAAGTTCTTATTGACCTAGCCATATGATAGGTAGTTTTTTTCCTCCTTCTTAATACAATTTGTCCGAGGTCATTTATCAATAATAAAAATTAATAATCATTTATTTCACTGCCCACCGGTTCTTAACTATAGCTGATAAGACGACTGTAAACGGGCTGTTATTGATCAATATATGCAATATGTTTCCGCATAGTCCAGCAAGATGCTGCAATTAAATTACTGACGAATTTAGTTCCTTCGTTTGTTTTAAATATCTTGGCTATATCGCCGGGTTACACTGCTACATTGCTGCAATTGTTGCTTTGTGTTGATCGATATAGTCAGCTACTTGCCAGTTGTAGAATTTGCAGCAAGAAATTGCCACAAAACTAGCCCGTTCCCAAGAAATTCCCGCAAATCTCCTTTGAAAAGAGAGGATCTTAAGACCAGATAAGTGATTTATAGTTCAGTCCTTGTTGAATTATGCGTTTATTTTTATATAATAATATTATTTTTAATTTTTTAATATTATTATTTTTATGTATAAGATAGTAGTAAATATCACAGTCGCCTATATAAAAATCAAGGCTGGAAATCCGTATCTATTCAAGTGTTACCACTCCCATACGACTGTAAGCATTCTAATAAATAAACAGCACATTATCGACACAAGAAACAAATTAATATTAAATCTCCAACCATTACCTTACAGATGGTGAAACAACCAGGAACAAGCTTCACCAAAGCAAGCTCACCCAACGTGAGCGCAGAGACCTGGCGCGCGCAGAACGTATGGCCAAGAAGATGCTCGCCGCCTGCAACGCGCAGTGTAACAATAAGGTTACAATACACGCTACACAGACACATTTGAAGCCGAAAATTGTAAGTTATTTGACCATTATTATTATAATAAAAAAGAACGCCATTATTATAATATAAAAATGTTTATGTGCCTCTGCATCAACTTGTGCTAAACCAAATTTACTCTTAAAACTACCTAAAATACTTTTTAAAATAATAGTAGTTTAAAATCACATTATATATTATATCAAGCACATCATATAAAAGTACATTTCGGCAACAGAAAAATTTGATAAATGAAGAACCACTCGTCCGATTTTGTACAAACTTTACATAAGAATGCTCATTATAAGTAAATGCTCAAGTGTATCAGCACTACAAAGTAAAAACAGTAAAAAAGTAGTGGCATGTTAGTTATATCAATTGTTTTTACCCGACTACGGCGAAGCAAAAGGAGGGTTATGATTTTTTACCCGACTACGGCGAAGCAAAAGGAGGGTTATGATTTTGACCTGTATGTATGTATGTATGTATGTGGGTATGGATGTTCATCTGTTCCCTCGTAACTTCTAAACTACTTATCAGTATTCGACAAATGACTATAGTTTAAAAACTAACACCCGACTACTTAAAAACACGCTCTAAAAAGTACGAAACAAGAAAACAAGAAAGCCGTGGTCGTATGCCATAAGAATAATAAATTAAAAAAAGTGGCATACGACCACGGCTTTCTTGTTTTCTTGTTTCGTACTTTTTAGAGCGTGTTTTTAAGTAGTCGGGTGTTAGTTTTTAAACTTTATTTTTATTAAATATATGCACGTGATGCCTTTTTCGAGTATCATAGGCCTCCCTAAGTATTGCCATAACGACTGGTCCTCGTCTTCATCAAATTCCAGTGACTCTCAAGGCACCGATTCACCTTTTGATATATCTTCCCACGCTGCGTCTTCTAGTACGTAGGCAACTACAAATTGCTTAATAACACTATTTCTTTCCATCTTATTATTACATCGTAAGGAAACTGGCATGTCCTAGAACAATAATGTTATATATTCCACAACTATCACACAGCGTCGTCTAGTCTCAAGCTAAGCTGAGCTTGTGTTATGAGTACTAGACAACTGGTAAACATACTTATATATTCTAAATACATACAGATTATAGATAAATTACACCCAGACACAGAACAAATGATCGTGCTCATCACACAAACATTTGTCCTGGGTGGGAATCGAGCTCACGCCCTTCGGCATAGCAGTCAGGGTCACTAACTACTAGACTAGGCCAGTCTAGTAGTTATAGTTCGTTTTTTAATTCTAGACTACGATTTCAACACAACAACAACAACACAACTCAGAATGTCACACTCTAGAAATATGTTCCCAATTATCTGGAGTTTGACATTTTAAGTTGTCAAATCGTAGTCTAGGATTAAATTGATGATAATAATGATAATTATTCTTTTCCAGGTCCTAACCGGTATGTCTCGTCCCGAACGCCAAGCAATAACAAAATCAATCCAGCAACTAAACGGCTTCATACAGAAGGAGGTGAACAAACGCACAACGCACGTCCTCCTAGGCTCCTGTCGCAGCAACACAAGTTGCAGCAACCATCCCTCGAACATCACTGGCGTTGCAACGCACTGTGACTTGAGCAAGTCTGGTTGTTGGAGCGATGCGACGGACAAGAGAGCGCGGACGTGCAACGCGTTGCTAGGTGCGGCTCGCGGTTGCAGGGTGTTGCACGCGCGGTGGGCGTTGCAGTCTGCGGCTGAGGGGAAGTGGCTGCATCATAATGGTTTTGAGGTGGAGCATTTGAGGAAGATTTGTCAGGTTAGTCATTATTATGCTAAGTATTTTATACGGTACTAGCTTTTGCCCGCGGCTTCGCTCCTGTCAACTGACTACTCTACCCCGCTCTACCCTACTTTTCCTATTTTTATTTTCATAAGAACCTTCTCCTGACAATAACAAACAGACCAAAAAAAGAACTAGTAAAATTGGTCCAGGCGATGTTGAGTTATGCGCTTACCAACACATTTTGCTTTTCATTTTTATATTATAGATTCTGTAGATAGCATCTTTTTTTATTTATTTATTTAGGAATAACAAACAGTTACACATTAGGTCTTATTAGTCAAATAATACATATAAGTTCATCATACAAATGTGCAACTCACACCGTTATTCACACAATACTTCGTGAATAATTATACAAATATTTGTTAATTTTATTATTTCAGTACTCCAATCATCTGTAATATTTAATATACTGCTGTTTGTTGTCCCTAATAAAATAAAATAAAATTATGCTCATAATAGAGAGAGCAGTAGTGGCCGAGTGGTATTGGCCCCAACATACGAATTGCAGGTTGCGGGTTGAAATCCAATCAGGCATTATTTTGTGTAATTTATTTTACCACCACTGCTCTCAAGTGCCCTAGAATCAAAAATCGAAGACATGTGATTATGGTGCATTGTGGATTATGGCCCATTCCATCTCCTAGAGAGGAGGCCTGTGTCCCAGCGGAAACATTAAAAAGGCTGATGATTTGTTGCACCCGTGCGAAGCTGGGGCGAGTCGCTATCGTAATTTTATTTTTTCTTTCCAGAAATCCCGTGTCGAGCGCACAGCCCTGGGTCGTCTACACTCCGAATACGCTTATGACGTATTCTACGGAATGAGAGTTCATTTAAAACCAAACGCGGACCAAAGGGAGGCTGCCTTACAACTGCTGACCCTATGCGGCGCTTCTGTTAACAACAGCAACCAAACTACTGGTCCTTTTATACGACCAACGCAAGTCCTTGGT
This sequence comes from Mythimna loreyi, assembly GCA_029852875.1. Taxonomy (NCBI): domain Eukaryota; kingdom Metazoa; phylum Arthropoda; class Insecta; order Lepidoptera; family Noctuidae; genus Mythimna; species Mythimna loreyi. Next base: position 17,200,586 of record CM056798.1, read on the forward strand.
CCTAATGTTCGAACAACTCAAACGATTGGTCCTAGCCAACAAATAGCGACTAATGATGTATATGATGTGGTGGTTGGCTCAGGGGTTGGTGAAGTGAACTCTAAGTGGGTGTTCGATAGTGTGGCCGCGGCGAGGATGCGGACCACGAGACGGTACATCAATATGAATATGTTCAGCTAGTGGAAAACGTATACAGGATGTCATTGACATGTTAACGCAAACGAATACCATAGATCCAGTACATGATTCTAGACCCCCAGTGGTGGAATTTTTGGCAGTTTTTGCTTATTTTTTTTATGAATTTATTACGTTTTTTAAATTAAACTGTATAAACGTCATTTTTATTTTTTTTGCGAAAAAATTGTATGAATTACATTCCAAATTAAAAATGTCATCGAGTTTGATTAGAATAACGACTTCATTTGCCTCGACAATTTTTTTTTTATTCTGTCTTTTTTTTCTAAAAACATCATTGGGGTTGGTTAGAATAACGATTTTATACAGGTAAAAAAACAAACTTTTTTTTTCAAATATTTGGTAAAAGGGTCAGGACCAAATTTTTGACGCGACAGAATGTGTGACACTGGAAAATAAATGTAGCACAATAGAATTGTTGCGCTACATTTATTTTCCAGTGTGACACATTTTGTAGTGGTTTCCGTTGTGCAATTACGTCAAAAATTTGGTCCAGACCCAAAAACCGACGAAAAATTCCAACACTGGGGTGTCCAGAATCGTGTACTGGATCTATGGTGTTCGTTTGCGTTAACATGTCAATGACATCCTGTACAGGGTGACTGGTAATTAGTGACCGATACTTAAACATGTGATCGTAGTCACGATAACAAACAACTTTTACTATGGGACCAAACTTGAAATCGCGAAAACGCAAGTCCAGTACATTTTGACCTGTTAAGCGAACACAAATGCACTGACCAGCAGATATTTTTTCCCGATTTCTTCGTCGACACAATTTCATAGTTTTGTATGGTCATTTCAAACAGGCATATACTAAGCGTATAATGACAGAGGCCTAAAGTGTAGTATATCGGGCTGGTATCCGCAACTTCACATCTAAAGCGCGTATCTTGCGTACGGGTGGGTCAAATGCGTCATTCGATCCACCCCAGCTCCTCGAGGAAGGCCAGCAAAGCCTTTATTACTGACCATTTCACTGAGGTTACCTGGGACTCCGAAGTACTTTGTCCTGTATCCAGCGACGGCTGGGCAGCCTAGAAGCAGATGGGCTGATGTCTCTTCCTCCTGCATGACAAAGGCCTAAGATGGTAAGTCCGCCTGAGGGCCGCAAGATGCCGATGCATGCGAAACGCTCAAGATCAGTGTCCAACAGTGTTGGTCTTTCGGCCTCATGATGATGATGATGATGATATAGGTGATGATCAAGGTCGATAAGGATCTAGGTGCTTGTTTCCGGAGACGGGGCGCGTTGGTCGTTTGCCGTACATTGTCATATGTTTAGTGTTTACGCGTGAGATGACGCGGCCTACTACAGCAATGTACGACGAACGCTCAACATGTTGCCTATAGCGCCGCGTCTCCACACAACCATTTAGTAAGTCAATGATTGTTTAAAATGGTGTGTAAGATTTTAATTTGAAGTCAGTACCAGTCATTGCAAACAATACTTACTTCTGACTTAAGTTTAGGCTATCCTAACTTGAAAATTTCATGATGCTACAGGTAGCGACATCTATGACTATGGATAAGAACTATCCAGAAAAAAATAAGTTACTTTTAATAATAATAAGTCAAAAACAAAAAAAAAAACCATTGATTGAATGCACCAAGGCTTGTCGTTTTTACGAAATAAATATTAGATATTATAAAAAATACTCTTAAAGATCTTATATAAGCGATTTTAGAGGTTTATCATAGTACGTATAACTTTATTTTTGTAAAAATATTGTTAAGTTAACAATTAGTATAAGTCAGGAAGTTGTACTAAAACTATTTATTATTGCTTGTTTATACATTTGTTTGATAATATAAATCATGTTTTCTGAATTATTTCTTTGTTTTACTTTTCATCATCCGGTAAGTTTTTTTGGCAGAGGGCATACAATTAATATTGAATGGAATATAATAGAATTCACTTGGCGATCACTTTGGGCCGAGTCACACTAGAATGCAAGAACGGCAAGCACTTTTAGTGTGAAAGAATTTTAACACAATTTCTGACCTAAAAATAATCACTCACTCTTGACTTCAGCAGGGAATTCCATTCCAATCTATCGTAAAGTTATCTCATAGCCAATCCAAACCATCACTGAAGTGGCAAAGGCAACAGCGCCCTCGCCGTAGTCGTCGCCGCCGATATCCGGCCACCGTAGACACTGGCTCGTGTGCGTTCGCGCAGCGGAATGTTGTTGAATTTAAAGATTTTAATAATGCAGTTAATTAGTGTATGACGTCGTATAATTGTGTATGGTAAAAAAAAATTTGTGCACGCAGCCATTGTGGAGAAATTCACCAAAAACTGATTCCGCTAGGCGAACGTTGTCCTGGCGGAACTTTTTTCAATCCATAGACTTTAGAAGAAAAGAGATATATCCAATAATTAGTGTGTATTTGTGTGTAATTGTGTATCTATGAATAAAATTTGTGCATGCATAAACTTCGGAGAAATTCAAGTTTCCGCTGCGCGAACGTTTGGCCATTAGCTAGTTTTCATATAAAGCGCTGACATAGAGAGCTGTAAATTTTTACACACGTTATTTTGAATTTGTTTATATTTGTTTAAAAAACAGATTTAGAAAAAATCGTAGGGCTTAGAAGATAAAAATATAAACGTAAAATACCCTTATTAGGTCTTAGTTCTTAAAGTATGCACTTTGGGGTCTAGATTTTCACGTTTATACAAACCTTGTAAGTGTCTGCAACATGTTGCCAAGTATCAATGACGTTCCGTTTGTAATTAGATAGTTACAGTTTAATTTACCATGAATAGATCACTGTTTACAAAGCAGTCAAATGTCACGACGTTCTAAAGGAATTGCATGGTAAAATGTATGCCAATAGTTAGTGTATTCATTCAACTATTCACATGCAAAATTTCATGTCATTAAATTCAGTAATTAAAGAAAAACAATTATAATACTGACGAAGCATCAAAAACCTACATAACCCAACCAAGTTCGGATAGCTATAAAAAAGCGGCCGTGCAATATATTTAGGTAACATCCCAAAATTTACAGTATAATACCGGTATTGAATTAGTACAGATGATAACACAATTGTTGTTTCGATATAATTTATAAGTCATTTAAATATATTTGACTATGACAAAAAGTAGGTACTATTTACGTAGGCACTTTATTTAAGTATGCGCTTGAGACTTGACATATAATCTAGATTATATATTATTTAAGACAAATAAAATTCATACATTCATTTCTTTTGAAGATTTCACGGATCAGGATTCTACCCCTTAGGGAACGTAAATAATTACTACATGTAAGTACTACTGTTCAGGTAAATATTTATCATATTGTAGCTTATTACACTATTTAACCAATGGATTAGACATGCACGAGCGTTCCCTTTTGCAACTACCTGAAAAAAAACGACTCCTTGAATCGATTTTTTAATTGATGTATACCGTTGTACTTGTAGTGACTTATGTATGTGAGCGTGTTCCCCGCACCTCACCAAATTATGCAGAATTATTTTGTTGGCTAGTCTTTTGGTTAAATAGTCTAAGTATTGTAGTTATGATTTGATCAAAAATATTCTAGTGTGAAAAAATAGACGGCTCCAGTTTGAAACGGTACTTCGATCCTTGAAGAAAAAAGAGGGCAATTAGTTTTCATTTTGCTTTGCGTATTCGTTTACTGTTGTACTTCAACCTGATTTTGTTTTATCCCCAGTCAGTAATAATAATATTGACAAAATGTGTTATTAATGTTATAACAGTGAAGCTTAACATAATAATGTAGTAGGTACCTATATTGAGTGAGTGATAGTGAGAAGCTGATAACAGATATAAGGTAAGATTTTATAATAAATTAATAGCTATACACTTATTCATTTACGTAGTTTATTAGGCAGATCATTATAATAAATAATTGTGTTATGTTAAGATTGGACAGACACCATAAACCCAAGTTAATATCTACAGATTGATCTAATTATATATCTATTTACTTAAATTATTATAATAAAATTGTAACAAAGTAGATGTTTTTCTGGTTAAACTGAATAGAAAATCACAGAATAAATACTGAATCAACTAAAAGACCGACCAGATCAATAAATAAATAATCACCTTATATTTATTACCTAGCTTTTGCCCGCGGCTTCGCTCCCGGCAACAGATTATTCAACTCTACTCCACTCTACCCTACCCTACTCTATCCTACACCCTTCTCTACCCTTTTCATAAGAACCTTCTCCTAACAATAACAAACACAACAATAAAAAGAATTAGCGAAATCGGTCCAGTTGTTCTCGAGTTTTGCACTTACCAACACATATATGATATGTAATGTATACGTATAAAGCAGATTTTTATAGCTACTTTCTTTTCAATACGCTTACTCGAAAACTGCCACTTATCGCACTATGATTAGGTTCAAAATGACATGCATATCACCCGCGTGCTTTTGTTTCATTTATCATAACAAGGGCTTTTTCATTCCCTCCTTATTTTCACGGTCAAAGGTATTTTTTTTTAATAGCAAAGAGGTACAGAATATTATTAATAAACATGATTATTTATGCAATAATGTTATTGTTAGGAACAAATTAATATACTTATATCTGTGTTCTAAATTCAAAAATATTTGAATTTATATTCTTAATAGGATGTATAACGGTTTGATGCCTTTGCTTCTTTTTCATCCTGCAAAGGATAAGCGCGGGAAAAAATGTCTATTAAATAATAGTCTTATTAACCAACTTATTTATTGGTGTTAGTTGTGAAAAATATGTTGAATGTAAGATACCTATATGAGATTTTTTAGATGTTAAACCACTGCCGCCAGATACTGTGCTTTACTATAGTTTGCTGCAATCTAAATCAAAACTAAATTGTGCGGCAACGTTGGAAAATTATCATCAGTAAGAAATTAATAAAAATGCGTCGTAATTTTCAAAGAAAGTAATGTGTAATGAAAAACTTCGTTTGATATACGTCCGAATTTGTTACCACAGCCCTCAGCTCCATAACACACTCGCCTATGGCTCGTGCGAATTCCGCCTTCGCCACTTGTATCAAAATGTACTATTTTGCGGGGAGGGGACATAACTCCGCAGTAGAGATGGCAATAACGGCTGTTTTTCAATAATTAATTATGCATATGATTCAATATCACTAAGAAATACTTAAAAGGAAAGCTACTAATAAACCCAAAGGTTGACTATTTTTTCCTAACGCTTGTGCACGCAACTGTACCATATTAATAAATATTATATTGGAAGGTTAAGCAGTTTCTTAGACATATGGCACGGCCGCTTTTTTATAGCTATCCGAACTTGGTCGGGTTATGTAGGTTTTTGATGCTTCGTCAGTATTATAATTGTTTTACTTTAATTACTGAATTTAATGACATGAAATTTTGCATGTGAATAGTTGAATGAATACACTAACTATTGGCATACATTTTACCATGCAATTCCTTTAGAACGTCGTGACATTTGACTGCTTTGTAAACAGTGATCTATTCATGGTAAATTAAACTGTAACTATCTAATTACAAACGGAACGTCATTGATACTTGGCAACATGTTGCAGACACTTACAAGGTTTGTATAAACGTGAAAATCTAGACCCCAAAGTGCATACTTTAAGAACTAAGACCTAATAAGCGTATTTTACGTTTATATTTTTATCTTCTAAGCCCTACGATTTTTTCTAAATCTGTTTTTTAAACAAATATAAACAAATTCAAAACAACGTATGTAAAAATTTACAGCTCTCTATGTCAGCGCTTTATATGAAAACTAGCTAATGGCCAAACGTTCGCGCAGCGGAAACTTGAATTTCTCCGAAGTTTATGCATGCACTAATTTTATTCATACACTAGCTGTGCCCGCGACTTCGTCCGCGTGCAATAGTTATTTTGGGCATCATATTTATTTTTGCAAACAACCTCCTCAGCTTTATAAATTATAGCTGTTACCCACGACTTTGCCCGTGTCAATTTCTGTTATTATTTTAGACAATTTAGTTTTTAAAAGAACATAATTAACTAAAAGTACTTCATAGAGCTACACCCCAACTTGGGCACGCCATAATCTCGGCGGTAAGTCCGCTCTTTGAGGCGTGATATCTATCACGGCATCCTCACCTTCCGCATGACGTAGGTTCTCACCGGACATGGGAAGAAGGAAGAGACGCCCGGGTGTCGCCACTGTATGGTCAGCTCGGAGGATACGGTGGAGCACACGGTGGAGGTGTGCCCCGCTTGAGAAGAGCATCGCCGTGTCCTCGTGGGGGTGATCAGCGGCGGCGACCTCTCGCGCCGGGCCTTGGTTCAGGCCATAGTTCGCAGCGAAGAAGAATGGCAAGCGGTCGCCTCCTTCTGCAAAGCAGTAATGCTCGTAAAGGAGGAGGCCGACCGCATAAGGCAAAGGCAACAGTGCCCTCGCCGTAGCCGTCACCGTCACCGCCGCGGTCCCGCCAATATCCGATCTCCTTAGACGCTGGCTTGTGGACGGTGAGCAATGGGTAGCTCGCCCTCCGGTTGTCTGGTAACAGTCCAGACCGAGACCAAGTCGTCGACGGCGTGCACTGCTCCCGCGCGCCTCAAGGTGTTGTCAGCAAACTGTGGGGCCCTTCAGGGGCGAAGCCTCCTGCAACTGAGGGTTGGTGCGAAAGCGTTATACAGGGGCTCTGGGAATATGGCAAGGGAGGAACGGGGTAGGTTGTTTAGTCAGTAAGAGTCTGACACTGTTTCCCGCTCCGCCCAAGAGCGGGATTCGTCATTGGATGATTTTTACCTACCATTAAAAAGAAACCCATCCGCGCCGCCCGCAAGCAACCCCTCTCCTCGCCCGCCGGCCAGGCGCAGCGTCAAGTTTAGCACATCATGCATCGCGTGTGAATTTTATATCGGAGTTATTTTAAAATTGTAATATCTTCTAAGATGTTCGTTGAAATTAAATGATGTCAATGACAATTTTGTTTGCAATTACATACTCTTAATCAACAACACATTTGGATAAAGATTATATTATTATGTTGATAGAACTCTCACAAATAATCGGTAAAAATTGGCTAAATTTGATTCGCATAAAAACGGTTCTAGTAAGTTAATCTTAAAAGATAGACATATACTGTCGCGGAAATTTTTTTAGATAATTTTAAGAGGAATAATTCTTTCTTACATATTTTTTTGGTATCTTAAACCGTTTTGGCAGCGCACGCAACGAAAGCCCTCAAAGATGAATAATTTTCCCCGTTTTTTCCACATTTTCCGTTGTTTCTTCGCTTCTATTAGTCGCAGCGTGATGTTATATAGCCTAAAGCCTTCCTCAATAAATGATCTATTCAACACAAAAAGAATTTTTCAATTCGGACCAGTAGTTCCTGAGATTAGCGCGTTCAAACAAACAAACAAACAAACAAACTCTTCAGCTTTATAATATTAGTATAGATACACAATTATACACAAATACACACTAATTATTGGATATGTTACGGGTAAAGCTAGAAGATGGAGTAAACCTAGGTTTACCCGGGTAAACTTAGTATTACCCAAGCTTCTTGGGTAAAGTCCGAATAAAAAGCAAAATCAATTTTAATTCGGGGTTTACCCATGCTCACCTAGGTCTACCCAACTCTGGCTGGGTAATGTTAGGTGTTGCGTTATTTTCGCACCCGTGGCTTAATTCTGGGGGGCCCGCGTTATCTGCCCACGCGGCCACGCACGTCGCTTACTTAGTGACATAATGGCGACCGAGCAAAGTGCAAATATATCACCAGAAGAAAGCTTACGAGAGCTTGCAAATGAACAGTCGATTTCAGGAGGCTAGGTTTTTTTTTATGGTAGGTAAAAATCATCCAGTGACGAATCCCGCCCTTGGGTGGAGTGGGAAACAGTGTCACTCTTACTGACTAAAGAACCTACCCCATTCCTACCTACGTTGCCATATATACCAAGGCCAGAGCCTTCCTTTCAGATGCGATCCCTTAGACCCAGTTGGCTTCGACCCTTCTGCAGGGTCTACGGTTTGCTGACAACTCCTTGAGGGGTGCGGGAACAGTGCGCGCCGTCGACGACTGGGCTTGGTCCAGACGGTTACCAGACGACGACGGACGGCGAGCTACCCATTGCTCCCCATCCACAAGCCCGTGCCTTCGGTGGCCGGAAATCGGGATCGGAATCTCGGCAGCGTCTCGGGCGTGAGCGCCCAGTCGGCTTCCTTCTTTACTAGCATTACTGCTTTGCAGAAGGAGCCGTCCGCCTGCCACTCCCGCTCGCTCCGGACCATGGACTCGACCAAGGCCCGGCGCGAGAGATGGCTGCCGCCGATCACCTCCACGAGGACACGGCGGCAAAATTTTGCAATTCAAAATGTCACATCAGTTTATCTTGCTGAAATAATGGCGGGGTAATATTTTAAATTAATTTGTCTAATTAATTAGTGAAATGAAAATCTGGGTGCAATTTAAACATTTATTATTTAAAAAACATACAAAGGCGAACGTAATATTGCAAGCTACTCAGTAATGAACAGATAACGCGGGCCCCCCAGAATTACGCCACGGGTGCTAAAATAACGCAACACCTAACATTACCCAGCCAGAGTTGGGTAGACCTAGGTGAGCATGGGTAAACCCCGAATTAAAATTGATTTTACTTTTTATTCGGACTTTACCCAAGAAGCTTGGGTAATACTAAGTTTACCCGGGTAAACCTAGGTTTACTCCATCTTCTAGCTTTACCCGTAACAGATATATCTCTTTTCTTCTAAAGTCTATGGATTGAAAAAAGTTCCGCCAGGACAACGTTCGCCCAGCGGAATCTGTTTTTGGTGAATTTCTCCACAATGGCTGCGTGCACAAATTTTTTTTTACCATACACAATTATACGACGTCATACACTAATTAACTGCATTACTAAAATCTTTAAATTCAACAACATTCCGCTGCGCGAACGCACACCACTGGCTCGCGGACGGTGAGCAATAAGTAGCTAGCTTGCCGTCCGGTCGTCTGGTAACTGTCGCACCGTTCCCGCGCCTCAAGCAGTTGTCCGCAAACTGTAGGGGCCCTTCAGGGTCGAAGCCTTCTGGAGCCGACGGTTGGTATGAAAGTGTTACCGTGGCTCTAAGAATAAGGCAAGGAATGGGATTTTTTACTCAGTAAGAGTCTGACAATGTCTCCCGCTCCGCCCACGAGCGGGTTTCGTCATTCGATGATTTTCACCTACCATAAAAAAAAACCATCACTGAATACTATGCTCTAACATAATGAATGAAAAGCAATTCATTCGCGTTCCTCGCAAATCATGAAAGTCGAATGCGTACGTAGAAATGGCGTTAACAATGCGATCACGGACTGACTAGCAACACCTTTGTAGTGCATGTGTCGCACATTAAAATACACGTGCTATTGGGGGGGGAGAGCAGTGGTGCTCTAGGTTTGGTTATTGTAGGTTCAAACCCAGCCCGGTGTATTATTTTGTGTAATTTATTTCATCACTTCTCCTAGAGCCATCAGTATGGCCTTGGGAGTTACAGCCTCCCCACGATCGACAGCGACCTTTGAGCGTTCGATCCTGGTTCAGGCTTACAGAGTCAGAGGAAACGGAAGGCGAAACCGTAACGCGAGCTAAGCCTCAGTCCCCACTCGCAACGCTTTGGGAGTCTTATAGCTATTTTCGGACGTACGGGCTGGTAGACAGTGAGCAATAGCTAGCACACCTTCAACATCAGCAAGATTGACGCGCCCAATTAGGACCGATGCCTGCCAGGTTTGCGGATTGTGCGAAAGATTTACCTTGACACTCGCAAAGACCAACTAAGGAACACTGCCCGTCTTATTCCGAAACGAAAAAAAAGTATTAATTCCTTACTGCAAAATACACGTTAAACTGACTTCGTTTTAAAATTATCTCAAGGAAATAGAATTTGATTTTTATCTATGACAGTTTGTTGTTAAATTAAAAAATAATCTCGAAGCCAAAATTCTGATGTTGTTCTGAAACTGAAACAAAAGACTTCTATTGAACACGCGGACACACTCAATGAAGAAACAACTTTGGAGGGTCGGTTCATATCTGACGGAACATGCGTCGCGTATTATCGGTAGCGTAAAGCCAGAACAGACAAATGTATAGAAAAATACTTGACCGTTCACACTCAACCGATGATACGTTAGTGCGTCGAGCGTACAGCGTCTATTCCGTTTCCGTCAACGCATTATCGGTCGACGTAACAGCTGCAGCGGTAACGTCGCGCGCGCCACGCTCTACGTGTATTTTGATTCATGCATACAGACTAGGCGTAACATTAGCAGAGATCGTTTGTGTGAACCAAGTGTTACGTCAGGATGGTCACAGTAAAACAAAGATCCTTCCAATCAATTAGTTTATAATTATAAGCCTCCCAAATAGCAATAATTTCGATAGGCTTTATTTTAAAATTCAATATCACACAACACAACCGCTCTGTAGATGCTAAACGTAGAAACTGACTAGTGGCACTGTGGCAGGACGGATGATACGGTCGACGCATTTTCCGTTTGATATGAACCGACCCATTCGACCGAATAGACGCGACCGATGATACGCTCGACGCATCATCCGTCAGATATGAACAGACCCAAATTGTTAAAATTATAGGTAGTAAAATTGTTTCTTCATTCATTGTTCAATTGTCTATATCATAGAAAATTTAATTAAATAAAAAACAACATTTGGTGTCACTATTGTTACCCCACTTGGCCCGTTTGGTAAATTACCCTACGGCCTATTCCCTCTCCTAGAGAGAAGGCCTGAGTCCCCGTAGTGGAAACATTATAAGGCAGATAGGCAGGTATTATGCTATGATACGGTTAAACGTACACGTTAAGTCACCGTAACGTTAAAAAAAAAGATGTTACTCGAATAACTGCAGCTGTTTGCCCAATCTAAAATTTGTGTGACGTCAAAGTTACTTCGTAGTTCGTAAGTGGTAGGATAGATGTCGCTACTAGGATGCGCTTTTGGACAACATTCGCGACCACTGAAAATTATTTTAGCGATAGTAACTACCTATCGGTAGTAAGTTAATCTGACAGACTTGGTTTGGTTATGTTTCCTTTATCGACTGTAACTATACCTAGATTAGTACAGTACGGCTGTCGGATCTTAGCGATTTTGAAGTTAGGCTCTTTTAATTTTAGCGCTTGAAAACTCGTAAAAAAATAGGTTTAATTTAAAATGTAATTGTTTCTTTTTTTAAACCTTACCTTACCTTACCTTTTACCTTTTTTTTGCGCAGCGGCAGAACCGACTTAGATATGAAGGGATCTTGTAATACTCCCCCTAGCAGACAATTTCACAAGGACTAGACACTAGGTACTTGCAGACAATGAAGAGTTGTAAATAGTGAATCACTTCGACAACCGCTGATGCATCGCTAACTGCCTTGTTGGTACACGATCCATTGATAAGACCAGCCGACGTTCATTCTGTACGACGATCTTATTACAAAGGACTAGCCTTGTCACTCTATGAAGATTTGGTATTTTCTTATGGTGAGAAAAATCATCTAATGACAAATCCCACCCTTGGGCGGAGCGGGAAATAGTCATCATCATCTGTTCCCACTGCTGGGACACAGGCCTCCTCTCTAGGAGGGGGAAATAGTATCAGACTCTTATCGACTAAACTAGCCACCTCGTTCCTTTTTAACCTTCATACCATAAGGACAGACTTCGACTGCCACCAACAAGGCTTACCTAATACTTTACAAGACTTACCGCTGACAATGTTTAAAAAAAACTGTTCAATATGTTATTATTTAAAAAATATTATAGTGTGAAAGACTATTTAGAAGACAAGTCAATAGAACTTGTAAATTGCTAGTGAGATTAATTAACATCACTGACTGTAAATATATTTGCACGCTATGCTGTGGCAGGATATGTGGAAACCTATATACTGTGACACCTTATGTACCATATTCTAGCAAATAAATGTTTTGATTGATTGATACCAGGGTCGGATCTTCCTTTCAGAAACTTTTCCAAAGCCCCAGTAAGCTTTAGCCCTGCAGTTTGGGCCTCTACGTTTGCTAACAACGGCGACGACTTGATCTTGGTCCGGCGGCAAGCTACGCATTGCTCGCCGTCCGCAAGCCCGAACATTCTTTTGTTATTGTCATTTATTTTTTTAAAGATTTAAAAAAAAATGAAAAAATTATAGGAACTTATCTAAGTGCTTCTGTAGGTACCACCTTGGAATCGAACCCAACATAATCATACTGTTTGTTACCAGTGAGCTAAAGGAACCAACTGCAAAAAAGAAGGAAAAAAAAACACAAAATAATGCATTCAACGATTTTATTTGTAAATAATTTGTACATAACATACGTCATGCAACACAATACATTATCATAAACATTTGTAGTTCTCTAAATATAGAACAATGCCACTATTCACGATGTTCCGATGAATTTCATATGAGGCGATAGCAGTCTCTACGTCCGCAGGGGCCCTGCAGGGCCGATGCCCGCTAGGACCACGGGACTTTTCTAAAACCCTTTGAGCTAGCAGGGTCGATGTTCTCTAGGACAACGGAGACTGCCTAAAACCCATAATCATTTTCTTTCTAGGACCCGAAATCCGTGATCGTAGAAGGGGAAAGGGCGACTGAAGATGAAGAACACAGGTGTGGTTTTAGTCACACCTTCTGCTGAGACTCTATGCAGGTATAGTTCGATCCATGGCAGGTCGTCGTCGCTGCAAAAGTGAATGGTGGCCAAAGCTGAACGGCTTACCCAAGGGATCATTCGGATAGTGCGGGGATACCGCACGGTCTCCCGTAAGGCGGCGAGCCTCCTTGCTAGCCTGCCACCGTGGTATTGGAGGCAACAGTCCTTGCATACGTTCACCATTTGCAAATATACAAATGAAACTCCGCTGCCGCGACTTCAGAGTTTCGGCAATAAACGCTGAAAGTTGCGTTGCTGCGACGCGAAACAGAGCGGCGGACGCCACTGCCGATTTTAACGATGCGTCGCCGCAACGCATTTATGTGTTTCGGCCCTATTACATCAGAAAACCAACTACAACCCAGTAAGCCTTGTGACAATTAGTTAACCTAGTGCGTAGCACATTCACATTATACCTACATACTTAAACATACATATATACAATAGGTACTGTAGTATATGCGAAACCTGCAATATAAGTTAGTTCAGATAACTGAGTAGTTTCCAATTATTTTTACACTATATTTATTTACTAGCAACCCGCCCCAGCTTCGCACGGGTACTGATATTGAATATATTATGCATGTATTATACACATAAACCTTCCTCTTGAATCACTCTTTCTATTAAAAAAACCAGCATAAATAGGGACAGCGCAACTTTGTTTTATACTATGCAATAATTATAAAAAAACTTTATGCACATAACACTGTACAAAGGCGAGCTTAGTACCTTAGGTATTTTCTACCAGTCGACCTTAGGGTGGTGCAGAAACAGAAAAGGAACAAATACAATAATAAATACCTACATACTTAGATACATTATTGTGAAAAACACATCCAACGAATTAGTGTTTTTTTTATGGTCGGCAGAAATCATCCAATGACGAATCCCGCTCTTGGGCGGAGCGAAAAATAGTGTCAGACTCTTACTGACTAAACAACCCACCCCGTTCCTTCTTTGCCCTGCGCACAGGGGCCAAGCCTTCCTTTTAGAAGATACTACCATAATTTTTCTACGTTATATTTTTTTTCAATTTTTTTTAAACTGCTGTTATAATATGGAATTTCGTAAATAGATTTTTTGCATAAAAATACAAGATCTGTATTTCAGGCTTAGTACCATGTACTAAATATAAAGATGTATAGACAAAGTTTCGTATTAAGGGGCTCTGCCTATTAATTAAACACATAAATAAGTCACTTCATCAGGTCTTACTGCGGCCCCGGTCCTATTTTTGAAAGGAATGTCCGACCCCGGTATAAGGGTTAAGAAGGAATAATATAATAATTAATTCATTTATTTCAGGTTGATTTCAACACCTATAAAAGTTTAACAAAAATTTACACAAATGTTTATAGTATAAAACAATTAATACATAATAGAAATATCATAATGAATGTCAAAAGTAATACAAAAATAAATAAATAAAATAATCAAGATATATGTCCAAAAAATCATAATTAAAGTAAAAAATCAATGAATAATTAAAGAAATGGAAAACGGAATGGGATGAATCGTTTAGTCAGAGTCTGACACTGTTTCCCGCTCTATCCAAGGGCGGGATTCGTCATAAGATGATATTTCCCATTTTTTTAAGTTTATTCTAAATCTAAATAATTAAAAGATAGTACAGAATGGCTGACCTTCTGCACCGGTGACGTCATATCTCCCAAATTGGCCTTAAACTTTTAACTAGAAAAGCAGATTCTCGAGAATACCCAAGGTCGCCATCACCAAAATGTATATCCCACCCAAGGTCGAGGTCAATACTGTCAGTCAGTGATTAGTCAGTAGTTTATGAACAACAAGCAAAACTAAAATATTTCTTATTTTCACATTTACTATAGGTACAAATTAATTAAAACTTGTAAATATTTGACAGGTATTTGCGATGTAGCCAACTTTTGTGCTTTTGTGCGTATATGTGCTTTTAGGATAGGGTTGCCATCTCTAAAACTTGGAAAACAGGACAAGACGCGTGAAAACCCCGGATTTTAGAGCCCGAAAGCCGGACATATCAACAAGATCTTTTAAACATATTCAATGTAATAAAAAACAGTTGAAAATGTCATAAATCACCTTTTTTATTCATTCATTATTTTAACAAAACTATTTTTTAAATTTTTTAAATCTCGGTCTACAAATGAAACCTTCCCCGGACGTTCCCCGGATGCCCTCTAAACTAGGACAAATCCGGGGAAACCCGGACGGATGGCAACCCTATTTTAGGAGGAATCGCATAGGAACAATATCTTGCTAGCTGTCACAGAAAACCAGTGGCGTAGCTAGTCCCACCGGGGCCCCGTATCAACAGTCGTTCGGGGGCCCCGTATAAAAAAAAAGTATTTTTATTACAGATGCTTAGCTGCCCTATGAGACGGTCGTGGATAACATGTTGCGAATATTGCCTAGGTCGGGGCCCCTGTACTACGGGGGCCCAGTATAATTGATACGGCAGATACGGCGGTTGCTACGCCCCTGCAGAAAACAAAACTAAAAGCTGTGGCTGACAGATCATTGTCATTTTAATTAACTGAGAGTTTGTCAGTCCATGTTATGATGGTGACTTTCAAATGATCAACCAGTGACACTTCGTTGAAATATTTTTTTTTAATGGTAATCTCGTAGGAACATAATAACAAATGAATATTTGACATTATGTGGTAAATTAATAAAATTTTGACAGTTCCTTTAATCAGTGAATCGTAATTAGAATGTTATTGTGCAGTTATTGTTTTTAATTCGTTACAAGACAGCTCGTACCACAATTCTATTACGACACCACTGACCGCCTAATGATCAGCCCTTATGAATTAACAGATTACGAACTTTTAGCAAAATGAGAATGCAATCGTGATGGAATGACAATATTTTGAAAATAGCAGACTTGGGTTCCTGGTCTGATACTGAGCGAGGAAAA
The DNA here is from genome assembly GCA_029852875.1 of Mythimna loreyi. Lineage (NCBI taxonomy): Eukaryota > Metazoa > Arthropoda > Insecta > Lepidoptera > Noctuidae > Mythimna > Mythimna loreyi. Next base: position 17,216,391 of record CM056798.1, read on the forward strand.
AGAGCACAGGATCGGATTAGATAAACGACTTTTAATTATCAGACTTATTTTATTAGGTACTATTACATTACATTTAAAATTTTGTTTTCATGACATTATTAATATTAAACATTTTTTTCAGTATGACTATCTCCTAATTTTGCTGTGCCCGACAGGGTCCATTTTGATCTTGTGAAATTCTATACCATCTGTGTAGGTACATAATATGGAATGCAATAAAGAATTGAGTATTGAGATGTTTCCTATGTTTACAGTATTCAGATGTTTTCCGCAATGGCCACGGTACCTTCACGGTTCTCGGGTTGGTGACCGCAGCGCATTGCTCTCGAGCGACGACGCTGAGGCTGTTCGACTGACCAAGGTACTAGGGGTTTAGGAGGTGGAAGGTGGTTCATTTCAAAGTCTACATGGTCCTGTATCAACCAGTGGCATGATATAGCATCTTTGTATCTTCCTTTTAAGCTTGTAGCTGAGAACAATTAAATAAAAGATTTTGATGCGGTTTTCAGAAGAATATTTTTATGTTATCTTTTTTCTATTTCAAAATAATAATTTTGTTTTGGTATTCCAATCGGCTTAAAAAAATAAATATTGGATCGATTTTGAAAATTTTTGTTTTGATTAGATGGTGGAATCGAATTTCGGAAGTCGGTATTTCTGGTAATAGTTTGGTCTCTTCGTTACCGACTTCCGAAATTAAAGTTATTTTACATGTTTTTTTTTTTACATTAAAGTCAGTTCATATCGTTATTTATATCTAGTATATTTTGTTTTTTTTTTTTAGCGTATGTGTGTTTCTGTAAACGCTCTTACACATTGTTTCTTTGTACAATTTGTACTGTAAGTATAAATATTTAAAAAAAAATCAGAATTCCGCAAATCTTCTGCATCAATAAGACATTTTCATTTCCTGTCAAAACGACGACTGAACAAAATCATAATTTGTCGCTAAAAATAACATAAACACCAACAAAAGATTCAACACAAGAGAAAATTACTTTATAACCCTTCTATAATTTTCTGGTCCATCCGCCATCTTGCTTCAACAAAGATGTCAAAACCCGAATCCCTTAGCAACGCAAGATGTGGCCCGGATCTTACAAAGGCACCCTTAGCTGCTGTCGGCTTTGTGCGCACCGACCATCTGCCTCCTTCTGTCCGGTGAAACAGAAAAGGCCATTTGGGGACAGCTGCTATACATCCAGCGCAAAAAAAAACTGAAATTAAACATATTCACAGGCATATTGTGTAGAATTTCAAAAGTAGACCATACAAAACAGGTTACATTGAATGAAATGTGCAAATTAATATTGTGGCGCTTCCATTTGCAAAGCTGCGGTATGTATGCGTGTTTTCGTGTAGGGTTGGGACACAAAAGAGTTAGGTTTGACAAATGAACTAACTACACCTTTAACGGTGCAACAAACTTGGAACATCTGCTAAATCTGGCTTGATTTTAAATACTTATGTAGCTAATTTGGTATTTCACTTAATATATAGGTACACAATAGGTATAAAATCATTATCAGGTACTTTAGAAAACATATCTAAAAAAAAATACGTCAATAAAAAGTTATTAATAAAGCTTACTCAAAAAAAGACATCACTAGGTACAGACGGGCGTCCGTTATTTGTAACAAAACAAAAAAAACCTATTTTAAGCTAGCTTTTATGCAAGCTCAGTACCACACTAGAACAGCTCAAGGTCAAAAGTTAAATGTGCAGTCGACTGTACCTAATATTGACATTGCAGGAAGAAAAAAAATGGCGCGAAATTAACACTTCCCTTTGATGCTAATTAGTTAAAGAAACTCAATAAAAACATAACATGTAGCTATTTATAAGTCTTTAATACTGCCCTACTAAGCGCAAAAGCGGTACTTATGTCAAAAAAATCTTAAATATTGTTTTTGTGCCGTCAAAACTGAGACAGGGAAAACTTTCTTAATGATATTTTTTTATGTTTCGAACAAGTTTGCACTAAAAGGCTTAATTACTTAAAATAAAAGCTATCTAATGTGATAGCTATAAAAAAAAATATAAAACATAATAAAGTTAACAAAACGATAACAAAATAATAAAGTTGATTTTTATACCATTGCACAAAAATCAACTTTACTGTTTTTGTAAGATACCGCTTTTTGGCTTAGAAGGGCAGAATATTACTCACCAAGTATACTAACAAAAAAAAATTAAGCAACAAAATAATGTAATACTTACAAATAAACACGTGGTTCGTACAGTAGGCAAGTTCGTTAGGGTAGGGGACGAGAACCTTGACACGGAACCAGCAGACCGTTCTACATTTTAATTTAATAACAAACGAGCGAATTATCATAAACGCAGACATCTTGGCTGTATAACGGATTATCTTGTTCATGATACAGATTATGCAATTAAAAAGTAAACAAATCACAAAATTGTAGGGATGTGCTTTGCAAGAACTATTTTGATTTATCGATATTTCGAAACGGTTATTTTTTTGATGAAACAATATTTAGTAACGCTTTTTGTTAAAAAATAAAACCGTAAAAAAGCTAGTAAAATCTAACAGTAGTTTACTACTTTTGAACTTGTATCAGTAAATTAATTTATTCCGCGAAATCTAAAACGTTGTCCGAAATCATTATAGACTCGTTAGTGTAACTTTTTTATTTGAAATCAATGCAAATATGTTAGTAAATTGTGGTAATAGTTGAATAAGACTTAGTATGAAATTATGAACGCTGGGAACGCCTTCGGAATTAACCATACCATAATAATAACGTTCTTGGAAACAAGGAAGCTGAGATAATAAACTTTTTAGAAATACTTTATCATAAAGTGACGCTGTTACAATTTTTTTCTAATTTACCTATCAAGAACTTTGTTTTGTAAAATGGTCTATGATTAAAAACTTCTGACATCTGGCTAACTAGTGTTTTTATATTACCTTTGGAATAGAAAATATTTTAGAAAATTGTTTATTTCCCTACTTAAGTCGTCAGTTAGGAATGTTTAAAAACTATAAAAATTAAATACACGGTTTCACCTGGCAGAAACCACAGCAAAAAAGATTAAAGTAATACGCAAGGTTTAACGGCCACAAATTCTAGAGAAATTCTTAGGTAAAAGTTGTCATAAACCAATAAACAATTCCGTAGGTAGGCGTTGACATTGCTTTCTTTCCGTCTTTGGGATATTCAACTCGATTTAACGACGTGTGGAGACGATACGTAGGGAGACTTGTTACTTGATAAATAAGCATCTTTAATAACTTTTCAACTTATGTCTTATTCAGGAGTTTTATGAAGTGACTAACACGTTCCCATCGACTTCGTTCGTTCTTTGACATTCCTTAAACCGTAATTTGAGGGCAGTATTATAAAATTAATATTGACAGTCTTTAATATTTATTTCAATTAGAATTGGTGCTACGTTTTAAGTTTGTATACAATCTTTAATATCCCCTAATTGGTTCTATTAAGGGTAGTTCTGAAAACAAAGAATGACAATCTTTGTTACTTTTAACTAAAAATATACTAATATTGGCACACTGAATGAGATTTTATATAGAAACTGAATCCCCCCTTTTAGATTGAATTTATAAATACCCCTTCTTAGTACTCGCCTACGTCATAAAAGGCATAACCGTACATTTTATACAAGGCTTTGTGGAAAATTTTTGGTTATGCGTTTATGAAACTGACTGACTGACATGTTTTATTTTTGTGTGGCCTTTCACTAGAAGCATCTGGGAGGTGGTCGACTACTTAACCAGACTTGCCTGTGGGGAGTTTTAATTAGAAAATTAAAGTTTTTAGCCAGGACTTACACTAAAACCTAACTAACTTAAAAAACTAACTGATTGCACACTAAGGGCACCGCCTCCTGTGGGAATCGGACCTCGGCTTAGAGTTGCTGAAGGAGCAAGGGACAGTTTGAATCGAACAAAAGATTATAATATTAAGGGGAACTTTGGACTACAGGCTCAACCGTGCGGACTGGGCAAGGGACAGAACTCACTGATATCAGATAGTTTCTCCTTTTATAGAATACTAGCTTTTGTCAGCGGCTTCGCCCGCGTACATAAAATATAGCCTATGTCACTCAGGAGTAAAGCAGCTTTCTATTGTTGCAAAAATTTCTCCAATCGGACCAGTAGTTCCAGAGATTACCTCTTACAAACAAAAAAATAAAAAAACAAACTTTACCTCTTTATTATATTATTAGTGTCCGATAGAAAAGGAAATCAAAAATAGCGTGAAACGGTTGACAGGACGAAATGGAAGTAAACATCGGGTTTACCCAACCCCAAGAAACGACAAGGGCAAGAAAATGATGATAATGGTGTTTTAACCTTCTAGATTTAGACCCAATTTCTCTCCAGTTTGACGAAAATAAGAGGAAAGTTAACGGGACAAATTGTGTTATTGGTTGAACTATCGACAACCAATCGTTTTGTTCGACTTGCGTTTAATTTGTGATGCGTCACTCATTTCGTTCATAAACCGGGCTTTATGTTTCAACATAACCATAAGCAGTCAAACTTAATATGTTTCTTATGCTTGGTCATGATCATGATGAAGAGAAAAGAGTCACCGCTGCCCTGGAACGCAGGCAAGGCAAGAGCAACTGGAAAAACATGAATGATTTTTGTAAGTAAAAGACGTAAAAGTTCCTCTAGCTTCTTCCGCAGGAGGAGTTGTTAATGATTAATTAACAAAAACATAATTTGAACCTCCAAATTATCCTGATTAATAGAGGTTTCTAAAATACCTTATTACTAATAGACTTACATTGGCGAAACTGAAAGGACTAAAAGCTCGCATTTCGTTCAGTTCAACCAAAGATTGTCTGTAAGAAATTGCCCTGAACGATAAAATCGCCTCTAATTTTTAAAGTAAAAATGTACAATAAATAAATGAAATAATAAATTAAAATAGATACTTCAACAGTTTTTCAAGTAACTGTCAAATAACTCATAACTCCACGACACTCGTACAACTAGTATTTTTAAAGCTAAATAGGTACGCCGCGAGGACAGCTCTATGATACCTTAGAACACGGAAATAGGAACAGAATACGTTTTCCTAGGCACGGTCATTTGACAAGCACCGTTAAAAGATGCGGAATACAGATAAAGCTAGCAAAGTCGCAACTAGTAGTGGAGCTAGGAGTCAGTGTGGCATTGGCAAATCATTAACATACGAGTATTATGCAGTAGTTCAGTAATTGGCTTACAGGTTTGGAGCTAAAGTAACTGTAAAGTTATGTAGGAAGATATAAAGGCTCCTGTTAATTAATGATGAAGACATTTTCAGGTTTCTTACGTGCATACGCGTTTCTAGTTCACTAGCTTCTATCAGTGGCTTTGCCCTTTTGAGAGTAACTTTCTCTATCATACTTATGACGCCCGTTTCGTCCTCTTAGGGGCTGAATTTTCTGCTAGTCCAACAGTTTCGGCTATGTATTGATATGTCAGTCAGTTTTTTTTTTTGCTTAATTACTTACTGCACATTATGTGAATGAAATCCAGCCATTTCAGAATTTTGCTGAATTATTTTTGTGTTTTCGGTCATAATAAATTGCAAAGTGGCGGTTTATATGAAAACCGAGGCTTCGTTGTAACTCTGCGGTCGTACGGTTATTATTTTAAGGAATTATTTTTTTATAACAGAAAGTAAAACGACTTTTTTAAATCATGTAGGTATTTTACTCCCGTTTTTCTTATTTAAGCATACGAAGTAATATTTTTGTATTTCTCAAACTCTGTCAAAATTTGACATTTAAGTAGTAATTAAGACGTTCTAGCTCAAACTACTTAATTGCAGAATTGAGTATTTTAGTTGCCCTTAATGTCCTCGTCCTACTAAAACTTTAAGAGCTTGCACATCACAACATCGGCATCTTTATAAATAATTATAAACATGATTGGAAAGTTACATGGAAGCCGATTTTTTTTTCGTTTCCTTAAACAATCTTGACGAAGGTTGTTCATTTTCGTCTACTGAGCAAGCCCTTCAAAGTTTACGGAGACTTCCCTTACACTCTGTATGTACCCCATTTCTTTTAAGAAAAGGTGGTAGCCCTAGCTAACTGATATTAATCAGAATTGAAAGAAATTAAGCTACGGGCAAAGATACCGATGTTGGGTTGCGGAATTGTTTGAAAGAATTAGGACAATGGCCCTGGAACACAAAGGGCAACTGAAAAAACACAGATCGTGGGTTTTGGTCAATAAAATTCTGACACTCTAGAGTCTAGCTCCATCCAGAACGAGAGAATTTGTTAGATGATTTCCCAAATCATAAAAAAACCATGCATTAGGAATATGATTTCTAATGACAGATGTCCGAAAACTGTAAGCACATTACCTACGTCAATGGCTGAAATTTACAATCTATATAAAATAAAAATAGACACAACGGAAAAAATACCACATGATACTAGATAAGGAACCAGCCGACTATCTCGACCTAAGCTCACGTGTAAGTTTTTGTTAGTATACCCGACCAAGGTATGTAGGTACCGCAATTCGTGAATGCCCCATGACAGCTGTTGCAATTTAAATCATAACGGTTGCACGGTTTCTCAGCTTGCTTAGTGAATCATCTTTCCGCTTGATTCACGGCGTCGAGTTCATACGATAATACAGTAGAGAGTACCTATCTAGGCTTGTAGCGATAAGGTTAATGGGGTTTATTTTGCACAAAATTGTCACTCCGTTGTGACATCTGTTGACTTATTAACAAGTTACCTTAGCCTAATGAAATATAGTTTAAAAAAGAAACACATTTGACAGAATCTGTCGCCCTAGTGCTTAAGTGGCCAATCGACTATTGAGCAAACTTTACAGGGGACATTTTTTATTTAAAAGAAATGACATTTTAGTTATGGATAATATCAGAAAATCATTAAAATCTTTTATGCAATCTGAATAATAATTAAAAATAATAAACACCAGCTAACTGCTTTTAGTACTTTAAAAACAAAAAACTATTTTACTAAAAATGGTCTGTTGGCCATTCAAGCACTAGGGCAATAGGGGAATCGAACCAAAAAAGCTACAAAAATACCACCGCCCGTGAACTTGCAAGTTAAAGCTGAGTTTCACAATCAATAAAGATTCTTAATTTAAAAGTAGAAGGTTAAAGATACAAGATATTTGTACCACTTTATACGAACCTACTTTTACACATGAGCCGAAAACGTGTAGGCACCTACCGCCATCAGACATAACTGTCGACGCAAAGCCATAATTTACCGTAGGCTCTACACGATTTTGACAGATAATCAAAATATCGTAAAGTTATTTGACCTGTGACCGAATTTGAAACAATATTATTTATCGTAGCGGAAATAACGTTACTAATGTGTTGCACATCACTATAAGAATAAAGGAACGCATTTAAATTGCCATAATTCGAGGAAAAGTTCCGTTCAAATATCGAACAACAGTTTGAAGTGTCAATATATAATTAATTGGTGACATTGCATTTGAATTTTAAGTCCCTAATTGCAAAATTGAAAAAAGTCGGGGTCAAAATCAAAGCTAGCGGTCAAGTTCATTGTCAAACTGCTGTGCTGTCAACACAATGCATGCCGTCAATCAAATGACAAAGAAACATTGACACTAAAAAACCGGCAAATAGTAAACAGTTAGGACGATTAAGCGTTTGCCTACCAATTAAAATAGTTAGGTGCTAATCAATGACTGACAGAATGACTATGCAAATTATAATGAATAAAACATGAATGAAGAAATCAGCTGTTTCTAAATTGTCTACCGTAGCCTAGTTTGTGCCAATCTCTGTAAAATGTCCTTCGATTTAGCGGTCTGCTACAAAATACATAAGCATACTTAATATAGCATATTACGATTTACGACAAAAACCGGTCGGGCTGCATCGACCGGTGTCTACACTATATCAATTCAGTCACCTCGGAACGAATAACTTTCTTACAATATGAATCACTTACACGAGCTCGGAAACTTTCTACCAACCGAAAAATGTGGGTAAGTACATCTGAGATCGAACTTCAAGAACACGGAAGTACCTACTAGTTAATTGAGAAATTATTCAAGTTCTCATACAAAAATCAAACGATGCATTATGAAATACTTCGTCGCGAACACAATTCGACCTTAGAGCTGACCTAATGTTCACAAAAGTTACAAGTTATCAGTTACAGATGCAATTTTTCCATGTGTCGGTTCTTCCACCTCTGGCTATACCTGATCCAGGCTCCACCACGTGTCGGGCTGGTTCCAAGTCCCAGTCCACGGCGCAGTGACCACAGGCAGGCCGGGATTGGTGCAATTTGATACAAGTCACAACGTTTACACCGAATCGCGTCCTAAGCGTGGCCACCGCAGTGAACGACCGACCGGCCGGCTAACGGGACCGCGCGCCGCGGATGCTGAGTGCCTGAATAGCGGTCTTCGACGGACGGGCCCGCTTGGATAGGCCGGGACTGGTGCAATATCGCACACAAACCGAATATAGCGCCAGTCACCGCCCAGCCACACGGGCCTCCCGGACAAAGGATGCCGCGGCCGCTCCTGCGCCGCGCCCGGCCGCGTCCTTCGACGGTTCGTCGCCTCCGTGCGACGCGCTCCTCCAAATACGTGAATGAATACTTCATTTATAACTTGAAAGTTTGAAGTCACGCACTCGAGTCAAACGGAATGTTACGCGCGTATTTCACTTGAGAGGCATCGCGGACGTATGCCCACCGCGGCGGTCGGCGACGGAATGGCGCGCGGTGCGGGGCGCGACGCGCGCGCAGCTGTCGCGCCGTCTTCCCCCCCGCGCCGCCGCACCCTGCGCCGGCCCTTTATCGTTCTGGGAAGTGGTTCCTGAACTTCCCGACAATGTTGTCAGCGTGAAAATTTCACATGGCGTACGGGGAAAATGTTTCTGCTAATTCTTGAGATTTGAAAGTTGTGATCCTTGACACGTTCAACGCTTGCAACGTGTCGGCGGCCGCAATGACGCATAACCAAGCTTTTCGCGTGGTTCGATTCAAAGTTCATGTGGTCAGATAGTTGACTTACTGTCTGTTCATTACATATTGTGTAATACATAGAACAATAACTATTATGACTGTATGAACTTTTTCTACGTCATCATCCTCCATCCAACCTTTAAGAAAATAATGTCATAAATTATGCCTACGTAACGCTTCCGTCATCAAAACAATTAATTAATCGATTCATTCTTAAAATAATCTCGTTTATTCAGATCCTGCCGAAATCGTAACCTTGAATGTATAAATGAAGGTTAATTAGCATAAAAAATACAATAAATATTAATTTGTGGCGACAATCTGTTGGGAAGTTGATATTTGTTTCAGCTGATTTGCATTTACGTAGGAACCCGTTACCCATTTTGGTAGAAATGCGTGAATTATTTTAGGAGTGTTGCAACCCTGGAGTTTGACATTCAAGCCGTCCATCCCGCGCTACCTGCGCCTCAATGCCATAGACGAGGGAGGTACATGGAGTGGCCACAGTTGATCAAGCACGCAGGAGCCACGTGGTAATAGCCAATGATAAAAATATGGTCCATGCGATAATATTATGACGTCATTTTCTCGGTCATTGATGTCGTGGAGTGCGCATGCTTATTTTTTTTTTTTATGGTTGAACTTGAAGCGCCAATTTACCTGGTCGGCTGTGATAACTGAATTAGGTTGGTTTTTTTTTTCGATCATGGTTATTTATTTTGGTTTTTAATATGCTCGTAATAACAATAAAACTAACATATTCATTGTAATTTAAATAAAATACGGAGTAGCGGAGTCTCCTAAAATTAGGCATAATCACTATGCGTTGGGTAATTGCCACCAATACAAACATTATTATAAAAACAGTCCTCATTACATCTAAGAGAATAAGAACTTTCATAATCTAAAAAAAGGATTCGATTCCTCTTACTTTCCTCACAAACTATGATCAAAAATGAGTTGATTTCATGCACGCATCTTGAGAAATAAATAAATTAAGTATTACTTTGGTATTTATTATTAAGTACTCGTAAAATAATTCCAAAAGCGAATTGACAGTAGATACAAGAATATAACATAAAAAAAACAAAAACGTCAAACACAAGTTAGCGCTCCCTAGATAGTAAAAAATTAAAAATAGACTTAATAATGTTTAGACAGGCACTACAAAACATTAATAATTATAACAAGTTAGGCCTAAGCCTTGTAAAGTTGTAAGTAATGTGAGAATCGAACTAACGACCCTGCGCCGACCAGGCGGACATTCCACAGTTGCGTCATAATACGAGCACCTATGTATCATATACGAGTATTAACTCTCAACTAATATATTAAAAATTATGTTTTGTTTGTGTTTTTACAACTGTGGTGGCTTAAGGGGGTCCTGACTTACGAGTGGCTTCAAACTCGAACCCAGACGGGCTCGGCCCCAGTGCCAAAGGCAAAGAAGCAACGGCGTAGGGTGTTTAGTCAGTAAGAGTCTGACACTGTTTCCCGCTCCCCCCAAGAGCGGGATTCGTCATTCGACGATTTTTACCAACAATAAAAAAAAATAAACAGAAATAGTCCACTATCGCTAATAAACTATGCACCACCCACTTGCTTATAGTAAAAAGACTGATCGCAAGCAAAACACAAAAAAAAAAACAAAAACCATTTTCGAGTCTCAATCGAAGCGGGGGCCTGCACAGTGTTCAACTTACTTGCCTCGTACTACCGGTAATTAATGTCCGACCGAACTTTCGGTTTCGGTTTCGGTTTCGGCCGAGTTTCGGCCAAAAATCAAGTTTCGGCTGCAGTTTCGTTTTCGGCCAAAATCGGCCGAAACTTTTGCCAAAACCGAAACTTATCTCGCAAGGTCACGCAGTTCGCCTAACTTCGTTTTTTATACTTGAAAAACATTTTGCTATGAGAACTTACTTTGAAAAAGTATTAAAAATGTTATTAAGATTTTTTAATATTGTATTAAATAAATGATTACAATACAACAAACTGAATTAATATACTGTGTTTTCACTTCATGCCCTAATTAATGCAAAATAATTGTAAAAAACACCAAATTTCAGTATTTTAAGAAATTTTATACTTGACCATGTGAGTTTCGGTTTCGGTTTCGGTTTCGGCCGAAACTGAAGCCACGGCCGAACATTCGGTTTCGGTTTCGGTTTCGGCCGGAAAACCAGTTTCGGTCGGACACTACCGGTAATAAATTTCATCACCACTACTCTCAAAACGTTGAATGAAAACATTAGAGGAAACCAGCATGTCCTGGAACCAAAAATTCGAAGACAATCGACGTCCACCAAGCATTGGGCTCACGTGGTGATTTACTCGTACCGCCTATTCCTTGTCCTAGAAGGAAGCTGAAATCCTAGAAGCAGGGAGGTTGATTAAGCTGTCATCATCATCATCATCAGCCTTTATTATTGTTCCCACTGCTAGGACACAGGCCTCCTCTCTAAGAGAGGGAAATGGCCATAATGCACCACGCGGGCCCAGTGCGGATTGGTGTCTTCGAATTTTTGGTTCTAAGACATGCCGGTTTCCTCGCAATATTTTCCTTCATCATTTTTCGATCATACTATTTTATATTAGAAAGGGTAATCAACCTCTAAAAATTCTAAAACGATTATGATTTAACTCGCATCAAACTTCCTCACTCACTTCACCTGAAGTTAACTTTTGCTCCGAAAAAATGTATGGTTTTTATTTTTAGGCAACAGGCCGCGGGAAAAAGTTAATAGGTAATTCCACATGCCAACCTATGGCATTATTTCAGTGTGGTATTAATAAAGCAAGAAAAAATTACCTACAAGGAAAAGTCACAATAAAACATTTCAAATTATAATAATAGATAGGTACATACGTTTTTTTTTAAATACATTTTCGAAATTGGCCTGGGTTACGAAAAGAATTTTTATTTAAATTTTAGACTTTTTTACCTGCTTGTATACTATAATTACAGATTTATAAAGGTACTTAGTTTTTTATTCATATTTAATATAATAAGTTGAGCTGTAAGAAAAATCAACAGTCACCTAAGTAACCAGGTATCTAAGTCATAGACAAATATCTAATCTAGGTAATTTTATTTATGTAATAATACTACATTGTCCCTGTGTATACCGAAGGCCTCCCTTTTCCAAACAATTGTACTCTCTGTAACTACGCGCTCATTCCTTTCGAAGGTAAACGTACCTGACTCAAAACTGCAATTGTACCCAATATTCCTAAATACAAACAATGAAAGCAGTACCTTTCTTAGACAATGGTTACCAAGGTATTTTTTACGAGACGTCGAGAATAATCCCAAACTTGCTTATGAAAAAAAAAGCAATTTTTGGTTTGACAAAAGGCGGGAAGTGTCTATGCTTCTTTGCATAAAAACTTTTCTTTTACGTATTATTGCAAATTGTTTCTCTTTTAGCAAGTTGCACTACTCAACCTAACTTTTTTTTAATGCCCGAACATGTCGAGGCGTGGCGGAAGGAGCTCCGGCGAGATCTCATGGTGAAGTGGAAACAGCGACTGTCGCAACCCAGCGCTGGGCACACCGTAATCTCAGCGGTAGTGCCCCTCTTTGAGGCGTGGCTGGATAGACCTCACGGCGTCCTCACCTTCCGCATGACGCAGGTTCTCACCGGACATGGGAAGTTCGGGAGATTCCTGCACCGGATTCGTGCGGAGGAGACGTCCGGGTGTCGCCACTGTGAGGCGAGCCCGGAGGACACGGTGGAGCACACGGTGGAGGTGTGCCCTGCTTGGGAAGAGCATCGCCGTGTCCTCGTGGGGGTGATCGGCGGCGGCGACCTCTCGCGCCGGGCCCTGGTTCAGGCCATGGTCCACAGCGAAGAGGAATGGCAGGCGGTCGCCTCCTTCTGCGAAGCAGTAATGCTCGTAAAGGAGGAGGCCGACCGCATAAGGCAAAGGCAACGGCGTACTCGCCGTAGCCGTCGCCGCCGCGATCCTGCCGATATCCGGCCACCGTAGACACTGGCTCGCGGACGGTGAGCAATGGGTAGCTCGCCGTCCGGTCGTCTGTAAGACCGAGTCCTAGTCGTCAACGGCGCGCACCGTTCCCGCGCGCCTCAAGGAGTTGTCAGCAAACTGCAGGGGCCCTTCAGGGTCGAAGCCTCCCGGAGTCTAGAGGGAAGTGGGAAACTGTTACCTCGACTCCAGGAATAGGGCAAGGAAGGTACGGGGTAGGTTTTTTAGTCAGTAAGAGTCTGACACTAGTCTCCCGCTCCACCCAAGAGCGGGTTTCGTCATTGGATGATTTTCACCTACCATAAAAAAAAAAAAAAAAAAACCTAACTTTTAAATTGTTTGAGTATTTAGCAAGTTTTTATTACTTCTTACTAGGTAAGTATGAACAGAAACCGAGTTCATAAATAAAAGTTTTTCAGTTAATTACGAAACAAACACACAAAAACCAAAAAATACATAAAATATTTTTTGAGAAGAAAAGATATATTAAAAAAAAATAACACACCATACCTACCATACCTAACTATCTCAAATTAAAATAACGTAATAGGTACTAAAAATAAGTAGGTACTAGATTCGTTTATTCAAAATGATATTTTGAAGACATTGTCTTACATTAAAATCAATACCTACTTATATTCTTAAGTACCTCTCATTACTTACCTACCTATTACTAAAAAAAAGTAAAAAAAATGTTAATAAAAAACCTGTTTACCCAATATAAGCTTAATAATTATATTCCATTTAAAGACGTCATCTCGACCGACAAACAGTAAATAAATAGACAGATATTTATTTACTTTAAAATCGTGACAATATTATTAATCGCGCGCCATCACCATATCATAAAAAAGAAACAAGTTTTGTGGGCACTTTCTCTTGTCTATGGAATTTTGGAACAGACAATTTTGAATAGTTTTGACATTTACTTTCTGAATTGTTTTGATGTTTGGAACGTTTTAAATCAATGGCGGGATTATAGGGTGGCAAGACTGGCAAAATTTGAGCTCCCAGTCAAAATGGGCCCCTAGTCCAGTGGTCCGAGAGACCACGAAATAATCCAATTTATTTTACTGAATATGCCATGGGCTTCAAATGTACTTTCGTCACTATCTCAAAAAAGCTCAAGATTTCTGAAAATAGGAGTAAATTTTCGTAAACGGATTTGTCCAGTAGCTTTCAAAATATATGTTGGGTACCTTAACGATTTTCAGATTACTTTTGGTGGAGTGGAGCATAGAATCCCGCACTGGGACAGCGTGGTAGATTATGGCCTATTCCCTGTCTTCCTAGAGAGGAGGCCTGTGTCCCAGCCGTGGGAAGGCTGACGATGATGATATTATATTATTATATAATTACGGTATTGAAAAGTTTAAATAGGTAAATATGTTCCTGATAATAAAGCCCTGCTTTCCTCGGCGAAGGTCTTAAACCCCATAGTGCACGTTTTATTGCCGCGTTCATAAACAATAGCGCCATAAAGCGAGCTTCTATCGTTCAATGGACAACCATCTTTGTTACTGAGCAGATTACTTGTAGAATCGTTACCTGCTTTTTAAGTTTGAGAGCAGTGGTGGCCGAGTGGTAAAGGCCAGCCCGGCCCAGCTTATAATAATAATATAATATGTCCACAACTATCACACAACGCCATCTAGTCCCAAGCTAAGCAGAGCTTGTGTTGTGGGTACTAGACAACTGATAAACATACTTATATATTTCTAAATACATAAATATTATAGATAAATGACACTCAGGACACAGAACAAATGATCGTGCTCATCACACAAACATTTGTCCTTGCTCCTGGGTGGGAATCGAATCCACGACCTCCCGCATAGCAGTCAGGGTCACTAACTACTAGACTGACAGGCTAGTCAAATGAGTTTTATGAGTTGTAGGTCGCGGGTTCTAACCCAGCCAGGCGCATTAATTTGTGTAATTTATTTCATCACCACTGCTGTGAAAACGGTGAAGGAAAACATCGTGAGGAAACTGGCATGTCCTAGAACCAAAAATTCGAAAACATGTATGACATCCACCAATTCGCACTGGGCCCTCGTGGTGGGTTATAGCCCATTCCCTCTTCTAGAGAGGAGGCTTGTGTCCCAGCAGTGGGTACATTAATAAGGATGACGATGGCTTAAAAGTTATTTTATTGTGTTTAGTAGAAACAGAACGGGAAACAATGTCAGACTCTTACTAACTAAACGACCCACCCCTTTCCTTCTTAGCCTTCATACCAGGGTCGGACCTTCCTTTCAGAAGCCGGACCGGGGCTTCGGCTCTGCACTTGGACCTCTTCATTTGCTGATAATTAACTCCTTGATGCGCGCGGGAACAGAACGCGCCGTCGACGACGGCTTGGTCCGGGCTATTACCAGACAACCGGACGGCGAGCTACCCATTGCTCACCGTCCGCAAGCCGGCGCCTACGGTGGCCGGTGGTACGGTGAAATCGGGATCAGGATCTCGGTGGCGTCTCGGGCGTGAGCTCCGTTGCCTTATGCGGTCGACCTCCTCCTTTGCTAGTACTGCTTCGCAGAAGTAAGCGACCGCCTGCCACACCTCCTCGCTGCGGACCATGGCTTCTACCGGGGCCCGACGGTCCGTTTTCGGTTTGACCGTACTCTGTCAGCCAGTGTGCATCGTATGAGTATGAGATATTGTATAGGGTGGCTGGGAATTAGTGACCGATACTTAAACACGTGATTGTAGTCATGATAATGGGACAAGCCTGAAATGTTGAAAAAAAAATCTGCTGGTCAGTATATTTATGATCGCCTAATTGATCAAAATGTTCTGAACTTGCTAATTTTTTTCGCGATTTCAGGTTTCGGTGGTTTTTAATATTGTAATACGGAATCTTTCGTGTGCCAGTCTGACTCTCACTTACCCAGAATTTTTTTAATTCCCAATTATCTTTCATACAATTCTAAAATTTGAAAAAATATCTTATTTTTAGCTACGATGCGAATTTTGTTCCATTTTAGAACAAAAGGAAGTAGCTTATATTTTACAAAGTATCATTTCCTATTGCGAAAAAGAAGAATGAACCTTATTTCAATGTGTTAAGGTTGTAATCTAAGTTAGTTGTCGGTAAATAAAGTTGGTAAGAACTATGGCCTCGCGTCGAACAGTTTCTTAGAAAACATAAAAATGTACGTTTTGGCTGATTGAAATTTTTGTGAAGAACCTACTAAGGCCATTGTTGCCAGACTCAATGGATAAAGTAACATATTTATAAATGTTTTAAAGGTTATTTAATTAGGTAACTAATGAGAAATCAGATGCAATTACATTTTAGTGCAGTACCACAGATTACTAAATGACAGTACCTACGGCCGTCGGATCCTGAAATTAGGCTCTGCGAAGTTTAGCGCTTGATAACTCGTAAAAAAATTAATTGCAAATAAATAGATACAATTTGCAATTGTTACTGCTGTTGAAAACTGTTATTTATTTTATTTTGTTTTTTTATCTTTTACTAGCTTTTGCCCGCGGCTTCGCCCGCTTGGTATTGGGGTTGGGGTTTCCGGGATAAAAAGTAGCCTATGTCCTATTCCGGAGTGTATCCTATGCCTGTGCCAAATTTCATCCAGATCCGTCCAGCCGTTTTGGCGTGATTGAGTAAACAACAAACATCCAAACATCGTAACTTTCGCATTTATACTCGTAATATTAGTAAGATTTTTGTTTGAGTTTTCAACTTCAAAACTTGCCAAGATCCGATGGTCGTATTGTACTAAATCTCAAGAGTATAACAAGACCAAATTAATTTGACTAAATAGCATAATAATGTAGCATAGCATCAAATTTATAATGTTACCTCTACTGGGACTCAGGACTTGTCCCTAGGAGAGGGAATGGGCCCACCACACAGGCACAGTGCGGATTGGTGAATGTCACATGTCTTCGAATTTTTGGTTCTAGGACATACCGGTTTCCTCACGATGTTTTCCTTCACCGTTTTGAGAGTAGTGGTGATTAAATAAATTACTCAAAGTAATGTGCCTGGCTTCGAACCCGCGACTTACAACTCGTAAGTCGGGGCCGTTACAAGACGAAATTAATTTGACTAAGTAGTATAAATAGCATAGCATAGTGTCAACTTTATAATGTTCCCACTACTGAGACTTAGGCCTCCTGTCTAGGAGAGAGAATGGGCCGTATTCTACCACGTCATTCATTCTACCATCTCATCACGGGTCTTCGAATTTTTGGTTTTAAGACAAGCCGGTTTCCTTCACCGTTTTGAGAGCAGTGGTGATGAAATAAATTACACAAAGTAATAGGCCTGGCTAGGTTTGAGAACTTTGAACTCGCGTCCTGCAACTCGCAAGTCGGGATCGTTACCACTGTGCCACTTCTCCTTCAAAACAAATAGAATTTATGTGTCTTTATGTATCTTCAAGGCTAGAGTGAATAGGCTCTTAATAAACTAGTGCGCTTTACCATCAACGATTGCAACACTGCTTACCATTTGTGAAATCCCATATAGCCTATAACCAGCGGACAATTAAGACGCTTCTAATGATATGTCATTTGTCGAATTCTGATAAGTAGTTTAGAAGTTACGAGACTTACGAGGGAACAGATAAACATCCATACCCACATACATACATACATACATACAGGTCAAAATCATAACCCTCCTTTTGCTTCGCCGTAGTCGGGTAAAAAAAAAAAGAATGTGTGACAGTTGTGGAATAAATGTAATATATGTGAAATATACATAGCATACAACTCAGTCTCTAACTTCTAGACTCCCAGTCAACTTGTGTGAAGTGGATCATAACCGATTTTTGTGTCCTGCGCGAAAACATAGCAACGCGTTCAACTTATTCGCCGCGTGCTAGAACAGATTTTCGTATCTCAAACAAAATACGGCTCAGCGGGGGGCATCACGTAACTAGTGTAATAGCAACGACAGCCATTTTGGTTCATTTTATTTGCCGCGGACACTTCTACCTACACATCTATGTAGTGAAGTAGCTCTACAAGACTAGCAATGTGCTGACACGCTCGCCACTATCAGCGTGAAGGTGCCGGATGTTTAGACTCGCGAGGAGCTGACGTGGCTGTCCAGGCCACCCGACCGGTGCCCACGCAGGCGAAGAATGCCAGCCTAGCTGCTGAAATGTTTGGAGGAGTCTCCATGGAACACCATGGTTTTAAAACGCAAGGGACAAATTTTCAGTCTGTAAAATTCTGGTAGTCTGACAATCCCTGTCGCTCCATCTAGAGCGGGAGAAGTTAGGTATACTTGAGGAGTGACTTTTCAAAACGGCTTATTTCGGGTTCCCAATTTTACTTATTTTTTTAATGCCAATCGGGACTTTATGTACACTCACATTATATGACGTGAAGTGTCCGGTTCTAAAGTACTTTAATCTCGAAGAAAAATGGCCATAGAAAATGCTTTCCGCAACAAAATAGCTTAATTCACGTTAATTCTCGGCCCTACTAATTGTGATAGGAGTTTTTTTCAAAATAGCTCATTTCTAGAACATTTTGTATGGAAATTTTGTTAATACGTATCAAAATGGCTTATTTCTAATCTGGTATCACAGGTTATTTTGGAGGGTTGAAAGATAGCTTTAACAAGTTTTCAATGAAAATATTTTTTTTCATAACAAGCTTTTACAGCGGTGGTCTATACTTATATAAATAAAACTCGTCAAGACGATTCACACGAGCCCAAACTCGACGTGGTCGTGCCGTTTAATTACAGAGTTCCTATGGCTACCTCGCGATTCCATCATCAGATCAGCTCCATGTCTGCATAATATTGCATTGTCATCCGAACGTAAACGTGTATACCAAATTTCAGCTCAATCGGAAACCGGGAAGTGGATCAAATTTAAGTTGCAAGATTTGATTACAGAACGACAGACAACGGGACAGGTGAAAGTAAATAAAGCTTGTAATATCTGGAAGTGGATCCGCAAATATATTTTTATACATTGGCAACACTTTTTATTTGACTACGGCCAATTAAAAAAATATTAAACGTCATGTGTCACCTTGCTGTCAACTTCTCAATACTTTCTAGGAGTGTTGTTCTCAATATTTTCTAGGAGTGCCAAAACAAAATGGCTTATTTCTTAGGAGTGCTGAAACAAAACATCTTATTTCTTGGAGTTTGCGACTAAATGGCTTATTTCCTTAAATCATATGATAATAACTCATAATTTAGAGTATTAAAAAAAATATATACACTGTGAAACGATCTATTAACGTACCTAGATTATGTACATAGAAGTTTGTTACTAAAAATATTCATATATGAAAAGTTTTCGTATTTTTCTTGGTCCTGAAAAAAATGACCATACAGAAATAAGCCATTTTGAAAAGTCACTCCTCACTTGTTGGTATAGGAGATCTACTTAAAAAAAACACCATGGTTTTGAAATGCAAGGGAAAAATTTAGTAAACGTAATGTAAATAATAATGTAATGTGTGTGT
The DNA here is from genome assembly GCA_029852875.1 of Mythimna loreyi. NCBI lineage: Eukaryota > Metazoa > Arthropoda > Insecta > Lepidoptera > Noctuidae > Mythimna > Mythimna loreyi. The sequence continues at coordinate 17,235,834 of CM056798.1, forward strand.
GTGTGTAAATCTGGGTAGTTTTAGTCTGTAAAGTCTGACAGTCTGATAATCACTCTCGCTCCATCTGGAGCGAGAGAAGTTACTTGTTGGACTTGGTATAGGAAGGAGGTCCATTTATAAAAATACACGATAGTTTTAAAATGCAAGGGACAACTGTAGGAATACGGGTAGTTTTTAGTCTGCAAAAATCTGACGGTCTGACACTCCCTCTCGCTCCACTTAGAGCGGGAGAAGTTATATGTTGGTATAGGAAGGAGATCCATTTAAAAAAAACACCATGGTTCTGAAACGCAAGTGACAACTGTAGGAATACTTACTTAATTTTAAGTCGGTAAAAGTCTGTCAGCCTGACACTCCCTCTCGCTTCACCTAGATCGGGGGTGATTATATGGTGAATATAACCACCAAAAAAAAATACTGACTGAAAAACAAATTTAATGTGACTAAACAACCCACCCTCTGTTCTTAAGTTGCCTTTATACCAGGGCCAGGGTCAGAGCCTTCATTTTGGCTTCGACCCTTCTGCAGGGCCCCTACAGTTTGCTGACAACTCCTTGAGGCGCGCCGGAACAGTGTGCGCCGTATCATAGGAACGGGTAAATGTAGGGGCCCAACAGGGTTGACGACTTTTGGGGCCAAGGGTTGATGTAAAAGCGTACTACAGCTCTGGAACTAAGGCAAGAAGGAACAGTGGGTTGTTTAGTCAGTAGAAGTCTGACACTGTCTCCTGCTCCCCCCAAGGGCGGGATTCGTCATTCGATAACTTTTCACAGAATAAAAAGAACCATAGCAAACGGTTCAGGTTATTTGCCGCGTACTATAATAATTAGTGATTTAATATTATATGCGTAATTTTTGTATTTGATTATCTTGTTTAATTTTATGCTCGTGTAATATTTGATTATTCTAATTTGCTTTTTTTTATATATTTTATTTGATTAGTTTAATTGGAATTTGATGAATTGTTAGCATTTCATTTTTTTTTAATATATTGCTGTGCCCTTACAGGGTCCATAATTGTACTGTATAGCTTTAAGCATTTTTATAACAACTGTAATCACATTATGGTATGCAAATAAATAAATTGAATTGAATTAATTCTTGAAAATTTGATTTTTTTTTATTTATTTGATTTCATCTTGTTAATTTAATTTTGTTACTTTTGTACTGGATATAAACTCTAGTCAGATAATAAATGGTATCATTATCTTTACATAGTTTAAATAAAGTAGTCTGTCCCTATGTATGCTTAGATTTTTTAAACTACGAAACGGATTTTGATGCGGCTTTTTTTAACAGATATAGTAATTCTAGATGAAGGTTTCGCACCCGTGCGAAGCTGGGGCGAGTCGCTAGTTAAGTATAATCTACTCATCAAAATCTTTTCCTGCATAAACTTCAATCATCAAAAGCTAAACATTTCGTCCAACAATCAAAGAGTAGGCGTAAAACAAACGAGCTTATAACTTGAACTTAAAGCAATCTAAACAATCACACACGAACAAAAAAGCGCATAACTTCACAAAAGGTGCGTAAAGCGGCGGCGCGACTAGTGCGCGTGCGCAGAACAGCTGCCCTCGCATCTGCTCACCCCCCGCCGCCCCGCGAGCACACACCCCCGCACACACCTGGATAGACCTGGACAGAGACCAGTGGCGTAGCTAGTCCCACAGAGGCCCTGTATAAAAAGTCTCACAGGGGCCCCGTATAAAAAAAAATACTTTTTCAAATCTATATCTATACTAATATAATAAAGAGGTAAAGTTTGTTTTTTTGTTTTTTTTATTTTTTTGTTTTTTTGTTTGTAGGAGGTAATCTCTGGAACTACTGGTCCGATTGGAAAAAAATTAGCAACAATAGAAAGCTTGTTTACTCCTGAGTGACATAGGCTATATTTTATGTACGCGGGCGAAGCCGCGGACAAAAACTAGTCTTACTAATATTATAAATGCGAAAGTTACGATGTTTGGATGTTTGTTACTCAATCACGCCAAAACGGCTGGACGGATCTGGATGAAATTTGGCACAGGCATAGGATATACTCCGGAATAGGACATAGGCTACTTTTTGTCCCGGAAACCCCAACCCCAATACCACGCGGGCGAAGCCGCGGACAAAAGCTAGTGTTTAATACACCTACTCTATGACACGGTTGTGGATAATATGTTTTGAGTTGTTGCTTACGACGTGGCCCCTGTAGCGCGAGGCCCCGTATCATTGATACGGCAGATACGACGCTAGCTACGCCCCTGACAGAGACCATCACAGTTTTTTAGGTCAGAAAGTTGACACATATGGCCTTTAGACAACCCTTTGTGGAAGAGGGTGTATTTGAAATTTGAATTTTGAATTTGGAATACTGTGTTTTGTTTTTAAGATTTATTTTGTCGATTGCCAAAGACAGGTGTTTGATACGCAGTCTTTTTATAAGGTTACGTGTAGGTACATTTAGTTCGCGAAAGAAGTATCTATATACTTATATTGCGCGGCAAAGTTGAACCAAGTGCAATGGTTGCTCAATTCTTTATGGCATTCCAGAATGTAGGCTTAGGTGGTAAGCATTTGCCAAAAGAAACAATTATGGATCCTGTAGAGCACAGCAAAAGACGGATATACTCGTAATTAATTAATTATGCGGAGATCAGGACTATTCATTTGAATATCTTATAATATAACTTAATTTAGATACATTGTTTTTTTTTTTTAAATAAGTAGTAGTAATTTGTTATAAGAATATTGTCAATAATTGAAAATGTAAAATATTCGTCAATAACATAGAGCAACCGCCGGTGGCCTGTGTTGCTTTATAGTCAATATAATTATGTCAATTAAAGAAAATATATTTTTTACTACCCTTTTCGATTCAAACCTGAAAATTGGTTATAAATCTTGTCACATAAGTTGAATCATCATGATGCACGATTTCATAGTAAATGGTTCAATTTATTTGCCGCGTACTATACGTAATGGTTTTGTTCGTGTATTTTTGTTTATAGGAAGGCTTAGGAGAGAAAATTGGATCACTATATGCAATATCTTGAGTTTGAATTATATAATAATTAATTAAGTATCTAATACCATGTTAATGTCCTAAGAAATCAGGCATTATAATTTACTAGCGAAGCGACCCGCCCCAGCTTCGCACGGGTACTGATATTGAATATATTATGCATGTATTATTTACACAAACCTTCCTTTTGAATCATTCTATCTATTAAAAAAACCGCATCAAAATCTGTTGCGTAGTTTTAAAGATCTGAGCATACATAGGTACAGACAGCGACTTTGTTTTATAGTATGTGATGATGACATTGCATACTATAGGTACATACAAATTACATACTTTGGTATTAGAGAAATCATATATCTACATCAAGGGCCATTTTATGTGCCTTCTATAACAAACCATCACATGGGAAAAGAATTTATCGCTTAAAAAAGTACCCGAACCCAGGGGCTGTTTCTGAGAATTCTCGCTGGGAAATCCCAGAAACAGTTTGGCCGACCCGACCCGGGGATTGAACCCCCAAAAAGCTTACGTAATGCCGCGAAGCCGCTAGTGATACTTAGATAAATAAGGTTTTTATAATCTTTTGTCATATTTTTTTTCTTTCTTATAATTGATAGGCTCGCGTTTGCTCGCTCGATTGTGGCTCGCGCCACTATTCTCATCTACAATGTGTTCCAAATTAGAATAGGAACGATTGCCATGTTGTGACGTCACGATAAACTGTCAAATCGAGGCAAGCAATTTTTAAGATTTAATTTATTGTAAACTAGCGACCCACCCCAGCTTCGCACGGGTACTGATATTAAAGATATTATGCATGTATTATACACATAAACCTTCCTCTTGAATCACTCTTATCTATTAAAAAAAACGCATCAAAATCTGTTGCGTACTTTTAAAGATCTAAGCATACATAGGGAGAAAGCGACTTTGTTTTATACTAATGATACTTTAATTTATTTACGAACGGTGAACGAAAATAGTTTAATCAGAATCCAGTTCTTCAATTTTACTCATCTCGGAGTTCTTCAATTTTGTCAAAATTTCTTCGATTTGACAGTAGGGCGTGACGTCACTTGCTGGCAATCGATCCTATTCTCATTTGGAACGCATAGTATGGTAGGCGATGATGTGGCCGACGATGGAGCACGGTTGTCTAGAAGTAACCTATTCACTCTTGATTCAAAGGCCCCAAAGGGCCCAAAGGTTGTAGGTATCAGGAAACACAGACTCCGGCAGGGAATTCCACTCCTTAGCTGTACGTGGGGTATCCACTATGTACCGATATCGCAACGAAATTATTACTACCTACTTCATCATCATCATCTTCATCATCAGCTTTATTAATGTTCCCACTGCTGGGAAACAGACCTCCTCTCTTGGAGAGGGAATGGGCCTTAATCCACCACGCGGGCCCAGTGCGACTTGGTGGATGTCACATGTCTTCGAATTTTTGGTTCTAGGACATGCCGGTTTCCTCACGATGTTTTCTTCACTGTTTTGAGAGCAGTGGTGATGAAATAAATTATACAAAGTAATGCGTCTGGCTAGGTTTGAACCTGCAACCTACAACTCGCTGCTCTCTCATGAAACACAAACTACAGAAAATCAAGTTGCTAATTATTAACTAGGTATTCAGATTTTTTTTATGTTAGGTAAAAATCATCCAATGACGAATCCCGCTCGTGGGCGGAGCGGGAAACAGTGTCTCTTACTGACAAAATAACCTATTCCCAGAGCCAGAAATTAAACAAAGTAATGCGCCTGGCTGGGTTTGAACCCGAGACCTACAACTCGTAAGTCGGGGCCTTTACCACTCGGCTATCACTGCTCTCTTTTTATTACTACTTATAATTAATAATTAGGTAATATTATAATTGCTACTTTACGACAGCGGTGGAGCGGAAGGGTATCAGAATTTTATTAACTTTAAATCGCTGTTTCTTCATTTGCCGTTTACGATTTAGGACGATGGGTTTCTAATTTTCTATCTCAGAAGTTTTCTCAAGGCTCGGTTGGAATCAGCCTTGTGGGGGCTTTACAGTGTAGCTAACGTCTCATTATCATCATCCTACCCTTATCCCATATTACTTGTGGTCGGCGCAACATGTTTTTTTCTTCCACTCTGTCCTGCCACCCGTCACACTTTCACTAACTCCTTTTTCTTTCATATCACTCCAAATCCATCCATCTCTTCTCCGGCCTCCCTCTTCTTCTCCATCCATCTACGTGTAAACTCAAAACTCTTCTTGTAACATGCGTTTCATCTCTCCTCTTCACATGGCCATACCAAAACAAACGATTTCTTTTCAACTTTTCAGTCACTGGCGCCGGTGTAGCTGACGTCTCTTTGAGATTTTTTTTTATTGTGGGAAAAATCGTCCATTGACAAGTCGCGCCCTTAGGCGGGACGGGAAATAGTATCAGAATTTTACTGACTAAACAACCCAACCCATTCCTTCTTTGCCTTAGTTCCAGGGCCGTTGTTTCGCTCATAACCCATGACCCCAGGAGGCTTCAACCCTCTTTGAATGTGCGCGTGGAACATTACGCTCCTTCAAAGATTTGGGCTCGGTCATAGTACGAGCGGACGGCGAGCTACCTCTTGCTCGTGTTCATGTCATCATCATCATCATCTTCAGCCTTTCAATGTTCCCACTGCTGGGACACAGGCCTCCTCTCTAGGAGAGGGAATGGGCCATAATCCACCACGCGGGCCCAGTGCGGATTGGTGAATGTCACATGTCTTCGAATTTTTGGTTCTAGGACATGCCGGTTTCCTCACGATGTTTTCCTTCACCTTTACCTTCGTGTTCATGTATTCTTATTAACCCTCCATCACTCGCGCGGTTTTTCACCTCGTGAGCACTCGCGGGGTGTTGGGGCCACCCCACATACTCAAAGTACATTTATACAAATATAGTAGAAGTTAATGGAATTACACCTGCATTTTATTATTTTGTGTTGTATAACGTATGTAAATAAAAAAAACTAAATTTTATAATCAACTTTATTACTGTTCTACAAAACATTATAATAACCAGCCTTTTTAGTCATAATATTGAGACCATTTCTCAAAAAGAAACAAAAACAAAAAACTTCTTCGTTTTTAACATAAATTTTGTTATTGAAAAACAAAATATAAGGATTAAATAACAAAATGAAATAAAAAATTCTTATTTTTCGTAACAAGAACTACAAATTAACTTCATGTGTTTTTGACACATGATTTTTTTACAAAAATTGCAGTGACTCAATGTTTTGATGTCTTTAGAACGTGGACAAACTATACAGCTCTGCTTTTTTGTAGGCGACATTCCTTCGGTGTTTGATCCAGGAACATTCAACATCCTCTTGAGTTCCCAACTCATCTGAAAACAAAAAGATTTGAAAAAATAATTACATACCTACGAATACAGGAAGGTACCTAATTAGAAGTGTGTGCTAACCAAAACCATTAAATATATGCTTAAAAATTAATAAATAAACATTTATAGTAAATAAAAACACAACTAAATAATTTATGTTTACAAAACAGTTGAAATCACATACCTTGATGATAAAATAACCTCCTCAAAAGTATAACACGACCGCTCGCGGGGTGTCGTGACCACCCCACGCAAACTTTGAAAGGTCCTCACATTGCGAGCGCTTGCGCCACACTACCCCTCCCGACCCGTTTCGATGCGTTTAAAGGTCACTTGAAGGTACTGAGACGAGCCGATACATAACTGAAGAAATTATTATCCTTTTTTACGTTAAAAAATGCGTGGGGTGCTGATAGCACCCCGCGCGAGTGATGGCGGGTTAAAAGTGAAACTGGCTGATCACTGTACATCCGAAATGACTAAGATTAAGAGTGTACAATTTTACACAAGGTTTCCTTTTATCACGTAGTGGAGCACTAAGAAAGGATTTTCCAAACCTCGCCTCCTAAGGGGATGAAATGTGGGTTCCAAAGTTTGTATATAGAAAACTTCACGCGAGCGAAGCCGCTGGCTGAAACTAGTTATTATTATATGTATAATCGATGGTCTTGACGGACAGACAGACAGATTAATCATAATCGCTTTTAGTCCCACAGTCACCCTTAGGTTGTTGAAGTCTTGGCTCTCGAAGTCTCGAGTGACTTAAGTCAGTGAGTTAAGTCATAAGTATTTCTCTCACCTTAATGAGTTCCAAGTTGGTGCAGTAACAGTTTTGGAGTGCACTCATGGTGACTTATGGCACTTCATACAAATAAATATTTGAATGATGAAATTCTGAAGCAAAAAGTAAGCTTTCGGTGAGAAATCGACAAGTTACTTCTCCCGGAGTAGGTGAAGTGAAAGGGACTGTCAGACTTCTACTGACTGAAAAATATATACCTACTTAGATTACTAGTTTATTGCAATTAAAAAATAGTACATTTTGATACAAGTGCAGGAAGTTTGTCATTGCAACCGAGGCGCAATTCGCACGAGCCGTAGGCGAGTGTGTTATGGAGCCGAGGGCTGCAATGACAAATCTGCACGTGTGTCAAACGACGTTTTTCAATACACTTACGACTTGTGAAATAAAGAGAGAAAGAAAAAAAAATTAATCGTATCTCAAACATACAGTAGAAATTTAAGAAATACACTTCTCATCAAAAAAATCGAAACACCTTGCAAGTTTACGTTTTGTCAGGATTATCAGAAAAATGTGTACATTTAGGAATAAATGTTAAATGTCGTTTAATAGTGAGTAATATGAGCTTATCAAATCTTAATGTTAATGTTCTAAATTTAAATGAATTTTTCATAGGTTTCGTATTTTGTTAAATGAGTCATTTTTATTCCGTATGGAGTATAAAGGAAATGGATAAAACAACACACGTAAATGAAAAAAAAAGCTAAAAAACGTTTATTTAATAACTTGTATTCCCTCCCCGAGCTCTAATTACTGCTTCCATACGGTTCTTCATCGATCGGATGAGAGTCACGATCACATGCTGTGGTATATTGTCCCATTCCTCTTGGATTGCATCTTGCAGCTGGCTAAGTGTTTCTGGGGCAGGATCTCTTGCTCGAATTCGTCTCTTTAATTCATCCCATAGATGTTCAATGGGATTCATGTCCGGGCTTCTTGCTGGCCATTCCATAATAGAGATATCGACTTCGTTAAGATAATCTCGTACGACGCCCGCGGTGTGAGCCCTAGCATTGTCGTGCATGAATATGAAGCCGTTGCCAATAAAATGTGCATAGGGCATCACATGAGGCTCGAGACACTCTTCGACGTACCGATGACAGTTTAGTGCAGGCAGACGTGGCCCAGACACGAAAGCAAGCTCTGTCTTACCGTCGGCGCTGATTCCTCCCCAAACCGTCCACGAACCGCCACCATAGCTGACCTTTTCTTCAATGCAGCATTGTGCATAGCGTTCTCCGTCTCTTCTGTAGACCTTGTTCCTTCCGTCGTTACCATACAGCATAATTTTACACTCATCAGAAAAGAGAACTTTGCTCCACTGTAGGTATGACCAATTTAGGTGCTCACGTGCAAAGTTAAGGCGCGCTCTTCGATGGTCTGCAGTTAATTTCGGCCCATTTGCTGGCTTATGCGGTACCAGTCCACGATCCTTCAACCTTCTTCTAATTGTAGAGTCACTTACAGCCACCCTTCGTACAACACGAAGCCGCTGCTGCAGTTGAAAAGCGTTAAGGCGTCGATTTCTTAAAGAAGTTGTTACAATAAATCGATCATCTCGCTCAGAAGTGACCCGATTCCTGCCAGATCCTGAACGGCGCGTGAACAAACCAGTCTCCCGATAACGTTTATAGACTCTATGAACAGATGACAGGCTTAGATGCAGTCTTGCAGCCACAACACGCTGACTAAGGCCAGAATCCAGCAATGCCACAACTTGGGCGGCTTCTGTGGGCGAAGTATCCATACGTTTTAGAAAAAAAACCTTTTTTCAGACGTCCCAAAGTCACAGTATTGAAATAAAAAACAAAAAGTTTAAGGATAGGCGCCAATTTTTAGTTTTTAAACGCTAAATGTACTCCAACCCTAAACACACATTTGTCTCAAAACAGTGATTCATTTCGTTTATAAGATAAACAAATGAAATTCTAATTTTGAATTTTGAATTTTCGCTTATTACTGTAATGGCCAAACTGCCAGCTATAATATATGTATTTTTTTTCATCGTATGAATTCTTTTTTGTGTTAAATTCGGACAGAAACAATGAAAACGGAAGTGTTTCGATTTTTTTGATGAGAAGTTTATATAATAAATAAAATATATAGCATTCAAAACTAAGTAAAACAAAATAATCACCCGTGACCGTGACGATAAGGAAGGAATAAAAAAGCCCTTGTTGTGATAAACTCAAAAAAGCACTTGGGTGATATACATGCTATATTGAACCTAATAGGAGTGCGATAAGAGGCAGTTTTCAAGTAAGTGTATTGAAAAAAACATTTACCTATCAACTTCAAAAGCTACGTTTGTCCAACACCCCGATACAAAGCAAGTACCTCAAAGTTTATGACCTACCCATCAGTAGGAGAGCGCACGAGGCACACAAGGCGCACATGCGCGCTCGCACGCAGCTGCCGCGCCGGCTGTGCGCCAACCTGTCGTGATGATACGCGACTGATTTGTACAGACGTGTGTGTTGGCGGCATTATTAAGCTTTGGAATTGATGATTTTATTTAAATAATACCTTTGATATTACCTTTTATTTAAATAATACCAAGAGGACTGGTCCGAGATGCCACAGGAAAAGAAGACTTGGAAGGACTTGGGGAAGGCCTTTGCCCAGCAGTGGGACAGTAAGGGCTAATATAAAAAAAATACCTATAGTATAATTATAAGTTTATAACTTTATAAGCCTAGTCGGTTTTTTTTTTATGGTAGGTAAAAATCATCCAATGACGAGTCCCGCTCTTGGGCGAAGCGGAAAACAAGTGTCAGACTCTTACTGGCTAAACAACCTACCCCATTCCAACGTTGCCATATACACCAGGGCCAGAGCCTTCCTTTCAGACGCGAACCCATGGCCCCAGTTGGCTTCGACCCTAATCATAATTAAGCTTTAGAATTGCTGATTTTGTTTAAATAATACCTTTGATAATGTTGTGGGTGTGGGTTTGGTTGTGTGTGTGTGTAGTTTGTGTGTGTGTTTGTGTGTGTTTGTAATGTAGTTTATAACTTTATAAGCCTTTTGCCTAGTCGGTTAATACCGCGTACAGTACGGCTGTTGGATCTTGGCGAGTTTGAAGTTAAGCCCTGCGAATTTTAGCCCTTGAAAACTCCTACAAAAATAAAGGTTTTTAAAAAATAAATTCCAATAACAATTGTTAACAGCAATAACAACTAAAAATTGCAATTATTTGTTGAAACTATTTATTTTTTTAAGAGTTTTCAAGCGCTAAAATTCACAGAGAGCAGTGGTGGCCGGGTGGTAACGGCCCCTACTTACGAGTCATAGGTCGCGGGTTCAAACGTAGCCAGGCGCATTACTTTGTGTAATTTATTTCATCACCACTGCTCTCAAAACGGTGAAGGAAAACATCGTGAGGAAACCGGCATGTCCTAGAACCAAAAATTCGAAGACATGTGACATCCACCAATCCGCACTGGGCCCGCGTGGTGGATTATGGCCCATTCCCTCTCCTAGAGAGAGGAGGCCTGTGTCCCTGCAGTGGGAAGATGATGATGATGATGAAAATTCACAAAGCCTTACTTCAGACTCACCAAGATCAGATGACCATACTGTACATTCAGCCGCACTAACTTGGTCAGCCTGAGCCTGAAAATAAAGGTTTTTTTTCATATATTAGTTCACCAACAAAACATTAAATAAATGCCAATACTAACTTAGCCAGCTTGAAACGCATGTTACAAAAAAAGCCATGAGTATACATGTGGATGGATGGAGAGGGGGAGACCAAAGAAAATATGGATGGATTGTGTGAGAAAGGATATGAAAGAAAGAGGAGTTAGTGATAGCGAGACGGGTGACAGGACAGAGTGGAAGAAAAAGACATATTGCGCCGACCCCAAATAAAACGGAACAAGGGCAGGAAGATGATGACTAACTTGGCCAGCTTGAGTCAGAAAATAAAAGTTTTATTTATTGGATCACCAACAAACAATAAAATAACAGTTATTAACAGCAATAACAACAGCATATATTTTTTAAAACCATTTATTTTTTTACGAGTGCACAAGCGCCAATTAAATTTCACAAGCTAGAACTGACGTACTGTACTTGAAAGGTCTGGAACAATTTGCCTGCTGAGGTCTTCTCGTCCGATTATAATTTAGGTGAACGGTTAACGACCAAATTCTGTAGCAAAAAGTAAACTTTCGGTGGGAAATCAACAAGTAACTTCTCCCGGTCTGTGTGAAGTGAAAGGGACTGTCAGACTTCTAGTGACTGAAAAATATATTTTTTTAAATTACCCAATGAGACTTCCGTCCCTTGGACGCGGGACATTGTCAGCCTTTTACTGACTAAAAACCGGCGGCGTAGTTACCGCCGTAAATGACTTTTGAACCCCAAGCGAACGCCGTCGTTCGCACACTTCTTGTCTTTCTATTATGTTTCTAATTACGGTACTCGAAAAGTTAATGATACCGGGCCCCAGCGCCAATCAAAAGCGCTAAGCAAGCAAGCCCAGCGCTAAGCAAAAATCGCAACATGTTAGGCTCTAGACA